>CM022399.1:80767319-81967319 GCA_011833715.1 Carcinoscorpius rotundicauda | reverse complement strand
TTTTTTTAACGGGCTTTCTCATGCGTTTAAATGAGAATTAATTCTCATTCTATAGCCAATTCTATAGTCTATATATATATTTATATATAATTTTTAGTTCTCCACAAAATGACTGTTTTACAATTCACGGCGAGATATATAGTGATTCTTTTATATGCAAAAACGGCTGTTCTGGGCCCAGAACAGCCGTTTTTGCATATAAAAGTTCTCAACAAGTGGGTTTCTCGACATCACTGATAGTGATTCTATCTTTTTAGTTCAGACAGTTTTTTTTCGGTTGGGTCTTTTACTATAGAATTATTTTTTGAGTTTAGAAAACTCTTAGAAGAAAAGTACTTTTTGCCTTTTTGATATTATCTCTTTAATTTGAACATTTGTCAAAGTTACTGCAATTGAAGTTGTACTTTAGATCCACACCAAAAGGGCCCTGCATAGCCAGGTGGTTAAGGCAACTCGACTCATAATCCGAGGGTTGCGGGTTCAAATCCTCATCACACCAAACATGATCGTTCTTTCAGCCGTGAAGGTATTTTAACATGACGACCCATCCCATTATTTGTTGGTAAAAGAGTAGCCCAAGAGTTGGGATGGGTGGTGATGACTAGCTATCTTCCCTCTAGTCTCACACTTTTAAATTAGGGACGGCTAGTGCAGATAGCCCTCGTGCACCTTTGCGCGAAATTCAAAAAACAAACAAACCAGATCAAAAACATAAAACCACGTCTCATGTTATAATAAAGCAAGTTTCCAGGGCTGAAAGAGCGAACATAGGATTTGACCCCACGAACTCAGATTATGAGTCGAGTCAAGAAGTGATAACTTTGAAATATTATAGTCTTCACCATTACATAATTATGCATTTTAGTTTTAATTAAATTCATACGAATGTGAAAAGTATATGTTAATTTACAAAAATCTGTAAAAATCTCGCTATGTGTCAGAGTAAACAATGCTATCGGTTAACGTTATACTAAGCTATTTAATGACTCCTTACGTACTTATTATTAATATATCTAACTGTTATAATCTCTAACAAGATAATCAACATAACTTTGCAGGGTATACAGTGTACCCTTAAAAATAATGTACTTAGTACATCGAAACTAGTCGAACAATTAACTCTATATTATCGCAAATTAATATTGTTTTCCTTTCTTAATTTATGCTTAAATATCTATTAAACTTATAACATTTGTAGGATAGTACAAAGTACGGCATAATTTTATTACATCTAACTAAGTTTCACAAAATCTGCTATTTTTTAATTCTCTAATTCTGTGTAAAGGGGTTTTAGGCGTTAATTGTCTTTAGTTTTTAACTAACATACTAAATTGGCAGTTAGGCAACACCACCCTCCGCCAACTTTTGAACTACTCTAATAAAACACACACACGTCTCCCATACGTTAAACATTAGGCCACACTCGGTACCTATCTGCAAAAATGGAAGCGCTTATATTTTAACCTGAGATATTTTCTCCTGTTTATTCGTTTTTGAATTTCGTACAAAGCTACACGAGGGCTATCTGCGCCAGCCGTCCCTAATTTAGCAGTCTAAGACTAGAGGGAAGGCAGCTAGTCATCACCACCCACCGCCAACTCTTGGACTACTCTTATATTTGACCCCACCATTCACTGTTTGCTAGCGAATAGTGGGATTGACCGTAACATTATAATGCCCTCACGGCTGAAAGGGTGGGCATGTTTGGTGTAACGGCAATTCTAACCTGCGACCTTCGGATTACGAGTCGAGTGCCTTAAACCACCTGGCCATGCCAAGCCTATTTTCTCCTGTGATAACGACGGTAAACTTTTTCATACTATTTTTTTAATGTTACAATATACACAACTTACCAGCTCTGTGTGACGTCTCAGCTTCGCGCGCACTGAATGGCCTTGGACCACTTTTACAAAATCATTCGCTGATACAAGGCCGCAAATACTTACTGAAAACTTCAGGAAAATTAAAGTTAAATATTCCATGTTTGCAACTTGTTTATGAGACTAAAATCACCTATGATGAAGTTCGCAGCTTCAATACTAACACAATAAACGTCCTTTCCTATAGTGAAAAAAATGTTAAGATGAAAAAGACCTGTTTGCTGAGAAGACGAATGTTCTTTCTAATAGCATAGAAAAAAGTGTTAAGACACTGATGACTATATTTTAACATATATACATTTTACATTGGATTTATTTTGAGCAATAGAATGGTTATTTAATCAGTCATCACTCAGCAATAAATATCGTTTTTGTTCTTTTAACTGAAGTTATAAACCCCAAGGATCGTTCACGAGTTATGGTTCGTTCTTTGACCTGAAATTTTCAGACAGATTCACAGAAGGATAGATAAGTAGGCAGACATGCCAGTACCTCCTACAGACAGTGAATCAAAAAGACACTGTTGACCTGACTGTGCTTAATGAACTGTCATGGTACTTACACCTTGGACAGGTCATCGCTCAGCGCCACCTAAGTAAATGCTTCTGTCTGGTTTTTTTTCTTCAAAATTTTCCACAGTTTCAATGACCCACGCCTGGCTTCCGTACAGTTTTCTATCCCTGAAGGTAAGAAAATAAATAACCAAGGTCGTTTCGAAATTTTTTGTTGTATTTTTCACTCGTATGGTAAGAGTTATGTAAGGAAACTAAATCTAACAAATGATTTCAGCATTTATGTTGGGTTAAGCTTCAATTTTTCATGATAATACACACGTGCTCCACGCTCTAAGCAACGGACCAAATATAAGCTACAAAACAAATACATTTTTCCGAACACGTAAGTTATTAAATAAGTTTGTTTGTTTTTTTAATTTCGCACAAAGCTACATTGGACCTATCTGCTTTAGCCGTCCCAGTTTTGTTTATTTTTTGTTTTTTGGAATTTCGCGCAAAACTACACCAGGGCTATCTGCGCTAGCCCCTCTAATTTAGCAGTGTAAGACAAGAGGGAAGGCAACTAGTCATCATAAACCACCGCCAACTCTTCGTCTACCCAATGAATAGTGGGATTGACTGTAACATCATAACGCCCCCTTGGCTGAAAGAGCGAACATGTTTGGTGCGACGGGAATTCGTTTTTAAATGTTTTACAACTCTGTTTTAAAACAAATATCACATATCTCAAAATCTTTATTTGAAAACAAAAAAATATTTTGGTAATTTGAAATACTTTTCGCAATGAAATAATTTCATAATTGCACAATCTGTTCCCTGTGAACCAGCCATGGCCTGGTGTTAGTGTTCTAAACAAAATAGGGAGGGCTAGCATAGATAGTTTTTGCATAGCTTTGTGCGAATATTCGAAAACGTATAGCTTTTTCACTTTACGAGATGATGTAAACTACATATCTGTTTCTCAGTCATTCCTGGAATATCATACCATAACCTTGACTTAGTACATCGTGTTTAAACTAATCATTTTTTCTTTCTTTCTAATAATTCAAATTGACGTAGAATATTTTTTTGTTTTTATTGTCAAAAAATTATTGGACACAAAGGCCCTTTATTCGTCTAACGAGTGCTATATAAAATAGTTCGTAAAATCACGGTATTTATATATACACGTGTGTGTGTTTGTAAATATATTATACATAAGAAAGACACAGAAAGGCCATCAACCTTAAATAACGATCGACCTTGAGCCGTTTCTTTAAGTGCACTTGTCATCCTAGCCCAGACTGACCTGAATATTTTTCACTCGACCATTTACCAACTCTGTCACCGACAGTGTGGAGTTAACAATGAGCAACGCTTATAGACCTGTTTTGGATGGCAATACCTAGGACTGAGGTCATCAGAGGACGCCAAGATCTTCAAGGTCCCTCCCAGTTAGGCAAAGAAACCTTCAAATGGGTCCTGAAACCCTTGCAGTCAAAATTCCCTCTCCTTAACCGTGAAGGGTCCTCGAGTTTGACTTTCATGATTGGCATCTAGAGGATTATAATTCTTATCAAACAACCTGTTAATCTATTTGCTAGAATAATTTTTTTGTTAAAAATATTCTCGTTTTCCATCAGAGACACATTTTATTTTGAGTATGCATGCTAAAAGTTTCAGCCTGTCTCATGTTATCAAAATAAATACCCGAATATTTCTTCAATGACATAACAGTTGTAATCCTATATTCACAGTACTCTGATGTTACACACAAATTGAATGTAGAACCTATACAACGAGAACTGGTTAATTCTCCATTTCAAAATTATATCTAAGTAGACGTTTTATGAAAACGTTTCCTAAAAATTAGTCACAATCTAGTAAAAATATATGTATAGAGAATGACTGAGCTGTTTATAGTGTTTCAATAAAACAACGTTTTTATTTATGTATGGCCATCCCTTTTAGGTATTGGTTGGTTAGAACTTTGGCTTTTCTATATTTTAAAGTTATTTTCAAATTTTCTGCTTGACAAATCCTCATAGACGGAAATATGCGAAACACAATTACTTATTTTCAAAGACATATTCCTACTTTGTCAGTTGTGTTAGCCTGCAAATTATTAATAGAGATGGTAAAGGCAGTGGATTTTTTTTATAAATTTCGGTACTTTGCACTGCCTTTCAGGATTTGGTTTTTTGAGCCTGGTGAATTTAAGAAGCTCCTTAATTTGCGCATTTTCAAAATTGAAATGTGCTGCGGGTAAACCATGCGGATTCATATAGAATCGTAGCAGTCTCGGGTAAATCACTTTCCAATCACATCAGCCATTTCAAACTTTATACTTGTAATGATAAATGGAATACGTTGTTGTTGGTTTTTTTTGTTGTTGTTTTTAATTAAGCACAAAGCTACACAATGGGCTATCTGTGCTCTGCCCACCACGGGTATCGAAACTTGGTTTTAAGCGTTGTAAGTCCGCAGATATACCACTGAGCCACTGGGGAGCTAAATGAGGGTTATCTGAGCTAGCCGTCCGTCCCTAATTTAGCAGTGAGAGCATAGAGGGAAGGCAAATGGTCATCACCACCTTCCATCAACTCTTGGACTTCTCTTTCACTAACGAATAATGGGATTACTCGTTACCTCATAATGCCCGCACAGCTGAAAGGTCGAGCATGTTTGGTGTGACGGGGACTCGAACCCGCGACCGTTGTATTGCAGAAATACTGAATTCCTGCGAAGGTGATATCCAATTATATTTTCTTTTATTATTGAAGAACAAATAAAAACGTTTTATGATATTAAAAAATAAAAGTTACACATCAGCGAGGCCATGATTATCGGTATATAAAGCATATTTATCTGTTGGTTAAAAAGTGAATACAAATATTTATTTACTACCATTTACAAACCTTTTCTTCTTTGGTGTGTACAGGGTGATTAAAAAATAGGACTGTCCCTTGTAAGGGCAAAATATAAACATGTTTTCTGACAGCGGTTTCTAAACGTGCGTGCGCGTAACTCATGTATCGGTTAAAATGCCTTCGATTAGCTGTAGAGCAAGAATAAAAGAAAATATTAAGCTGAAGTAAAAGTCAACAGTTTTCTGTGTGTATTATTTTGTTACTAATGTAAGTTGCCTTGATATCTCGTGCTATGCTGTGTATTATTTGTTTAGAAGAATAGCACCATGTCTCTAACGTGAATCTTGTGATTACCTTGTTTTGTAGGGTGAATTTTGTGATTACCTTATTTTGTAGGGTGAATTTTGTGCTTACCATGTTTATATGGCAAGTTTTGTGCTTACCACAATTCTAGGGCGAGTTTTGGGCTTATCACGGTTTTAGGGTGAGTTTTGGGCTTGTACAAGGGAGAGTTTTGTGCTTACCGCGGCTCTGGGGCGAGTTTTGGGCTTATCACGGTTTTAGGGTGAGTTTTGTGCTTACCGCGGCTCTGGGGCGAGTTTTGGGCTTATCACGGTACTAGGACGAACTGTGGCACTCAAGAAGAATCTTCCCAAAGAAAGTCATTAGTACTGTAGAATTTCAAAAAGTCAAGCTCAACAAACAGCTCAGCCGTTTTGACCGAAATGTTTATAACTGTATGTTTTGCTGAAGGAGAACTTTATTTTCATATTTTTACTTGTGTTTACATTTCATCTCCTTGCGCTAATTTTCTCTTGTCAGTAGAAGGCAAATTTGACCCGTCGTCAAAGTGATGACTGCTTGGGACATCGTCTTCTGAATATTACGAGTTTTGCTTAATTAACCCCGGATGTACATTTTTAATAACTAGGTCATGGTTGATATAAAAGAGAAGTCTCGACTTTTACTATAAACAAGAATAGACGGAAAACGTTGCAAACAAGTATTCGCAGAAAATTTAGGCCAAGGTTTTTATGTAACGGTTAAGGACGAATACTTTTTTATATATGTTTTAAATGTTTGCTTCGTTTTGTTGATACTTAAACAGGAAGGTTGTTTATTTCTATGAAGGGACGGTTTTGTTTGTTTCTAAATTTCACGCAAAGCTATACGAGGGTTATCTGCTCTAGCCGTCCCCAGTTCAGCAGTACAAGACTAGAGGGAAGCCGGCTAGTCATCACCGTCCACTGCTGGCTTTTGGGCTACTCTTTCACCAACAAATAGTGGGATTGACCGAACCTTATAACGTCCCCACAGCTGAAAGGGCGAGCATGTTTGGCGTGACTGCGATTTGAACCTGCGACCCTCAGATTACGAGTCGAGTACCTTAACCACATGGATATGCCAGCATTTTTTTAAAAGGTTAAGATGAAAAAGTTGGTCTCTTATGGGAGCATTTTCTTTTATTATTTTTTCTTTATTATTTAACAACAAGTCTAAGAGCAAAGACGTCACTCCATACATGTACATATTGTTGTAATGTTACTGTTAGGTTGACGGCTTCTTTTAAATTATCTGATGAAGAATACATTTGAATTTCTCAGCATTGTTTTATAGGCTAGTACACTTTCTAACTTTTAAGTTATAGGTTTAAGTGACTTTAAGTGACACTCAAACGGAAATACCTCACCTAACGTAAGAAATATATTTTCTTGTACAATTCTGCAAGTAGTGAATATAAAAATTGTAAAAAACAAACCAGTGTCTGACGAATCATATCTCTCTTTGTTTCAGTAATTCAACCTGAAATATTACTTACATCATTGACTGATGTTGAACCTTCTTCTAAATATTTCATTAAACCTGCATCTATTCTTGTATTAATTGGCTTGGCGTGGCCTAGCGCGTTAAGGCGTGCACTCGTAATCCGAAGGTCGCGCTAAACATGCTCGCCCTCCCAGCCGTGGGGGTGTATAATGTGACGGTCAATCCCACTTTTCGTTGGTAAAAGAGTAGCCCTCGAGTAGCTTTGTGCGAACTTCCAAAACAAACAAACAAACAATCTTATATTAATACGTTCTCCAGCTAACTTCCAAATTTATAATATTAATAATGTTCAGGGACAACAAGAGACTTATCTCGGTTGTCCAATCCTCTAAGCCAAACTTAAGTTACTAAATAAATTACAAAAAATAAAGCCAGCCCTTATCTTTCATACACCTATGAAGGTTTCTTTTAAACTCGCTAAATTTTACTGTTTTTACAACATCCGAAGGCAATCCGTTTCACCGGCGAACCACCCTATTTGTTTTATGACAGGTTATAGTTTGCCTAAACCTTTTTTTGTACCTCCAACTTCCACAATTAACATTATCAATTCCTTTTATGATGTTAAACAATCCAATCAGATACCCCGTAATGATCATTTCTTCAAAAGGAAACAATTTTAAGGATCTTAACCTCTCCTCATGTGACAACCCTACAATCCCAGGTACCATATTAGTAACGCTCCTCTGAACCCTCTCCAACAGTTCAATGTCTTTCCTGAAGTAGGGAACCCGATAATAAACACAATACTCCAAATGTGGCATGATCAGTGACTTATACAGTTAAATTATAACCTCTTTAGACTTGTATTTAATGTTTATGTAGATACTACCTAAAATTTGCCCTACCAATAACAACAGCACACTGCTTCGATGGCTTAAGAAACTGACCAACCATTAACCCAATTTCCTTTTTTTCTTTTTCCATGACACTGCTAAGGTTATTTTGATCTAAATTATAATTCAAATAATAATAACCCACGCACAATATCTTGCATTTATCATAATTGAAATCCATCTGTCATTTATCTGCCCAACTCAATAAATGATCCAAGTCCTTCTTCAACAATCAACAAAACCCAAAATCTCATCAGCGAATTTAAGTAAAATATTGATTATTTCTTTATCGATGAGGTCCTAAGATGAGTCCTGAAGCACTTCATTTGTAACATTAATCCAGTTTGACTGAACACCATTTATAACAACCATCTGCTTTCTTACATCAAGCCACTCTTCTATTCAGTTAACTTATCCTTCACAATCATAGAGATACGTTTCTTCACTTTGTCAAATGCTTTCTGAAAATCCAGATACAACAAATATATACGTTTATCTTCATCTACACGTGCAGTAACGTTTTCATTGCATGATGGGAAATTTGTAACGCAAGATTTTCCCTTAGTGAAGCTGTGTTCACTATTTGATAAAATTCTATACTTTATTAAATGACTTTGCAAAGGATCGTCATCAGACTTTCCAAACCTTTTCCCACAACTGACATAAGAGTAGCGGGTCCACAATTACAGGGGTAATTTTATCCCTTCCCTTGATACCTACCGTGTATTCAAGGACTTACAAAAAAATTGTGGCAAATGGCTCACATATCCAACCCTTCACCTCCTTTACAACCCTCGAGGAAATATTATCCGGCCCAAGAGCCTCGTTATTCTTTATACCTCCCAATTTAACTTTTAAAATCTCAGAATGTATTCAGTCGTCTTGTTCAACTCAAGATGAGGAACACTGTTTAAGTCTTCATTAACAAAAACTGAAGTAACTCCATTTCATAATCATCAAATACAACCCATTTTTATTACCTCTCAAGGGTTCTACTCCCATTCCAACAGTTTGCTTACCCTCAATGTACTTAAAGCAAACCTTACTGTTAATTTTGATGTTTTCAGTCAAATTGTTTTCATACATCCTTTTGATGTCATTATTTTACGTTTGACCAACATTGTTGATCTTCTATAATACCTGTCAATTAAAATTTGTTAAATTTCTTATGTTCTTGTTTAATTTCATTTTTTATAATTTGTTGTCTGTTCTTATTCTTTGTCAGTCAATCTGTTTAGGCCCTGTATGGCCAGGTGGGTTAAGGCGTTCGACTCGTAATCTGAGAGTCGCAAGTTCAAATCCCCGTCACACCAAACATGCTCGCCCTTTCAGCCGTAGGGGCGTTATAAGGTGACGGTCAATCCCACTATTCGTTGGTAAAAGAGTATCCCGAAAGTTTGCGGTAGGTGATGATGACTAGCTGCCTTCCCTCTGGTCTTAGACTGCTAAATTAGGGACGGCTAGCGCAGATAGCCCTCGTTAAGGTTTAGGGGTATTACAGCACATAGTTAGTTACAGCCAGGTTTAGGGGTATTACAGCACATAGTTAACCACAGTCAGGTTTATGGGTATTACGGCACATAGTTAACCACAGCCAGGTTTAGGGGTATTACGGCACATAGTTAGCCACAGCCAGGTTTAGGTTTACAGCACATAGTTAGCCACAGCCAGGTTTAGTGGTATTACACCACATTGTTAACCACAGCCAGGTTTAGGGGTATTACGGTACATAGTTAACCACAGCCAGGTTTATGGGTATTACGGCACATAGTTAGCCACAGCCAGGTTTAGGGGTATTGCAGCACATAGTTAGCCACAGCCAGGTTTAGTGGTATTACAGCACATAGTTAGCCACAGCCAGGTTTAGTGGTATTACAGCACATAGTTAGTCACAGCCAAGTTTAGGGGTATTGCAGCACATAGTTAGCCACAGCCAGGTTTCGGGGATGGGCTGAAAATTAAAATGAAGCAGTAATCGTTAAAAATTAGACTGAAGAAAATGAAAAATTAAAAGAAAAGAATAACATAAAAGGAATATAGACTAGCAAGAAGGAGGACAAGAACAGTGATAAAAATAAACAGCAGTATTTGCACTGTTAATAATGTTAGAAACATAAACAGCAGTATTTGCACTGTTAGTAATGTTAGAGACGTGTTTCATTTCAGCACTCAACATGTATCACTTTCTTTTACTGTTGCAAGAAGTTTCGGGATGGAAGACACCCATCAGGTGAGCAACAGAGAAACGAAACAAATTCGACAACAGCTGATCTGGTCATTTCTTACTAAGACCAACTAACTAAACGATTCCATGATCACCTGAAATAGGTTGTAATCTTCCTTTCAGTCTAGTGAACGGTAATTATTTCTGGCAATAATCTGGAGGCAAAGGGTAGAAATTACAAATTTCGTTATACTCAAGAAAGTAAAAATAACCATAATGTTAAATAACTTTTATATACTCTTAATAATTATCAGGATGTTGGTCACTTTCTACTGGCCTGTAGTTCGTCACAACGGGGTCACTAATTTCACTTGGGTCATTTCAGCGCAAAGACTTTAAAATATTTTATTGTAATTTATTTTTTCTTCTGAATTTTTTCCCCATGTATCATTCAATCTATATTTCTTAGTAAATCTTGAAATCACCATTATACATTCATATATTTTTGCACACATTATGAATTTTAGGAATTGGCTCGTGTTAAAAGACTATCTAATTAATGGAACCAAATATGGAGACTCACAAAGACAACGCGGTGCATCTCACTGAGACGATAGTATTTGAAAGAGAAGGACAAATATTCCGATACTGTTACACATATCTTTATTATAACGGATGTAGTTAGAACAGAAAGAGGTGACAGAAAAATATTCCATTGCTGCCCCCCAAAACTTTATGTTTGTTTCATTAAAGTAAAATATTTGGCACTAAAAGATAAATTAAAAATAGAAATAAAAACACTTTTTTCCTGCCTTTAATTTATAAAACGATACCGTCATAGTTGTGGGCTTAACAGAATCTCGATGTGTTGACTACGTACTAAATCACGCGATTTGCCATAAAGATTTGTTACGTCACTGGAAATGAAGGCCAACGAATTAATGACCTCGTGAAAGATCAGGCGATGGGTTTGTAACAGAAGGTCCTTTCCACAGTTTTTTTTTCCCCACAGACACTGAGACGACCCATCATCATAACAAATTTTATGTCATTAATGTTTTCTGTGAATGGCTTTTTCAAGGTCGCCCATCGGTACGTGCTCCATGAGCAGCAAATTTTGACATTCATGTCGCAAACCCAACTTTCTTCTCTGTAAAAACCAATAGATTTATTCATGTCATGAAACTCCTCGAAGGCAGGTCTCAAAATAAAGTGCCAGTTCAAAATTCACGTATTCCAAATTTCTATTGGCTTGAGCAAATCCAGAGCAGGTGGTATTTTTGTTTCGTATCTTCATTCACATTCTTTGTTTCTAGTGCAAAGCTGCAGAGTGAACTTGTTGCGCTGTTTTCGTTGCGGGGTTGAACCCAGAATTCTGGCGCTTTAAGTCTGCTGCCGGAGTACATTTCATCTTAGGGTTGCAGTTAATCCTACTAACTAACATACGAATCTCCTATATATTTTTCATAAAATGTGAGTGAAGAGGCCATCTTCCCTACCAAAATAAAACAAACAAACTTGGAAGCACATATACGCAAGTTACACCATACTTGGGAAGTCCCACGCAGATCAGCATCCATTGCACCCTTCCCACAAGCCTTTTGTGAAATGACTATCCTTCTTATAATTACTTCAACCTATTTTTGTTCAATGCTCTGTTATGAACGTTGTAATAAGTAGAAGCATAAAATTACTCAGTGTGATGCGATGTTAGCTCTTGAAGATAATAAAAACAAGTTGCTAAACTGTGGGCTGATAAAAGGGTTGAGCGAAAATAAATAGAAACATGTTGCTTTACTTGTAGTGCAGGTACTACAATTAGATATTTTGAGCAAAATGTTTTCTAGTTAGCTGACATCACACTCTTACCGAAGTTTTATATTTAACACGAGTTGTAACAAAATTGAACCCACACGAATTAGTCCGAATATCCAACTAAAGTTTATTCAATAACCCATATAGACAAGGCTAAGTAATGACACTCAGTTTCCGAATCTATAAGCAACATTACATAAAAATGTGGAATATTACACACACTCTAGCTTCAGAGTGAAAAATAAAAACGCATTGCTTTTAGGGTTAAGTTCAGAATTATCTCATAAAAACAAAGTGTTTTACATTATAAAATATTTACAATATGTCAAACTGTAACGACAATTTGACTCCATTTGACTTCTTTCTGGCTTTGATAACTTGAACTACAGTTCCTGACCAGTTTTATAAGTAACACCCCTCCCCCCAATAAAACAAATGTAGTGACCCTAATTCTTGATAATTAATTTTGATCTTCCATCTTGATCACTTCCACAAACGTTTATGTGCATCTGGTCTCGCAGGTTGTGGGTATACACACCATATTGTCACAAATTTAGCTATACGTATGCTGTTCTTCAGTCTCTTATTGCCCCCCAGTGGCTCAGCGGTATGTCTGCGGACTTACACGCTAAAATCCGGGTTTCAATACCCGTGGTGGGCAGAGCACAGATAGCCCATTGTGTAACTTTGTGCTTAATTCAAAACAAACAAACAAACAGTCTCTTATTAACCACAGTGAACCTTTATTTATAAAGAATTTTTGAAAAAGTAATGTTGATACTATAAATTTATCCTAAATTATTCGGTAGATAAGTCCATAAGAAACTGAACCGTCTTGTTTTTCTGGATTCGCAGTTGTCCAGGATTGCTGATGACGGATAGAATTCCTCGAAACGGATATAACTCAGTGATAACTGGTGAACCGAATGATGGATTAGGCTTCACAGCTATTTTTATGTGTTTACAGTCACTCGTGAAAACACTCACTCACGCATAGTTACAACGAAACAACGATTACAAACTACGCGCGTGCTAACTCGGAAACTTTGAAGAACAGACTACAGGCACCAAAACAAACGTACGCACAAACGACTTTCCTTCTCAGTGCCTCATATTTAACGTTTTGCTCCTGTAACAACAGTATATAAAGCTTAACATGAAAATCAGTTTGGATTGTTTGTTTGTTTTGGAATTTCGCACAAAGCTACTCGAGGGCTATCTGTGCTAGCCGTCCCTAATTTAGCAGTGTAAGACTAGAGGGAAGGCAGCTAGTCATCACCATCCATCGTCAACTCTTGGGCCACTCTTTTTTTACCAACGAATAGCGGGATTGACCATCACATTATAACACTCCCACGGCTGAAAGGGAGAGCATGTTTGGCGCGACGGGGATGCGGACCTGTGACCCTCAGATTACGAGTCGCACGCCTTAACGCGCTTGGCCATGCCGTGCCACCAGTTTGGAAATTCCAGTAAACTGAAGGCATCAACTGACAGTAGCTTATCAACTAAAGACATGGACTTACAGTTGCTCGTTTACTGAAGGCACCGAGGTTGCAATATCCCACCAACTGAAGGCACCGTCGTGCATTATTCTATCAACTTAAGGCACCAGTTTGTTTCAGATTTGCGTATTTGACCTTGTTTTCTACAGTCGCCGGATTAAACTAAGTTGATAACAAATTGCCGGACTCCTTCTTGACTGCCTCCCTTTATTACACGCTAACCAACTTTTCTTCTAATTTTTCTTATTCTAAATGACTAATTTGGATGATACTTCGTTAAATCACAGTAAATTATGACTGTACCGTACATTTCTGTGCAGTTATATTTATCTTGTACACAACTTTAACGGTGACAAGATGAAAAATCTTCGTTGAAACACGTTGTGAGAGGATCATGTCCGAAGACAAGATTTGCTAGTTGGGATTTTTAAGCGGCAAATCATTTGTGTTATCCACTTTATTCACATCCTGATAAGTTATATCTGCTTTATTTTGAGAGTCCTCATCAATTGGTGTTAATCATTACGTGATAATGCTCACGTTACGATGCATTTGTTATTCATCGTTTTGGGGGATTAATAATCGACCTGGCCCGGCTCGTAATCTGAGGGTCGCAGCTTCGAATCCCCGTCGCTCCAAACATGCTCGCCCTCCCAGCCGTGGGGGCGTTATAATGTTACTGTCAATCCCACTTTTCGTTGATAAAAGAGTAGCCAAATAATCGACCACGTAAATCACTTCGTCGTAACACTCACACTTAAAGGGGTTATCCGGTGTACCATGGTGCCCACAATCGAATGCGTAATCCAGTTACTATAATGCATTCTATTGCTTCAATTACTGTGTTATACTATCAACTAGCCTGTGATACTTTTCAACACGCTATCCCCTGTATCGTGATTCTAGTAGTTAACTAGGCCATCCATTTTTAGCCTCACGCAGATTCTAATAGGTTAGTCACAGATCGTGATACTTTTAACCGACTTTGCTACCCATTACTTAGGCACTCTTGTATTGTTTTCATCAACCCCAGAAAATAGTATTAAAGGTAACTTGTCATTTTAAAGGGTGAGAAACAAGATAAAAAAAATTGAATGGCTAATCAGTACACTGAAAGACATAAATTTAATCAATTTGAATTGAAAGTCGGTGGAACTGTTCTGTTACAACAATAATGTCAGTCAACCAGGATTGTAACTACAATTATCGAGCCAAATTATTTCTTTATGGGATGAGGTTTCTGTTTTGTAGTTAAGCCGCTTTACTTCACAGATAAAACAATCAGTAATAAAATAATTCTACTTGTATTGGGTATTAAACATAATAACGTAAGTTGATGAGCGTAAGACAAGACCAACGAAAGTAATGAAACAAAACCAAACAAGGTAATGAACATGAGATAAGAATAACCAAAGTGATCAAGATAAGAAAAGACTAAATAAGGTCATAAACATGAGACAAGACCAACCAAAGTTATGAATATGAGGAAAGACCAAACACAGATAGAGAGTCAAAGCAAATGGGTTATAAACTATAATTTGTATGTTCCAGGGAAACAGACGCTTAAAACAGTATCAGTTGAGGTCTCCTATGTTAGCAAAATGCATTATTTTAGTATTTTCAGATGTGACAACCCATTTCCACGTTGATTACAAAACTGTAGAGGTAATGTTGGGAAAATAAGACATGTGCTTATTCATGTGCAGTGTCATCCATTATGTGAATCGTAACGCTGGTAATAAACTATCTCTCGCCACAGATGGCATTGCTAGCTCTGCAGCTCCCTCTTCTGTACATTACCTTTAAAGTCTCATTTCTGCCAAAATAAAATCACAAATCTTATATCGTCTGTTTCTGTCTGTGAGGTAATCGTACACGTGTTTTATTGTCTGCTTTCGTTTCCTTAATTCGTAAAAGGAAAATTTGTGATTTGATCTGTGTTAAGCTCTTCTAGCATACCTTCCACAGTGGGACAGCAGTATGTCTTCGGACTTACACCGCTAGAAACCGGGTTTTAATATCCGTGGTAGGCAGAACGCAAGTAGCCCATTGCATAGCTATGTGCTTAATTACAACAACAACAAACAAACAAATCTCTAGCACATGAATATTTAAAGGATAAAAGTATAAGTGATGTTACGGCAGGGGTTTTTTTTGCTATGCGATTTGAAACCTAAACGCTAGATTTAAAAATCATTCTAATGAAGAAAAGCAGTCTAAATTCTAAAAAAAAAAAAAAACAATAGTTTTGCACTTAAAAACACCATTCTTCATGGATTGCATAATGAAATAACAATATAGTTCTGAAACAAATGTAGTTTCTCGTGGATGTTAGAAACTAATTTTAAAAGAGTTAAACAAATAACGGGAAACTGTAAACGAGATATAACTTTTCGTTACTTCTGATGCCCACATATCTGTACCAAAATGTCACGTCCTCTTAACGTAAGTTATAAGCTCATGTTTACAATAAACTTTGAAACCATTAACATATAAATTAAAGTTTTATGTATATGTATATATTAAATTTTAGGCTTTTAAATATTTTAATTGACCACCTATGTTCGAATAGATTAACATCACTGACTTCTAGATGTACATCGATATTTCCCTTTTAGCGATGGTTTATAATTTCACCTTTTCTTCAGCTCTTTCCGAAATTGTGTCAAGCATAACAACGAATAGAAATGTTCGAGCCACAGTGTGCTGCGAAAAATGTCCTCACTTTCAGCTGTGTGGAAAAAGTGTTTTAAAATGGTGACAGCCAATCCCGTTATTAAATTCAAAAAGTATTCGTTTAGGCGGCAGTTGCTGCTTACTGATTGCACGCCCTTTTTTCGACAGATTAGAATTTGGATCGTTATCATTGAACTAAGGAGTTTCTGAATTGGCCATCGTGTGTTGCGTAAGATGTCTGTCGCGTTAAAAATAAAAAGCTCCAAAATTAGAAAGTTTCATTTTATTCATAGGGAATTTTCAATATTTTTTTATGCACTTACCATTTTACATCAAAGAAAGGAATTTAGCCTACCATGGCCAGGTGATGTAGGTCGCAGGTTCGAATTCCCGTCACACCAAACACGCTCGCCCTTTCTGCCGTGGGAACGTTATAATGTGACAGTCAGTTCTGCTATTTGATGGTAAAATGGAAGCCTAAGAATTGGCGGTGGGTGATGATGACTAATCGCCCTCCCTCTAGTCTTACAATGCTAAATTAGGGACTGGTAATGCAGATAGCCCTTCTGTAGCTTTGTGCGAAATTCACAAAACAAACGGAAAGAAACTTGAAATAAAATGTATCTATAGCTGTCGCTGGATCAGGATATTTAAACTAACACTGTAATGTTGTCACATTTCACCTAATGATTGAAAATGGCGTGACAGATCAGTTACAGCCTTCTTAAAACTACCTCATCTTTTTGTAGAACCAGAACAGAATACCAAAAAACTTTGAATGAATCAAAAAGTAGAGGTCCCCCCCAAGTGGCTCAGCGGTATGTTTGCGGACTTACAACGCTAAAAACCGGGTTTCGATACCCGTGGTGGGCAGAGCACAGATAGCCTATTGTGTAACTTTGTGCTTAATTCAAAAACAAACAAACAAAAAGTAGAGCTTTAAGACAAGATGCTGTAACATCATTAACCACAAGCTTGAATTAGTGAGTACATGACCCGAAGAGTCCTGTTGAATTTAGGGTAAAGGTCGACAGTTATTCTTTCGCGTTTTGAAAAATGAGTCCTAATTTTTGAAGTTTTTATAGTGGCAGTTCTTTCATATATTTTAATTTCTGCTTACTTTACGATCTATCCAGACAAACTGAACAGCCATTGCTGCCACTTTACTGTGGCTGATTATCCAATACAATGATGCTGTGAATCGCTGTACCGCCGGTATCAGTTCAAATGGAATCCTTTTCTCGAGAAAATGTTTTCAAGTTTTTAATATTTTCAGACATGCACTCTACCGTTACGACATCAATCACATTAAAATCTAAAACAGAAAACTATCATTATTTTATTCGCTTAGAAGGATTGAAATTTCTCGAAATATAAGACTCGCTGATGTTCAGTTTAGGTTTCAATTGCAAAATTATTTTAAAAAATATATGACACATCTAGTCCTCCTTCTGATTCTTTCCGTTCATTTATAACTTCTTAATGACTAAGTCACTTCTCACGTTTGCTTGTTATGCACTTCCAGTCAGTCACCTCCATTGAAGGCAAATGACGATGTAGCAAAAATATCGCAACACAAACAGTGCACTTTAAGTGATTAAATTATCCAAGACAAGGCCTCCATGTTTCTTCTTTTCTTCAACTGAATAAATAACCCAAGAATTCCATGTTTCTCCTTCTGTTTCACCAAATGAATGACCTAAGGCCTCTTTGTTTCTTTCCTTCTTTAATTGGATAAACAACCCGAAGATTTGATGTTTCATTTCCTCTTTAACTGAACGAATTACCCAAGGCTTAAATTATCCAAGACAAGGCCTCCTTGTTTCTTCTTTTCTTCAACTGAATAAATAACCCAAGAATTCCATGTTTCTCCTTCTGTTTCACCAAATGAATGACCTAAGGCCTCTTTGTTTCTTTCCTTCTTTAATTGGATAAATAACCCGAAGATTTGATGTTTCATTTCCTCTTTAACTGAACGAATTACCCAAGGCTTTTGTGTTCCTTATCTTCTTTAACTGAATGAATTCCCAAAGATCTTTGTATTTCTTCTTCATTAGAAAAACGGTTGTTGTCATATGTTGCAGGAAATCATTTTCCATTCTTGTCTATATAAATATCAAACATTTTACATGCAAGAGGCCTTTTAGTGTAATAAGTGTGTCAAATAATTTCTGTTAATGTTTGACCTTTCAACAGATGATGTGACTATTATCACTTATTTTTAATTATATGACTAAAAACAAATTTTAAATACAGAATCACTGGATGATTTATTATAATAAATTGTTATAAAAATAATGAGAAATTATTAAATCCATGTACTAGAATTAAATATTACGTTTGTTTGTTTCGAATTTCGCGCAATGCTACGCAGGAGCTAACTGCGCTAGTCGTCCCTAATTTAGTTGTATAATACTGCAGAGAAAACAGCTGATCATCACCATCCATCGCCAACGATTGACCGTCCCTTTATAACGCCCTAATGATCGAAAGGGCGAGCATGTTTGGTGTTACGGGGATTCGAACCCGCGACCCTCAGTTTACGAGTCTGGAGCCCCCTTATCACCTAGTCATGCCAGGCCTCAAATATTACGTAACACATAATTTATTTACTACTTTCTCTGCGTTAAACGAAATCTGCCCATGGTGTTTTTAAAATAAATGAATTACTTTTAATCTATTATTTACATATTGATTTTATGACCAGAAACAGGTTACAAATATGTTACGTACTTCATAAAAGTATGATGGAACACATTTAGAGTTTCATAACTTTTCTCGTTTGTTTCATGAATCATAAAAGCAAAAAAAAATATATATATATTTTGTTGGCAGAATTAGTAACTATTATACAGAGGAAACTAGAGTATTTCTGTTGACTTCAAAGTAAAAGAACAAACACCGCGAGTAAAAGATATGTTAAAATATCAAAAGTGAAAAAAATAAGTGTGTTATGCAATTAATGTATAATTTCATACACTTGAAATCAAAACTATGCCCCTAGGGTTAGGTGTTAGTTTTTGTTAGGTTTGGACTATTAAATTGTTTTATTTAATATATACATGTGTATATGTGTGTAACTTTATACAACTTTGTATAGAAAACGATAAGACTAAAGATTCTCACATCGATTTTAAGTTTATGCATTTGGTCTTTCGAGAAATATAGCTGGTGTTTAATAATGTTTTACAAAACAATAAATAATTATTTAATGCGGTATTTTTCAGTTTTTTAAATTACTTTATTGGTCAGCTCTGAAAAAAAAATTTTTTGTCACAATTATACACCGTAACATTAAAGAAATACTTGCTTATTTCACTTAGTATGTTTTTTTTGTAAAGTATGGTGGACACAAAGTTATTTGTTTGCTGGTCATTGCTCTCGAGCTTAGTTTGCCTTGACCAAAATAACCAAGGTCAATGTTTGACCTAATGTCGGAGTACAATCCGTTAGTTTATACAATTAAGTAGCAAAATTTCTGCTTCAACAAAAATCAATGAACCATTGCTGGTCACATCCGTTTTCTTTATTCTTAGAACACACAAAACAAACCATTCCTGGGATTCGTGGATTTTTGGAAGAGGGACTGTTTACGGTGTCTGCATGAATGGGTTGTACTGCTGACCCACCTCTACTCTGGACAACAGAGTGAAATGAAAGGATATGAAAGGGTTTTGGCCTTGGCCAAGTGATAAACAACTACCAAATGGGACCAAAAGCAACGGAAATGGAAGCACAGAAAAGGTGAATGAAGAAAGAACTTACGTTAACATTTCACCCTCCCTAACTTTCAAGTGTTCCTCAATATTCCAAACTCCTTCACTTTATTTATCGAATAAACACTTTAGACAAATAAATGTTGAATTAAGTAGGAATTTAAGATCAATAACTTGTTAACAGTGGGGGGGGAGTTCTTTCCAAGTACAATATACACCAAAACCTAATATTTCACTCTAATTCCAGGCAGTATTGGTGTAATTTATATGTGAACACAGAGGGAATGCGACGTTATATAATCTGAGTTTTGAATGGGTCATCTTATCCTGAGATTACACTTAAAAAAATTTTGTAAAGTGTGCTACGTGTCAGTGACACACAGATTAAAATTCCGCACATGCGGGCAAAAAAAAAAAAAAGAAAGAAGAAAGAAACAACATGCTTTTAATTGTTTTGTTGTTGTCAGGACAAAAATGTTTGGTTATAAGAAATCTAAGATCTAGAATTATAATGGAAAACTGCGTTTGTCTTTAAATTCACGACTGTCTGATTTTCAAAGTACAAAGGTTCCTTATCACGTTCCAGTATCGACTGCAATATAGCTAGAAGCGAGACATATTGATGCATTTAGACTTTTACTGGCCCCCCAGTGGCTCAGCGGTATGTCTGCGGATTTACACGCTAAAATCCGGGTTTCGATACCCGTGGTGGGCAGAGCACAGATAGCCCATTGTGTAGCTTTGTGCTTAATTCAAAACAAGAACAAGACTTTTACTGAACACTCATTAATCAATCTTTCAGCCTCTTCTGGAATCGTTCCCAAAATTACCATCGTGTGAGACGAGTGTTCTATCAGTTAAATTAAATGGCTAACTCCCAATTAGTAAAATACTGATATCTAATTACTTAACCTAAAACTACAACGTACGACACCTTTTCATAATATTTAACCGCCATATGGCATAGTGGTATGTCTGCGGACATATACTACTAGAAACCGAGTGTGTAACTTTGTGTTTAATGACAAAATACACCATAATATTTAAAACAAAATTAATTATTATTACGTAGCAATAGTAAGAGAAACTCGTGTGTGTTTTGAAGTAAGTGAATGTTTATAAGGCACTGTTGTTGTGCTTGAAGTTGCAGGTATTTAGTTCCTCCTGTCCTGGACAAAGATTCCCTTGAACCTGAATAATAAGAAGTACTTCCTATACTCTTTTGTAGATCTTAAGAATGACCATCTAAACCCCAGTACTAATATTCTGCATAAATGCAACTGTTCTGTATTCAATCAAGATCCGCAGAAAATATCATAACCAACATATTGCAAAATCGAAAACATGGAAATGAAATTGGCGGATATTTGTTAACTGATAACAGAAAAAGGTTAAAAATCTGTGTGGCTGATATTGTGTATCACACTCACAAAAAACGAACACAAATGACCAATCTGAGACTCTGTAAGTTTACTGCAGTATTCAGTACATTTTGCGTCTATATTGGTATAAATTTTCATTACAGCAAGCCTCTGTGAAGGAAAGCCAGGTCAGTCTTGGACCATTTGTCTTTACAAACTTTTCACAGGCTCAAGTCCATAATATGTTGGCTTCGCAAATTAGGTTTAAAGGAAAAGGACAAAAATCTCCATCTGCGAGCTTGAACGAAACTACTGTTATTCCACATTATCTGACCGTTTTTGGTTTATCGTGAAACAAACTTTCAATTTTGATGAGTGTCTGAAAGTTTATAACATTTTGTCAATTTCAAGTACTTGTGTATTATGCTGTTTGAACTAGTAACTCTACTCCGTTTCATTACAATGCTGTTGGGTTTTTTTTTTGGGGGGGGTGTTGAATGATTCTCTTTTGTAGTCATACTTTACTTTGAGGATGAAAGCGTTGCTCCTGATTGTTGTAGGGTCATAGTCCACTGTTCTGCTTGCACAGGTCTCCAAGAAAATTGTAGGTTTTTCGAAATTTTGTTTTTTTGAATCTATATCATTTAGCAATTCACTGCAGGAACATTTCCTGTCGGAAGGAGAAGTGACGTCATCCTCCACCACAAGTTTATTTATGCACAGTTGGTTTGTTTGTTTGTTTTTGAATTTCACACAAAGCTACATGAGAGCTACCTGCGCTTGCCGACCCGAATTTGTCAGTAAAAGACTAGAAGTAGAGAAACTAGTCATCACCACCCACGGCCAACTCTTAGGTTACTCTTTTACTAACGAATAGTGGGATTGACCGACACATTATAACGCCCCCACGGCTGATAGGGCGAGCATGTTTGGTGTAGCGGGGATTAGAATCCGTAACTTTCAGATTACGAGTCAAGCGCCCTAACTACTCGGTCATAATGGGCCAAATAATAACAGAAAAAGACTCGTCAAATTATTAAAATAGGATACAATTAAACACTGCTGCATTTCAATAAACGTAATTACTTATACCTGTGTACAGTGTCTTAATGTTCCACATTGCGTTTGCAGTAGTTATTAAATATGTTTATTTTAACCAAGATAAGATAACTGTAGAACGAATTATCTGTTTCATTTTGACAAAAGACTAACTGAGCATTGTTATTACTCATATTTACAATTACTGAAAAATTAAGAAAGCAATTGATTTCCAAAATAGACTCTTTATTTTAAAGAAATTTACGTAAAGGTTTAACGACACTATAACAACAGCGCGGGAACCAGAGTTACAAGGGGTAACGTTTGGCCTCTTGGTTTAAAATACGGTGATGATGCACACCTGCTGTTTCCCTCAGAAGATTGTTAATTTACATTTTTATTTTAAATTACTCATTCGTTGATAGTTTACGAGTTACAGACTTATATTTACAAAGACATAAATTGTGTAATTTTTGGTAGTTTTGAACCGCTGTTGAAGGTAATTTACTGCTAGAAAACGTGGGCTTCAGCCATTTAAGGAAAAGTTTGTTCTTAGTACTGAAGTTAATTAAGTCTGCAGCGTCGGGAAGCCTAATTTATTCTTCGGTTTGTTTTTTTCAATGTTTTATGATTTTAAAGTATGCAGTGTCAGGTAACCTAATTCACTATTTGCTTTGTTTGTTTTCAATATTTTATGATTTTATAGTCTGCAGTGTCAGGTAGTCTAATTTACTATTCGGTTTGTTTGTTTTCAATGTTTTATGATTTTATAGTCTGTAGTGTCAGGTAGTCTAATTTACTATTCGGTTTGTTTATTTTCAATGTTTTATGATTTTAAAGTCTGCAGTGTCAGGTAGTCTAATTTACTATTCGGTTTGTTTGTTTACAATGTTTTATGATTTTAAAGTCTGCAGTGTCAGGTAGTCTAATTTACTATTCGGTTTGTTTGTTTACAATGTTTTATGATTTTAAAGTCTGCAGTGTCAGGTAGTCTAATTTACTATTCGGTTTGTTTGTTTTCAATGTTTTATGATTTTAAAGTCTGCAGTGTCAGGTAGTCTAATTTACTATTCGGTTTTTGTTTACAATGTTTTATGATTTTAAAGTCTGCAGTGTCAGGTAGTCTAATTCACTATTCGCTTTGTTTGTTTTTAATATTTTATTATTTTAAAGTCTGCAGTGTCAGGTAGCCTAATTTACTATTGGATTTGTTTGTTTTAAACGTTTTATAGTAAGCCTATTGTGAACAGTGCAGTAAGGACTGTGGTCAACAAACATACGAACAGCATGTGTTGATGCTGGCTTTGTTTTACTAACACATTTAACAAAGCCTGAATTTGTTATGCACACTGTTTATATAATTATGCTGTGAGTTTTAACATCTTCACTGGATGAAATACTCTAGTTTAAATGCGATATGTTCCGTTTTTTCAAAACATAACGCGTTCACTTTAGCAAAAAAAGTTACACTTTCATGTCGAGCAAACACATAGTTTAATTTAAAATGTAGAGGTAATTTGGTGGAAACGGACAACAACAAAAAATTAACCTAAGATGTACGATTGTAAATAATGATAGATTTCTAACTTAGAATTTAAGCACATTACTAGTAATCTTTTTATCAGTCATATATAATATTTCTGATAATATATATATATACTACTATATAATATACATAAATTACTGTTGAGTCTTACTGTTATTTAATTAAATCTAATTCGAACATTTCCTTTACAAAGTCGACAAGCATAGTTTTAAAAAAAATGTTTATTTTTATCCTATGATTTGTATAATATATAAGTTATCATATTTATATTAAGTGACGTGTAATAAATGCTGGTCTTGACGTGAACGTGATCTTTTTACCAAACTAAAGGAGTAAAAGGGCCGACGTGGCATCCCCGTCGCACTAAAAATGCTCGCTCTTTCAGCCGTGTGGAGTTATAATATTACGGTCAATCCCATTTTTCTTTGGTAAAAAAGTAATCCAAGAATTGGCGGTGGGTGGTGGTGACTAGCTGCTTTCCCTGTAGTCTTACACTGCTAAATTAGAGATGACTAGCGCAGATAGCTCTTGTGTAGTTTTGCGCGAAATTCAAACAAAAAAGTGTGTGATTTAATGTAATTTCCTTCCGGGCATCATACAGTGCCATCTGTTGAAGGAAAGTTAAAATTTCTCATTTGAAATATATCACATTTGACGTCGAATTTAAAACTGGCATAAATATTCTCTGTATCTTTTGTCAGTGTTCTTTAGTGTTATAATACCCTAGTGTGTGTTGTTCGCACTTGTAGTCAACAGTATAGACATTTTAGACATAACTTATTTGTGATTGATCGATAAACACAGCATGACTCAAGGTTTATTTGCTATTCTGGTTCTTTCTTCCTAGGAATTTCTTCTTAGGTTGTCGACAGGGAGGGGAAAAAATCCAGGTTAAACTGGCACAGCAAAAGCCTCACGGTAACTTTCGCGCGTTTCGTTTTAGTTCGTAACCATGGAAATAATTGCTACACATACGGATCAACTCGAGCTACTGAGTTCCAACTGCTGCCTCAGTGTGAGTATGCAAAAACAACAACAAATAACAAGAAAATATTACATAAAACACGGCAGTTCCATAATCCAACACTTACTAGCATTTTTCTAGTTTTATTTTCGTGAGTCCTTATTCTACCATAGTTAAAAATTGCACTGTGTAACAAAATGTTTACATTTTCTTGTTCCTGGGCAGAAAGTGTCATTTCCCAATTGCTTATGCCTAAATCAAATGGAAAAGACCTATTTTTCTCTTCAAACTTTGCTTTTGTGACCTGGGAGCGTATAACGAAAACATGATGGGAGACTATATTTGGGGGTTGATATGTGAAAGTGATTTATATTACAGTTGTAAATCTCGAAAAACTACTCACTTCTAAACATTTTTGAATAACTTTAGAATAAATACATGTAAATCTTGATTCATATGTTGTGTTATTCATACCTTATGTAAATGGAAATGTGCAAATTTGCCCGTTTTTACATAGAAAATAGGTTAATATCTAAATTTCATTATTCAGGTCACAAAAGCAAAGTTTGAAAGGAATAATGACCATTTTCTGTACTTTTACAACATAAGCTATTAAAAAATAACGCATATTATCCAGGAATAAAATTTGTGTTACATAGTGTAATTTGTTAATCTTGGGTTAACTTGCTTGTGTTTGTTGTTTTACAATCACGTCGAAATTCGCATCGTTAGTTGAATTTCGAATTTTACAAGGAATACGGGGACAACACAACTATAAACCGAGAAGTTGAGTTGTGTAATATATACAACGATAGCTACATTCGTTGAGATAAGAAATTCTGGACTTATAGATCACAGTTTCTGTTCGAACAGCTTATGGCCCTAAACAAGTAAATTTAAATTACACTGTCGTTTCGAAGGAACCTTATAAAGGGTAGGTCCGAGAATGAGCTACATATGAAAATGGACAACGTTTCGTCTTCAATACAGAGGTTCTCTTTAATACCTGAAAAATCCTTCTTCAGGTTTTGAAGAAAGCTAGCGTCCCAAAGCTGAAACGTCGTCCCATTTTCATTCAACAGGAAGTTGCAGTCTGTACAAGTTCTCAAAGTTACTGAGCTAAAAGTTTCGTTTCGATTATGTTTCGCACATTTATACGCACGTTCACAGTGCGTTACGACGTTAATGTAATTCCTAGTGTTTTATTTATCCGGCATAAAAATACTGGAAGAGAAGTGAACCCTAAACCCATTTTTAGCAACCTTTTCAGTCAATGAAAAAAGGAGATATGAATTTTTTTTTCACGACAAAATCAATAACATCCCCATGTGGCAAGTACCTTGTTTACCACAGATCGAGCATGAGCAGTAGTTGATTTCATATTAATTTTCTTATTGGTTGAACACAAACGAGCTATTGTTAACTCATGCCACTATTATGTAACGAGAGAAGTGAAGTTGACCTTGAACATTATACGTATATATGAGTGTGTGGCATGTGGTACAATGTAGTGAAAGCGATTGTTCAGTAGTATAGTATGAGCCAAGTAGCTGTGTTATTACCAAATTAGGATGAATTTGTGAGTGGTATTAACCGAAAGGCCTTTTGTTTTTATGGACATTACAAAAATGTGTGCTGGAATTTAATAATTTGGTACTTTTCACCAGGAATATGACAACCACACCAAACATATAGCCCTCGCGGTATGGCGGTAAGTCTACGGATTTACAACGCTGAAATCAGAGGTTTGATTCCCCTCGGTGGGCTCAGTAGATAACCCAGTATGGCTTTTCTATAAGAAAAATACACACACACACTAGGAATATTACCGTATGTAATAAAAGCCAACTAATTCGGAAAATACTTTTTCCTAGCAATGACAACGTATTAAACGCTAGACAAATCTGCAAAGAGAAATACTGCAATATCTTTCTGGAACTGCAGTTCCCTTTGAACACTTTTTAAAAGCGCTTACTTTGCATTGAATCGGGTCTCGTTGCAAATGGCTGGTCTTATGCAGCTGTCGTGGGTCGTCGTTACTGTGTAGGATACATGTCTTCAGAGAAGTGTTTGGATTCCCGTTTGGAAAGGATTTATTTCACGGATCGTTTATTATTGTCCGAACAAAGATAAAAAATATCGAATAGGCGGTTAATATTATTCTTAAACAAAGCCACATTGGGTTATCTGCTGAGTTCAAAAGTGATAAACATAGCAATGCTGTTTTTTAGTAATGTGTAGAATAGATCATAACTAACACGTTTGTCCAAAAGTGATATACGTAGGTATGGTGTTTGGAAAACACCGTTATTAACGTATCTTTAGTCATCCATCGTACAGATAACAATTCTGTATTTCGACAATGTGTTCTATATATTAAAGTATTTCCCATAGACTAAACAAGTATACATATTCCAAATAACGTACAGATGTCATTACTAATTCGTAGGTACAATTTTTTTTTTAATGAAATGCGAAATAATATTTCATGTTATCAAACTGAATGAGAGATTTTATAATCGCCAGATGGCCAAGATGAGGGTATATTAAGCAACGTATTTCTCATTCAAAACTCGTATACATATAAAGTTCGTAAGCTGTTATCTCAATGTGGTTTGATGTGTTTGAATTAAGCACAAAGCTATACAATGGGTTACCTGTGCTCTACCCACCACGGGTATCGAAACTCGATCTTCAGTGGTGTGACTCCACAGGCATACCGCTGTACCATTAAAGGGGTATGTGGCAAATAATCGTGGCGAATAATAGTAAAATAGAACTTGTCTTATAGTTTTTAAAAAAGAGTTTTAATAAAGCAGATGTCACTAAAATAGGCATACATCACATTGGACATACACTGAAAAATTAGTTATATTTTTTTTAATGAATGATGGTTTGTTTCGGAATTTCGCGCATAGCTCCACGAGGGCTATCTACATTAGCCGCCCGTAATTTAGCAGTGTAAGTCTAGATGGAAGGCAGCTAGTCATCACCACCCACCACCAACTCTTGGGCTACTCTTTTAACAACAAGTAGTGGAATTGACAGTCACATTATAATAATTATTGATATAATGTGCTTCATAAACCATAAAGTATATTTGGAAAGAAATATTTACTTTCCCGAGAAATAAAATATGTTGGCCATAACTGTTGTGAAACACTTAACTATAGATTATGGAAGTTGTTGTTGTGTTTTTTTAACTGTGTTGGATAGATCATATCTATTGGATAGATCGACAGTCATGTTTTCGTTTGACAACTTTGTTAGCATTTCCCTCCTTGGATGATAATGGTCAGTCAGAATTAGGTTCCTGGCTTATATTCTGTAACTGCCAGTTACAAACTGGTCCCTGACTTGTATCTCAGAACACCTGGTATGGGTATTAACACTTTTATTGATAAACAGAGAATAATGTTTTGACTTTCCCAGGTCACCTAGGTTTATTTCAAGTGGGCTTCTCGTCATGAAGAATGGTTCCTGAGTTATAACTTTTAGCCAGAATTAGGTACCTGGCTCATACACTATAAATGTCAGCCAGAATTAGGTACCTGGCTCATACACTACAAATGTCAGCCAGAATTAGGTACCTGGCTCATACACTATAAATGTCAGCCAGAATTAGGTACGTGGCTCATACACTACAAATGTCAGCCAGAATTAGGTACCTGGCTCATATACTATAAATGTCAGCCAGAATTAGGTACGTGGCTCATACACTATAAATGTCATCCAGAATTTGATTCCTGGCTCATATACTATAAATGTCAGCCAGAATTTGGTTCCTGGCTCATACACTATAAATGTCAGCCAGAATTAGGTACCTGGCTCATACACTATAAATGTCAGCCTGAATTAGGTACGTGGCTCATACACTACAAATGTCAGCCAGAATTAGGTACCTGGCTCATATACTATAAATGTCAGCCAGAATTAGGTACGTGGCTCATACACTATAAATGTCATCCAGAATTTGATTCCTGGCTCATATACTATAAATGTCAGCCAGAATTTGGTTCCTGGCTCATATACTATAAATGTCAGCCAGAATTTGGTTCCTGGCTCATACACTATAAATGTCAGCCAGAATTAGGTACGTGGCTCATACACTATAAATGTCATCCAGAATTTGATTCCTGGCTCATATACTATAAATGTCAGCCAGAATTTGGTACCTGGCTCATACACTATAAATGTCAGCCAGATTTAGGTTCCTGGCTATAACTATCGAACAGGCAGCAATAAAACGATATGCTATAATTCTAAAAAACAACAAAATTAAAATAACACCACAACGTTTAAACACAGAATATAATTGAAACACGTGTGTCTGTAGGAAACGAGCTGTGTCAATATCAACATGCTTGCTATTCAATACAGCATGCATAATTTTCGAATGGGATTAGAACTGGAATCGGTCTAAATCTGCTCAGCAGAATACAATACCGGATTATTTCTGGCGCTAATCTGGGAAGCAACGACAAAGTGAAGGAGAGTTGAAGAATGTCGCACGCCACTTCGAAATTTGTTTGTCTTTCCCAAAGTATTAATGAAAACATTTCGAAAAAAAAGAAAGATACTTTTTCTTATAACCTTTTGCTATACCTCTCCACATACCCTGAACAATTCCTACCCAGGCCTATAGGGCTTGTCATCTGTTCGCCTCACCACTTATGGAACCCTGGAGTCAGCACTGCTGAAAAGATAAGATAAAACAAAAGTAGTAGTGTGTAGTAGTTAGTGGGATTAACTATAACACTAGTGTGCAGTAATTAGAAGGATTAATTGTTATACTGATGTACAGTAATTAACTGTAATAGTGATATGCTGTAATTAGTGGGATTAACTGTAATACTAGTGTACAGTAATTAATAATTAATTGTAATTTAAGATAATTATTTCGAATTGCGAGGAACGGCTTGAATAAAGACTCGTCTAGAAACGGCGGAAAGAGTAAACACTCATTACAACACACGTCAGCACTGAGCGACTCAGTGCTTTGCTACAACACTCTGAGAAATTAACGTAATATTAATAACCACTTAATAAAACCATTCTTGTGAATTCAGTGAAGGATAAGTGCTCACTCTTTAAGAAACTTTCTAAGTAATTGGTAAAATTTCAAGTCTTTTAGACGTCACATTAATGTAATTGAAAACGTCATATGAACTCCTGACTTGTAAAATGACATTATAAAAATGTTTTGTTTGCGTAGTAAATATATGATTAACACATTGTAAGTTTGCCATCATTGGTTGGTTTAAGTGGCTTCCGTGGTGTGTAAAGTAAATAAACCAAACATTAATTTTCGAATTTTAGAAGGTTCTGGACCAACATACGTTCAGAAGAAGTATAACTTAGATCAAAAACTTTGATGTATGTATAACATACCTCTGCTGGTAATCAAAGGGTTCTCAAAGCGTTTACTGCCTGATAAGACTAGTGACAATAAGTTTCATATACGGCGTCTTACAGTGTTTCTCTTTTCATTAAATAAATATATTTTAAATGTCCTTATCATGTCATATTACAGGTCTACCTGTAAACCTGACGATGACCGAAGAAGGTCGAAACGTTGTTCTTCTATGTAAAATATTTTCTCAACCCAAACGAGCCGTTTTTGCATATAAAAAAAGGTCTACCTAATTTAAACCATTTTATCTTTTTTACCCTTTTCCTGACTGAGGTTGTTTGAACCCCTTAGTGATTACCTTGAGTTACCTGTTACCCCCCTACTGTTTTTAGTAACGGAAGCCTCAAGTTACAACGGCACCAGTAAATATTTTTGAAGGTTACCTGATAGGTCAGTGACAGCGTCACATTTCGCAAAGGTTTGGTGCAAGTGTAAAAAAAAAGAGGGGGTTACCCACCTACCCCTGAGTCACAAAAGGCTTAGAGATTTTAAAATAATGCTCAATATAAATGCTGATTATTTACTCATATTAACTGATGTAACTTGTTCTCACGATTCAATATGAGTCAAATTGTATTTGAACTCCACTTGACCTTTTCGAACAGTCGTCATTGGAATGACGCAACGGATTATTCTGTGGCGGTTTACGCAACTTTCTGGAGATTCTTTGTAAACACCTGAGTTTGTTCACCCTTTCGTGGCCCTTGACCGCACGTGGCTTGTTTTAAGCTAGTTGCTAAACCACAGGTGCAGTTTACAACAAAACTCTAGAGTTATTTTTGTTATAATTTTTTTAACCTAAGAAATTCCTCGGTATGCCATCATTTTCGTCTAATTGAAACGCATGTGTTTATATTTTATTTACTTCTTGGATAGTTAGTATACGTCTAGTGAAGTTTAAAACAAATTTTAAAAAAAACGAGGTGATTTGTTGACCTTACATTTTAAACAAATTTAAATAAAAGTTTTTTTTAAGTGTATAAAAGAAACATTCTATTACAACACAGATGTATTTAATTTTAGGGTTACTTGATTAAAAAAAAACAATATATTAATTTGTATGTATTTTTTACATACCTCTAAAGTTCAATTAATTTTCAGGAAATTGGGTTCCAGAAGGAAATTATGTGCAGCATTTACGTTTAAGTGATTAAAACGTAATAAATATATGTATTTAGGGTTAACTCGAACTATAGGTTATTCTTAGTATTAAACAGAACTCTTGTAATATTTTCGTTTTTCCATTATGTTTGTCTGAAGTTTGTAAAGCTGTTCAAAATATTACAAAAAATTAAATAAACTGAATGCTAAAAAGAGACTAGATCGACCCCTTTAATTTCAAGTCCCCAAAATGTAAGTATTAATTTAATAAATAAACAACTTTTTAAAATAATGACATTTCTTGAAAAGACACAAAATAATAGTTTGAAAGCAAACGTTTTATTTCACACAAACACGCATCATTTTTCACAGTTTTAACAACTTAATTTGAATAAAATAACTGTTCATTAAGTCTTTAATAGGGGCGCTCAAGATATATGAGATACGTTGCTTATTTATTTTTCAGTGCATTTTAATCACAATTGGTTTCTTTTTTGGTTCGAATTAGTTCTTGGTGTTTACTCTAAGGGATATAAGCTTTTATTATGATCGTGTTAGCATCTTTCGACAAGGACTTTTTATTGTAATAATGATTAAATGTATATTTCTGGTTAAAAAAGCTGACTGATTAACTGAATGTTTAGCATTTTTTAACCGTAAGTATACATCAAATTATTATTACAATAAAAAGTTCAGAAAAAAAACACACACACACACAAGAATCGTATGTACTACTTACCTAATGGAAGGTAAACAAGAGAGAAGTGTTTCAAACACGTGAAGGTTGTGACTGGGTTTTGAGATTGGATAACTTACTGATCATATATTTAAATCAATAAAAGAACAGTTGGTAAGCATTGTTTGAGTCGTAACGGAACTCATTTCTTACACTTTCAGGCAATTTTCGGAACCCTTTTAACAATAACTAAAATTGTTTTTACATCAAACCAGGTTCGAATTTAACCAACTACATATGATAAAAAAAATATCAAAGAATATTACCATCGCCACCTTCTGGAATGTTGAGACAACAAACTTTGTTTCAGCATAAATCGGAATAAATAACTCGGCGTTTTTGTGGTGTGTTGTGTCTTTCTTATAGCAAAGCCACATTGGGCTGTCTGCTGAATCCACCAAGAGCAATCGAACACTTGATTTTAGCGTTGTAAATTATTATACTAACCGCTGTATTTTATGGTGTGAACGCCTAAGCACGATTATAATTAAAATTGTCACAAGATATTATTGTTAGGCCTATTGTAGATTACATTCTTTATCTAGTGCGCTCGTATTCCGAGGGTCGCGGGTTCGCGCCCGCGTCGCGCTAAACATGCTCACCCTCCCAGCCGTGGGGGTGTATAATGTGGCGGTCAATCCCACTTTTCGTTGGTAAAAGAGTAGTCCAAGAGTTGGCGGTGGGTGGTGATGACTAGCTGCCTTCCCTCTAGTCTGGCCTGGCATGGGCGAGCGCGTTAAGGCGTGCACTCGTAATCCGAGGGTCGCGGGTTCGCGCCCGCGTCGCGCTAAATATGCTCGCCTTCCCAGCCGTGGGGGTGTATAATGTTACGGTCAATCCCACTATTCGTTGGTAAAAGAGTAGCCCAAGAGTTGGCGGTGGGTGGTGATGACTAGCTGCCTTCCCTCTAGTCTTACACTGCAAAATTAGGGACGGCTAGCACAGATAGCTCTCGAGTAGCTTTGTGCGAAATTCCAAAACAAACAAACAAACAAAACCCTCTAGTCTTACACTGCTAAATTAGGGGCGGCTAGCACAGATAGCCCTCGAGTAGCTTTGTGCGAAATTCCAAAACAAACAAACAAACAAACAATCACTTGAAATGCTCTGGATTATTACTATTTACATTTTTGTAACACAAACCAACATGTGATCGGCTGGTCAGTTGTGCCGTAATATTTGCGAGCAAACTTTCAATTTTTTCTCAAACAGAAACCAATGTTTCCAAGGTCATTGGGTTTGTTTTTATTCTCTCGTTTGTATTTTCAAATTTTCGTGAAAGTTATCTTGTTTAGTTGTCATTAATTAAAAACACATCGGTAGAGGACCATTCTTTCTATTCAATATCTAACTGTTGTACTGGTTTTCATTAATTGAAACACACCGTTAGAATGATATTATTTTAACTAATTTGTAACTGTTGTCGAATTTACTAAGTAAAGTAAGCACAGTTTATAAAGTTTCAATTGGTATTTTTTCGAAACTTTTTAAAAATTTTACAATATAATAGATATTGCGTGTTTGTGTAGCAAAGCCACATCGGGCTATCTGCTGAGCCCACCGAGGGGAATCGAACCGCTGATTTTAACGTTGTAAATCGGGAGACATACCACTGTACTAGCGAAGGACTTAATAAACATTAATTTATTCAGTATTTCACCATATACACCAAAAACAAAGAGGCATCACATGCGTGAACTAATAAAGTTAAGGTATATCTTATGTTTCCATGGATAATGTGATTTGCTGGAACGTTTTCAAATTTTGATGTGAAGTTAGCGTACATAGATATGTGTTATGTGTGTAGTTCCTCGAGACATAGATATGTGTTATGTGTGTAGTTCCTCGAGACATAGATATGTGTTATGCGTGTAGTTCCTCGAGACATAGATATGTGTTATGTGTGTAGTACCTCGAGACATAGATATGTGTTATTTGTGTAGTTCCTCGAGACATAGATATGTGTTATGCGTGTAGTTCCTCGAGACATAGATATGTGTTATTTGTGTAGTACCTCGAGACATAGATATGTGTTATGTGTGTAGTTCCTCGAGACATAGATATGTGTTATGTGTGTAGTTCCTCGAGATACAGCAGAAAACGAATCACTCGTCTATTTTATTAATACGTCAGAGTACTTCAAAATATTTACATCCAAAGATACATTGAGACTACTTGGAAAGTAACTTGAAGTATTTTTATGCTTTCGTTCCTCGTGTAGTTCTGTTTTTCAAGATTTGTGTTATCCAAGGTAGCTGTCAACAAGAGTAAATACGATAACGTCGTTTAAGATCGGTTAGTATACCGTTGGCTTAATTTTTTTTTATTACATAAACTATAGAATGAATATTTCTAGCAAATAGCTTATCGAATGGTAATTACGTTTTAAAAAAATATCTGGCTTTTAAGATCAGTAACTTGGCTCTAAGTAGTAATACGTGCAATAACTGTTGTTGGACTTGAGAGATTTAATTATGTAATTAATTTACATGTACACAGACATTGTGGCTATATACGTACGTGTGTGTGTGTATATATATATATATATGCACGCACACTCGACAATTTGGCATGGCCCATTGGTTAAGACACCCGACTCCTATAGAGAAAAAAAACACCAAAAAACCCGACTCCTAATCCGAGCGTCGTGGGTTCGAATCCCCATCACACAATTTCGCCCTTTCATCCGTGGGGGTGTTATAATGTTACGGTTAATCCCACTATTTATTGGTGAAAGAGTAACCCAAGAGTTGGTGGTGATGACTAGTCTTACACTGCAGATAGCCCTTGTGTACCTTTACGCGAAATTCAAAACAAACCAGAATAATTCCTTTTTTTTCCGCTTTGGCTCGGTTGCTAGAAGACTCGACCCAACTCAAAATTTCGTGATTACAAAGAAACCCTCTTGAAGTAAAAATATATTCTTAAGGCTGCTTGTATGGGTATTAAAACTTTAATTGAAATGAAATACAGAACAACGTTTCGACCTTCTCAGGTCTTCAAAGTTTGCAACTGGTCCTTTATACTCTCGCCGTAAGACACGTACCCGGCAACGGTAAGTTGAAAACTTTGAAGACCTGAGAAGGTCGAAACGTGGTGCTGCACTTTACTGTAATTAAAGTTTTGATACCAATACCAGTAGTCTTGATAATACAGTTCACAATGTGAGGGTCGCGAGCTCGAATCCAATAACCAAACACATTCACCCTTTCAGCCACAGAGAAGTTATAGTATTCGATCAATTCCATTTCTGTTAGTAAAAGAGTAGCTCAAGAGTTAGTGTTAACTAGCTGCTTTCCCTCTATTATATCACTTCTAAATTAGGGACAGTAAGTGTAAGTAGCTTTCGAATTACTTTTTAACATAATTCAAAAACAAATATTCCCACTTTTTTAATTTATTTAAAATATTTCATCTTGAAACCAACTTTCTAATACATTGTATATAAAAAGTTAGATTAATTAACGTTTGATTATTAAAATATGTACTTATGAGCCGTTAATGGTGAAAAATAAACCCAATGAATTGTTTTTATTTGTTTTTGAATTTCGCACAAAGCTACTCGAGGGCTATCTGTGCTAGCCCTCCCTAATTTAGCAGTGTAAGACTAGAGGGAAGGCAGCTAGTCATCACCACCCACCGCTAACTCTTGGGCTACGTTATCACATAATAACGCCCCCACGGCTGAAAGGGCGAGCATGTCTGGCGCGACGGGGATGCGAACCTGCGACCCTCAGATTGCGAGTCGCACGTCTTAACACGCTTGGCCATACCGGGCCAAACCGAATGAAACGTGTGATATGAGAGATAGGAAACATTAACTAACGGATCATTAACCGTACTCCAATAGAAACCTGAGTATTCTAAAACAATGCTTTATTTTCGTAGGATAGATAATTGGTAAAGATTAATCAAAGACCTAGTTTTCAGAGAGGAAATAAACTGGTATTTTCCAAAGATCAAATTTTTCATACATCTGCAGAACTATTTGACACTTCCGCATTTTATATTTTACTTCATTGTGTTGTCACAATATATTTTGTTTCTGCTAAAGATTCTTTGAATATGAAGAGTAAAATCACTCATATTGTATTTTTGTCCAACCAATGGCGGTTTGTTAACACACATTACGCACTTTAACCACTCACTTCCCGAATTGTTCGATGTTGCATCATATTAGATAATTCTACGTTTTTGCCTGTTACACTTATTGTAAAAAAACTGATTAAAATACAAACACGTGGGAGACCTCCTCCCATCACTTAACTTTGATCAGATAACCGGGAATAAAGCAGCTACTCAATGCCCTACCATTCACGTTATTGACTCTTATAACGCAATGTTTCTGTGGGCAACACTCTTTACTTGTCCCTGGTTAAAACACTTATAACGCAACGTTTCTTTACTTGTCCCTAGTTAAAACACTTATAACGCACCCACAGCTAAAGTGTAGGATATCGAACGAAATCCAAAGTTCTACTGTAGAGCCAATCAGCACTCAGGACGGTCGATACGTCACTGTAATAAAGTTTCATGTCATCGTCGTATATAGTTTTACTCATTGACAAAACGAAATCAAACACAAAATGGTGATGTTTCTTTTAACCTCTTTTTATGTGTGACTGTCGTGTTGTTAGTGACAACGTCAAGCGATGGATTACAAGCCATTTGATGTATAAATAGTGTCGAATGTTGAGGTTCGAATGAACAACATAACTAATTCTTGAGATAACAGATATACTTCAAGTAATTCTACTCCTCAACACCAGGGTATATCTCGATCAATCACAATAATGGTATTTTAACATTTATTCCTTTTTCTGGAACTATTCCCTTTGGAATATCGTCACAGATAAGTTCTACAGTGGCTCAGCAGTAGGTCTGAAGAACCATATCGCTAAAAAGTGGGTTTCGATACTCCATTGTGTAACTGTATTTAGCTACGAACAAATAAACGCAATAAAGAAAAAACATAAGTTTTATATCGCTACAAACCTGAAACGTTTTCATATTAATTAGGCCAGGCATAACCAGGTGGGTTAAAGCGTTTGACTCGTAATCCGAGGGCAGCAGGTTCGAAGCCCCATCACACCAAAGATGTTCGCCCTTTCAGCCGTGGAGGCGTCATAATTGGACGATCAATCCCACTATTCGTTGGTAGAAGAGTAGCCTGAGAGTTGGCGGTGGGTGGTGATGACTAGCTGCCTTCCCTCTGGTCTTCTTACATTACTAAATTAGGGACGGCTGGTGCAGATAGCCCTCGAGTAGCTTTGCGCGAAATTAAAAAAAACAAACATATTAATTAACTTTAATTTCACAGTCTGACAGTAAATAGTTCAAACAAAAACCAAGGACGACTTACGCATATTACAGTTCCTGTGTGTACGCTCGTGCCTTAACTGATATGTTGACTGAAGTCAATAACCTGCTTGTCCATGACCCAAATTCCTGAGACTCTGAGTACTTGTTTGCACTGACAAAAAAGGATTAAGCCACGTGTTTCCCCTTGCAACATTTACGACGAACACTCAATTTCAAGCAACACGCGTGTAAAACGACTAAGTAATACATCACTGTAACGAATCAAAGGATTAAAACGTTTCTCTGTAGCTTTCAACGTCCTTCGAATTAAATTATGTATTTTTAAATCGATGTTACAGAAACAATAGTTAATATGTCTTTTTTTCTTTCGGTCATTTTTATCTTTTTATGGCGCTTAACAATGACACGTATGCAGTGAAAATATGACCGGTAAACTAGCATTGTTATTGTCAGTATTTCTGCTTGCACTGTTAACAACATGTTAATATAATTCAATCATATTACTGTAAAAGAGTTTTTTAATACTTGAATACGCGGTTTTGTATGATAAGATGATGTTCTATGAAAATAGGTAAAGTATGTCTTTGGAAGACCAACAGATAATTTTTTGTATGTGTAAATTTCGTGCAAATCTACTCCAGGGCTATCTGTGCTAGGCGTACTTAATTTTGCAGTGTAAAACTAGAGGGAAGGCAGCTGGTCATCACCACTCACCACCAACTCTTGGGCTACTCTTTTACTAACGAATAGTGGATTTGACTGTAACTTTATAATGCTCCCGTGGCTGGAAGGGTGAGCATGTTTAATGCGATAGGGATTCGAACCCGCGATTCTCAGATTACGAGTCGAACGCCATAACCCACTTAACCATGCCGGGCTTCTACAGGTAAATATAATATACACAAACCTATATGCGTCAGATAATTAATTTAGGCTTAAGCAAGTAATGTTTATAGAATTTCGGATAATTAATTAATAACAGCTATGATGGAAAGAAACAGAGTGAGGGCTTTTATCACTAAAAAATGGGTTTTGATACCCACGATGGGCACACAACAGATCGCTCACGTGCAGCTATGTGGTTAATGATAAATAAAGTAAACGAGAGACTGTCGATATTCAGTATAGTAGATAACGTGTGTTGAATATATATATTCCTCTCTACATTCAGACTTTAGTATTATCTAAGTTGATTGATTGATTGATTTAGTGTTTTATGGCACAAAGCAGCGAGGCTATCTGCGCCAGTATTATCTCATAGAATAAGAAACATAACAAAGTAATGTGTGTTATATCAACTTTGGTACGTTATGTGCGTAATACTGGCGTTGTTTTGACGTAAATAAACATGGCCTCGTTTTCTATAAATGTAAACAAGAGATAAAGGCAGGAAAATATTTTTAATGAATGTTTTCACAGAAAAAACAAAAAACGGAAAAGTATATACATGTATTCTTAATATAGATAACATATTGACATCGTTATTGTGTCCTTCAGAGAAACTACACAGAGAAGTGTATTATTAATAACAACTATTAGCGTTATTATTGTGTTCTTTAGAGAAACTACACAAACAGAAAAGTGTATTGTTAGTAAAAACATACGTTAACATTAAAAACTGAATATGAGGAAAGCTGGATACCATTCAGTATATGAAGCAATAAAAATAACATAAATAAGGTAGTTCAGTGTACAGATAAATTTCAGTATAACGTACGTACAGTAATATTTGTGTTCTTTACACTACGGGTATCGAAATCCGATTTCTCAGCGGTGCGACTCCGCAGAAGTTCTGCTGTGCCACTGTGAAAGGGGGGGTGTATTAAGGGAAAATAAGACAAATTTGCAGTGTGAGGACACACCGAAATCCTTGGTGGAACAGTTTAGAGCGCCAGTAAGACATTATTCTAAGCCTCTCGTAAGGAATATCTCAAGCGACAATTACTGAATATTTTCAAAATAAGTCAGTTTAGTTATAAATTCAAGTCTTAATAGCGTATTGAAAGATTGTTGTATTTATGATGCTTACAGCAAATATACGCTTGTATTATTAATATGTTGTTTTTTAGTTGATATTACGATCTAAGAAAAAAATAGAGAAATCTAAAAATAGACATATTAATGAACTAGTCAAAATCGTATTCGTTTGTGTTTTCTAATAGCAAAGCCACATCGGGCTATGGGCTGAGCCCACCGAGGGGAATCAAACCCCTGATTTTAGCTTGTAAATTTGTAGACTTACCGCTCTATTAGTGGGGGGGGGGGCGAATCGTATTGAAGGTAATAATATTTTTCTAAGAATGCCAATAAAATGTTGTAATCAAAGCAAAACAGAAAATGTGGAAATTAACATATACATTATGAATATACTTTTGTTACCGAGTGGACACAATAAGAATTACATCACTCAAATCACCTCGAGTACAGCGTTAACATTTATAAACGTCCTGCAACGCTCGTGAAAAGTCTACTCCAGGAAGCATGTATATTTGCAACACGAAGAGCGTTGTGCGTGTGTTTCATGTCGATAAATATTGTGTTCTGTTGGTGGGAAGGACGCATCAGTACACATATTGACGAACATGTGTAATTACCCATTAACACTAGTGAAATGATAAAGTTAGTTTGTGTTCAAGAAATGCATTTATAACGTCAAATATTGTATTAATCGTGGTGAATTGATGTAGTTACTCTCTATGGAGTAATTACATTTGTAATGTTACAATAACGAGTTAAGTTGGTACTTGTATATGTTGTTGTTTATTCGTGCAAAATCGATGTCAAAAGGATGCCACGTGCTTAATACTTTGAAACTTCATTGACTTGAAAAACCTTCCATGTGATAATTGTCTGTATTATGATACAAAAAATTAAATAATAGTTGAATAATCGCCATGTTGTTTTATATTTTCATTGAAAGACATGACGTTTCGAGCTAGTGTTGTTCCATAGGTCGTATAGTTGTAGTTTGTTATTTTAGGTAAAGTTATTATTGTAAAGAATTCGCTTGTTGTTCAGCGCTAATCTACACAATTGTCTGTGCTTTGCCCATCAAGGGTATTAAAACTCGACTGGGTTCTATGATATAACGAAGACTGCTATCTCGGAACGTCATTGGTCTTTTAATAAAAAATAATAAAATGTATATATAAATTGGCGATTGTTGAACCCATTATTTAAATATATTTTCGTTGCCTATTCGATTTTAACTGTGACTGTATTTTTGATATGAATTTACTAAGGTGCTTACGGCACCAAAAATCTTTAAAAAACACCGTAGAAGTTTACCCTTACTATTGTACCCACGATAAGCGTCCAGAAAAGTAACAAATAAAAATAAACTTTTTAAAAGAAAAACGTTTTGATTGGTTAAACGCCACTTGTGTTCGTCAGAACTGAGATAAATTACATTCTTGGCGGGTAGGAATCACTGAGCGCTCACGCTACCAGATTTTATAAGTTGTTTTATGGGTGTGTTTGCATATAGCAAAGCCACATCGGGCCATCTACTGAGTCTACCGAGGAGAATCGAACCCCCGATTTTAGCGTTATAAATCCGTAGACTTACTGCTGTCCCAGTGGGGGAAAATTGTTTTATATTTTGATCTTTATGTTTGTATGTGTTTTTTTTCCTCGGCAAAACCATATCGGGGTATCTGCTGTTGTATACCAAGAGGAATCGAATCCTTGATTTTATGAGTTGTAAATCTGTCCCAGCGGGAACTCTTAATGTTTTATGCAGTATATAATAAAAAGTACTTTATGATCCCACTCATAGCTTCATACTACCTTGAAATTTCGGCGTGAAAGGCTTACGTAATGTAACCCAGCAGACGATGAAAAAAAAAGAATGTTTCTTTGGAATATGCACCGCCACGTGCGCAATCTCCGTCGCCGACCTTCGCTAAATGAAAATAATCACTGACAACATGCTAGGAATCTTTGAGTGAACGACATGATCAAGGCCGGTTAGTTTAGCCACAAACCAACATCTTTCTGTTTTTTAATATTCTGTTTATGAACCATATAACGTAAGTTAAGCATGTGGGTGCGTAACAGTTAGGTAAGTTGTCCTTGTTCGCAGAGAAGAATAAATACCAATAGTAACAACGCTGACCAAGGCTGAACTTTTTAAAGTTAAGTTAGCTTTTTTTCGATTGCTCTAAATTAAAGTTAACAACAAAAGAAAAGTCCTGTTATTTTAGGTAATAGATCTGTGTGGAGTTTGGTTGTTACTCAGCGCAAAGCTACACAATTATTTTTGTGTTGTGAGCGACTTGAAGCCCTAATAAGTGACACAATTTCATTACTTTTCTAATAACTCCATGTTTTGGGTAGTTTGACTATTTGTTCATATTTATGTGACTATGACTTATAAGACTGTCCGAAAAACTGAGATCAAAGAGGGTTGAATAAAGGTCGTTTAAGGTGCTTAAAAACAGGCTGTCCAAGAAAAAAAACACACGAAAACTCGTGGCTCGTGATGGGAAAGTTTTCAAACAGTGTTCTTGTAAATTTAGAAAGTACTGTGATAAGCGCGTGACCACACTATAAAAAGTAATTGTTCACGACTTGTCGCTCTAAACAACATGCTGGGGCTTTGAATCAGCAGCAGTCAAATCTCACCATTCGATCAGGCAAGAGTAGCCCATGTGTCGGCGATGGGCACTGTGGATTAGCTAACTTCCATCTACTCTATCAGAATCTAACTTAGGGATGGATATGCAAAGATATTTTTTTGTGTATCTTTGCACAAAAATTGTGACACACAAATAAACTTTTAAAAAAACTTTTTTGTTTAGATTGTTGTTTAGAATTAAGCAAAAAGCTGCACAATGGGCTATCTGTGCTCTGCCCATCACGGGTATCGAAACCCGGATTTTAGCGTGTAAGTCCGAATACATACCGCTTAACCACTGGGGGGCTTTCTAAAAACAACACTATAACTTTAAATATTCATTCATATACATTTTACAACATTTTATAATATTGTCCAACCCAGACATTTTATTTTTTTTTTGCACTTTAAAATCAAGTACTCTATCTTACCTTTAATTTTCTTACTTTTCAGTAAGGTATAACTAGGAGTAAACAATTTTCTTACTTTTTCAGTAGGGCCGGGATATCTGAGTGGCTAAGGTACTCGACTTGTAATCCGAGGGTGGCGGATTCCAACCTCCATTACATCAAACATGCTCCCCCCTTTCAGTCGTGGGGGCGTTATAAAATGACGGTCAATACACGAAATTCAACACCATCCCAAAAACTTTAACAAAGAAGAGAACTATTAAACGCACCTTAATTTCAAGACAAATCAAACATATCTTGACACTCAGTAAAAATATAAACAATTAAACCCATCCTAGTTTTTAAACAAAGATATGGAATGAAATACGGAACTTCGTAACATTAGAATTCTTTAAAAATGAAATTTCTAATAATAACTTCTTATCGTAACGTATCTAAAAGCTCATAATTCAACCGGTATTGTTAGAGGACAAATTTAACACACCACCAAAATATACAGAGTTCTCAATAAATTAAATGTATGTAACATAATCACAGTGCTTTAGAAACTATTACACTTTCTTACTGTAGAATGATGGTTTGTAGAATTGCCGTTTTCTCAACATTCATATTCTTGAATTAATTTATTTACCCTTAATGTTGTGTCAAACCCTATTTCAGCGCGAGAGAGTTGCAAGCGTACCACTAAGCCACACGGAAGGCAAACACGTTGTTTAACTTTCTTCTTTCTTTATTTGTTTATTTTGAAACTTGCGCAAACTGTCGTAAAGATTTCTTTGTTTGAAGTTAAGCACAAAGCTACGCGATGGGCTGTCTGTGCTCTGCCCACCAAGGATGTTGAAACCCGGATTCTGGCGTTGTAAGTCAGCAGACACGTACGTCATTGTGCCACTGGGGTGGTAAGGGGGGCTATAGTGAAAAGGTATCTGAGTTGGCTGTTCCTGACCTTGAGTTTACAGACCAGAAGAAAAGGCAGCTAGTCAACAGTATTACCACAAACTCTTTGACCACTAAAATTGAATGGTGGAATCTGACCAGTGCTCTTACAACGCACCTACGGCTAAGAGTCTAAAGTGCGATTTTGTGGCATGAGGATGAAAAGTGCGGAAAGCCAATACTAGGCTACGACTAGCCATTTTTCCATTGAAAAGATGTTAAAATGTAATAAAACAACTAATGTTATTAATGTTGTTGGATATTTATTGTCAAGTTAATTATCATGAGCTAATGAGATGTACCTCTTTTAATACACAGTCAGGTGGTCAGGGAGACATGTTTGATGGACTAATTCTCAAAGAAATCCTGCCGGGACTCGTCTTTCTTTTAAAATTCTAAATATAGAATTGAATTGTTTACGATATCTGGAGTCTTAATTGTCTATCAACGTAGCCGAATTCACACTGGTTAATAAAACTCACCTCCAATTGGTCGCCCATGCTGCGGAATGCAATGACAACATTACATGATGGGCATTTTGGTAGATAATAAAAAACGTTTAGAAATAATGGATTTCTCTTCAGCTCGCTCATGATGCTTCTAGGTAATAGGAAATTAGTTTCTGATTTAATGTGGTGTATTTAGATATCAGGAAGAAAGATAAACTTTGGTGATAACTTAATCGACTGGATTTAGATCCCATCTTATTGCAGCATTACAAAAGCCTCGAAGAAGATCGCAATATAAAACCCAGTTTCTCAGCTTTATAAAGCCAATTTCTCCGCGGTTTTCGCGAGCTCTGTTGGCTCAACAAAGCATACTTGTAGGTGTTGCGTAACTATGTGAAGTACCTGCCTAAACATAAACACTTAAGTTAACAAGAACATCATCCTGTCAAACTCTGACTCTACATGGCCGAACACTACTGGGAGATGAACTATTTTGGTGGTAAAGAGCGTCTTTTTTCTTTTGTTAATTCTTTGAACCATTTAACAGAATAAAATTCCGGTTCTTATTTGAATGACAGAAACGTTGACGTTCTATGATGACCACCCAATCCTCCGAATTTGGTTTAATGGAATCGCAGACAGGATTTTGAAATCAACAAAATATTTGACATGGAGAAGTTAATAAACTTGACCACAGCGGCCTCTGTTGTAGTTTATTGTTACCGCTAGCATCTCCAGTTTGTTCTTATCCGAAATTGAATAAAACACAATACGTTGTTATATTTTAAAAAGATAAAAGCTGCTGCGTGACAAAACTGGTCAATGAAATTCGAGTACTGGCCAAGCAGCATTCATTCTCACGTTAGCTTCTTGTTGACAATGGGCTCTTCTGAAATTTAGCATTAATGAGTGAAGCATTGTTTCATACAATGAACTATACAGTTTTAAGGATTATAACGTAAAATGTTTATTTTTTCCTATCCTAAGTTAACTTAATGCTTGAAGTTTGTGAATAAAACAGAGCAGAAGAAACATTTGGGATAGGTTAGACAACAGTAGTGTGCAAATCATGCCGGTAAAAAGTTTGAAAACTAGGTGATACGAGATTAAATTTTGTGCTAATTTTATTACAGTTTATTGAAAGTTTTAATTATTGCTAGCACATCTTTATGAATCATAAAAATAAGTGTTCACTAGTACCTGTATTATACATAGCTATAGGCAAACACAAGCATACAAATTCTTATATTACTCAAGTAATTCATTTTGCAACTTTATACTGATTCATGCAAACCACTATAAGTCTATCTATCAACCCAGAAACAATTTCTGAAGTTAAAGTTATAAAATTCTTTCTTTACTGTGACAAAATGTCACTTCGGCTGTTGCACAATCTGCCGGACCTGCACTGGCTCAAATATAAAAATCTATATAATGATTCATCCATCAATATGTTTACCTTATTCATCAATATATTTCACTGGTTAAATAAAAAGTGGTTAACCAACGTAGTTAAAGCAGTTTAGTTTTAGTTTTATACGTTATAGATTCCTTATTGGTTAAGAAAACTACCACTATTTTAGATAACTGCTGCGTAAAACGGGTCGTCATGAAAGTAAGTTAGGTTTTCGTCCTCGTATAGCCGTTAGGCCTATTGACCTGTTTAAGACAGTACAAGTGCAGTATCTTTAATTTTGGCCCAGATAGCCTAGTTGCTTTGCGCCATAAAACACCAAACCAACAAATCAACCAATCTTTAATTTTTCTTTTTTTTGTCAGTTAAATACTTTTGTTGTATACTATGACGGTAATACCAAGGAAAACAAATACAAAGGCTACAAGTTACTCTAAAATTTGTTTATCTATCAGGTGCTGTCCATAAAGTGTGCGATTTACTCCACGATATATCATTATAGAATATATATATATATATATATATACATGACACACGTTCGACACTTCAAACAAATGCCTGCATTTTTTTCATACGAATTGAAGAATCACTCTCTGTAACAAACATTTCTTTTGTCATATTAAAAAAATATATTTGATTATGTTTGATTTGCATGTATTATAAACTGTTATTCGTATTTTTATTTAAACCAGTGGAGGAAGTCTTATATTTTACTTTCGCTCAGTAAATTAACTGTTATTATTAATCCGAAAAATAGCATGGAATTAATTTCTCATCTTATATTAGTATATCAAGTTGAACGACTTTTGTGAGTTGATTTAGTAAATATAACTCAACGAATTAATTTTCGCTTTTTTTAAGTACTTCTCAATAAAGAAGTTAATGTCACTTATTTAGGTATATCTCATGAATTTGTCTTAAGCCTTATTTCAGTAGGTCACGAATCTCTCTTAAGCCTTGTCTTAACACATCCTATTTATCTACTTCTTGTCTTAACACATCCTGTTTATCTACTTCTTGTCTTAACATATCCTATTCATCTACTTCTTAACTCAGTAAATTAGTTAGTGCACCTTACTTATTTGAAACTTCTTAAGCTGACTGTTGTCTCATATTTCTGCTTTACTCATAAAGCTGTCAGGTGTATCAGATACCGTATAACGCACACAGTGAATCAGATCAAATTTATATTAAACGTTTAAAATAGCTAGGCCTTAGGACTATTTAGGGTTAAATCAAGTGGATTAAGCATCGCGTTAAATGTTCCTTTTGCCTCCAACTAGTTCCAATAAACTGTGATTTACGAAAGCTTCCCAACCTGTGTCCAAAGTTCTGTTTATAAACATTTTAATTTCTTAATTAATTAGAGTGATTGATTTTACAATAATTTGGTAAAGTAATTAATTGTTTATTTCAATAGCTCTCGGTAAACTAATGTCCTGCAAATTTTTGCATATCTCAATAAAATGAACTCGGCGAGTCGAGAAGTTTTTTATTGTGTGTGTGCGCTTAATGAAAACTGAAATATTGACATTATTTATTGAATTGTTGGTCATTGAGTTAGTTTTATATTTTACTTAAAAATGTCATATCTAACCTATGTTTCTTCACTTATATTTCTAAACCAGTTTGTGAGCAAAGAGTTCCGATTCAGAGATATGTTGCTACATGAGGAAGAAACAAAAGTAAATGAACAATTAAGCCACCTAACTGGATGTTTAACATCATAACTCTTTAAAAACAGTATAAATATATTTTTTTGTAATATTTATATCAATAAGCGTTAACTAACGATGCAAATCTAATTTGCGAACGGCGGTTTAGAACCTTCCACACACATTACTGCCCCTGAGAGAAACAGCCCTCACACTATGAACCCTTTCTCAGCCAATCACTGTTTTTCTTGGAACAGCCGTGGCAATGAAAGTATCAGACGTACGAACAAACTTTTTTTTTCGCGAATACTTATCACGTGGAGTTAGCTACTTATTTAGTTTGCAAGGGCGCATGCCCACTGGTGGGCGGAGTCTGCACGTGCAGATAGAAGGGAAGAGTTCAGTTTCAACAGGTGAATGAGGTCGTTGACAGGATTCGCTACTCATTCTAAATAAATCGCCCTCCCCCCCAGGGCAGGGTAAAGTCCTATAAAATGAGCAGAAGTGACGGAGAGTTTTCAATATTCAAGCAGATTTCGTAGAAGCAACGACAACGTAGAGAAAGGGTGAATACGATATTAAAAGTAGAAAGAGACAGAGAAAAAAGGAGAAATGGAATTCAGTTTTCATGTTTGGCTGTTTTTCCTAATTTTTGGAATAATGTCCAGCGTTACAAGCTCTCTGGACACAACTTCTGGTAATCTGTTAGGCACGACAGTTGACACGCCATTTGGACACGTTAATAAATATCTTGGCGTTCCCTATGCTAAGGCACCACTAGGCGAACTGCGCTTCCAGCCACCTCAGTCCCTGGACAAAGATGAAGCAACTGTTACAAGGGACTCGTCCAGGTTTGGTCCGGTATGTTACCAGCCACCTCATCTGAAGGAAGTAATCAGTCCTCTCCTCTTGACTAACTATAACAATCAGCCAGTGATGAATGAAGATTGTTTGAACCTGAATATCTATGTTCCCGCCGGGAAGCATCTGAGCGCTTTACCAGTGATGGTGTGGTTGCCAGGCGAAGGTTTCGACTACGCAGACGCTACACAATTTGATGGAACGTTTCTAGCTGTATTGGGACAGGTCATCGTTGTCACGGTTAACTATAGAGTATCGGTGTTCGGGTTCTTGTCTACTTTATCTCCGGAAGCTCCAGGTAATGTGGGACTTTTGGATCAGCGGCTAGCCCTGTTGTGGATCCAGCAGAATATTGGCCAGTTCAATGGCGATCCCAACAAAGTAACTTTTTTTGGTAGATTTTCTGGTGCCATGAGTATCAGTGCCCATTTAGCTTCCCCATTAAACCAAGGTGGCGACAAGCTGTTCCATAGGGCTATTCTGCAAAGTGGTGTGGCAACTGGTAGATGGATTTTCGATAATGACCCTCTCAATGCTACCCTTCAGTTAGCTGAGGCTTTAAATTGTGGCTCTACTTCGAACACTGTAATTCAATGTCTACAAGAGATTCCTGCCAAAGTCCTACTTAATAAGTCTTTGATGGTCCCCCAACGCTGGAGACCAGTTATTGATGGTCACTTTCTCACTGATGATCCACTTTCCGTAGTAAATAAAGGTAACAATACTGCTGTGGACGTGATTCTTGGAGTCAACAGTGACGAAGGTTCGTTATGTCTTCTATCTTTGTTTGCTCAAAAATCTAAAATGTATCAAAAGGTTCTGAATGGACAGCTCACAGTTGAAGATTTTAAGCAGCTTTTGGAGAATAATTTGCAAGATTTTCTGAAGAAAGACGATCCAATCATCAACAAATTGGTAGCGCACGAGTACCAACACTTAAAGAGTCCCAAACTTAGAGACAGCTACATGGACTTCTGCGGAAGTATGTACATCACAGCCCATACAGAACAGCTCGCCAGACTCCTGACCCAACAAAGAAAATCCAAGGTATTCATGTACGAGTTTGCCCACAGACCTTCCTTTTCTATTCACCCAGATTTTATCCAGGCTGCCCACGGTGATGATGTTTTATTTACCTTTGGCTTAGTGCATCAGTTGTCGCAGATCCCAGAGGAAGAACTGAAACTGAGTAGAAGAATCATCACAGCTTTCTCACATTTTGCTAACACTGGGTAAGTTGAATTATCTTATTATAATACATTAAATATATGTAATACTTCTATAAAGATTACAGTAAAAGTTCAAATAGGGACTGTATTTCAGTTTACCCCTGATAACCGACGTCTTTAAAGAAACGAATGCGAAAAATCATTTTAAGTTAATGTAACTTAGACGTGCTTAAGTGTTTTATAAATTAAAATTTTAAGGATTTTGTTTTTTTAAATATAAAGTATATTTAATTGTTTTTTGACGTTTCCATTTTCAGTAATCCGAATCTACTGAACGCCAAAGAAAACTCCAAATGGTCTGAGTACAGCGACACCCAGCGAGAGGTTCTTGAATTTACTGCTGATTTGAAAAATGATGTTATAAAACCATCTGATAATGATAGAGATGTTGCATTTTGGTATAGTGTTGTCCCTTCTATTCATGAACGTGATCTTTCGGCCTCTTATTGCTCAACGAATGATATTAAATCGTCAGACAGCTCCGGATTTATTGGTTTTATTCTCAATATCCAAGTAGCAGAATATATTATATTAAGCTTAGTTGCAATTACTTTAATTTTGATTGTGGCTTTATTTGTTATATTTAGGTTACTTTGGTCGAGTAACGAAAGGAAAGAGTTTACCAAGTTTTAAGGGTCCTAAGTCTGTACATAAAATGTGAAATATCTTTGTATATTTTATAAATGTTTCCCATGGCCAAATTCAAAGCTTATCATCACGACATCGTAAAGTTATTGTTTATTTGTATTAGACAAAAGCTGCGACCCAAGGTAGCATTTTGTCCCAACATTCTTGTCATTGTCATATTCCACCAACGATAAATGTTCATTTATACTGACGTCTAACTGAAGTTAAATAAAACGACTATTTAAAAGATTTTACCATTACATCGTCCTTCATAAAACAACTTGTAGGAAATTCCGAAGAAAAGAATACATTTTAACGTAGCACATGGAACAAAATACATACCATGACCACTATGTGATAATAAAAGTAGCACCCATAAAAGTTAGATATAAATGTATACAAACATAGGTGGCAGAACCGGGAAGATGTTCTGGGAGCATGCTGCCCCCCTTTTACGTTTTGACCCGTTAGAGAAGTGTTCCTCTTAAATAACCAGGAGAGACAAAGGACGCCTCTGTTTGATATTTGAACTCAATGGACATTGTTACCAAAGTCAATAGGGTGCCCCCAGTCGTTGATGTTATGTATTTTCCTTCCACAGCCTGTGTATACAGACTTTTCATATTTTGTTCCTCATCAGAACACTTGTATTTTGAAAGGAAATAAGTGTCGTATGAGATTTTGTATTGAAAAAAAAATCAAACGTACAACGAAGTGAAAGTCACCAGTCATTGTTAATATCATTTTATTAATGGATTTTAACACAGTGAATGAAATAAAGATGTGATAATAAGAAAGTTGAGTATTGGTTCATTTTTTTTCTTGACTCATTCCAACAGTATTATTACGATGTCGGGTATATTTCTTATAATTTAACCCATCAATATTACGCATAACATTTTTAGCTGCAAATGAACAGCCGTGATACGGCCCTGAGTTGTTTTTTTTTCTCGTTTTTTCAAGTACAGTCGTTTAGTTCGTAGTTTCATCTCTAGAGCGATTTGAGATTTACTTCATAGTTTTCGACTCATTAAGCCAAGTCCTTTCGATTAATGTATTTTACCACGCCCGAGATTTCGTGGATAATTGTTTTTCCGATTAAAAGAAATTCAGTTAAAAGATAGACTGGTAGAGATCCTGATGAATAATAAAATCGAATCAGATATACTCGATATTACTGGCGCACAAAAACATATCACTACTATAATGTTAGCATTGGTAGCGGTACTCTTTGTATCACCACATGTTAGATATATGTTTGTAAAATACATTTAGCTACTATATTTATACCCTGTAGCAAAATAGGAAGTCAGTAATTGCTCAAGCACAATGTATGTTGACTGGTATTTGTATCCATACGTTTTGCTCGGCATGGCCGAGCGGTTAGGGCACTCGACTAGTAATGTGAGGGTCGCTGGTTCGCTTCCCCGTCACACTAAATATTATTGCCCTTTCAGCCGTGTGGTGTTATAAAGGTACGGTTAATCCCACAATTTGTTGGCAAAAGAGTAGCCCAAGAGTTGGGTTGTGGGTGGTGATGACTATCTGCCTTCCCTCTAGACTCACACTGCTAAATTAGGGACGGCTAGCGCAGATAGTCCTCGTGTAGCTTTGCGCGAAATTCAAAACAAACCGATATTTGAACATTCAAATAAAAATGACTAATTTCACGCGTAGACGTTGCTTCGGCCGCTTGTTAAATTAATCCTAAAACTACTGATTGGTCTTGAAACAATTTTTTTTAAACTATTTGTTGCAATGGGTCCATGACATTATTAGGTATACGGTATCTAACAAAACGTGGCTCACCCAGAGAAAAGAAATAAAACAAAATATTCCATCAATATTACAACTAAATATACTAATTATTAATAGGGTCTCCTGTGTGTCTCAGATAAAAGATGTGTTATTTAACTCGTTCTTTTTTTTTCCATATGTTCTTCACAATAAGCTTTGTAACAGGCAAAAACACAAAACGACTGAACGTAATGTTATGTTTGAAACTGTAACGGTTGTGAATGGTGTAAGAAAAAAAACCCCTGTAAATTGAAGGTTTAAAATGGTTCGATGTAGTAGCTAGTGAAACGTTTGAACAGTTTTATGTAAAATATATAATTTAAAAACTAACAAAATGAACGCTGGAACGTTTAAAGGGTCGTGATATTTTATTCTCGTAGAATCAATTTTCGTGTTTTTAAATGCTGCAAATGTGAACATAATTTACGAGAAATATGTTCTAAGCGATTACGTGTTTCGTGTTCCACTATATTTTCTTGGTTTCAGAATTAGGCGCCAAGCTGAACAAAGATGTTCTGTCCCTTATTTTCGAGGGAAGGCAGCTTACTAACAGTACCCACCGCCAACTATCAGGTTTTTACTGTCTAATTGGATGGCCATCGTTTTTTTTAGTGCACCAAAAATTCTGTAGGATTGGACGTGTTTTTTGCGAAAACGAGACAAGAATTCGGAATCCTCGGATTCATATTCCTGGCCAGGCCACATTCGACCAGTTTCATTTAAAATGGTTTCCGCCTTTCGGCACCTTGGCGGAAACAATAACTTTCATTACTTTTATTTTAAGTTGAGTTTCGGCAACATTTTAAAAATATTTTCCGTAACCCCAGTTCCTGACCTCCAGGTGGCACTGCGATATATCCACAGACTTACACAGCTAGAAACCGGATTTCTATAAACGTGGTGGATAAAGCATAGATGACCTTTTGTGTAGCTTTGTGTTTTTACACAATAAACCCTTATTTTTCTAATATGTGTTGACGGATCATGTAGTAACAAGTGAGAGTTCTAAAACAGCTTGGTTCTTTACTATACGAGGTCAGACACTGATTCTGTTAGTTAGTCAATATCCGGTTATTCTTGGAAAAGGGCCTAAATCCGGTTCGTGATCACATTTACCTTGTACGTTCAAATAGAAAATCGAACCCCTGCAGATGTTAATGTACAAACATAGTTAGTTGTCTAGACTCTAGATGGGTCACAATCTGAAGGAGTTTATGGAAAGGTGGCTGAACTCAGTTTCTGTTACGTAAGTCAGTGGCACACGGTCGTGGGGTAACGAAAAAGGAGACACAGTTAATCAGGTATTAGCAACTGTTACATCAGACCGATCGATGTCCCAATTCTTCAAAAATGAAAGGGAAAGTGGAGTGATAAAGAAACTAAAACAGTTTTCCTCGTGTCAGCATCAACTGTAACAAAAGGTTGTCGTGTGTCAGAAGTTTGGAAAATTGCTGTAGGCGCCATTAATGAAATAATACAAACCGAGGAAACTCGTGTGATTCATACTGAAATCGGATCAGTACACTACACAGTAAAATCATATACGCTATATTCAGAAGTCATATAAACTATGTATTGAAATTCAATACACGACATACTAAAATCATGTACACTATGTGTTGAAATCATGAATATTGAAATCCTACTCACAACAAGCCGAAATCGCATATGCTACTTACTGAAATCTAATAGAATACTGAATCAAGGGCAGAGACGTCACAATATGAAACATTCTCCTGTCGAGCGAGAACACGTGAAACAGAAGTGTAGAAGTTACTAGAATAATTTTTCACTATATCGGAAATTATAAATACTCTTTCAGTATATAAAGACTTTTAAGTTGAGAAAGAAAGGTAATTTAACCACATAAAAACGTAATATCAAACAAATAAAGATATAATATCAAACAATTAGAGATGTAATATCAAATAAATAAAGGTGTAATATCAAACAAATAAAGATGTGATATCAAATAAATAAAGATGTAATATCAAACAAATAAAGATATAATATCAAATAAATAACCCCGAGCTAAAAAGAAACGACAACAGTAGATGTCAGCATTATCAAATTTCTATCGACGAGCGACAGCAAAATGAAGTCAAGTGTCGATCTATTGTGTGGATACAACATTGTCCTCATATGTGAATCAATGTACACTTCTCTTTAAGCTCTATAAACACAGGGTGTGAAAAGAGCAAATAAATACATAAACATCCCTAGTGTTTTAAATGAAAGAATACACAGAGTTAGTGTAACAAACAAAAAATTAGTACCGCTTACACTTCTCTCTCTCTTATTATTATTATTTTTCGCTGTTTTGTACCTAGGCCTAGCATGGCCAGGTGGTTAAGGTGCTCGACTCGTAATCTGAGAGGCTGGGGGTTCGAATCCTCGTTACACCAAGCGTGTTCTTCCTTTCAACCGTGGGGGCGTTATAAAGTTTCGGTCAATCCCACTATTCGTTGGTAAAAGAGTTGCCGGTGAATGGTAATGGCTAGCTGCCTTCCCTCTAGTCTTACACTGCTCAATTAGGAACGGCTAGTGCAGCTAGCTCCCGTGTAGCTTTGCGAAAATTCAAAAAACAAACAAAACAGATAGCTCTCGGTATAAGAGCTCTTTAAGAGCGAGGAAATTGAAAAAAAAATGTATTCATCCACATAAAAAAATAACAACAAACAAACTTGCGCTATACTCTAAGTGCTGTTTTTGCTTCATAAAACCCATAAAGCGCATGAGCTGGACGTGACCCCATAATTAGCGTTTCGTGCAACGTAAAGAAAGGTACGAAGTTTAAACTATAAATATGTCATTAAACATACTGCGCTGTGGAAGCGTTATAAAAGTGACCCCTAATCCCTCTATTAGAAGGCAAATGCCGGACTGGTTGCTTTATTGTCTGACCCTTCTCAACAGTTCTAAATTATAGACGGGCATGCTTAAACCTTTGAGACTGAACTAGACGTTTAGCTCACAAAGAAGTGAACAATATAAATCAAATCATGCTGTCCATAATCCATATAATATACGGGGACGATGGTTTCCTAGTACGTTTGTTTCGATGATATAATCACAAAGAACTCCAAATGTGTTACATCTGGCAAATTAAATAGAATAACTTCGTGTGGAATAGCACGAATACCAGTTTAATTTTCCAGTTTCTTGAGATATGCGACGATGTTGTGGACACATCATTTTTATCACTTAACTGGACGGAGATTACTCTTAGTTTCGTTACATATTGTTGCATGGATCACGTGTACAGCTTTTTCACTGTTATTTGTGTTCGTGGATTATCGTGCTTACCTTGAATGAAGTACGACTTTTTGCAGATTTCTTTTTTAATAGTCTTGGTTTCCCAAAGTGATCCATATTCTTTTGATTTCTAGTGACGTTAAACACAAAGGATATCCTTCTTTTCGAAAGTAGAAATATTTGATTTGAACACATGTTTTATGATCTGATCTGGTCCCATCTAACTAGCTAAAAAGCCAAAACGTGACAAAATAAGTTCTGATATATATTACGTCCAACTGCAAGTTTATATCGACTGTTTTTTATATTGAGTTCTTGATTTAAACATTCAAAATCATATTTACATTACTTGCTCAATCGTATAGTATACAGTGTTTGGGCACAGTTCAAAACTGAATACCACGAAATAAACCGACTGTATCAAATCACTGATGTTACCTATAACTTGTAAAAAAAAGTTTCTAATAATCAGTTCTGAAGCAAAAACAGACTTTAAAATCAAGTACAAAACAGCACAATGGACTATCTGTGCTCTGCCCACTACAGGTATCGAAAACCAATTTCCAGCGTTATAAGCCTCCAGACTTACAAATTAGTAAACTGGGAAGGGGAAAAAATTGTTTGTTTGTTACGGCTTCATAAAATTTGTATTTCAAATATATTATTTCGATGTTGTAATTTATACAAGTATTAATGTTTAAACTTTATTTTTTGAGTTTGCTTTGTACATATTTCAGAATTTACTTCTCTCGTCGTTAAACGTTTTTATTGACGAATCTCCTAATTTTTCTTGCACAAAAACGTTTTTATCAAAAGCAAAAACTCTCGCCCGTTGTTGACCCACCAAGTTGTCTTTTTTTTTCAGACCCTAACTTATTTTTGTATTTAATTAGCATGCTTGGCAATATCGCGAAAGAAGTTAAATAGAGTAATGCTCCCCTCACAGGTAGTTTATAAGTCACCAGATGGCTCGCCTTCTAAGGAAACAGACGGAACAGAAAGTGTGTTGTACATGTGATGAGTTGTTATACGGGATTAGTGAAAGTTAATCCGTGACATTTGTACCTTGGCGAACAACGAACTCTGACCCAATTCTCTCGTATGTAATCATGAAGGTTGTAGAATGATGTCAACTAAGTGAACCTGTTGTGAATCAGGTCAGTAAGGGTCAAACAAATCCCCGTGGAAAGCAAGGTTTTGTTCTCATGGTGCCCGAGGTAAACGAACTTAAAGTTGTTTCAAAAACGTCGAAAAAAAAGAGGAAGGAGGGTATATTAAAGCAGTATACAAAATTTCCTGTAATAAATAAACGTCCATCTTAGAGGGTTAGAGGGTATATGAAAGCACTATAAAAACTTTCTATGGTGAATAAACGTCTATCTTTAGGATTAGAGGGTATTTGAAAGCACTATAAAAACTTTCTATGGTGAATAAACGTCCATCTTTAGGGTTAAAGGGTATATGAAAGCACTATAAAAACTTTCTATGGTGAATAAACGTCTATCTTTAGGATTAGAGGGTATTTGAAAGCACTATAAAAACTTTCTATGGTGAATAAACGTCCATCTTTAGGGTTAAAGGGTATATGAAAGCACTATAAAAACTTTCTATGGTGAATAAACGTCTATCTTTAGGATTAGAGGGTATTTGAAAGCACTATAAAAAATTCTTATGATGAATAAACGTCCATCTTTAGGGTTAAAGGGTTTTGTGTTTTTGCCTTTAACCGATGTTTTAAATTCACGTGTTTTACTGACTCATAAATGAAATCAATATGATATGTCAAAGGCGTGGTTTTAATATTTAAAGTGGGTGTTGAGTATGGAGAGAGAACCGTTGTCTTGTGATATTTACATCACACTATTATTATGACATCAAAAGGTCAAAGTTAACAGTTTGTTTTTTATCACTTTATGCAAACAAGTATGAAGGTCTAATACGACATCTTGTCTATTAGTTTTGGCTCACATGATTTTTTTATGTTTATAAGTTTTGAAAGTTTAATTTAAATTTATATGAGATTCAAATCAAATATCGTCCCCCAGTGGCTCAGCGGTATGTCTGCGGATTTGCACGCTAAAATCCGGGTTTCGATACCCGTGGTGGGCAGAGCACAGATAGCCCATTGTGTAGCTTTGTGCTTAATTCAAAACAACAACAACAAATCAAATATCAAAGCTGTTTTTCACTTCTGCGTTACCGTGTGGCCTGAACTAAAATCAATGTCATTAATTATTCTGAAGTTACTTGTGTTTTTTAAATAAAAAACTGATAGTTTTACCCAGTTTTTAAATGTCCGATCACACTAGTAGTCTCACGTTGAGACAGCAGAGAGTTCTCGGATTTATAAGGCTAAAATCAGGGTTTCTGTTCCCATCGGTGAACACAGCAGATAGCTCTCTGTGGCTCTGCTATAAGAAAAACACACACACACTCACCAGTATTAAAGACGTGAGTCATAAGAGAAATGAGATTAAAATTTTTACCATTAATTATATTGAAGTTACTTGTGTTTTTTACATAGAAAACTTATAGTTTTACCCAATGTTTTAATGTCAGCTGGTATTAAACCACTAATTTGAATAATATGTAACATCTTAAAATACCCAGTATCAAACAACGACCTTTTTTAAATAATACGAAAAAAGTGAAAAATCGAACAAAGCACGTGAGGAGTCGTATTAAATTAGCCTCAATGAGTCGTCCCGATGCAATTTCAATTTCATTAAACACAACGAGTTATTTCATTGAAACACGTCTTGTTACAATTACCTCATTTCAGTGTAACGTGAGTAGTTACGTTGATACGTGTGCACGTGATTAAAATTTCTTGTTCGTTATTCAGCAGGTTTACAAATGCTGCAGAAAAAAACTGAAAACCAAATGCATTGGAACTAGAAACCGGGTTTCTAAACTTGTGGTGGGCAAAGCACTTTGTGCTCAAACAAAAGCAGCACGAATTGCTCGAGCTTTTCGTTTGTTTTACATAATTGACTTCGTCCACTAGCCCTTAACAGCTTGTTTGTTGTTGAGCACAAGCTGAGCGAAGGGCTGTCAGTACCGGGATAGAATTCCGAATTTTACCATGATAAGCCTTCAAGCTTACCAACAAGCCACTCAGAGAGATCTAAAATAAATGTTTTCATTTATATTATATGTTGTCTGGTCTTCTACTCTAAACCCGAATATATGTGTGTTATTTATCGTTTTACGATTAAATTAGTACTTATTTGAGTTAGATGGTGGAGAATTTTATTGGATTGCTAGGTTCAATTATTCAGAGCGCTAACGTTATCTGTCGACATTCCTAATATCTACTCAACATGAAACATTATAAATGTAAAAGGTTTTAAAACGTCATTTACGACATAAAAGTTGATTCACTAGACGCCATTTTTAATTCGTTCTTATTTTTGGAAAATACTCAATGGGAAACATTATTTGATCTAAAGAATGCAGCATTCTCTAAGACCTATTTTTACTTCTTTTGAAAAACTGACGCCCTAATATTTGTATAAAAAGACAGAAATAAAAATCTGGTGAAATAAGTGGTAATGTTAAAGATAAGAAGAATAAAGATATATATATTGTATATTTGCGAGGTAAATTATTTATTATGCATTGCTATTTTACTTTGGGAACAAAGATAAAGCTGGAAACTATGTTAATGCTTGTTGTTTGTTTGTTTTGAATTTCGCGCAAAGCTACGAGGGCTATCTGCGCTAACCGTCCCTAATTTAGCAGTGTAAAAATAGAGGGAAGGCAGCTAATCATCAACACCCACCGTCAATTCTTGGGCTACTTTTTTACCAACGAATAGAGGGATTGACCGTCACATTATAACGCCCCAACGGCTGTAAGGGCGAGCATTTATGGTGCGAGCAGGATTTGAACAAGCGACCCTCAGATTATGAGTCAAATGGCTTAACCCACTTGGCCATGCCGGGTCGTAATGCCAGTTGATGTAAACTACAATAGGTCCAAAAGATTCTTTTATCGTTCAAATCTACTTTCTGTTCGACTTTAAAAAAAGAACGGAAGGGTGTTACTATTATACTAAATACAACTTAATTAAAACAGTAGATTAAAATTGTTAGTATGTTAATAACTGGTCGCTGTTAGAAACATAATATGTTACGTGTTTCGCCGATAGATGGTGCGCAACACGATCATTAAATGGAGAGTATGTGTATTTTCTTACAACAAAGCCAGATCGGGCTATTTGCTGAATCTACAGAAGGGAATCGAACCCCTGATTTCAGCGTTGTAAATCCGTGGACTTACCGCTGTATCAGAGGAGGACATAAAATGGAAACTAATGAAGGATAAAATGTGTGATAGAGCTAATGTGTGTTGTTATTGACAATCTGTTACACATACATTATTATTAATGGGACCAGACTTCATAACTGAAGGAATTATTCCAGACCCTACATTGCTTAATACACACACACACATACATATATATAAATACAATAAGCTTCTATCTGTGAACAAGTATAACAAAACCCTATATTATTAAAATCTTCTCATATGCCTTATAGGCGTTCGACTCGTAATCTGAGGTCGCACCAAACATGCTAACCCTTTCAGCGGTGGGGGCGTTATAATGGGACGGTCAATCCCATCATTCGTTGTTAAAAGAGTAGCCCAAGAGTTGGCGGTGGGTGGTGATGACTAGCTACCTTCCCTCTAGTCTTACACAGCTAAATTAGGGATGGCTAGCACAGATAACCCTCGATTAGCTTTACGGAAAATTCAAAACAAACAATCTTATGCCTTATATTTTCCATTCTATTGCACTTTCTCAAAAAAGAGCCAATAATTTTTGCTGACTTTTGAATACATTTATCCTCTCTAGAGTGCCATCTAGTGTTGTTTTATTGTAACTGCTATTTATTTTCAATTTTCTTGTGTTGTGAAATAAATTATTTTCATCTTTTTCTTGTTATTATTCTCCTGACGATTATTATTTCTACTTTAACACAATTTCCTTTAAACTTTTCGTGGATTTTTCTCCTGATTTAATATTTCTTTAACTGTTCCATGAACCACATTTCCTTTTGTTTCCATTTTTTTCCCCATTTCTTTTCTCTTTCATTTTATGTAAATTTTACCAATATTACCAATATATAATTTCAAAACATTTCTTATTCTTCGTTGAGAATTCGGATACATAAACCTTCCCTATTTGGTTAGTATTTCGTACTTAGCGTTCTAGAACTCTCATTTTTGGGGTGCTCGCAAAGATCATCTGTTGGGTGACATTTCCAGTCAAACCGATGTTCCTAAAACGAGTTTACCAAGCTTGGTCTGTAAAGTGCCATTTCCGGACAAATGATGTTCCTAAAAGTGGTCTACTAAGCATGGTCTGTTAAGTGGATTTCCAGGCAACCGATATTCATAAAACGGGTTTGCCAAACATAATATCTTGGGTGAATTACAAGACAACTGATATTTCGTAAACGAGTTTGCCAAGGATGGTCTGTCATGCGCTATTTCTAGACAACAGATATTCCTGAAACCGGTGTACCAAGGATGTCTGTCGGGTGATATTAGCGGACAAACAGTTTTTCTAAAATAGGTGCACGCAAATGAGTTGATAATCCCACATCTGTAATTTTCTAAACTGATATGACGAGATTCACAGTATCGTGGAGGAAATTGGCCATATAAAGAGGAAATGTTTGTGATCGTGGAAGAAGTTGGCCACACTAAAGAGTAAATGTTTGTGATCGTGGAGGAAGTTGGCCATACTTCAGAGTAAGTGTTTGTGATCGTGGAGGAAATTGGCCATACTTAAGAGGAAGTATTTGTGATCGTGGAGGAAGTTGGCCATACTTAAGAGGAAGTGTTTGTGATCGTGGAGGAAGTTGGCCATATTTAAGAGGAAGTGTTTGTTTGCTTAGAATTAAGCAGAAAACTACACAATGGGCTATATGTACTCTGCCTACCACGCGTATGAAAACCCGGTTTTAACTGGGGAGTTAAAAAGAAGTGATGTTTTTCTGTCTTCGTTTTCAACAATGACATGTCCGGATATGTACATTTGTTGATTGTAGTTCTATAGTTAAACGCGAAGACAACAGAATGGTATTTCTTTCTGAATGCGTTATCTCCAGTAGATATAAGAAAATCAATTCAAAAAGGAAGAGTATAATAAAGTGTCACATGTATTTTATGTAATGTTCTTAAAAAACGAAAATAACAACATGCAAAGTAAACCGTAAACTAAAAAGCATATTTCACAATTATCAATATTAATTTTGATGTAAAAGTTGAGTTTCCTATTCCTAAATGATTTCAATCTGTACATATGAATATACCGAAGGTGCAAAACGATTCGAAATTTATATGTAAATATATATATAGCCCATCTTCATTTTCAAGCTAAGCTCCTGAACAAAGCTTCATAGAGTGTGGCGTATGGATGTGTGTTTAACTCGAATGGAGTGATTAATATTCACGGAGGGCGTGTGCGTTTTTCTTACAGCAAAACCACATCAGGCTAGCTACTGAGCCCATCGAGGGGAATCGAACCCTTAATTTTAGCGTTGTAAAATCGTAGACTTACCGCTGTACTCCACGGAGGGAAAAAGGTCAAAACCTTAAAAGAAAATAATACATAAATTTGGGAAAGTAAATACACCAGTTACATTTCTCGTAAATAATAAATTAAATATAAATATGTGACTAATTCTTTTGTTCGTCAAAATTTTAGGGTTATTTTCAAGACGCTCATTTCTGGTTATGTTCTTCATGTTACTTCTTTCGATGTTTTGGTTGTTGAACATGAAGTTTGTCTTTATTGTGGTGAATTCTATGAGGGTTGCTAACTGGTTACTGGGAATGTCTATAGTTGGGTTAGAGTCTCGGATATAGAGTTCTAAGGCTATCTTGCAGGCTTCAGTAGTTAGAACTTCTGTAAAGAGGGATATAACATCGAAACTGGCCATTAAGGCTTTATGATTAAGTAGATTTAGATTAGACTTGAAATTAAAAGAGTCTTTGATGAATGAGCTGGCTGATGTTACATATTTGGAGAATGCCCATGCTATGTATTTACCAAAATTGTAATTAAACGATTCATATGTTGCCATTATTGGTCGTAACGGACAATCTGGTTTATGAGGTTTGGGGATGCAGTATATTTGCGGTGTGCGTGAGTCAGGAATAAAGTGTTTGTGAAATTGTGTTGGCTTTTTTTCATTTGTAGTAGTAATTTGTTCAGTTGCGTCTCGTGTGTCTTTGTTGGATTTGTGTGTATTGGTTTAAATTTGTTCGTGTCTGATAGGAGGTTGAGAAAATATTTTACATAGTAAAACTCAACGAGCCGTTTTTGCATATAAAATTCTCAACAAGTGGGTTTCTCGACATCACTGATTGTTATTTCATCACGGCGATTGTTCGAGAAGTGTAAGTTTTTGTGTTTTTCTCAGTGTATTTGTACTTACCTGTTACCATTATGTCTGAACAAGCATACAGTACACCACTATTAACAGTACACGCTCACACAATCGTTAAGAAACTGAGAACTTTAAACCAACGAATTATTAATAAAAGAAAAGACATCAATTTTATTCAACAATGTAGAAAGGAACAACTAACCCCTAATTTTGTAAAGGTAAAACTTTCAAAAAATTTTAATAAATACACAAACATTATCCAAAATTTACAGAAAAGAACTACTTAAAGCCATGTTGAACACAAAATACAAAGAACTACATGACTTACAAAAACAAAAAATGAACCTAGACCATCAACTGGCATGCTGCATTAAACCGGAGATTTACGGACTTGTACAACGAAACATAAACCAAATCAATACTAAGAACGATAGAGACAAAAAGATCTGCCACAACCAAAAACTAGAAAAACTGAGATGTTAACAACAGAAAAGACACCAAAACGACAAACCGTTGACCAACCTCATAATTAGCAGATCCGACCAACAATTAAACACAGACGAGATACATCTGCTTAACAAAGGACTCAACTTCGCAATAGCACCTAGGTACACTCCAACCATAGAAATCAAAACATGTTTAGAAGATCTAGCCAGGAGACTTGTGATACTTTCTACAGAAAACAAAAACATGGAAAAAACAAAAAACAACCAACAGAAAGAAGACAACTTAGATAATTTTATTGACATCCAACAGCCAAACTTCTCAGGTAAAATTACAAATTTATATTTTCCAGAAACACCTAAAAACAACATCTTAAACGATTTTTTCAAAGAATTTTCTTACAAAACCATCAACATAGTTTCACAAAACAGAAAACTAAAAAACAATCTTACAAAAAGAGACATTAATTCCATTAAAAACCTAAAACAAGACAGAAACATAAAAATTCTAAAAGCAGATAAAGGTAACGCTATAGTAATAATGAACACGAATGAATACATACAAAAAATGAATAACATCCTATCAGACATGAACAAATTTAAACCAATACACACAAATCCAACAAAGACACGAGACGCAACTGAACAAATTACTACTACAAATGAAAAAGCCAACACAATTTCACAAACACTTTATTCCTACCTACGTAAAACTGACTCATGCACACCGCAAATATACGGCATCCCCAAACCTCATCCAGATTATCCATTACGACCAATAATGTCAACATATGAATCGTTTAATTACAATCTTGGTAAATACATAGCATGGGCATTCTCCAAATATGTAACATCAGCCAGCTGCATTCATCAAAGACTCTTTTAATTTCAAGTCTAATCTAAATCAACTTAATCATAAAGCCTTAATGGCCAGTTTCGATGTTATATCCCTCTTTACAGAAGTTCTAACTACTGAACTACCCAATATAGCCTTAGAACTCTATATCCGAGGCCCTAACCCAACTATAGACATTCCCAGTAACCAGTTAGTAACCCTCATAGAATTCACCACAATAAAGAAAAACTTTATGTTCAACAACCAAAACTATATGCAAACAAATGGCTCAAGCATGGGCAACCCAGTATCACCAGTTCTAGCCAATATTTTTATGACACAAGTTGAAATACAAGCAATTAACACAGCATTACATCCACCACAATACTGGTGCAGATATGTAGATGACACGGTTGCAGGATTCAAATCTACAGAACACATGCTTAATTTTTTCAATCACATTAACTTTACACATCCCAACATTAATTTCACACGTGAACAGGAAGAAAGCAATCAAATATCATTTCTTCACCTCAAAATTATAAGAACCGACACACGATTCAAAACAGAAATCAACCGAAAAATCACCCATACTGGACAACATATTCCTTGGGACTCAGCACATGAAACAAAACAAAAACTTAACATACTGAGAAACCAGATAAACACAGCCATAAAACTATGCTCACCAGATAAAATTAACGATGAATTAGACAAAATAAAACAATACTTCATCAACATCAATAATTTTCTTCCACAAACCGTAGAAAACATCATACGCACACACCTAGACAGAAAGCAAAATCAACCAACAAAAGTAAATATATTTCACAAATCAAAAAATCACGAAACCATATACTGCTGTATACCATATATTCCTGACATCAGCAAACAAATAACTAACATTTGGCAAAAACTGGTAACAAAATATGACATTCCAGTTAATACTAAATTTATTCAAAAACCAGGCACAAAACTGAGGTCTACACTATGTAAGAACTACACTGACAAACACCACACCAACATTATTTATAAAATACAATGTGATAACTGCCACGACTTCAATATTGGAGAAACAAGTAGAAAAATGGAAACCAGATTCAAAGAACATAAAAAGTCACCTTCACACGTTTTCGAACACTTTAAGTCAAATAAACACAACATAACCATAGAAAACACTCAAATACTAAATAAAGAAACAAACACAAACAAACGCAAAATTAAAGAAGCCTTACTTATACAACAACTTAAACCCAAAATAAACCAATATAAAGGAACGCCATTATACCTATATTAATATTATAAATAAAATTGTATATCCAAACATCTAACCCCGCCCTCCACATTGCGACACTCAGTTACACAATCCCTTTCAAACATGTGGTCAGCTTCCGGTCAGTTACCTCTTTCTTTGTGAACCTGACGATGACCGAAGAAGGTCGAAACGTTGTTCGCTCTTCTATGTAAAATATTTTCTCAACCCAACGAGCCGTTTTTGCATATAAAATTCTCAACAAGTGGGTTTCTCGACATCACTGAGTGTACTGTAATATAGTTTCTCATGAGAACCTTAATAGTATATCTGTCGCCATCTATGTCTAATACAATAAACTATATATAGTTCAGAACGATGAAAATTTGTCGCTGTGAAGAATGAACTGTTAACATCAATACCACACATTCTTCAAATGTTAGATAAACATTGGTTCACTGTGGTGATTAAAAGACAAATAAAAGCACTGCACATTCTTTTATATTGACTGATAAAATATAATTACCATTACGCATAATAAAATCTATTAGTTGGTAATTATTTTTACGTTTCCTAACGTGCTTTTTAAGGATTGTTTTCCTCTGGCCTTTCGTTTCTCATCACAGTATTTATCGCCCGCTATGTTTACTTAAAAACCATTTTACCTTTTTTTCATTATTAAATGTAAAATGTAATTACTATTCTATGGAATGAAAACAACTAATTTATTTTAGTTTTAAAAGCTGTATTCCATTTTGTAACACCCCAGTACTGGGTGTATAAATACGAAGCTATTTTGTATATATATGTTAGCTGAACAATGGAAAAGACACCCGAATAAAAAGTTAATTTTATGTATCATTCTCATGCATAAAAACAAAGACATGTTCGTTAGTTTTGTAACATTGACTCCTGATAATATTCTGTACCGTGTTAGTTAGTATTGTAACACTAGTTCCTGATCATCTTTTGTACCATGCTAGCTAGTTTTGTAACATTGGTTCCTAATCGTATTCTCTACCATGCTTGTTGGCCTTCTAACCATGTTTCCTGATCATTTTCTGTATCATGCTTGTTAGTTTTGCAAAATTGACTCCTGATAATAATCTGTACCATGTTAATTAGTTTTGTAACATTGGTTTCTGATCATTTTCTGTAGCATGTTTGTTAGTTTTGTAACATTGGTTCCTGATCATGTTATGTACCATGTTAGTTAGTTTTGTAACATTGGGTCCTGATCATGTTATGTACCATGTTAGTTAGTTTTGTAACATTGGGTCCTGATCATCTTATGTACCATGCTAGTTAGTTTTGTAACATTGGTTCTTGATCATCTTATGTACCATGCTAGTTAGTTTTGTAACATTGGGTCCTGATCATCTTATGTACCATGCTAGTTAGTTTTGTAACATTGGTTCCTGATCATCTTATGTACCATGCTAGTTAGTTTTGTAACATTGGTTCCTGATCATCTTATGTACCATGCTAGTTAGTTTTGTAACATTAGTTCCTGATCATGTTATATACCATGCTAGTTAGTTTTGTAACATTGGTTCCTGATCATGTTATATACCATGCTAGTTAGTTTTGTAACATTGGTTCCTGATCATCTTATGCAGCATGTCAGCTGGTTTTGTTATATTCATTCTTGATCGTCTTTTCTCGCATGCTTCCTGGTGTTGAAACATCAATATTTGATCAAGTTGTCTAGAACATTATTGTTTCTGTAACCCTGTCTCCTGACTGTTCTATCGTGCTACCTGATTTTGTAACAATGACTCATGATCACCTCTTGTCTCTTGTTAGTTGGTTTTGTAATTTCTGTACTCTGATATCATAACACCAGTTCCCGATAAAGTTCTGCAGCATTTTAGTTTTTTATCCTTGATAATCTCTGTTGTGATGTTTTTGTTGGTTTGACGTGATATTTTTTTGGCTTGACGTGATGTTTTTGTTTGTTTGACGTGATGTTTTTGTTGGCTTGACGTGGTGTTTTTGTTGGCGTTACGTGATGTTTTTGTTGGCTTGACGTGATGTTTTTGTTGGCTTGACGTGATATTTTTGTTGGTTTGACGTGATGTTTTTGTTGGCTTGACTTGGTGTTTTTATTGCTTTGACGTGATGTTTTTGTTGGTTTGACGTGATGTTTTTGTTGGCTTGACTTGGTGTTTTTGTTGGCTTGACGAGATGTTTTTGTTGGTGTTACGTTTTTTTGTATGTTTTATGTAGACTAAACGCAACAGAAAAACACAGATAACAACTTGTATAATTTATTACAACAAACTATTATATATGTAACAGATATAACATAAATTACATAACAACAATGACAGATATTAAGTTCAAACCTTCAAAATTAATTACAACACAAAATGGTACTGGCCTGTATCTAATAATATGATCTAGAATGAAAGTCCAGAAGTCCAGATTAGAAATCCAAAATTCCAGACTACGGTATGAATTTGGTCCCACGAAGAAATTTCGAAGTTTGAATGGAGAATGACGAAGTTCTTTTTACGGTGTTTTCGATGAATGTTTCAACTTCTCATTTTCCGCCTCGGTCTCCCCGAAAACGTCCTGTACGTGTTGACTCTCAGCACAACCACTAATTCAAATGAAACGCAAAGATTGACGAAACAAAATCACAGTTTCTGTAGATCTAGCTCTGGTCACAAATCCAACTTAAACTTTCTCAAACGAATGACTGACTCTTCTCTTCTTCGAATAAAAACTAATGACTCTTCCTATTTCTCGCGTCTCCGTCTGTTTATATATTAGTAAGCCTCTTCTCGAACAATCGCGTAACTTCTATAGAACTCCACAGCAATCCACGCATGTCCGTTCTTGCACGAGACTCAACGTCTAGACACTTAGCCGCCATACATTTCCGTTTATAGACTTATATTTGATCTACCTAATTCTAGAAATTTCTAAATGTTATTTTAAATGAATAACAACATATTTTGTTGGTTTAAGCTTTGAAACAATAATATAAATATGGAATTGTAAATAATAGATATGGAAATTTAAACACAACACGACATGTTGTCGTTTACAAAACATTTACATAACAGTTGGCTTGATGTGGTGTTTGTGTTGGTTTGACGTGATGTTTTTGCTGGCTTGACGTGGTGTTTTTTTTGGCTTGACGTGATGTTTTTGCTGGTTTGACGAGATGGTTTTGTTGGCTTAACGTGATTTTCTTTTTGGCTTGACGTGGTGTTTTTGTTGGCTTGACGTGATGCTCTTTTGGTTTGACGTTATGTTTCTGTTGGCTTGGCGTGATGTTCTTTTTAGTTTGACGTTGTATTTTTGATGGCTTGACGTGATGTTTTTGTTGGCTTGACGTAATTTTATTGTTGACTTGACGTGATATTTTTGTTGGTTTGACGTGATATTTTGTTGGCTTGACGTGGTGATTTTGTTGATTTGACGTGATGTTTTTGTTGGCTTGACGAGGTGTTTTTGTCGGCTTGACGTGATGTTTTTGTTGGTTTGACGTGATGTTTTGGGTGGCTTGACCTAGCGTTTTTGTTGGTTTGACGTGATGTTTTCGTTGGCTTGACGTGGTGTTTTTGTTTGTTTGACGTGATGTTTTTGCTGGTTTAACGTGATGTTTTTGTTGGTTTGTCGTGATATTTTTGTTGGTTTGACGTGGTGTTTTTGTTGCTTTGACGTGATGTTTTGATGATTTGACGTGATGTTTTTGTTGGTTTGACGTGATGGTTTTATTGGCTTTACGTGATTTTCTTTTTGGCTTGACGTGGTGTTTTTGTTGGCTTGACGTGATGATTTTGCTGGTTTGACGTAATGTTTTTGTTGACTTGACGTGATATTTTTGTTGGTTTGATGTGATGTTTTTCTTGGCTTGACTTGGTGTTTTTATTGCTTTGACGTGATGTTTTTGTTGGTTTGACGTGATGTTTTTCTTGGCTTGACGTGATGTTTTTCTTGGTTTGACGTGATGTTTTTGTTGACTTGACGTGATATTTTTGTTGGTTTGATGTGATGTTTTTCTTGGCTTGACTTGGTGTTTTTATTGCTTTGACGTGATGTTTTTGTTGGTTTGACGTGATGTTTTTCTTGGCTTGACGTGATGTTTTTTCTGGTTTGATGTGATAGTTTTGATGGCTTAACGTGATTTTCTTTTTTGCTTCACGTGATGGTTTTGTTGGCTAAACGTGATTTTCTTTTTTGCTTGACGTGGTGTTTTTGTTGGCTTGACGTGATGTTTTTGTTGGTTTGATGGGATGTTTCTGTTGGCTTGACGTGGTGTTTTTGTTGGCTTGACGTGATGTTTTTGTTGGTTTGACGTGATGTTTTTCTTGGCTTGACGTGATGTTTTTCTTGGCTTGACGTTGTGTTTTTGTTGGTTTGACGTGATCTTTTTGTTGGCTTGACGTGATGTTTTTGTTGCTTTGACGTGGTGTTTTTGTTGGTTTGACGTGATGTTTTTGTTGGCTTGACGTGGTGTTTTTGTTGGTTTGACGAGATGTTTGTGCTGGTTTGACGTGATGTTCTTTTTGGTTTCACGTTATGTTTCTGTTGGCTTGGCGTGATGTTCTTTTTAGTTTAACGTGGTATTTTTGTTCGCTTGACGTGATGATTTTGTTGGTTTGACGTGATATTTTTGTTGGTTTGACGTGAAGTTTTTGTTGGCTTGACGTGGTGTTTTTGTTTGTTTGACGTGATGTTTTTGCTGGTTTAACGTGATGTTTTGTTGGTTTGTCGTGATATTTTTGTTGGTTTGACGTGGTGTTTTTGTTGCTTTGACGTGATGTTTTGATGATTTGACGTGATGTTTTTGTTGGTTTGACGTGATGGTTTTATTGGCTTTACGTGATTTTCTTTTTGGCTTGACGTGGTGTTTTTGTTGGCTTGACGTGATGATTTTGTTGATTTGACGTGATGTTTTTGTTGGCTTGACGAGGTGTTTTTGTTGGTTTGACGTGATGGTTTTATTGGCTTTACGTGATTTTCTTTTTGGCTTGACGTGGTGTTTTTGTTGGCTTGACGTGATGATTTTGCTGGTTTGACGTGATGTTTTTGTTGACTTGACGTGATATTTTTGTTGGTTTGATGTGATGTTCTTTTCGGTTTTATGTGATGTTTTTGTTGGCTTGACGTGGTGTTTTTCTTGGCTTGACTTGGTGTTTTTATTGCTTTGACGTGATGTTTTTTCTGGTTTGATGTGATAGTTTTGATGGCTTAACGTGATTTTCTTTTTTGCTTCACGTGATGGTTTTGTTGGCTAAACGTGATTTTCTTTTTTGCTTGACGTGGTGTTTTTGTAGGCTTGACGTGATGTTTTTGTTGGTTTGATGGGATGTTTCTGTTGGCTTGACGTGGTGTTTTTGTTGGCTTGACGTGAAGTTTTTGTTGGTTTGACGTGATGTTTTTCTTGGCTTGATGTGATGTTTTTCTTGGCTTGACGTGGTGTTTTTGTTGGTTTGACGTGATGTTTTTGTTGGCTTGACGTGATGTTTTTGTTGCTTTGACGTGGTGTTTTTGTTGGTTTGACGTGATGTTTTTGTTGGCTTGACGTGGTGTTTTTGTTGGTTTGACGTGATGTTTTTGTTGGCTTGACGAGATGTTTGTGCTGGTTTGACGTGATGTTCTTTTTGGTTTCACGTTATGTTTCTGTTGGCTTGGCGTGATGTTCTTTTTAGTTTAACGTGGTATTTTTGTTCGCTTGACGTGATGATTTTGTTGGTTTGACGTGATATTTTTGTTGGTTTGACGTGAAGTTTTTGTTGGCTTGACGTGGTGTTTTTGTTGCTTTGGCGTGATGTTTTTGTGGGGTTGACAGGGTGTTTTTGTGGGCTTGACATGGTGTTTTTGTTGGTTTGACGTGATGTTTTTGTTGGTGTGACGTGATGTTTTTGTTGGTTTGACGTGATGTTTTGGTTGGCTTGACGTGGTGTTTTTGCTGGTTTGACGTGATGTTTTTGTTGGTTTGACGTGATGTTTTGGTTGGCTTGACGTGGTGTTTTTGCTGGTTTTACGTGATGTTTTAGTTGGCTTCACGTGATGCTCTTTTTGGTTTGACGTGATGTTTTTGTTGGTTTTACGTGATCATTTTGTTGGCTGGACGTGATGTTCTTTTCGGTTTTATGTGATGTTTTTGTTGGCTTGACGTGGTGTTTTTGTTTGTTTGACGTGATGTTTTTGCTGGTTTGACGTGATATTCTTTTTGGTGTTGCGTTATGTTTCTGTTGGCTTGGCGTGATGTTCTTTTTAGTTTAACGTGGTATTTTTGTTGGTTTGACGTGATGTTTTTGTTGGTTTGACGTGAAGTTTTTGTTGGCTTGACGTGGTGTTTTTGTTGCTTTGGCGTGATGTTTTTGTGGGCTTGACAGGGTGTTTTTGTTGACTTGTCATGGTGTTTTTGTTGGTTTGACGTGATGTATTTGTTGGTGTGACGTGATGTTTTGGTTGGCTTGACGTGGTGTTTTTCTTTGTTTGACGTGATGTTTTTGCTGGTTTGACGTGATATTCTTTTTGGTGTTGCGTTATGTTTCTGTTGGCTTGGCGTGATGTTCTTTTTAGTTTAACGTGGTATTTTTGTTGGCTTGATGTGATGTTTTTGTTGGTTTGACGTGATATTTTTGTTGGTTTGACGTGGTGTTTTTGTTGCTTTGGCGTGATGTTTTTGTTGGCTTGACAGGGTGTTTTTGTTGGTTTGACGTGATGTTTTTGTTGGTGTGACGTGATGTTTTGGTTGGCTTGACGTGGTGTTTTTGTTGGCTTGACGTGATGTTTTGTTTGGCTTGACGTGGTGTTTTTGCTGGTTTTACGTGATGTTTTTGTTGGCTTGACGTGATGCTCTTTTTGGTTTGACGTGATGTTTTTGTTGGTTTTACGTGATCATTTTGTTGGCTGGACGTGATGTTCTTTTCGGTTTTATGTGATGTTTTTGTTGGCTTGACGTGGTGTTTTTGTTGGCTTAACGTGGTGTTTTTGTTTGTTTGACGTGATGTTTTTGCTGGTTTGACGTGATGTTCTTTTTAGTTTGACGTGGTGTTTTTGTTGGCTTAACGTGATGATTTTGCTGGTTTGACGTGATGTTTTTGTTGGCTTGACTTGGTGTTTTTATTGCTTTGACGTGATGTTTTTGTGGGCTTGACGTGATGTTTTTGCTGGTTTGATGTGATAGTTTTGTTGGCTTAACGTGATTTTCTTTTTTGCTTGGCGTGGTGTTTCTGTTGGCTTGACGTGATGTTTTTGTTGGCTTGACGTGATGTTTTGGTTGGCTTGACGTGGTGTTTTTGTTGGTCTGACGTGATGTTTTTGTTGGCTTGACGAGATGTTTTTGCTGGTTTGACGTGATGTTCTTTTTGGTTTCACGTTATGTTTCTGTTGGCTTGGCGTGATGTTCTTTTTAGTTTAACGTGGTATTTTTGTTGGCTTGACGTGATGTTTTTGTTGGTTTGACGTGATGTTTTTGTTGGCTTGACGTGATGTTTTTCTTGGCTTGACATGGTGTTTTTGTTGGTTTGACGTGATGTTTTTGTTGGCTTGACGTGATGTTTTTGTTGGTGTTACGTGATGTTTTGGTTGGCTTGACGTGATATTTTTGTTGGTTTGACGTGAAGTTTTTGTTGGCTTGACGTGGTGTTTTTGTTGCTTTGGCGTGATGTTTTTGTGGGCTTGACAGGGTGTTTTTGTTGACTTGACATGGTGTTTTTGTTGGTTTGACGTGATGTTTTTGTTGGTGTGACGTGATGTTTTTGTTGGTTTGACGTGATGTTTTTGTTGGTGTGACGTGATGTTTTTGTTGGTTTGACGTGATGTTTTGGTTGGCTTGACGTGGTGTTTTTGTTGGCTTGACGTGAGGTTTTTGTTGGTTTGACGTGATGTTTTGGTTGGCTTGACGTGGTGTTTTTGCTGGTTTTACGTGATGTTTTAGTTGGCTTGACGTGATGCTCTTTTTGGTTTGACGTGATGTTTTTGCTTGTTTGACGTGATGTTTTTGTTGGCTTGACGTGGTGTTTTGTTGCTTTGGCGTGATGTTTTTGTGGGCTTGACAGGGTGTTTTTGTTGACTTGACATGGTGTTTTTGTTGGTTTGACGTGATGTTTTTGTTGGTGTGACGTGATGTTTTTGTTGGTTTGACGTGGTGTTTTTGCTGGTTTTACGTGATGTTTTAGTTGGCTTGACGTGATGCTCTTTTTGGTTTGACATGATGTTTTTGCTTGTTTGACGTGATGTTTTTGTTGGCTTGACGTGAAGTTTTTGTTGGCTTGACGTGGTGTTTTTGTTGCTTTGGCGTGATGTTTTTGTGGGGTTGACAGGGTGTTTTTGTTGACTTGACATGGTGTTTTTGTTGGTTTGACGTGATGTTTTTGTTGGTGTGACGTGATGTTTTTGTTGGCTTGACGTGGTGTTTTTGCTGGTTTGACGTGATGTTTTTGTTGGTTTGACGTGATGTTTTGGTTGGCTTTGACGTGGTGTTTTTGCTGGTTTTACGTGATGTTTTTGTTGGCTTGACGTGATGCTCTTTTTGGTTTGACGTGATGTTTTTGTTGGTTTTACGTGATCATTTTGTTGGCTGGACGTGATGTTCTTTTCGGTTTTATGTGATGTTTTTGTTGGCTTGACGTGGTGTTTTTGTTTGTTTGACGTGATGTTTTTGCTGGTTTGACGTGATATTCTTTTTGGTGTTGCGTTATGTTTCTGTTGGCTTGGCGTGATGTTCTTTTTAGTTTAACGTGGTATTTTTGTTGGCTTGACGTGAAGTTTTTGTTGGCTTGACGTGGTGTTTTTGTTGCTTTGGCGTGATGTTTTTGTGGGCTTGACAGGGTGTTTTTGTTGACTTGACATGGTGTTTTTGTTGGTTTGACGTGATGTTTTTGTTGGTGTGACGTGATGTTTTTGTTGGCTTGACGTGGTGTTTTTGCTGGTTTGACGTGATGTTTTGGTTGGCTTTGACGTGATGCTCTTTTTGGTTTGACGTGATGTTTTTGTTGGTTTTACGTGATCATTTTGTTGGCTGGACGTGATGTTCTTTTCGGTTTTATGTGATGTTTTTTTTGGCTTGACGTGGTGTTTTTGTTTGTTTGACGTGATGTTTTTGCTGGTTTGACGTGATATTCTTTTTGGTGTTGCGTTATGTTTCTGTTGGCTTGGCGTGATGTTCTTTTTAGTTTAAGGTGGTATTTTTGTTGGCTTGACGTGATGTTTTTGTTGGTTTGACGTGATATTTTTGTTGGTTTGACGTGAAGTTTTTGTTGGCTTGACGTGGTGTTTTTGTTGCTTTGGCGTGATGTTTTTGTTGCTTTGACGTGATGTTTTTGTTGGCTTGACAGGGTGTTTTTGTTGACTTGACATGGTGTTTTTGTTGGTTTGACGTGATGTTTTTGTTGGTGTGACGTGATGTTTTGGTTGGCTTGATGTGGTGTTTTTGTTGGCTTGACGTGATGTTTTGGTTGGCTTGACGTGGTGTTTTTGCTGGTTTTACGTGATGTTTTTGTTGGCTTGACGTGATGCTCTTTTTGGTTTGACGTGATGTTTTTGCTTGTTTGACGTGATGTTTTTGTTGGTTTTACGTGATCATTTTGTTGGCTGGACGTGATGCTCTTTTCGGTTTTATGTGATGTTTTTGTTGGCTTGACGTGGTGTTTTTGTTTGTTTGACGTGATGTTTTTGCTGGTTTGACGTGATATTCTTTTTGGTGTTGCGTTATGTTTCTGTTGGCTTGGCGTGATGTTCTTTTTAGTTTAAGGTGGTATTTTTGTTGGCTTGACGTGATGTTTTTGTTGGTTTGACGTGATATTTTTGTTGGTTTGACGTGAAGTTTTTGTTGGCTTGACGTGGTGTTTTTGTTGCTTTGGCGTGATGTTTTTGTTGCTTTGACGTGATGTTTTTGTTGGCTTGACAGGGTGTTTTTGTTGACTTGACATGGTGTTTTTGTTGGTTTGACGTGATGTTTTTGTTGGTGTGACGTGATGTTTTGGTTGGCTTGATGTGGTGTTTTTGTTGGCTTGACGTGATGTTTTGGTTGGCTTGACGTGGTGTTTTTGCTGGTTTTACGTGATGTTTTTGTTGGCTTGACGTGATGCTCTTTTTGGTTTGACGTGATGTTTTTGCTTGTTTGACGTGATGTTTTTGTTGGTTTTACGTGATCATTTTGTTGGCTGGACGTGATGCTCTTTTCGGTTTTATGTGATGTTTTTGTTGGCTTGACGTGGTGTTTTTGTTTGTTTGACGTGATGTTTTTGCTGGTTTGACGTGATATTCTTTTTGGTGTTGCGTTATGTTTCTGTTGGCTTGGCGTGATGTTCTTTTTAGTTTGACGTGGTGTTTTTGTTGGCTTAACGTGATGATTTTGTTGGCTTGATGTGATGTTTTTGTTGGTGTGACGTGATGTCCTTTTTCTTTGACGTGATATTTTTGTTGGCTTGACGTGATGTTCATTTTGGTTTAACGTGATTTTTTGTTGGCTTGATGTGATGTTTTTGCTGGTGTGACGTGATGTCCTTTTTCTTTGACGTGATATTTTTGTTTGCTTAACGTGATGATCTTTTTTGGTTTAACGTGGTGTTTTTGTTGGCTTGACGTGATGTTTTTGCTGGTTTGACGTGATATTTTTGTTGGATCCTTAACTTCGTGAAATTTTCGTTTATAAATCTTCAGTTGTATTGAATTTTGACCATATTTCCTTCCTCCGATGGCTCAAACGGTTACTTTAAATGGTCATTAATCGGGCTTCCATTACTGAGATGGTCAGAGTACATGTAGCCCCTTGTGCAATGTTGTGCATGAGAAACATACTCGACATTGATACTTAGTTTTGATCTAGATTATCAAAAGGATTCATGAGGAATTAAAGGTAGTTTGTGAGAGACAAAATTAACAGTTTCATAGTGGATGAAGATGTTGAATAAATATATCTCTAATTAAACAGGTATCACCAAGGATAGTTATTTAGGATATTTGTTTCTAGTAGATTATTTACAGAGATCCAAGTTTTCTGAGGATAATACCTGAGTTCCTAAAAAATAACAATAATCTTCAAATGATGCACACTTTCTTAAGCTTTAAGACTGTTTAATGTATATACTTCTACTGTATTTATGATTCTTAGTTAAGCCTAACACCACGTTGTAAAAAAAAGGGTTGGTTATTTTCACGTAACTGTGGTTTTTATGTACTGGTCTCATTAGTTTAGGGTATAGCTATGTTAATGTGTGAAAACTATGCATTGCTTTCATCAGCTTAGGGTATATTTAGTTTAATATGTGTGTGAAAATTTATGGTTAACATTAAGTATTTTATTATGTTTCATTTGTTTGTTTTGGAATTTAGCACAAAGTTACTTTAGGGCTATTCGCGCTAGCCTTCCCTAATTTAACAGTGTAAGACTAGAGGGAAAGCAGCTAGTCATCACCACCCACCGCCAACTCTTGGGCTACTCTTTTACCAACGAATAGTGGGATTGACCGTCACGTTATAACATCCCCACGGCTGAAAGGGCGAGCATGTTTGGCGCGACCGGGATTACGAGTCGCACGCCTTAACACGCTTGACCATGCCGGGCCCATTTTATTATGACTTTAACATAATCTATTATTTTTCATTTATTATAAAAACGTCTACGCAACAGCTTGGTTTAAGAAAATAACTACAGAATATCTGCTAATATAATTGACCTAAACAGTTAAAAAGACCTGAAAAGCAGTCATCAAAAGTGATCATCTTATTAACAAATTATTTGGGTCAATAACTGGGTTTTGAAAGCCTAGAGAGTCTTTGGTATTTACGTTTCCTTTATTATTGTCAAACTAACTATCAACTTGGAAAAATATTTGTTATTGAAGAGGCAGTTGTATGGTGACCTGTGTTGTATGTGAAACTACACAGGCATCTCTTAACCTGACGATGACCTAGGAAGGTTGAAACGTTGTTCTCTCCTTTTCGATAAAAGTGTTAATACCCATATTAGCTGTTATGCGATACACAGATATCTCTTCTATTGGCATTCAAATAACTTCTAAAAGGTTACGACCTTTCTCGTACCTTATTGAGTAGTAAACAGTCACATAAATGGCACTAGATGCTCTGGATCATTTTGACGTTAATGAATTAAGTAGGTAACGTAAAATTATGATATTGAAAGATATATTAGAGCTTGAAATCACAGAGTTAGAGTCTCTCGTGAGAGGAAGTGTTCGTTGTGTTTCTCTTAATGAAGATTCTTCGCTTCAGTTGTACTTTTGTACTTAATCTCTGTTCTCTTATCACGACTTCTGACGATTTTGCAATACATATCTTATCGAATCTCCCGTTATTAAGCGGACCTGTCTTATTACTCTTAGAGGAAATCAGTTGTGTAAAAATAACATATCGGACGTGGATGTCTGAGGGAAGTTTGTATTCAAATACTGTCAGCTGAGGATCTGTAAAGTCGAAGCAAAACCTGTCATAAGTGAGGATTTACTAAAGGTTTAGTTATAGTTTAGTAACATAGTGCTGCAACTTCTGAATCTATACAGATTTATATATATATCGTCATTCAAAGGTGTTCACTGACATCTACTCGAACTTTTGTACTCATGTGCTGCTACCTGTCGATCTCTACACAACTTGTCATATGTAAAGATTTACTGGACTTTGGATCTGTGTAAAATCTATGATAAATCGGAATTTGCCAGACGTATGTTCGAGCTATTGTGGTCCAACGCTGTTAGAATGGAGTATGAGATAATTTATCATAAGAGCTTATCTCATACTTTGTAACTTTTCATGTGTTAAATATTTCCTCGTATATTTCATCTTTATTAGTTAGGAACTTTTATTTAAAAGAATGGTTTGTTTTGAATTTCGTGCAAAGCAACACCAGGGCTGTGCACTTTCATCGTCCCAAATTTAGCAGTGAAACCCAAGACGGTTTGATTTGACTTGCTTTGAATTTCGCGCAAAGCGACTCGAGGGCTATCTGCGCTAGCCGTCCTTAATTTATTAGTGTAAGACCAGGGGGAAGGCAGCTAGTCATTACCACCAACCGCAAACTCTTGGGCTACTCTTTTACCAACGAATAGTGGTATTGACCGTCACGTTATAATGCCCTTACGGCTAAAATGGCGAAAGTCTTTGATGTGACAGGGATTCCAACCCACGACTCTCGGATTACGAGTCTAGTGCCTTAACCACATGGCTATGCCGAGCCTAGCTTACAGATAATATTAAAGTAGCAAAGATAATTTAAATTTATGACCACATGAGACGTATTCTCGTAATCTTCGCGGTGAATAAATACATCGACTTAAACTTCATAATCTGAGTTAAGAGATAGTTCATGAATTATTTCTGTTTCTCATTGTATGTATTGTTATTAACCCTTTATCATCGCCACATCTACATTTATGCTAAGTATGGTAAAAGGAATTCTTTATATGGGTGACTAATGTTTAATATATAAAGATTATACTGGAATATTGTGTTGTTTCCATTAGGTGTCTCCTCTTCTGGGTCTCTTTCCAAATTACATTATTTGAAATAAACATTATTGATATTTATTCTTTCTTATCATAAGCATCAATTTCTGGCCAAGCAAATGTTTATTAACTGCGTTTTTTTACAAGTGGTAAATGTTATTACAAACTTCATTACATTTTAATAACCTTTCGTTCTTTGTTCAGTCTTGGTTGCACAACTGTGTTACTTTAGGTTGTCACATGACAGCAAAGGAAATACAAGTTAAGATAAAAAACAAAGAGTTATTCAGAAGAACCTGAAAACTTTAACACAAAACTTTTATACTGTGATGTCTCCCTGTTTGCTGGGATAGAAAAGGACAGGAAAAATAATCATGTTCACACAGAACAAAGACAGGAAGAATAATCATGTCCACACAGAATAAGGACAGGAAGAATAATCATGTTCACACAGAACAAGAACAGGAAGAATAATTATGTCTGTACATAACGAGGACAAGAAGAGTAATCATGTCCACATAAAATAAGGACAGGAAGAATAATCATGTGCACATAGAACAAGGACAGGAAGTTTAAAAATGGGGTGATGGAAACTTCCCTAATGCACTTGGCTCCAAAATTCTTTAATCTTTTATTGAATTGTTACATCTAGAGACAGGTTTTTCAGGTCCGAAAGAGTGGACAGAGACACAGGGCCAAATAGGTATAAGCTTGTACAATATGACAATTGTCAGATGTCTTGACAAAAGAATTAGTATATGTTTACAGCCTTTCGACATTCAGGACGTCATAAATGCATGAAAAACATGTGTACGAAAATTAAAAAAAATTGTGTGAATAGAACTTAATACAGATATGTTTTGGACAGTTCTGGCAGGATGGTATTAAGAATGATTTGAATTATGCAGTATTCATAAACTTATGGCACCTAAACGCTTTTTTCTTTAACATATTGTTATTAACATTCATTCTAAGGTGGTTTAAAATTTGAATAACCTTCCTATATTGTGTTGTCTGTTTCGAAGTGTTGAAACTTTAATTCTGACCGACGTATTGACTACCTCTTGAAAAATAAATCATAGTTTTGCACATTTTGAACTGAGTATAGGAACTAATCGCCTAAAATTATTAAATCTATTAAGTGTTTCTTAGTCTTTTTCTCTTTAAGAACCTTAATGTGATTTTCATGTTCGAGTTAGGATATATTTCAGGGACTAAAGCTAGGAAATGAATAAATATTAGCTGATTTAAAGTTGTGACAAGTACCTAGCGAGCTTTGCTGCTGAAGCTGTCCTTCTAGCCCATGTTTTAGATGTCTCCTTTTGCAGAACCACAAGGCACTCAGGAAAATTGTTGTTCTGTACTTCAATATTAATCCAATTACAGCGAGCACGTGTCAGCGACTGCAAAGTTTAATTAAACTGATTACGTAGAAATTACTTTTAATGTGCGTATTCGTCGAACGAGTCATAGTAGTTGTATGACTGTCGTCTTCAATTTGTCTACGTAAATGTTTAAAATGTAGCACGGCGCAGTCTAAAAACCAGGACCTCTGCTTTCTGAAGGTACAAGTCAAATGAAACATGACTTTGGGCAAATAAGCAACATATTTTTACTGGACTTCTCAATTAGCGCGAGCACCATTAGCGTGCGACATCCTTCCAAGAGAAATTGGACTTGACACGGTACGGGTTTCTCACTAATTCCTCCCTTTGTTTGTACTTGTTCACGTAATTTGTTGCATGGAAATTTTTATATTCTTATAAAAGGTCACAACAAGCAATGAATCACAAGGATGACAGAAAGTATATGAGCGTTATTGAGTTAGAATATAAGCTTTTATCTTGTAATTTAAGATAACATAACTTACGGAGGGAATACCAAGTTTTAAATTAATGTCTAGTGTATATTTAGCGTGTAAAGCTATGTGTATATATACGTTCATTATAGTATTAATTAATATTTCTTCTTACAAATTACACTGACCAGACCTTTGCAGTTTAACACGAAATAAAACATTCAACGACTTGTTAAAACTTATTAGAAATAATTGACTTATTTTATGATTTATTATTTTTTATCCATTAAGCGATCTCGAACGACTTTCATCAAAATCAATTAAAAGTGGATTAGGATAGTTCGTAGTATTAGATATATCCTGAGCATGTGACTAAACACAGAGCAGCTTAAACCTGGGAAGCTCTAAAATGTGCGTGGATTGTAGAAAGTGGAAATTAGTTGTTGTTTTTTTTCTGTGTCTTTTATGTTTATTGGAGTAAAAAGAAAGAATGACGTCAGACTTAAATGAGACAAGATTTGAAATTTTTTTTATGGCAAAATATGTAACTAAAATCAGAGGTAGTAATACACGTTAAAATATTCTGAATTTCATAAATTACTTGTGTAATATTATAAAGAATTATGTGAGCATTTATTGGTTCTTGTTAACGGTCACTTTGGAGGGTAATTGCGATTTTGCGAAAATGTACACTCGTTAGATTTTCTTACTTTGTTAAACATTGTTTACCAAACGTTGGATTAAACTTTCAAAAAAATATATTCTGTCAACTAAAATGAAACATTTACGGGTCTAAAAATGTAGTAATACTTGTCAATAAATACCCGAGAGAATAAATTACATATATATTTTCCCTAATATATTAGTTATACATATTACAACTAGAGGGCAACAGCAGCGTCATTGAATGCTCACTGTGCGTCTGTTCTACAATTAGCCTACAAGTCTAACGAATCAATTAACAGTAAACATTTTAAGAACCGTTCCCTAAATTTCTAAGTTCGAATAACATATTAAAAAGTCTGGATTTATTAAATATTAACAGCATGTCAAACCCAGCTAAATGATATTGTACGTCGATAATAATAATCATAAAAAGCGAATGCATGGGTTTTGAAGTAATTACTGTTATTTTTTTATTTCGCCAAAGCAAGCCTATATTTTTATAGAAATTGAAGAAAATGTATCATTGAGAGCACTAATTTGTTCTCTGAAATATTCAGCGGATAAATTGTTTAAGTTAATGAAATATACATGAAACCAAAGCTATCATTTGTTTTTGGTGAAATAGATTGTTATCACTGTTTGTATTCATGCTAGCTTTTCCGTGACAAACTCATAAAAACGGAAATAATGTTTCAAGACAGAACGAGTTAAATTAAAGATGGGTTTAGGTTTAAACAAAGGGTTTCGAATAAGAGTTGCAAAACTTTATCTCAGGTTATAAACACCTACACTTAGAGAATGAAAGGCATTAAAGAAAGGTGAAATTATTCATAGTGTGGTTTGAATTATGAAATAAAAAATAAGTTCTTATTGAATTTTTATATGTGTAATAAAATAAATAATTATGGTTTGTTTGTTTCTTTTGAATTTTCGCACAAAGGTACACGAGGGCTATCTACGCTAGCTGTTTCTAATTTAGTAGTATAAGACCAGAGGAAAGGCAGCGAGTCATCACCGTCCACCGCCAAGTACTGGGCTACTCTTTTACTAACAAATAATGGGATTGACCGACACGCTACAAAGCCCTCACGGCTGAAGGGGAGAGCATGTTTGGTGTGATGGTGATTCAAACCTTCGACCCTCAGATTACGTGTCGAGTACCTTAACCACCTGACTATGCCGGGCCAATGATTATGGAAACACAGAAGAACAGCACAAATACAACAACGAATGAAAATTTACGTTGAATATTATACAAACACTACCACCTGAAATACAAAAGAAATGCGAATAAGTAACATATTCTATATGTGAGAAGTACACTCTCTTTTCATGCTATCTCATATTTCATCAGAGTACGATTTTGAAATGTCATTCAAAATATTATGCATCATTTCTCACAGTTCAGCTCAGTTGTATTTCAATTTTTTGTTCATTTTAGCGTCAAAATATCGTCTTACAAGATTTGCTGTATGATTAGTAGTATTACTGAGAGAATAGAATGTGTTTGTCAGCAGTCAGGCTGCCATCAGTTTTCTACAGTTTCCCGGTACTGTTGGCCAAAATGCAGCCCGAAAGTTGTACTAAACTCTGCTGTACTTCACTGTAAATGTTTTACAATAACTATGAAATTGCTCTCTCTATCTGCGCCATCGAACAAATTGTTACCATATAATTCGAATTTGGATTTTTATAAGAAGCAAACTTTGGATTCCTATAAATAGTACACTTGGATTCCTATAAGTAGCACGCTTGGATTCCTGTGAGTAGCACATTTGGATTTATCTGCAAGTAACGCACTGGTATTCATGTAAGTAACATACTTGAATTTACTTGTAAGTAGCACACTTGGATTCACCTGTAAGTAGCACACTTGGATTCACCTGTAAATAGCACACTTGGATTCGTCCGTAAGTAGCACACTTTGACTTCTGTAGTTAGTTGAACACTTAGATTCCCGTAAATAACACACTTGTATTTCTGTAGTACGTTGAACTCTTGCATTCTCTTGTAAGTAACACACCCGAATTCCTGTAAGTAGCACACATGTATTTCTGCAGTAAGTTGAACACTTGGATTCTCCTCAAAGCGTAATGTCCAATCCATCCTTTTGGTTTGGCCACTTCTTCTCATAACGGTTTTAGAAAAGTTACACACCTGCTGAGATGACTTTTTATTCAAACATATCTTGTTGTTCTCTGTTAACATTAACAGCAAAGTTGTCGACAAGATCCGTACTTGACCACCGCTTATCTGTCCAGTTCATGTCATTGTGCAAACCTTTCAGCCATTCCGTCCGAAACTTAATAAAGTACAATTAATCTAAAATGTTATTCTACAACCAAAGTAAAAGGCTTCATACTGTAGGATACATGTCATAATTTTAAGTCCATTGAATCATACGGTACGAATATTATGAAACTAATAACCACGCATTGGATCTATAATAAAATGTACCTTGAACGGTATTTATATCTAATTGCCATGCTTGAGACACGGGAGCTTGGGGGTTACAATCATTTTGTTCAAAGAAACCCTGTTGTCATAAAGGCTCTGTGTGAGTGCTCGTAAGTCAATACATTTAGTAACTATTGCACTTAGCCATTAAAGCTGAGAGCATCATAATACTACATTGTAATCCACCGTTTTGTCGTTAAATCAGAATTAAAGTTAGTCTTAGAACCATGAAAGTTCTGTGACTGTATAATTTGTTCCTCATTCGTGTCGTCTGATATTTCTGTTAGATGTTTCATCCCAAGAAATATGTTTGGTGTGCACTCAGATTAAATTGTAATTTAAACTTTTGAAGTAATCTTGTAAATAATTGTTTATTAATTATAAGAGTTTTGGTGTCAGTTGTTGATTTACCATACTCCAGAGGCGGGGCACGGTGGGATATTTTTACTTTTCTTCTTATATATATATATATGTATGAAAGTTCTAATTGTTTGTTTTGAATTTCGCGCAAAGCTACTCGAGGGCTATCTGTGCTAGCCGTCCATAATTTAGCAGTGTAAGACTAGAGGGAAGGCAGCTAGTTATCACCACCCACCGCCAACTCTTGGGCTACTCTTTTATCAACGAATAGTGATATTGACCGTCACATTATAATGCCCCCACGGCTGAAAGGGCGAGCATGTTTGGTGCGACCGAAAGTTCTAATTACTGAAATAGCACATAAAATAAACGGCCCGGTGGTTAAAGCACTTGAATCGTAACCCAAGGGTCGTGGATACGAATCCCTGTTACACCAAACATGCTCGACCTTTCAGCCGCGGGGGCGTTATAATGTTACGATCAATCCTACTATTCGCTGGTAGAAGAGCAGCTCAAGAGTTGGCGGTGGGTGGTGATGACTAGCTGCCTTCCCCGTAGTCTTATATATATATGTATATAATGTTAAATTAGGGACGGCCAGCGCAGATAGCTCTCGTGTAGCTTTGCGCAAAATTCAAACCAAACGTTAACTTTTTTTTTCTTGCTTTGATCGCAGTTTTAGACGTAAGATTTTGAAAGGCTTGAGATAATTTGAAAACAGAGCTAAAGCACTTACAGAGAAAAACGAACAAGTTTAATATGTTACTATCGTCTGGTTTTGTGAAATTGGAACTTTTATAAGAACCACTTCAATAAAAATAAGCCCCATTCTGTCTTATTGGTGTTATATGAAGCATAATCTTATCGTAATAAACGAATGAAATTCTCTACATCTGATTATTCTATAATCGTAGGGCGTCGTGTAATGTTAGCGTGCCTGGACTGTGAATCCGAGGATTCAAGGTTCGTGACCCGTTACTACAAAAAGAAATGCATTTGACGGATTGACCGTCACATTATAACGCTCCCATGGCTGGGAGAACGAGCATGTTTGGAGCCTTTATAGTTAATAGAGTGAATGTATTCTCTCTCAAGTATTATTCGTTCTTTCTACTGCTTTTAAAAAATTAAAAAGAACTCGTTAAAGTGTGACAGTTATATTAACAAAAATTCGTACTCTTGTTATTCAATGGACTTGGCCAAATTTTTAAGAATACATATTTGTGGGTAGTGAGGAACTGAAAGCTGTCAGGGCGTAAGACAAGTAGATTGAGAAAACCTATTATTTTGTGTGCTTAAGCTAATGCTAAGTTTCAAACGCCCTTTCAGGAAATATTTTTGCGCCATTATGACAAATGTTTTATTTTTTTTTGTAGCCTGTTTTCTAGAAAACAGCTTCTTGTGAGTGGTCATTTCTAAGAATGTTCGAAGGTGTTCCCCAAATCGGCCACTATTCATCGGCGAGATACATTTTTTTGTTATTACTCACAATCCAAGGTGGATGATACGTGGAACCTACAGTAATATTCTTACACGGAACTGGTGACGTTCTCTTATTACCTGTCCTCACATTGTAAACTAGCGTTGCCAAAATCTATTCAGATTCATAGAATCGAAAACGTTAGAAAAAGGATACCGTCCCATGAATAAACTTTCGCGCCCTAGCGGTCGTATTTCTGTAACTGAAAGGAGGTAAAAACCTCAAAAGGCGGGTTCTCCGTTTACTTGCCATTGTTTCCATTGCTTTGTCCATTGGCCACGTCTACCTAAAGCTGTCAAATTGTCAGAGACAAACGTGAACCATTTTTACTTCCATTCATATGTACCCCTCGTTTCATGGCAAGTCCGTCCATCAACATAGAATTTTTATCTTCTTTTTGACGAATATTCATTTTTTTTTATCAGTGTTGTCGCTATTGAGAGAACGCTTTCGTGTAAGAGTACATGTCTCTGCACATTCATAGCTAACTCACAATCACCAACGCCTTGATGAATAAGCGTTTGTATAGTGGGGCTGAATTTTAAGATTTGATACAATGATCAGTTACGCTGTTAAAAAGACCTCGAAGTAAAGGAAACCAGATGTTCCGTGCGTTTTTCTTTTTTTAAATATCGGTGGACGCTTTCAGTATTTCTTCTTTTTAACAGTAGTCACCAATAAATACGTGTCGACAAAGACTTCTGCCATATTCTGTGTTAATTTTCTTCAAAAGGGCCTTATTTGCATTGCGAATACTAATAGATAAATGTGTAGTCTACTTATAAGGCAGGCCCGGCATGACCGGGTGGACATTCGACTCGTAATAATGAAGGTCTAAGGTTCGAATCCTCGCCACATCAAACATGCTCGCCCTTTCAGCTGTAGGGGTGTTATAATGTGACGGTCAAACCTGCTATTCTTTGATAAAAGAGTAGCCCAAGAGTCGGCGGTGGGTGGTGATGACTAGCTGCCTCCCCTCTAGTCTTATATCGCTAAATTAAGAACGGTTAGCGCAGATAGCCCTTGTGTAGCTTTGCGCGAAATCCAAAACAAATCAAATCAAACTTACAACACATTCCACGTATCCCTAGTAAGGCACAATTTAATGGAAAGTACATTATTTGTGGGAATTTTTTTTTACAAACGTATCTATATAGGGAGCAATAACACCAAAATGCAACATTTTAGAAGTCATTTTTGTGGTTTAGAAAGAGTAAACGTGTAAAGAGTGTTATGTGGTTCAGGAAAAGTAAACGTGTGAAAAGTGTTATGTGGTTCAGGAAAAGTAAACGTGTGAAAAGTGTTTTGTGGCTTAGAAACATTAAAATGAGTAAAAATAGTTTTGTATTTTAGGAACAGTAGATGTGTGGAAAGTGTAAACAACTTGAGAAACAACAAATGATATAAAGAAACAGAAATGGCAGAATCACTTAGGTTAAATACAATATTAAAGACCAAACAAACAAAATACTTTGGAATAACACTATAAAACGTATAACAACTTTTGACAATTTAACAATAAAACATAACGTACAATAAGACAGAACAAGTCTGAGGAAAGCTGTGATAAAGATAAAACTTCAAAATGTTTGCAGAAAATTAGAGAAATAAATACATAAATATTTCAGAAGTGTAGCTTTTAGGACTGGAAAACTCCGTAGTTTGAATAACAAGTTTTATTCAAAGGAGACAGACTTAATACCTATTGGTCTGTAGTTTGATAGACAACGTTTCGTTCAGATGAGTCCGACTTATTACTTGTTGATCTATAGTTTGATAGACAACGTTTCGTTCAGATGAATCCGACTTATTACCTGTTGGTCTGTAGTTTGACAGACAACGTTTCGTTCCAATGAGTCCGACTTATTACCTGTTAATCAGTAATTTAGCATAGCATAGTACAGCATAATATAGTTCAGAATAGTATAACACAGCATCATATGATATAATTTTGAGTATGAAAGTGTGCAATAATGTAATACAACCACTACAACTGTATTATAGCAAAATAAAGTGTGATGGAGTAATAGTTTAGTTTATTATCAGGTGGAAGGAACCAGAATACACCACCACCTGCCGTACAGTTGAGTTAATTTAGATTCTGGGACTTATGGTACAACAGAGATTTACAGATTGTTTTAATAACAAAGCCACATCGGGTTACCTGCTATGGTTTGTTTGTTTTTTGAGGGCTATCTGCGCTATCTGTTCCTAATTTAGCTGTGTAAAACTAGAGGGAAAGCAGCCGTTAATCACCACCCACCGCCAGCTCTTGGGCTACTCTTTTACCAACGAATAGTGGGATTGACCATGACATTGTAATGCCCCACAGCTGAAAGGGCGAGCACGTTTGGTGCGACGGGAATTCGAACCTGTAACCCTTGGATTACCAGTCGGGTGCCTTAACCACCTGGCCATGCAGGGCCTACTTGCTGTATCCACTGATGGGAATCAAAACCCTTATTTTAGCGTTGTAAATTCTTAGACTTACCAGTGTCTCATTGAGGGACTCATAGAAAAGAATGGTTGAAAAGGAAAGTGATTTATCACCTGTGAACTCTACAACCATCAACCATCTGGTTTAAACGAATGTTTCTTAATTTTTTTCAGATGCACTTTTTACCTTCCTTTTGTTCCTTTTATAAGTGTTATGCTCCACTTTTAACTTCCATTTATTTATGATATGTAGAATATTTATTTAAAAGACATAATTTTCATATAATTTTATAAATGAACGTTTAAAATGCTGCGCACGTAATTTTCAAATTCTGTGCGTGCACTTTTGGTCTAAGCTTTACGATCTGATGAGCTCCAAGTGTAATCCTCTACCAATAAACATATAGAACGTTTTTGGCTGTTTCTAGCCTACTGGTTTCATTCTGTGTCACCTACGCTGTCTATTTAACGAAGTGATACCATTAACACCTTAACTTTCTGGCAGATGAATCATCGTGACTTTCCCAATAAACTCTGATCCTCTGTTTATGAGTTCGTCTGTTTAGAATAATACTATCAGTTCTAGACATTTCTTATTCTAGCAGACCTGATATTATTACATCTGGTATTTGGTTTTTATTGATGTTTACATTATTCATACACTATGTCATATAATGAAACCAATAACCACTTAAATCCGCCATATTAATAATACATAATAACAAACATCTTTTATGTATCACAACAAGAAACAATATATCAAATATGGTTTTGCAGAAGGCCCTCTGGTGGCTCAGCAAAATAATCTGAAAGCTAGCAGTAAAACTCGTGTTTCATTACTCGAGGTAGGAAGAGCGCAGATAGCCCATTGTATCGTTTTGTGCTTAAGAATAAACAGTTAAACAAATTACTCAGAACAAATTTCTTTGTTTAGTCTTTATAAAAACGAGGTGTCGACTTACAATTACAAATTCTTAAAAAGATATCTCTCAAAATCTGTATCAGTAGGCATTATTAATATGGATTTTTACTTATCAAAATCTGTATCAGTAGGCATTATTAATATGGATTTCTACTTATCAAAATCTGTATCAGTAGGCATTATTAATATGGGATTTTTACTTCTCAAAATATGTATCAGTAGGCATTATTAGTATGGGATTTTTACTTCTCAAAATATGTATCAGTAGGCATTATTAGTATGGGATTTTTACTTCTCAAAATATGTATTAGTAGGCATTATTAGCATGAGATTTTTACTTCTATGTAAATAATCGAAGACTGTAAACGAATAAAAACATTATTTTATTATTCAGTAAACAACTTTTACATCCAAGTCCCGATGAAAACTTTCATGGTTTGAACATTCACCGTAAAGAACACCTGCTACTAAAATATTTAAAGTCTTTGTTTCTGTCACTAAAAATCATGCAAGTTTAATAAATTACTCATTTATTGACTAATGTGAACTTCGGTCAGCCAGCCACCTATTTTTACTCTTTCTCCGATTCTAGAAACCTGAACATTCTAGAGTAGGTTAATGCTAATTCCATGTAGTTCACTCGGTAGGTAATATTTTAGGGTTTAGAATGGAAATGAACGACCTACAGGAGTCCATAACTACCCATTAAGTCTGCATGGAATACATTTAATTGTCTTCACCGCACGATGTCACTTAAGCAAAACAATAAAGCCTTTGGTTATTTATGAGTGTGACGTGAATTACAGTTATAACCAATAGAATAACGCAAGCTATCATCACATCATGTTTTAAGCACGTGACAAGTGTATTGAAAACACACACACAAAACTCTTAGGTTTTTACCTTTTAATACATAATATTACCATTTACTGTTTCTATCTTTTTGTTTTTCTGTCTATTCTACATGAGTTAGAAAAAACTAATGTCATAACACAGAATATTATTTATAGTTTGGGACGAACAGTGCAAGTTCTTAACTATCACGCAAAGTTCTGGGCTTGGAACGGACAAACTATTGGAACTGAGCTGAGATATTTACCATTAATGAGTTTTAATAGTTGCCGTGGTTCTTACTGACGTTTGTTTTCAGAATATATCTATATTTATCCTCAGGAAATGTAGTTGGTGCTTTTGTAAGTTCTGTGGCTGATTACTCTATTTAGTGAAATAACTTTAACACAGAAAATTTCAGCATTGTTTAACAGGCAACGCTTTGGTTGATTTGTATTAGTACTTTCATAGATCACTGTGGTTGATCGTACTGTTTACTGTAACAATCAAAATATACAGGGGTGTCTTTTCTATATTGAGTTCACCGACAGGGATAGAACCTTTAATCTGGGAGTTATAAATCCAAACACTTACCGTTGTTCCATTGGGGAAGAAAACATATGAAATTTACGTCAGACTCTTAGGTCATTTAAGATCCTAGGTAGGGTTAAGGATAAAAGAAGTCTCCATATCCTAGGTAGGGTTAATGATGAAAGAACTCTTCAAATCCCAGGTAGATTCAATTGTGAAAGAAGCCTCTATATTCTTGTTAAGGTTAATAATGAAAGACATTTTCACATCATTGTTAGGGTGAATGAGAATAGAAGCCTGTAGATCCTAGGTAGGGTTAACGATGAAAACAAACTTCTGTATAAAAGAGTCTTCTGATTTACAGACTGAGGCTTGAGACCAACAGTCAGATTATTTTTAATGTATATTTATTTGTTTGTAATCAAGCACAGAGCTTCAAAACTGGCTTTGTTTGCACCTACCATGGATATAGAAATCCGGTTTCTATCTTTATGAAACTACAGTCATTCTGCTGTGCCACTGGGGGGCAGGCTACGAGATGAAAAGTTTAAGCCATTTTAGCTTTTTCTCATCTGGAAAGGGATTTGACACAGTCCGAAAGGTCACGATCAAACGAAGAAGGAGTATTTTGTATTAGTGTGGGTGTTTGTAAATAAAAAATAAAAATATGTTAATCAGTTGTGGGGACTATCTACGTAGTTTGTAGGCTTGCGACTAGTTGTCGGTTTGCAGTAGATAAATCCATTGTTGAACTTACAATACATATTTGGTGAATGTTCGTCAACAATATTTAGCAGTAGAGAAAAGTATCACTGAAATTTTCAAACAATAAATTACTTCTTTAGTTTTCGAATGAACCTGAATAGTTAAATGTGATTCCCGAGTTTCCTGATTTTAAGATTTCGATTACAAACTTTCTTTATTCTGAGCAATATGAATGTGGAATGAGCTGCTTCAACTTTGAAATTAAGTAAAAAGTAAATTGGATAAATCTTTCACCAGACAACACGTAGACATATTTCGGTTTTTGGGATATTAATTGGGGCAGCTGGACTTTATTTATTCAATACAGTTCATTGAAACATAAAAGAACATAATTTTATCACAGGTTACAGTTCAGCAACTATACCAAATAATCTGAGTCAGTTTGATTTTGTTTCATTTTTGGAGAAATCTGATTTTTTTATTCTAAATATGTTTGTTTTGGAATTTCGCACAAAGCTACTCGAGGGCTATCTGCGCTAGCCGTCCCTAACTTAGCAGTGTAAGACTAGAGGTAAGGCAACTAGTCATCACCACTCACCGCCAACTGTTTGGCTATTCTTTTACTAATGGATAGTGGGATAGGCCGTCACATTATAACGACCCAACAGCTGAAAGGACGAGCATTTTTTTCGCGATGTAGATGCAAACCCGCGACCCTCAGATTACGAGTCGCACGCCTTAACACGCTTGGCCATACTGGGCCGCATCTGAATATGTTATGACTGACATTGAAACAAAAGTATTAGCTCAAGGTTTAAATCTTAGATTTCCTAATAAACTTAAATTTGGGGGTTTGTTTCGTTTATTTGGTTTGTTATGAATTAAACGCAAAACTACACAAGGCCTATCAGCGCTTATCATTCCTAATTTAGTAATGAATGACCAGAAGAAAGGAAGCTGGCCCTAACCACACATCATCAACTCTTGGGATACTTTTTACCAACAAATAGTAGGATTGACCCTCACGTTATAACGTTGTAAGTATGAAGAAAACATTAAAAATCCACGTTTAAAATTAGGTGTTTTTTTTTTTTTTTACTTATTGCAAAGACTCATCGGACTATTTCTGTGTCCACCAAGGAGAATCGATTTCCTGACTGTAGCGTTGTAAATCCAAAGGCTTAGCGCTGTCTAACCGGGAGACATAAGCATTTAAAAAAATGTTTCGAAACGTAGAAAAAAAGTCGAAAACGTAACAAAAAGATACATTGTTGTTTGTTTTTTTAATTTCATGCAAAGCTGCTCGAGAGCTATCTGCGCTAGCCGTCCCTAATTTAGCAGCGTAAAACTAGAGGAAAGACAGCTAGTCATCCTCACCCGCCGTCAACTCTTGTGCTACTCTTTTACCAACGAATAGTGAGATTGATTGTAACATTATAACATCCCCACGTTTGAAAGGGCGAACATGGTTGGTGCGACGGGGATTTGAACCTGCAACCCTCAGATTACGAGTCGAACGCCCTAACCCACCTGGCCGTACTAGGCCTACATTGTTATAAGCCATAGTTTTTGTTTCATTTTCTTTACGTTTGTCCAGGAGGCACTTGGTTCACAAAGAAACCAACTAATTCTTTCCTTGTAAATATGCATCTCTCTATCTGTTAATACACACACACACAAAGACATATATATAACATCACTGTTGTAATCTTAGTTCTTCATACATCATTAAAATGTTTACTCTTCGTGTTAATGCTTGATGTCTCTATGACGTTAATACCACCGTTTAGGCGGTGGTAAGTTTTCAGACTTACAATATTAAAATTCGAGGTTCGATTCCTCGCGCTAGGCATAGCCCAGTTGGCCTGCTGTGTAACTATGATATTAACTTGGTATACTGATTTTAAACGTATCGGTTCTGTCTCATTACTTAACTGTTAAAGTATAAGAGGCATATTAATTCTTGAAATAAATGACCTTATAATACTAAGCTTAGTTGTTGTTTATGTTTTAATGTATATACACTTGACGTTTCGCCTTACAGCTTCTTCTAAGGGTGTTCCAATGAAACACAAACCGTTATTGACAGTACAAAGCTTCAGTCCCTCAGGAGCCAAGGTGTGTCTTTACACTACAATTAAAACTAAGCTCAATCCGGAAACTCCCAAAGAAACTGGTTTTGGACGTGTTTTATTGAGACAATTTGGAGACGAGTTTTCCTTTGTTAATTGATAAATGTTTAAGTGAAATACAGCATTATCAAGACTCCATATTAGTTGGTCCTAAGGTCTTCACGCTGGGAGTAAAATCAGTATATATAAATAAAGCCACATTCTCAGCATCATTAATCAAGCAATTCAAAACATCTTATGTTTCTGTCATCACACTTTTATGTTTAGCTACCAGCTCAGATACAAGTGATTTGCTATTCGGCAAGGAAGATCGAAGCATCACGATAGTCAGGAGTAGGATGAGTAGACAGGAACACTTTTAAAGTAGCAATTGGCAAAATACTGTACTCAGCTTGCTGCACAATATTTACCAATACAATTCTAAACTGTTCCTGACTACCTCAGCTTGTCTACATTTCTTGTCCTCTAAGCTCGTGATAAACTAACGAATTTCGGTCACTTTACCACTTCAAATCAGTTTTCCCAATCCAAACGCTGAAACACTGTGGAAAAATGCCTTCTTTTTATCCACTAGAAATCCACCTTAAACTGAGAAAAAACCGGATTGGTTAGTTTTGTTATCATCCACTGGCTCGTGAGAAGTTCGTTAATAATAAAGATGAAAACTGTTGACAAAAAAACAAACAATTTGTTTACATTGTTCAAACATTTCGGAAGACACTTATATCTTCAGCGAAATCTGAAAATTATGTCACAAAGATATATTTATTAACTCAAACTGCAGTATCAATAATCACTAGTTATCCAATTATTAAGTAAATTACAGAAGTATAAACCAAAATGAGATTACACATATATTGTGTAACAGTTAAAACGCAGCTTGAAAGTACAAAGCTTTCGTTGGTTTATAAACGAAACTTTCATCCATCAAATACGACTACAAAAACAGGTCCAAAGAGTGGCACTTGTGGCATTTTTTATCTCATCTTTATATTTAAAAGTTATTTCTAACTACCAGAGAAAACAATTTAAATTATCAACATTAAACCCCATCATGTATTCTTTTTAAAGAACGCTTAGAATCTATTCGAGTTTCGTATTTAATTAAACCCATTGATGTTTTGTACTGTCATTTATGATTGATCTGTGTTTTAGTGGATCGCTCCTGAAGGAGCTATATGACAAAATGTTGAGACTCCAATTAAACTAAATATACACTCGCAGGTTTTCTTAGTTTTCTCTTTCAAAAAGTAAATAAAACAAAAATTAAGAGCTATACAATTTTTTTTAATTTCTTTATTTTGAAGTTTGTACGTCATACTGTTGTATCCTAGAAAATGCATAATTTTTCTCGCGATTCATGTCATGCGCACGTTTTAATAACGCCATGACAGTAGAAACTGCAACGTTAAGCGTTTCCTACATAAAACATTTAAGCGTCTACTAGGTGAGTGACAGATAACGCACTACTGTAAAGTGACGTGAGTAGTTAAAATAGGTAACCTCTTTAGAAGGCCTTCGGACCATTTTCTGGGAAATAACAATAGCAATAAAAAACTAAATCTGGTGTTTTACGAGTAATTTATTTATAAAATTAAAATATCAATGGAATAAATAATTTTAAAAAGTACTCAGACAAAATGTAACGAAGCATTATGCTAGGTTTCATGTTTTTAACATTGAAGCCTTTTATTTCCAGTTTTGGTTTCATAAGAAATAACATTTCAATTTAAAATATTCAACTTAGTATTACACGTCTTACACAGTGTCCATTGAAGGCAGCCTATTGGAAATCAATATCACCATAATAATTTTTTTTTATTTTATGTGTATTGTGAAACCACAAACATTTAGGCGTACTGAGAAACTACGAAAGTTTAACTGCATTGTGAAACTACGAAAGTTTAACTGCATTGTAAAACCACGAAAGTCAATAGGAATAACATTATTAATGAAATATAATGCTGTAGATAAATCTGGAGTTTAATAGAGTGTGATTTTTTTCTGATAGCAAAGCCACATCGAACTATTTGCTAAGTCCACCGAGTAGAATCGAACCCTTAATTTTAGCGTTTTAAATCCGTCGGCCTACTACTGTACCAATAGGGTTCTTTTAATAGAGATGCTCCTAAAATTATATCTACTAAAGTGAAATTTTCATTGTTTATCTTACTGACAAGATAACTGATTCATGTTTGTTTGGTTTTTTTGAATTTCACACAAAGCTACTCGAGGGCTATCTGTGCTAGCCGTTCCTAATTTAGCAGTGTAAGACTAGAGGGAAGGCAGCTTGTCACCACCACTCACCGCCAACTCTTGGACTACACTTTTACCAAAGAATAGTGGTATTGATCGTCATATTACAACGTCCAAACGGCTGGGAGGGCGAGCATGTTTGGCGCGACCCTAAGATTACGAAGCGCACGCCTTAACGCGCTAGGCAGTGCCTGGCCACAGATAACTGATTTGATAACTAAATGTTTTAATTATTGATATAATATTTGGACAATAAGCTTATTTTGAATTTCGCGCAAAGTTACTCGAGGGCTATTTGCGCTAGCCGTCCCTAATTTAGCAGTGTAAAACTAGAGGGAAGGTATCTAATCATCACCACCCTCCGCCAACTCTTGGGCTACACCTTTACTAACGGATAGTGGGATTGACCGTCACTTTATAATGCCCCAATTGCTGAAAGGGCGAGTATGCTTGGTGTGACAGGGATTCGAACCAGCGACCCGCAACATTACGAGTGGAGTGCCTTAACCACTTGGCCATGCCGGACTGACACTAAGCTACCTAGTTATATAAACCAATTGGTTATTTACTGATATATTCAGAGGTGTCTACAAAGAAAACGCATGAAAAGTATTTCGCCCCCTCCCCAGGATTTGAAAATAAACAACCAAAATGCTTTATCAATTATAATTGGCCGTGAATTCTGGCATGTCCTCACTTCCCAAGTTTGACAAAACTGCGCATATCCGTGGATGCATTACTTTCGGCAAATTTTCATAGAACACATCGGTTATTTGTTTTAATAGTATTGTAACAGTCATAATATTTCATTGTGTTGTATTACATTAATAGTAGGAACGTTTTTTGGTATATTTGTATTTATTCCAGAGATCACCCAAGAGTTGGCGGTGGGTGATGATGACTAGCTGTCTTCCCTCTAGTCTTACACTGTTAAATTAGGGACGGCTAGCACAGATGGCCCTCGTGTTGCTTTGCGCGAAATTAAAAAAAAGAATTAAAGTTTCCTTTTTTTGGATAATCATATCAAAATTCTAATAATAATAATATCTTTGTTATTAACACAGGTAAAAAGGTGGAATAATAAAAATAAAGCAAACTTTAATACTGAGGGCGGAAGTGTTTCAGAGTGTCCACCTGTTAACCTAGTCTTACCTAATATTCCTGTAATACGATGGAAGGTGTACATCCTCGCCATATTGGTATCCCACGTGGGCAAAGGCGATGTAAAATTATTAAACTCCAAGTTTCATCTCAAAGTAAGCCTAACTTGTTTAAAGTCATCAACAAGGCAACAAGATAGCCATCTGGAATCAAATGCATTTATTTATTCAAATTGACGGAAAAGTGTTTCAAAGAGACCTTGTAAAAATAACATCAAATGTGTGCTTACCTTTCTGTTCATTAAATATAATAATCATCACCCATTCGCTTCTCTACAGCCCTTAAACTAAAATGCTAAACTTCCCTGTTACTAGAATACAATGCAATAACAACAAATATGGACCTAATTTAAAATTATTGAATGTCATAAAGAAGTTACTTTACTGACAGAAACCGTGGAAATGAAATTATTCGTTAAAATCGTATCACGCGTTAGATTTAAGAATCTTCGGTAAAAAGACGTTTTAAGAAGTAATATACCATATGGACAATGAAAGACGATTTAGTCCTTTTAGGATGACTTTTCTTGAAACATTGGCACTTGAGAAAATTAAAATCTACTTTTATGTTTCATGATTGTTTGTTTGAATTCCGCACAAAGCTACAGGAGGGCTATCTGCGTTAGCCGTCCCTAATTTAGCAGTGTAAGATTACAGAAAAGGTAGAGAGTCATCACCACCCTCCGCCAACTCTTGGGCTACTCTTTTGCCAACGAATAGTGGGATTGACTGTAACATAATCACCTCATAACGGCTGAAAGGGCGAAGATGTGTGGTGCAACGGAGATTCGAATCCGCGCTCCTCAGATTTCGAGTCGAGTGTCTTAACCACTTGACTATACCGGGTCTCTACCGAACGTGAACATAGGCACTCTCCGCCACCTCTTGGGCTACTCTTTTACCAACGAATAGTGGAATTGGCCGTCACATTTTAATACCTCCATAGCTGAAAGGGCGAGTATGTTTGGTTTAACGAGGATTAGAACCAATATCCATCACATTAGAGGTCGAGTGTCTTCACCATTTGGCCATGTCGGGCTATTTTTCATGAAGTAATCGGCTCGAGTTTTGTATTTCGGAGCCGGCAAGTCGCGGTTCAAACCTATGTGATTCCACAAAGTATTCTCTGCACTTAAAGCTGTGAGTGCGTTATAAGAGAGACAGTTAATCCATTAGCATGGATGGTGAGTGATGGGGTGTTTACGACTAGCTGTTTTCTGCTTTACCAGTGGTTCCACACAGCCTCGTAAGCATTATTCGTAAATACTAAACATAAGAAATACTAGAACCAATAATAGAAATAATAACAACAAAGTGCTGCTTCGTTGTTTTGGGTGACTCACGTGTGCCAAAATAACGTTTTTCATTTACAATTATGAGTGCATTTCCATCTACACTGAACGTGTGATGTAAACTGTGATAACGGAAACTTTGCAGCCATGTAATTAATAGAACCAAGTCATTACGTAGTATTACACGTCATGCCCAATACTTAGGAAAGCTTTCCTGATTTACTAGTTATGTTTCCATCAACATTAATACTGTAAAAAAAAAACACAAGGAAAAACCGCACTGAACTATAATGCACTCTACAAGTAACAAAGATCCAGTTTGGCTGGACTTCGTTGACAACAAACAACTTATTAGGTTTTTCTCACTTAACTATCCTAAAATCGAATTAACTAGTCTTTCTTCAACTTCTGTTATTTGAATTTTCTTAGCAAAACTCGCGTTTGTATCGTATCGAGAACCTTTTGAAAGCTTAGCAACACCTAGTACACATCACAAGTAACGTACTCAAAAAAAATAACGAATTAATAAGACGAGATATTTGTTGGTTGTTGTTTTTTTTTGGTGAATCAACGTTGGTATAAATATATCCCATTTCATTAAATAATTTGTAACGGTTCTTTTCCAACAGGGTTTAGAATGATTACAGCGTCTGAAATAAATATGACTAATGTGAATTTCCTAAAGCAACTCTTATGTTACCCAATCAAAAGATAGAAGCAATACCACAATCCTCGGACACTTGACCACTGTCTATTGTCCTACGAAATATGTTCATGTATCTATCTTTTGAATTCTGTAGGTTAGGGAGAGGCATGTCTGGCCTTGTTGCTTTATCTACCTTTAACCTTTATTTCTTTTCCCTCTGTATTTACTGCCAAATCTCCATGACTCAGGTCAATTTCAGTTTTCCCATAAAATATATCTAGGGTCAGAAATATTAGTTATGCTCTCTGTATATTAAGAAATTATTACATTATTAATAACTATTTGGTAAAACAAACTATTCGGTGTAAGGGTCAATAGTAACGGTCATCTATAAATAATAGTCACATTGACTGATGTACTTATTACACACCACGTCTGGAAATGCAAAGATAGGTTAGCAGAGTATCACGTTTCGAACCTTGGACCGTCTGATGGGCATTCCAGAGCCACAAGAGTCCCTGTAAATTGAACTGACGGAGAAATACTAATATTACTCGTTATTCGCCGAAAATGGGAAAATAGTAAAACACATTCAAATTTAATCACTGGTAGCTGAGTTAAGCCTTGACGAATGTATTTGCTAATCGCCTTGAAGTTTTAATATTGTAAATTGAATACAATTGAAATATATCAAAATTAATTCTTTTATAACGGCGATTAGCAAGTAGATGAATCTACTTGCTAATCGCCAGAGGGCGTTATTTATCTTAAAAGTCGTTTATTATTTTGCTGTTAAAACAAGATTGATACGAATAAAGTTCGAAAATCTAATACTCGTTTGTATCTGTTGTTGTTGTATTAATTCCAAATGCGGGGGTTACTAAGATTCTAGTTATTTATACCCCTGAACACATACACACAAGTTGGGAACTACGTATGAGCTAGTTATTTATACCCCTACACACATACACACAAGTTGGGAACTACGTATGAGCTAGTTATTTATACCCCTACACACATACACACAAGTTGGGAACTACGTATGAGCTAGTTATTTATACCCCTACACACATACACACAAGTTGGGAACTACGTATGAGCTAGTTATTTATACCGCTACACACACACACACACATACACACAAGTTGGGAACTACGTATGAGCTAGTTATTTATACCCCTACACACACACAAGTTGGGAACTACGTATGAGCTAGTTATTTATACCCCTACACACATACACACAAGTTGGGAACTACGTATGAGCTAGTTATTTATACCCCTACACACACACAAGTTGGGAACTACGTATGAGCTAGTTATTTATACCCCTACACACACACACACAAGTTGGGAACTACGTATGAGCTAGTTATTTATACCCCTACACACACACACACACACACAAGTTGGGAACTACGTATGAGCTAGTTATTTATACCCCTACACACACACAAGTTGGGAACTACGCATGAGCAGTGAAGTGGAAAGAAGCTGTTTCCAATGAACATCGATTTTTTTTTAATTGTATAATTTCACTCATTTTACTCCACGTGAAAAGAAGAGAGTATATACTTATATATATGTTTATAAATGGTGTGCGGCTCGTGCGAAATGCTTGCAAGCTCCGTTATTCTAAGCATTATGAGGTGTGGCGTATCTAATGAGATTTGTTGAGCTTAATAATATAAAACAACGTTATACCAAAGCTTTGTTCTAAACCAGCTGCTTCGAACCTATTTTACACAACCTTCTGTCATTTCATACACTAGCTGTATGTAAATATATATATATCATAACACACACAAATACACACATATATATATATTTAGTGGTATTCTTTCTGTATTGCTTAACATTTCAAAACGGCATAATAAACAAAAAAGGGATATTTTCTGCAACAACTTAATTTTATCGAATAATCCCTAAGTGTATTATTGATAACTGTTTCAACACTCAAACATGTTGTTTTTCTAATACAACATTCAGGCGTTTATCCAGTGTTAACAACTTAAAAAAAATTCTAATGCCACTATGTAGTTCAAACAAGATTGCTTGTAAAACATAATAGAGAACTAATCAACATAACACACAACAGTCAGCTACTTAATACAACACTCAACTACTTAACATAACACACAACTGTTCAACACAACAGTCAGCTACTTAATACAACACTCAACTACTTAACATAACACACAACTGTTCAACACAACAGTCAGCTACTTAATACAACACTCAACTACTTAACATAACACACAACTGTTCAACACAACAGTCAGCTACTTAATACAACACTCAACTACTTAATGTAACACACAACTGTTCAACACAACAGTCAGCTACTTAATACAACACTCAACTACTTAATGTAACACACAACTGTTCAACACAGCATTCAACTACTCAACACAACCGTTGAACACAGTAGTCAGCTGCTGTTTAATACAATGTACGACTGTTGAACATAACAATCAGCTGTTTAATTCAACACACGACTGTTGAACATACAACTACTAAACGTACACAATAGTCGTATAAAGATAAATTTTCAGGTAGGATTTTACACTTCAAACTGTTAAACCAATACAAAAAGTGACGTTACGTTAGACCACTTTCTAGCTCAAGCATATTACGAGTATTCCGTTGCTCACCAAAATGCATGACACGCCAAATTCAGGCGTGATTAAAAGCAAGCTAAAATTTTCCCCAAGCCACAAAATTTTAATAAAGATGTAGTTCTAAAACTACAAAACGGACACGTTTGTCTGAAACAAAGCCTAAATCCAAGTACTTTTGTTGAATTCTAATTACTTGAGACAAAAGCTTCATTAACACACAACTATAAATAACAGAAATATTTCACACCTCTATTTTAAAAAAGTAACGCAAGAAGGAAGAACAGCTACGGCTGCGTGTTAATTAATTGTTGGATTTGTGTTAATTTAACTATACTTATACTGTTCCCTGGCTAGTCCTAGTTTTGAACTGTTAAACTAGAGGGAGAGGAAACACTGACTGCTCTAATTAAATAGAGGGAGTTGATCATCAGCCCTATGAGGCACCCATGACCTGAGTGTACGAGTGCGAATTTGGAGAAAGGCAACGCAAACCACGAGCTCTCAAATTCACACCCCAAGTATACAAGTCACGAGGCCATCCCCCAGTCAGTTTGTGTTAAGAGAAATCATAAAGGAATAAATACTTACTACTGGTCCTTGTTTGATATAATATCGGTTTCATTTTACTGGTTAAGCTAAGTTTAACTCCAACTGGCTGTTAAAATACGTTCTATGTTAAAATCTGATCAGATCAGTTTGTACGGTTTTTATCAACGTGTTCAGTGTCATAGACTGATCAGATCAGTTTGTCTGATTGTAATCAGTGTGTTCCGTGTCATAGACTGATCAGATCGGTTTGTCTGATTGTAATCAGTGTGTTCCGTGTCATAGACTGATCAGATCGGATTGCCTGTTTCTTAATAATATGCTCTATGCCAAAGTTTAATCACATCGAGAGTTGTAAAATGGGAATAACTTGGTGTAATTTGCACTAATACAAACAGTTAGTATGGTTCTCCTCCTGTGTTTGCTAACATTTAGAAAACACAGGCGAACATTTTGATAACAAATACGCTAAGGTATAAAATAAAAGCAATGCAGACAAGCTGCTAAATATTATGTGTTTTACTCAAGAAATTATTTGTTTGTTTGTCTTTGAATTTCGATCAAAGCTACATGAGGGCTGGCTATCTACGCTAGCCGTCCCTAATTTTGTAGTGTAAGACTAGAGGAAAGGCAGCTAGTCACCACCACTCACCGTCAACTCTTGGGCTACTCTTTTACCAACGAATAGTGGAATTGACCGTAACATTATAATGTCCCCACGGCTGAAAGAGCGAGCATGTTTGGAGTGACGGGGATTTGAACCTGTGACCCTCGGATTACGAGTCGAGTACCTTAACCACCTGACCATGCCGGGCCAGCAGCGTAAGACTAAAAGGAAGGCAGCTAGTCACCACCACCCACTGCCACCTCTTAGGCTTACTCTTTTACCAACGAATAGTGAAACTGACCATAACATTATAATGCCCCTACGGCTGAAAGGGCAAGCACGCTTGGTGTAATGGGGATTTGAACCCACGACTCTCAGATTACGAGTCGAGTGCCTTAACCATCTGGCCATGCCGGGCCACGAACAGTGGGAGTGATCGTAACATTATAACGCTTCCACGGCTGAAAGGGACCCTCGGATTACGAGTCGGGTGCCTTAACCACCTGGCCATGCCGAGATTAAGCAAACGAAAGAAAAATATGTATATGTTTAAAAACTTAATAGATTACATCAGATTATGTTTATTTATTAAGGTACACAAGGACTACCTGCTCAAAACCGACATAAATTTCGAAGTGGAAGGCTAAAGGGATGCTGCTATTGTGAAGAACACCCACCGCCAACTCTTGGGCTACTCTTGTTTGGTGAAATAGCAGAAGGTGACCAACATCATACAGCACATACACGGCCGCAAAGTACAAATTGTGTCTCTGTGGCAACTGGACATGAAACATCATTATATGATTCAAAGTCATTAATCAATAATAACTAGGGCCCTCTCAAGGGAGAGCGCGGCCCACTTTAGGGCCGTTGGTCCAATCCCGCGATTAGATTAGAGTAGTTTATGTTTTGGCGGTGGGTTGAATCGACCAGCTGTCTTCGATCTGTCACTTCAGATTAGAGTTTGTTTATTTTGAATTTCGTGCAAAGGTGCACGCGATTTATTTGTGCGAGCTGTCCATAATTTAGCAGTTAAGAACGAGAGAGTATCCAGCTAGTCATCACCACCCACCGCCAACTCTTGGACTACTATTTTACCACCCAATAGTAGTATTGACTGTCACATAATAACGCTCTCACGGCTGAAAGAATGAGCATGTTTGGTGGGACAATTATTCGAACCCGCGATCTTCAGATTGCGAGTCGATCGCGCTAACCTCCTGGCCATGCTAAGCCTTTAAAGTGATTGTCAACAAACCCAGAAAACCTTCGGGGAGCTTTCAGTGAAACCAAATGTTTGCTTGTTTTTTGAATTTCGCGCAAAGCTACTCGAAGGCTATCTGTGCTAGCCGTCCCTAATTTAGCAGTGTAAGACTAGAGGGAAGGCAGCTTGTTATCACCTCCCACCGCCAACTCTTGGGCTACTCTTTTACCAACAAATAGTGGGATTGACAGTCACGATATAACGCCCTTATGGCTGAAAGGTTTGTGTATGTTTGGTGCGACGGGGATTCGAACCCTCAGACTACGAGTTGAGTATCTTAACCACCTGGCCACGCCGGCCTTTTATATCAGAAGAATCAATAGAAGTAAACAGCACGTCTTTGTACATATAATTTTTTTTTCAAAATACTAATGTATTTATCATAGTTTTCCAAACCAATAAATACTGTCAGATTTTGAGAGGCTACAACTTAGCGCATGGTTGATCATGTCTTACAAAATGATCTCCTGTCGTGTCAAATTAATTCTTGCTCCTTCTTCTCCTGTACTCCTTTTATAGCACGTTTCATAGTCTTGAAGTTCCTTTAACTCAAACTCCTCCCCCTACTGGTTCAGCAGTACGTTTGCAGGCATACGACACCAAAAATCAGGCTTCAACACTCGTGATGAGCGAAGCCCACGTAACTTAATGTGTACCTTTAGGCTAAACAACGACCAACAAATATCTGCTCAGTAAAGCAAATTTTGTAAATCAGAAACTCGTTGTTTAGGTGTTTTCCCTGTGAAAAAGTGAAATAAATATATTAATATTTGCCCTCTGGTGATGTAACAGAAACCTTACGAACTTATACATCCGGATTCAAATCTATGTATGGAACACAGATGGCCTATTGTGTATCTTAACGCTAAAACAAAGAACTGGAAAAGTTTGTTCGGCAGTGCCACGTTCGCGATAAAAGACTCATCTGAAATATTACTCATACACACACCTGACTTTAAGCCATAATAGAGAAATAAAAGAATATATTGGTGCAAAGCATCTGTAGTTAGCTTGTTTTCATAGCTGGTATTTCCAGTCTGATTGGCTTAACCGTCTTGATTACAGAGAGTTTCCTCTGTCGTAAGCAACCGTTACACACAAGGAGATGTTAAGTAGATTGTAGCAATAACAGCAATTTTAATATTTAGAATTAGATATAAGGAAGACTTATAATTTTTTTTTATACTGGCGTAGTCCTCGCAAGGCCTGGTGGCTGAGATGTTTGAATTGCAATCTGATGGTTGTGGGTTCAGGTCCATTCATCGAACATGCACGACCTTTCGGCCGCGACAGCGTTATGATGACAGTCAATCTCATTATTCTTTGGTAAAAATAGTAGCTCGAGAGATGGCAGTGGGTGATGCTAACTTTCTGTCTTCTTCCTAGCCTATGCAGATAACCTTCGAATATCTTTGCGTGAAATCCACACCGGTCTACCAAAGCATCTAGTGCAAATTTTATCGATTTTACTGTGCAACTTAATTGTGGATGGTAGGCCTGAAGAGAATTTATGTAGCATTTCGAAAATTAATATTTAATTTATTAATAATTTTATCACTGTTACCCTTCGTGATTTATCTAATTTTCATGATATGAATATCAGGTGGTATGTTCGCCTTTCCACAGGAAACCTTGATAAATATTTATACGTGTTGTTTATATGTTTGTGAAATTAGTGTATTGGTATTAAAAGACTAGGATGCCACAATACGAAACACATTCGTAAAATTACAAAGATTTCCCTTTATATAGGCTTAGTATTTATTTGTTTTATCATAGTCTCATAGAATCTTATAGATTGGAACAGTGATTTGACTTTGCGCCATTGTGTTAAAATAACTAAACTTTGATGAAACATGAAATGGATATTGTAGTTTCTACAGTCAAAGCACTTGTTACTTTCGCTGGGGCTGTTGAATGTGATGCAATCACGTGAAACAGAACGGTTTACTAACGGGGGACATCGTGCTGGTAACCTGTAAGTATTTTTATGTCAAGTTAAATCGATGTGCTGTATAAACTTCACTGGATCAGAAAACTAATCTGGTGATGGTTTGTGTTGCTATAGCGATCATCGGAGGAACTCCGATCGCAGTTGGTTGAGTTCACCATTACTGTAGAATTTAAAACAGACATGCGTTAGATCGTTATAAATTGTATTTGCTACTACTATTCTTCAATGACCGTAATATAAATCATGATGGCGAATTTAAGAAATATGATAAATCAGGTATTATGTTATGTTACCAGAACATAAACCAAATTGATGGTATTTTTCTCGTGATAAAAACACAAATTCTCAACTAATCAAAATTAGAAGTTTCGTCAATAATTATTTCATAGTGGATGAATCAATAAAAATACTAGCTAGTTACATCCAAGATTATCACGATAAGAAGGTTTATTCAAGTCAGTGACATCCAAGATTATCACGATAAGAAGGTTTATCCGTGTTAGTGACATCCAATATTATCACGAAAAGAAGGTTTACCCATGTGAGTGACATCCTAGATTATCACAATAAGAAGGTTTATCCAAGTCAGTGACATCCTAGATTATCTCAATGAGAAGATTTATCCAAGTCAGTGACATCCTAGATTATCTCAATGAGAAGATTTATTCAAGTCAGTGACATCCTAGATTATCTCAATGAGAAGATTTATCCAAGTGAATGACATCCTAGATTATCTCAATGAGAAGATTTATACAAATCAATGACATCCTAGATTATCTCAATGAGAAGATTAACCAAGTCAGTGACATCCTAGGTTATCTCAATGAGAAGATTTATACAAATTAATGACATCCTCAATGAGATCCAATACCTTTAAAATATAGTTAATATCCATTTAGTATATCACGTGAATATTTAAAATGTAGTTAATATCCATTTAGTATATCACGTGAATATTTAAAATGTAGTTAATATCCATTTAGTATATCACGTGAATATTTAAAAAATAGTCGATATCCATCTAGTATATCACGTGAATACTTGGATAGTGCCATACCTCTTCCCACAAAAACGGTTGGATAAGAAAACGAACGGTTTTGGTTATTTTATTTATTTTATAAGTAAAGATGTAACATATACTGTCGGAAAATGTGTATAATCAACAACGTCCATAATCTAGGTTAAAAATTTAAATTAATATCACAAATAGTCGACGTCGTTCAACGTGATGGTTAAAACTTCAAATGGGTAATGCATACAATCCGTAACGTCCAGTGTTTAGGTTAAGACTTCAAATTTGTAACGCGTAAAATTCGCATCGTCCGAGGTCCACGTTAGAACTTCAAATCATGAACTTTTCTCTTGACAATACGAACTCCTGCAAGCCAACCACCTTCTGATGAATGCCGAGTTAGGAATGTTGTTTATACAGCTATGCGAGGAATGTAAGCAGAACTTAGCTGTGACTTCATCTCCACTCCACTAACCACGTGAGATCCATTGAGTAAGAAAGTATGGATGCATGCCAGTGACATTGTAGAACATTAAATCAATACGACAAGCGACAGTGCAATTCATTTAGAAACCGAATTATCCCTGCAACAAGAACAAACGTTGGATGAAAATACTTTTGGAGCGCCATCTTAAAGAATTTAGTTATTTATTTTGTATAATAGGTAACGAATATAAATGGCCCAGCATGGCCAAGTGTGTTAAGGAGTTCGATTCGTAAGCCGAGGGCCGAGGGTTCGAATCCCTCTGTCGCACCAAACATGCTCGCCCTTTCAGCCGTGTGGGCGTTATAATGTGACGGTAAATCCTACTGTTCGTTGGTAAAAGAATAGCCCAAGAGTTGGCGGTGGGTGGTGACGACAAGCTGCCTTCCCTCTAGTCTTACACTGCTAAATTAGGGACGGCTAGCGCACATAGCCCTCGTGTAGCTCTGTGCGAAATTCAAAAACAAACAAACAAACAAGGGAATATAATCATAAGAGTAATTTCCTCGGGCGACATCTGTCCGTCACATTTTAATAGCAATAGTGTATTTTTCATTGTAAGTTAACGTACTTAAGCCGTACTGGCTCCCAGTTGAAATCAACGATAAATAGATCTCTAAATAAAATTCAAGAGACTTCAGATTTGTTTTTGCAGAAGATACCATACAGCAGCCATCATCTTTCCCTCGCTTTTAAAACTTAAGTGAACCCTGAATTTAATTTATTTGAGCAACGAAATTTAAAATTCTATAAATATATATTTATATTGCTTATTCTGTTACCCCTTTCTTCATTTGTCACGCTACTGATCCCGTGTATTGTTGCAACAATTCCTCGATGTTGTATTCTGTTGTATTATTTAAAGCTGTTATTAGGACTGACATAGCTAGATTGTTAAGTTGTCAAACTCTCGTTCTGCGAGTCAGGGGCTCGAATCCTCATCATCGGACATGTTCTCCCTTTCAGCCTTAGGTGTGTGTTTTCTTATAGTTAAGCCACATCGGGCTATTTGCTGAACCCACCGAGGGGAATCGAACCCCTGATTTTAGCGTTGTAAATCCGGAGACATACCGCTGTACTAGTGGGGGGCATTCAGCCATAGAGGCTTTCACATGTTACGGTCAATTCTACTATTCGATTGCAAAAAACAAAACAAAAAAAAACAATAGTTGGCAGTGGATGGTCTGTTTTCCTTCTGCTTAATTAGGGAAATATACAGATAGCCTTCGAGTAGCTTTTAAGTGAACTTCAAAATAAACCAATTTTTCTACATAATGTTGGTTTCTAGTTGGTTATCACTAACGTTAAGTAAAGTTACTTCTGAGTCACAAGGAGGCGTTTAAGTCCCTTTAAAAGGAATAGATAAAACAATAGATAAATACTTGCCCAAGTTGGTCGTTTTAAAAAGATATATTTCGAATTGTCTATTACTAGCTCAGTTTGAATAAATGTTATGGTTGTTTAAAAAAAAAAACGTTATATAAATATTTTAAGGCGACAAATCGAGAGTCATTCACTTCTGGACGAAAACGAAAGTTGCAATGCTGTTGTATCAAACGGCATCGCTGGGAGATTTTGAAGGAAAGACTAACCTAACATCGAAAAGCCTAGGTGACGATTTTTTAGAATACTTTATCAAGAGTCAAAGGTCGGGGTCAAACTCCTTCCATGCGATACTTTGAATGTTATAAAGTAATTGAATTGGAATTCACTCTCACTCGATAACACCCTGACGGCTTAAGGAGGGAGCATGTTTGGTGTGACGAGGATTCGAACCCGCGACCCACAGTTGCGAATCGAGTGTCCGCAGCTAACCATCTGGCCACACCGCGTCTTTGCTAGTGACATTACTGACTGTATCCACCAAACGTTCATGCTTTGTCTTCTGTTAGCATGGGTTGACTGAACGACTTTGACCGTCATGAGTTAGAAACGCTATCGGTTTAATGTACATAGACGGATCTCTATTCTTTCCAGTATTCTTACGGATTACAAGTCCATTTAAGGACACGGTTACTTTTTCAATTGTATACGCTCTTTCTCGTGCTCACAGTCTACTTTTCTTAGGCTTAATGAATACAATGGTGCCTTCGTATGTACGAGTGGTAAATAAACTCTTGGTAACTTTGTCATGAATTGCTGTATTATAGACTTGTATAGTTCCGAAAAAAAAACCAAAAAACAACCGGTTTTGAACCACAGGTCAGCGAATGTCAGGAACAGCCGTTGAGTAGAAGAAAACCTAATTTTCTTTTTTTGTGAGAAGAAATTCGAGTTTCACGTATAAAGCTACTTGATTTGAGATGTAATGAAATGACGATAAGACGGGATATCGGTTTGACCCCAACTTCGGAAGGTAGATAAGGAAACCATTCATGCTACTGAATAAGAAGTTCCGGTCTGTTTCTCTCGTGGCAGACAGATGTTCTCTGATTTCCGAGGATTACCTGAACTTGTGTGTTATCCTCTTTAACCGCATCCAATCTCTTCACGCGCTGCAGACCACACTCTAGAAACGTCACTGAAAAGAATTGTAGGGCGACGAAAGATTTGTTCGAATAACGGAATGGACGAGAGTAAACGGGATTTTGATCCCCTAAACATCTTTACTGTTAATGAAAGTTCGTAACAGTCAGTTACATGGTTTACACCCAACTGGAGTGTCGTCTGCGATTGTTGTCAGTGGCTTGGATGAGAAGTCTTTTGTGTCAAGAAAACGCAGCTTTTTGTTGTTGTTGTCTGGTTACACTCACATTGACGACCATCTACGGCATTGTTCGAACCGCACGTGCAGTCTAAACGACGCTTGCCACGTTCGAAAAACATATCACGCGCATCATGTGAAAAAAGCCGACAACAACCGTTTTTTGACCGAAACTAAAAGTGTTACAGTGTTACTAAATCGTATGCGTGATGAAAGTGATACAAATTATAGACCGTCTAAAATAATGAGAGATACGTGCATACGGTTACACTTGCTTATACGCACGTGCACAATATCCACCTAGAAGTTTTTCTCCCTACTTTTTAATTCACCGTAATTCACTTCAGTATCTTACTTCCGAATCGCACTTTTTATAGTAACTTTTATTTATTTGTTCAGCATACATCTAAAGAAAATGTATTAAATTTGGTAAAAAACAACGAGAGGTTTTAAGTGTTACTACAGTTCTCAACGAGTACTATTTAGATTGTGTTTATTCAAAGACATTTTCACTTGCGTTCAGTTTCATAACTCTGTCCTGAAAAACTTTACTAAAAACGAACTACATAAATTCTTTCCTGTAGCCCGAGAGATAATTTTATAACGAGCTTTAGTTTCGAATGAGTTTTGCGTCACAGTATAATATAATTAATATAAGTAGGCGATTTGTGCCACAGTATAATATAATTAATATACAGTAGACAATATGTGTCACAGTATAATATAATTAATATACAGTGGACGATTTGTGTCACGGTATAATATAATTAATATACAGTGGACGATTTGTGCCACAGTATAATATAATTCATATACAGTAGACGATAGGTATATATATTATAATATTATAAATTCCCAAGTTCATAACCATTATAATAAAATATACCTCAACTGTAACTATGTTTAAAACATTGTTATTCTGATTGTAATCGTCTTTCTTTCAGAAATTCACAAAAGCTGCACAAGAACTAACCGTTGAATTGTTTAACTTGAGAGAAGGCAGCTAGTCACCAGTAAATACCTCTAATCGTTGGCCTACCGTATTAAATAGTAGGGTCTGTCCACTAATATCATAATACTTTCAACTCTCTAAAGTGTTTAGCGCGATTCTGCGGCAAGGAGACGTAAACCTTGGACCTTTAGATGCACAGTCCGGCACGCTAAACTATAAGTTACACCTATGCTGTTCATGATTCAAGTTATTTTACTTTAACGTGAATAAATAATTACCAAATACTATTAACTTGCTGTTAATTTAGCTAGTTTAACACTGTTAAAAGCCTCGGAATAACAAGTATTAATTAATTGATTGTTGTTTTTAGAATTATCCTCTCAAAGCTATGCAACATCCATCTGTTTCGGATCAACAAACGTGCAGTGTAACAAGGTATAAAACGTTTCCATTTGTAAGCTATATTACTGTTTCATGTGTGACGCCACCTATTATTTTGATGAACAAATTATCATCTATAGAACTAGTTTAGATGTGATTATGTACATATTTTAGGCTTAACTCAGTTATAAACAGATACGAGTAGCTGGGATAATCTTGAAAATAATATGTACACTCGGGCAATACTTAACAAAATATTTCTTGTGGTTACATCTGAGATTGGCAGATAATCCCTTGGCGTGGATGACATTTGTAGGGGTCTGTCTGCTGACTGTTTTCCATCTGGTCAGTGGTTCTGACTTAGACAGCCTTAGTACGTTTGCCTTAACTATAAAATGCATACATATATATGTATATATATACTGTTCAAGTCTGAATTATAGGATTATTAAGTAAGCTAATTCAAAGGCAAACGAGAACTATCGAAGTTCTGCCTTATAGTGTCAAAGAATTATTTATACATGGTGAGAGCAAACGTACCATCCTGATATTGGGCACTCACACATAACTGTATTACTTTTTTATGTTGTTTTTCTAACAAGGATGTGCATATTTTGTGCTGAGTTTTACATTCAGCCTTCGTAACCTAATTGATTTTTGTTTCTAAATTCCTTGTTCGTTCTACAAGTTTATTTAAGGCACTGTCTGTTTGTTTGTTTGTTTTGAATTTCGCGTAAAGTTACCCGAGGGCTATCTGCGCTAGTCGTCCCTAATTTAGCATTGTAAGATTAGAGGGAAGGCAGCTAGTCATCACCACTCACCGCCAACTCTTGAGCTACTCTTTTACTAACGAATAGTGGGACTGACCGTTACATTGTAACGCCTCCACAGCTGAAAGGGCAAGCGTGTTTGATAAAACATTAAATAAAGAGTTTGCTTTAAAAGTTGTAAAAGGTTGGATGGTTTATATATCTTTATGTGACCAGATATTCATTTCAGTCACCGTTACTACATATGTTAAGTCACATTTGGGCTCTTAGTGAATAAGTTTCCTTGCTAGACATCAAACGATTTAGAGTCTTAAAGGAGAAACCATCTACAAGGGGACGATTAGACTTTTTTGTTTTTCTTTTCAGAACAACAAAAACACGTTATTGATGAAAAAAATCCAACAACAAGGAAGTATATTTATTTTTAATACAAATTTAATTAGAAATTATTTTCTAGGAATGTAGTTTATTTTACCACTATATTTGCTAATTAACGTAACTTTTCACATCCGGTAACTTGATCAGCATAGACTTGCACAATGGACAGTAGGACTTGTGGTCACCGCTTGGATAGAACCCCGAATTCGAGCACTATTAATTTTCAAGCCCACTACTGAACTAACGGAGTTCGGCCCGGCATGGCCAAGCGCGTTAAGGCGTGCGACTCGTAATCTGAGGGTCGCGAGTTCGCATCCCCGTCGTGCCAAACATGCTCGCCCTTTCAGCTGTGGGGGCGTTATAATGCGACGACCAATCCCACTATTCGTTGGTAAAAAAATAGCCCAAGAGTTGGCGGTGGGTGATGATGACTAGCTGCCTTCCCTCTAGTCTTACACTGCAAAATTAGGGACGGCTAGCACAGATAGCCCTCGAGTAGCTTTGTGTGAAATTCAAAAAACAAACAAACTAACTAACGGAATATGTGGACGGGTCGCAGGATTAAGGAGATTAATATTTTTGTATTAGATATTCACCCATTATTTATATCTGCTACGCAAGCATTGAGCTTATAAGTTTAGCATTATAAACCCTCAAGTTTGCTTTTGAGCTATTTGGGGAAGAAGCAGCTTTATTTACAATAGCCCCCCTTGCTAGTACAGCAGAATGTCTCCGGATTTACAAAGCTAAAATCAGGGGTTCGATTCCTCTCGGTGAGCTCAGCAGATAGCCCTGTGTGGCTTTGCTATAAAAAAAACACTTATCTGCAATAACAATGATACGCTAAATATCTACCTATCAACACCGTTTTTACCAACATTAGTTTGCTGAGAACATGGCTGAACAACGTGCTTCTCCATCACGGTAATCGAACCCCTAATTTTAACATATATTGTTTTTGTTTTTGTGCTGTATGAAGCATCATCTGCAATACGTGAGACTTACAACCCTTTAGCCCCCCAGTGGCTTAGCGGTATGCCTGCGGACTTACACGCTAAAATCCGGGTTTCGATACCCGTGGTGGGCAGAGCATAGATAACCCATTGTGTAGGTTTGTGCTTTGCTCAAAAACAAACAAATACAACCCTTTAAGTTTTAATTTTGATGCACACGTCACCTCAATACGGAAATATTTCGGTTTCTCTTCATGATTCCATATATTCTATTTTCTATATTCGTGAGAAAAAAATGCAAGAAATTCAAGAAACGCAAGATTAACTCCAATAACAACAAGGGGAAATTTTTGAACACCATCTTGCGCTATTGTCTTATTAGTAAAGGTATTAATTGCATTCGAGGTGTACCTTTAGAACAACTTAAATTTTTTCTGAACTGTTCACGTTCCAGATTTCGACAACAGTTTAACCTTTTGTGTAAATATCGGTGCATATAACACTCGCACAAAGTCCAGTGTGTGCTACGTTGAAAGAAAAACTTGTTTTTTGAACCGCACCGAGCTGTGTAAAACTAAAACAGAACTTCGGTGTTCACAGATTGAAAACTGCGTGGAAAGGTGGGTGACGTTATTATTACGTGTTTACTTACCCAGCGGTAAAGCTGCGTCCGTACAATGGGAACTGTACTGTAACATGTGTTATTTGAACTAGAAATATAATGTGGCAAGCTTTAGAATGATAAAAATCAGTACCCACGAATCTCCTTCGTATACAGAGCCTAAAGTCGTTAGCAGTTGACAGTTTTGTTTCACGAGTACTGCGAACGCTGAGCACACTTTCGTAATCTGTATACAGTTATCGGTGCGAGTGTTTACATTCTACAGACAGGTCTGGGTTCGAGAGTGCTTTGCAACTCTAAGGTTCCTTAGATTTAAATATATCCACTCGCTGATGGGTTGGCCGCTACTTAATCTGCCCTATGGGAAAATTCATATTTATTTAATCCGACGTGAAACGAGTAAAGATGGAAAAGCAAACACGTGGTTTAATCCTCGCCATCTGTAAATATTGCATTCGGATCGGATTTCAAGAAAACACAAAGCGGTTCTTTTAAGGGGTTGTCGCTAGGTGGCTGAAACATCCACTCCAGACAACATCGGTTTATGTGAACCTGCACCCCACCGTATTCAGCCATTTTATGATCTGACAACCGTAACATTTTCCATATTGACAGGTCATTCTATTACAAAAAAAAACAAAAAAAAACATATACGTAGCTTTTATACTGAAAGATTGTAATGGCGTAAATACCGCTAATTTTCACTCCAATTTTTATATGTTTTTTATTCTTTTACGTAGAAATAGCTTTTTGTAGAGACATTTATCAAATAATAGTATTTTATTAAGATTTTCCTCACAAAGAATCATATTCTATTTGTAGAGACAATTCAATGAGAGCTTTGAGCTCTGTTTGAAAAGTTGAAAACATCTAAGAGTTAGTTAATTCAGAATGTTTCAAGAAAAGAAATGTTCAGAGGAATGTTCATGGATTCAATTTCTAGTGACTGTCAGTTACATTCCAAATAAAAGCGATATCTGGTTTAATATATTCTTGAGAAGGATATAAATTTTGGGCAACATTGTTGATGATGAAATATAATCTGACATATTTCTTATAAAGTTGTTTTTTTTAATTTCGCGCAAAGCTACTCGAGGGCTATCTGTGCTAGCCGTCCCTAATTTAGCAGTGTAATACCAGAGAGAAGGCAGCTAGCCATCACCACCAACCGCCAACTTTTGAGCTACTCTTTTACTAACGAATAATGGGATTGACCGTAACATTGTAACGCCCCCACAGTTGAAAGGACGAGCATATTTGGTGCGAAGGGGATTCGAATCCGCGACCATCATATTACGAGTCGAACGCCTTAACCCATCTGGCCATGCTGGGATTCGTATAAAGAAAGCTAATAATTAAAAAGTGGGCGAATCTTTCCAGTCAGAAGACAAACCTGACCGATGAGGTCATATTTTCTTTGACCGTCTTCGTCTTCGAGGTACACAGTGACACAAGTAAGAAAACTGGAAAAGGAATGTGCTTTACTCGGATGCTTGTTTTAGACATTCGAATATCGCTACACAGAGGCTATCATCGTATAGTCATTCTTAATTTTGGACTGAGAGCTAATCATCAGCACCAATTACAAATTTTTGGGCCATCTACTCAATGGAGGAATTTGACTGTTACTTTTATAACGCACCTACAGCTTCAGTGTGCAGAGCACGAGTTTGCAACAAAAGGACTTCGATTAATGGAGGAATTTGACTATCACTACTATAACGCACCTACGACTTCATTGTGCGGAGCACGAGTTTGCAGTAATGGGACTTCGACGTATTCTTCAATAGTAATGATTTAATAGAATGTCGCTAAGCTTTAAAAATCCAACGCGTTTAAAATGGTTAAATTGTAAATTATCATTAGTACGTAACCATCTGAAAGTGTCGAATGCTTTGCGTGCAGAGATAAAGCGTGTTCTAAAATAATTTAGTTTCGGATTGTTTTTATTATACACTAGTTATATAAGAGCTCAGATTGTTGACTTATCCTGAAGAAGGAAGGTTAACCCTTCTTCAAGAGCTCGGATTATTGAGACATCCTAAAGAAGGTAGGTTAACCCTTCTTCAAGAGCTCGGATTGTTGAGTTACCCTGAAGAAGGTAGGTTAACCCTTCTTCAAGAGCTCGGATCATTGAGACATCCTGAAGAAGGTAGGTTAACACATCTTCAAGAGCTCGGATTGTTAAGACATCCTGAAGAAGGCAGGTTAACCTTCTTCAAGAGTTCGGATTGTTAAGACATTCTGAAAAAAGGTAGGTTAACTTTCTTTAAGGTTTCGGATTGTTGAGATATCCTAAAGAAGGTAGGTTAACACTTCTTCAAGAGTTCGGATTGTTAAGACATTCCGAAAAAAGGTAGGTTAACTTTCTTTAAGGTTTCGGATTGTTAAGACATCCTGAAGAAGGTTGGTTAACACATCTTCAAGAGCTCGGATTGTTAAGACATCCTGAAGAAGGCAGGTTAACCTTCTTCAAGAGTTCGGATTGTTAAGACATTCTGAAAAAAGGTAGGTTAACTTTCTTTAAGGTTTCGGATTGTTAAGACATCCTGAAGAAGGTAGGTTAACCTTCTGAAGTAATTTGTATTGTTGAGCTACCATGAAGACGGAATGTTCACTTGTGAAAGTAGTGTGTCATTGCGTTACCTTGAAAACTGAAGAAAGAAGATTAATTTTCTGACAGTATGTGATCACTGAGTTACCATGAAGAACGAGCATCAACCTTAGAAAGGCGACAGGGTTACAGGTTTGTTTTAAAATTAATTTTGTTATTTGGTGTATGCTGGTACCATAACGGCAGGTGGTTTCAGCACGTGTTACCATATAGATGTGAGAGAGAAGTAATTATTCATGAGTATCTTATATTTCATTGTGCTCTTGGTTGTTTATTGTTAAGTGCAAAGCTACGTAATGGGCTAAACGCGCTTTGCCCACCATGGTCATCGAAACGCGGTTTTTAGCCTTCAGGTTTGCCGCTGGAGAGACCTACAGTTATGATTCACGTTTTATTACGAACGCCTGAAAATATTTCGCGTTTTACATGAGTAATAAATATTATTTTATAATAATTAAGTTAATATTACAGAGAGAAAAACTGCGAATAAAAAGTGGTGACTTAAGTTGGAAAGCGAAGGTGAGGACACTTATATTTTTGTCGAGCGGCCTTATTTTGCTGGTTAACAAAAAGTCGGTTTCTTTTAACGGTCAGTTTGTGCGATGCCTTTTATTTTCTTAGCTCGTTTCCTTAAGGACAAAAGAATAAAAAACTTTCTCTGGTGGTATTTATAACGTCCGTAAACTTTCTATCTGCACTTCGTTATAAATAAGTTGATTGTACACGTACATCGACTCCAGACGGAGAAAAGACTGATTCGAAATGACAAAAGCTCGACCCTGAAAGCTGAAATCCTTTTATTTAGTCTCTTCCCCCCTTCCCTTCACCTAACAGGCAAGGAAGCCTTATGCGACATCACCAAAGTAGTAGAGAACTCATGTGACGTAACAATGAAGTCAGGAGTTTTGCACTCAACTAAGCATGAACGCCCTCTAGCCACGGAAAATAAGCTCAAAGCAACTGTTACAACAAATGTTTCAGTTAATGCTTAACCGCGTATTTAATATCGCTTCCTGTGAAGTGACGACGGCAGCCTGGAGGCTGACCACCTGCTGTCCTCATTTCGGAACAAATGGATGGAAAAAAATGTCACGTAGCAGACAAACACATTTTGTTGTTTCAAACTCGGATGTCTACGTGATTGTAAACTATTAAAACAGAAGGCAGGAACTTTATATTTCTCAGGTATATAGGATGTTATTTTTTTTATATATACATTCACATAGCGATGAAGAACAAACCAGTGGGTTTCACAATAATTGTATTCTACTGTTAACAGGAAAAACAAAGCCCGAAAGGAAAAACTGATTCACCATTAAATTCTAATTCAATAAAAAACATTTCCTTTCTATGTGTTTTCACGCGGTTCTTTGCTTTACAAAGTGTGTTTTGGTATGGTTCTCAGTTTACAAGGTGTGTTTTAGTGTGGTGATTTAATTTATTAGGTGTATTTTAGTACGGTGCTGTGTTTTACAAGGTGTGTTTTAGTGTGGTGCTGTGTTTTACAAGGTGTGTTTTAGTGTGGTGCTGTGTTTTACAAGGTGTGTTTTAGTGTGGTGCTGTGTTTTACAAGGTGTGTTTTAGTGCGGTGCTGTGTTTTACAAGATGTGTTTCAATGTGGTGCTGTGTTTTACCACTACGTCCACATTACATTTTTAGCGCTACAGATTGTAGTTAGTAAATGAATAATTACATTACGAGAACTGATACAAAAATAAATCAGTTTTGTTACAGGAATTATGGAAAATGGCGACCTTTAGATGGCTGACGTAGTATTTACCCTAAATCATGACGTTAGGCTTCACTGTAAGAATTCACACATAGAGCAATTGCACTTTGGAATTTGAATAAATACTAAATAGTTGTTTGTTTTTAATTTGAGTAACAAGATTACACATCTTCGTGGCTGAAGTGCGTATAATAATATTGGTCATATTTAACTGTGATTCGATTTCTGGTTGTAGTTACACTAGTCGACCATCATTCTCATGTTCATCATCCGTCCAATTCTCGTCCTCCATCTGTTTTATATAAGGTTCTGCAGTATTGCGTAGCCTTTGAGAAGTAACAAAATATCACGTTACTAACAGGATAAATTTGTCCGCTCCTCCCACTTCTTTCTCCACCAGAGGGCATTGGTAAAATATTCTCAACCGATTTAAAATTTCTGCCTGATTTCCGCTAATAGGAAGGTCATCCATCACAGACACGATGAGAAGTTCAGTCTGCACTATTTTCTGTTTCTCCCTCATACTCACATAAATGCGCCCCCATTCATTTTCCTTTGTCACCTAGTCTGGCGTACTAATATTTTAAACCTTATTGTTAGGAATACTTTACACAATAGTTCTGAAGCTCTATACGACCGTACTGTCGCTATTAAATTTTGAATAAAAAACAACAACTAGTGACAGTGTCAGAGAAAGAAAAAAGAAACACTTTTCGTATTTTGTTTAACAAACTCTTGTAACGATTTAATTTTTATACAATGAATTTTTATTTCTCTGAAAACAAACGAGTTCGTCCCCCTCCAGTGGCACAGCAGAATATCGCTAGAAACGTGATTTCAAAACCCGTGGTGGGCAGAGCACAGATAGCACATTGTGTAGCTTTTAGCTTTGTGCTTAGTCATAAACAAATGAGTTAATTCAAACAATAAGCTTTTGCTTTGATTGTAAATTCGAGATGGAAAAGAACCCGACATGGCCAGGTTGGTTAGGGCGTTCGACTCGTAATCTGAAGGTGGCGAGTTTGAATCCTGGTCGCATCAAAACATGCTCCCCCTTTCAGCCGTGGGTGCATTATAATGTTACGGCCAATCCCACTATTAGTTGGTAAAAGAGTAGCCCAAGAGTTGGCAGTGGCTGGTGATAACTAGCTGCCTTCCATGTAGTCTTACACTGTTAAATTAGGGACCGCTAGCACAGATAGCCCTTGAGTAGCTTTGTGCAAAATTCAAAAAACAAACTAAGACAAAATCGTGATTTTTGTCCTACTGCTGAAACAGGAACATTTAATGTTGGTGTCAGAAGAATTATTGATAATTAATGATATAGAACTATGCATTTTCTCTCACCAGGTGTTGCTGCTTAATATTTAACTCTCGATGTGACAAAAACGATTCAGAATTTGACAAAAATTTGGAGTGTGGTTTTTTTTATAACAAAGCAACAGAGGGCTGCCAAGAGGATTCAGACACCAGATTTTGACGTTGTAACTCCGAAAACTTAATGCTGTACCAAAAATGAATGTAAACTAAATCTGTTACTTTATTTTTGATTTGTTAAGTATCGTTAATGATAACATACTTTTTATGTTTTAAAAAACGGCAGCGAGTGACAAATGTTGTTTTATCATCAAATTAATGCAGTAACTGTTAAAAAACAACTTCGTAATATTTATACAAAATTTGGAATGACTGTTTCTTCTATAAAATATTAATGTCTCGGAGACATTATTCCAGTTTATTATTAATATTATTATTAATTTCAACATTTAACCTTGCAAACATTTTCAGCCATTAGGCGGCGTCTATCACACAAATATTTTCAGGCGTCTGGTGGCGTCTGTCATACAAACATTTTCAGCCGTTTGGTGGCGTCTACCGCGCATATACGAAAATAAAAACGGTAAAAGATGACACCATGTAACAAAATGTTTACTTTTTCTTGTTCCTGGGCAGAAAGTGTTATTTCCCAATTGCTTATGCCTAAAATAAATGGAAAAGACCTATTTTCTTTCTTCAAATTTTGCTTTTGTGACCTGAGAGCGTATAACAAAAGCATGATGGGAGACTATATTTGGGGGTTGATATGTGAAAGTGATTTACATTACAGTCGCAAATCTCGGAAAACTACTCACTTCTAAACATTTTTGTATAACTTTAGTATAAATACATGTAAATCTTGATTCATATGTTGTTTTATTCAGACTTTACGTAAATGAAAATGTGCAAATTTGCCTGTTTTTACATAGAAAATAGGTTAATATCTGAATTTGATTTTCAAGGTCACAAAAGCAAAGTTTGAAGGGAATAATGGCCACTTTCTGTTCTGTACTTTTACAACATAAGCAGTTAAGGAATAACACATACTATCCAAGAACACAATTTGTGTTATGTAGTGTAATAAATAGCCATTGAGGGCGCTAGTTAGCCTCTCAACAACGTCAATGAATGGCAACTCATTTCGTTATTTAGTTTTTAATCGAAACGATAATATCTGTAGGGTTTGTCACGAATGAAGTATTAGCTGAAATTGTTGGTCTTAATACGTTAATATAGCTAACCGTGGTTGAGCTATTGTGGTTAGACAATCAAATATGCCCCCCAGTGGCGCAGCGGTATGTCTGCGGACTTACTGGTTAAAATCCGGGTTTCGATACCCGTGGTGGGCAGAGCACAGATAGCCCATTGTGTAGCTTTCTGCTTAATTCAAAACAACAACAACAACAACAATCAAATATACAACAGGGCTTAACACTAAAAACATGGTACGTTACATGCAAGTAACTAGAGTTTGTTTTTTCGACTTTAATTTACGTGTCGTTTCGATCGTGTAGTTAAAAGCATATTTGTACGTTGGTTCTAAAGACTAATGATTGCGTCAATGAAAGAGAAACATGCTTGAGAAGTGATAACTCATCAGTTGGTGGAACTAGCGAGTTATTTGCGTCAAGTTTAAACAATCTTAATGTCACATTGGCTGTTCAACATTCGAAAACATTACGAAACTCTGGACCGGAAGGTGAAGTCTTTAATATTCATAGCACTTGTCGACAGCAGGCTACGGCTTTCAACACGTGCAACGATCCTAAACTTCCCCCAAACTGACTTCCTGTCCTACAATGGAAAAAAAAGAATGATCATTGCTATATTATAGAGACTGGCTTCAGCAGGACAAGAACAAAACTTTAGAGCAGTAACAACTTACAATTAACAAAAGAAACGTGTTTAACTTTGCAAACTAAAGTACGGAAAGAGATCGAAACCAATAACTGAAAACCCTTTCTTTCTTTCTCACGTTTATCAACCGAATGAACTGATAAAGTTATTTACCAAATGTGGGGATATGTATTTGTGAAAAGAAAAAAAAGAGGGAACAAACACTAATCTATAACTGTAGATATTATTTTCAGGTTTGTTCAGCCCTCCGTGTCTAAACATGGTAGTGGCTCTGCATGGCCAGGTGGGTTAAGGCGTTCGACTCGTAATTTTAGGGTCGCGGATTCGAATCCCCTTCGCACCAAACATGCTCGCCCTTTCAGCCGTGGGGGCGTTACAATGTGACGGTCAATCCCACTATTCGTTGGTAAAAGAGTAGCTCAAGAGTTGGCGTTGGTTAGTAATAACTAGCAGTCTTCCCGCTAGTCTTGCACTGCTAAATTAGGGACAGCTAGCGCAGATAGCCCTCAAGTAGCTTTGCGCGAAATTTAAATCAAACCAATATTCCTTTATTATGTACATAATACACAAAAAAAAGTATTTCCTGGGTTAACGTTGCCTGCTCTTCAAATACTTGTTTGTGGTCGATAAAGGACACTTCAAACAATACTTAGGCCTAGTGAAGCTGAGTGACTTACCTCTAAAACCGTGGATAAGAGATTCCATAATTCACGCCCCACTACAACAAAAAAATATTAAATAATCGTGTCCTACACTTTGGGGCCATGGATGCATTATAAGAGAAACTGTCAAATATCAGTTCAGTTTTACCAAAATAACCCTAATTTATTGCTTCAAAATTAGTGGCCTCCAAATGGCACAGCGGTATGTCTGCAGACTAACATAGCTAGAAATCGGGTTTCGATTCTCGCGGTGGGCAGAGCACAGATAGCCCATTGTGTAGCTTTGTGCTTAATTCTAAACAAACGAATTTCAAAATTAAGGAGAGCTAACGCAAATGGACTTGCGGCATCTTTTCGCGAAATTCAGCAAAAACACACAAGACACTTTAATAAGGGATAGCTGAGTACCATTTGGCAAATCCAAAAACAGACCAGGTTTCAACTTTGGTTTGCAAAGTTCACAATAATGGTGAACAAGAAAAAACATTATATAATTTCAATTTGACAGAAAACAAAAACTTCAACCAATGGATTTCATTTTGGTAAAGCCCCCCCAGTGGCTCAGTGGTATGTCTGCGGACTTACACGCTAAAATCCGGGTTTCGATACCCGTGGTGGGCAGAGCACAGATAGCCCATTGTGTAGCTTTGTGCTTAATTCAAAACAACAACATTTTGGTAAAACTGGGTGAAAAACCTTCATATTATATGAAAAGTTATATATTTTTCAGACCAAAATGCAACGTTTTCGTTGTGAAAAATGTGATTTTTCTGTGTTATAAATATCAAAACGTAAGTCAAAAATCACCTGTTAGTAAATGTTGTGTCAGGGTAGCTGTGAGGCCTTGTTGTGAAGACTGTAACTTACCTGCTATTATAAAATACACTTTCATATTCTGAACCATTAAACAGTGCTTTTTTTTAAATTCTGTTGTGGGATTATTTGCATATTTTAGGCTTAGATGGTACATCTAAAAAAAGTTATGATCACGTGAACTTCCGAATGCTACGGAATAGCCGACAGATTTTAAAGTGTTCAAAATGACCATTTTACTGGACATAAAACTTCATTCTTATTCAATAAAATCCTCAATGTATGGATATTTTGTAAAAAAATTATTAAATGTCCAGTGGGTACGATTGTATTATATATACGTAAACGAGTGGTACTTTTATCCACACTTTCTAAGTTGAGTTTGAAATTAAAAACGTCATGTGAAGCCTAACTTGCGTTTCCTGGGAAGGTGTAAAATATTTTATACTTCTAACTTCACATAGAGCTACAGAAGCTTGATTTTGTAGATTATTCAAAATGTAGATAAAAATAAAGCGATTTTTCTCTGACATCCATGTACAAAATGTAGTAGAAACTTCAGCAAACGAGCCTATTTATAACCAACAACAAATGTTGCCAGAATGTCATCGATAAGACCTGAAAGTACAAATTTGTGATAAATAGAAATTTGCTTTGTCTGTTCTTCTGGGTTTTGTTTTTGTTTTGTTTCTAAACTCAAGCAACAAAATAATTCGAGATTAATCTCCACGAAACATGTTCATCTTGACAAGTTAAACCATTTTTTTTTTTATTTATACCTGGTAGTGTCAGCGAAGAAATGAATGAAAACTGTATGTCGTTAAATGGTGTATTGTTTTAGTTATTTCTTCTTGATACATTATATTCTAAGTAAGAGTTTTTGCTCTTTTTTTTTCATAAAGCTTGTCTTGGTTTCTTCTTTAAATGATTCGAAAATCTGATATTTTGAAAAGTTTTGCCAGTTTGTAACTGTGTCGTTTGAATCCTACGGAAATTAGAGATTTGGGTACGGGTAAGTTTTGGCCTTAAACGCGAATTAGTAAAAAAAAACAAAACGTGACTAAATTATTAAAAGTTTGCAAAATGTTGTCCTCAGAATCTTGTATTTGAGTAGGAGAGAAATGAAGGATAATTTCAGGGTTTAGAACACTGTCAAACAATTCAGGATAACAACACTTATGATTACAGGGTATCCAGGGTGTTCCTTTGTTAATTAAAGCCTTTACAGTTCAAAGCGAAGAAGACGCTGTGTTTCCATGCCAACAGTATAATTGTTTCGGACATCGTATTTTTACTGTTTTCAGTATTTTCTATTGTGTAATCCTATTACACAAAATTACTTCTAAGCCACAATGGATATATTTCGTTTGTTTATGGTAGTTTAGTGGCCATTATTCGTGGGCTGTCAACGTTAGCCGTCCCCAGTTATGAAGTGGTAGAGGGGAGTCTGCTCGTCAACAATACCGGCCACCAGCTATTGGGTTACCTTTATAAGCGAATAGTTGGATTGAACGTACATTATAACGTCCCTACGGCTGAAGAACAAGTGTTCGGCGACAGGTTTCGATCAACGAATTGCGATTCGAACATTATAATCATTAAATGTATCATTAAGATACCTTACCAAGTCGATACGTGACTTTGAATACTTTATTGAAGAAGTTCACATCTCACACTACACATTTTGATGTAATCATATTACAGTTCGTAGTAATTTGGGTTAAATAACAAAGTAAAACTAAATATAGTGATTTGGATAATTAAAAGTAAAACGATAAAAGTTTTAACTTAGCGTTTACTAACCTAAATTTCACTACTACTTTAAAGTAGACTTGGTACATGTAACTTTAGGCTCAGGCACATTTAGGTATATCGTGAAAACTGGTAGATACACTGTTTTATTAAAATGCCTTGGATGGCGCGTTGTCAAATGAGGAGAGACTGAAATCTGTCCAACTGTTTTCGGTGGAAAAAAGTTGGATGAGATCTGATTACAGAGTTTAAGATTCTGAAGGCAACTGATACTGTTAATACATCATTTTTATTATATTTAACAGCGAGAATATTAGGATTGGGAGCCATTTTCAGATAAAACAGTTCTATTTTTCTAATAGGGTGGTTAGCTTTCGGAATGGGTTTTCTAACAGGGTGGTTAGCTTTTGGAATGGATTTTCTAACAGGGTGTTTAGCTTGTGGAATGGGTTTTCTAACAGGGTGCTAGCTTTTGGAATGGGTTTTCTAACAGGGTGGTTGGTTTTCTAACAGGGTGTTTAGCTTTTAGAATGGCTTTTCTAACAGGGTGCTAGCTTTTGGAATGGATTTTCTAACAGGGTGTTAGCTTTTGGAATGGATTTTCTAACAGGGTGTTAGCTTTTGGAATGGGTTTTCTAACAGGGTGGTTAGGTTTTGGAATTGATTTTCTAACAGGGTGGTTAGCTTTTGGAATGGGTTTTCTAACAGGGTGTTAGCTTTTGGAATGGGTTTTCTAACAGGGTGGTTAGCTTTTGGAATGGATTTTCTAACAGGGTGTTTAGCTTTTGGAATGGGTTTTCTAACAGGGTGCTAGCTTTTGGAATGGGTTTTCTAACAGGGTGGTTAGCTTTTGGAATGGATTTTCTAACAGGGTGTTTAGCTTTTGGAATGGGTTTTCTAACAGGGTGCTAGCTTTTGGAATGGGTTTTCTAACAGGGTGTTTAGCTTTTAGAATGGCTTTTCTAACAGGGTGCTAGCTTTTGGAATGGATTTTCTAACAGGGCTTTGGAAGGGTTTTCTAACAGGGTGTTAGCTTTTGGAATGGGTTTTCTAACAGGGTGGTTAGCTTTTGGAATTGATTTTCTAACAGAGTGGTTAGCTTTTGGAATGGGTTTTCTAACAGGGTGGTTAGCTTTTGGAATGGGTTTTCTAACAGGGTGTTAGCTTTTGGAATGGGTTTTCTAACAGGGTGGTTAGCTTTTGGAATGGGTTTTCTAACAGGGTGGTTAGCTTTTGGAATGGGTTTTCTAACAGGGTTATGAGCTTTCGGAATGGGTTACCCTCGGATGTTCTAGAGGCAGTAAGCTTAAATCAGTTTAAAAAATTATTTATTAGTTATATGAGTTTGGATTAATGAATTAGACAGCTGAGGTGGATCAATGAGCATTGGCAGCGAGTATTGTTACTTCTTACCTTCTCTGCAGTTTATTAATTCAAAACTAGTGACGTTGAGTCCTGACTGCGTGTAGCTCTTGTGAAGTTTTACGCGAAATTCGAGAACCAAACAAATAAACCTCTTTTTAAATCCATTGCTGGAGAAAAACAGAAACTACATCGCTGCAATGATGTATCTTTGGAGTCTCATGAAATTTGGGAGGTTCACATATTTTTGTAAAGTACTTAACAATGCATTTTTAGTTGAATGACACTGCAGAACAATTTTTGGAAAGTTTTGCTTCTGAAAAGTTTTTACTGATTGTGACAGGTACCTGGTGGGTATGCACAAATATAGTTTTGGTTTTGCTTCATCACGTAGAAACTCTGAGAAATAGGCAGTTAACTGTTTTTCGGCAATAACATATTTAATTGCGTTTATGTTTCTAATACGCTATTAAGTTCAACATAATCAAAAGTGTTTTGCTCCTGATTTTCGAGCCCCCCAGTGGCTCAGCGGTATGTCTGCGGACTTACACGCTAAAATCCGGGTTTCGATACCCGTTGTTGGTAGAGTACAGATAGCCCATTGTGTAGCTTTATGCTTACTTCAAAAACAAAACAAAACAAACAACCTGATCTTCGTTTGTATTCGATGTCCTGTGCATCACGTTGCAGTGTCCAACAGTAGTTAGCAAGTATTGGCGGATTCCAGTTACCCTGATATAGTTTTTCCATTGTAACAATGTCCTGGTGAAACTGAAGATTTTGATAAAACGGTACATGATGGGCATATTTGGATGTGATTTTCGTGATCAGAAGCCAAAAATCTATAAGGAACACCCAACAGTGTTCAAGAAGCAAAAATTTGTTGTGCAGTGTTATAAATGTATACTTTTTTTTATCATTTCTCAAACGATGGAAACGTTAGATTCTTTGCTCGACACCTGCTTAAAAGTGAGATAATCCAAAATAAACTGTTACTTATCTTAAACGAAACCACGTCTGTTTTTTTAGCTAACATTTCTTCAATCGTATTTAGTATACACGCCCAAAGAACGCATACGAAATATTACCGATAAATAGCTTCATTGGATGTCAGTATATAACATGCGTTATCTCTTAAGCCTAAACACTAATCTGAGCTTTTACTATTATTTTTATCGGCAAATTTATCCCAGTGCAGATTATTACGAAATTAGGTACACTATACATACTAATATGGCAGAGATATATGTTATAGTAAGCCCGACAGTGTATATGCATGTTAAAAAACTTAGGACTTCTATATGTTCTCATAAACGTGGAAGAATTGTGAATTATATGCCTTCTGATGGCTCGGCAGTAGGTTTGATGGTTTATAACTCTAAAAATCAAGGTTCGATACCAGTGGTGCGCATAACACAGATAGCTCAATGTGTAGCTTTGCATTTAAACCCCAAAGCTGATTGACTTCATTGTGCCATTAGAACGAACTAATATGATTAAACATTATAACTGAATTTTGAACCTCAGCTGTTTGTATCCGCAAATCCATAGGAGGTCGCAAAATCTTGTGAACTTTTTTAAACAAATTTAGAAAACATCATAATTTCTGTCGTTTAACTAGGAAACTCAAATTATAAACATAAATGATTATATTAAACTTTGTTTAGTATCACTCCAATGAGATACGTTTTGTTTATTCCTAAATATTCTGATCAAAGTTAAGAAACTTTTGCCTGTTTGAAAATCTCTGTTTCGATGACAAGAGTTTCAAGAGTTAATTAACAGATGGCAGCACAAGCATATCTGAACTTACTGATTCATTTGTTGTTTCTGAACGCTGAACGATAAGCCTAGCGACCTATTTTAAGGTTATTTTAAACTTAACATCTAGGAGCAGACCATTACCCAAACCTATCGTTATTCTGTGTACAGTTCACCTCGGTGGAGATGTTTCATTGTGTCTTAACAGCTAGAGTGAATATTAATAATTATCCAGCTGGTTATACAAAGATAAGCCACGATTAATTGTTAGAATATAGTAAAGAGCTGGAACGTATGTTCCTAACAATGCTAAAGGTATATAAATACAAGAGAGACACGTGTGGTGTAACATTAATGGTGTAATTTATAACACGATTTATGAGTTGAAACACGTAGTTCATACCTAAAATCGCTTGGTCTATTTGTTTCTTAACTTTGAGGTAAGTTTGGTTAGTTTTATAATACATGGCATGCTCTGAAAAGAATAATTTGAGGCGTTATTGTGCAATATAGCAGTCTAGGTTAAAAAAAAAACCAACAAAAAATAGCATTTCGTCTATCTTAACCAAAATTTCTCTTTGCTTTACATACTATTTCTCTTTCGCATACGTTAGTTGAATTAAGCAAATAACAAGTGTATGTTTTCTAAACTCACCTCATAACAAAGAAAGATATATTAGGCTTAATGTTTTGAATACAAATTCCGTAGGCTAAGCTCGGCGTAGTGATTAGCGTATTCGAACTGTGAATTCAAGGTTCGCAGATCGATGTAGAGTGTGTGTTTTTCTTATAACAAAGTTACATTGGGCTATCGGCTGAATCCACCGAGGTGAATCGAACTCCTCATTTTAGCGTCGTAAATCAGTAGAGTAGCCGTTGTACCAGCGGGAGACTTGATGTAGAGAAAACACGCTCCGTACTTTGGGGTCGCGCATGCGCTACAAGACTGACAAGGCCAAGTTTCACTACTCAGTCAAACAAAATTGCTCGATGAACTTAGAGGTGGGTTTTATTGACTAACTACTAATCTATCCTTTCAGTCTTTTAGTTATTGTGTGTCAAACTTCCGAAAGATACAAACAAGAAACTATGTAGTAAACTGCATAGAGATGTATCACAGTACGTGTTTTCTAAGAGGTATAGGAAAGGGTTATATTTGTATTTATAATAAAGCTACTCAAGACAGTCTAACGCCATCCTTAATTTTGAACTACTCACCAAAAGGAAGGCAATCGGTCAGCAAGACCCTAGTGCTCACCACACATGTTAAGCACTATCGCTCTTATAACACATTCACATTTTTAAGGCAAGGAGAATATATTGCGGTGTGCACGGATTTGAGCCCCGTTCGGTATTTCCGAAATCTAGAGCTCTGTCAGAGAACCGGATCTCTAATTGGACAGGAAGTGAAACATGCATGTAAACTTAATTTTTAGTTTCGTAAGATATCATGTTACACTAGTTTGTTATGAGCGAATAAAGTTAGAAAAAAACTGCACACTTCGGATAATAATAAAGATTTAAAAAAAATTAAGCCAACGTTTCACCATTGCGGCTTCATAAAGGCTAATATTTGTTCTTGTATTACTAGCCCTTATAAAACTACAAAGTGAAACACTGGCTGAAAGAAAAATGTTTTCCTAACTTTATTACCAAGTTATCTCAATCTTTCCAGTACAAGGTACAGATTCTGAAAACAACAACAAAATACTGTTATAAACCAGGTGCGGTAAAGAACTGGGAATGTGTTATTTATTGCGTATACTTAAAAACAAAATTTATACTTACTCATACGTGCAACTTAAATGAAACGTAAGATCCATTTTAAGTTTATAAATTCAATGGTTTTGAATTTCGCGCAAAGCTGCACGGGCGCTATCTGCGCTAGCCCTCCCAAATTTAGCAGCGTAAAACTAGAAGGAAAACAACTAGTCATCACCACCCACCGACAACAGTTGGGCTACTTCTTTTATCAAGGAATAGTGGGATTGACCGTCACATTATAACGCCCTCGACGGCCTGAAATGGCGAGCATGTTTGGTGCGACGGGGATTCGAACCCGCCACCCTCATATTACGAGTCGAATACCTCGATCACCTGGCCATACCGGACTAAATTCGCTCGTAATCTTATTATTATATTTTTCTTCAAACGAGCCAGGGCCAATGTTTAAAGCTCATTTTGTAATCAATATATAGATATAGGGCGTTACCTTTAATAGCTAGTGGTCCTCTTTAGGCAAACGTAACTTCTGTATATAATTAGAAATCCCTATCTATACAGCGTCATTTTATAATCAGTGAAACGTAATTGCCATTTGGTGGTATAAACAAGGTTCTAATAGAATCCACGTAAAATCTTTTACCGAATCACTTGGTGGTGTGATGGATCTATGATCGTAGTGCGTTTCGGACAAGTCTGATCTTCTGACTATTTTCGTTTAAAACATTTGAAAAAGGGTTAAATTTCTGTTGTTGTATTTTTTTTCAGACACAGTCCAGAAACAGTCACAGTTTACTACCTAAACTTCACTGAGCAGCAGCTAGAGAGATGGGAAAAGCGAAACAGTTTTATTAACAAAAGTTCACTGGTAAGCTCAGAGAATGTTTAGCAAAACTTACGCTGATAGCTAGCAGCAACAGTGTGTTCTTGAAAACTGGCACAGGTTTTTACTGCAACTTTACTAATCAAAAGCTTTAGTCATAAAAAGAGACAACGTTCATTGATTAATTTACACATAATTAATTTAAAAACAGTTTATTGATAAGGGGCCCGGCGAGGGTCGCGGGTTCGAATCCCCGTCAAACCAAACATGCTCGCCCTTTCAGCCGTCGGGGCGTTATAATGTGACGGTCAATCCCACTATTCGTTGGTAAAAGAGTAGCCCAACTAGTTGTCGGTGGGTGGTGAATACTAGCTGCATTCTCTTTAGCCTTACACTGCTAAATTAGGGACGACTTAGCGCAGATAGCTCTCGAGTAGCTTTGCGCGAAATTCAAAACAACAAACAAACAAATCATTGATAAAATCGCGCTGGTTAGTTGGGTGAAAGTTACTGGATTTCATCAACATTATATCACTGATCAGTCTACATGGTGTGAAAAAATTCCATTGATAAAGTACCACTGATCAGCTGTATGGTGTGAAACCGCTTAATTATCATTGGTAAAATTCTGTTAATCAGTTTACTTGCTAAGAGTTATCAAGTTTAATTAAGATAATATATTGCGTGAACAATTGCAATTCGTATCCCTTTGTTTTCAGAGCAAAGCCGCATTGGGCTATTTGTTATGTCCACCACAGTAGGGCTGTTATGGCCAGGTGGTTAGGGCGCTCGACTCGTGATCTGAGGATTGTGAGTTCGAATTCTTATCACTCAAACATACTCGCCCTTTCAACTGTGGGAGCGTTATTATGTTACTGTCAATCCCACTATTTGTTGATAAAAGAGTAATCCCAGAATTGGCGATGGGTGGTGATAACTAACTGCCCTCCCTCTAGCCTTACATGGATAGCACAGATATTCTTCGTGTAGCTTTGCACGAAATTCAAAAACAAACAAATCACCACAGGAATCGCTCTCCAGATTTTACTGTCGTATGTCTCTAAACTTACCACTGTTCTATCTGGGAAAATTTGCATTAATTAAAAGCTCTAACCAGCTTACGTGACGTAAAGCGAACAACCTCCATATAGAACACGTTGTGTGAAAAGATCAGTTTATTCTGAAACTTTGAAACTTTATTGATTACTTGTGTGAAATCAGTTGATCTGTGTAGAAATATGGTTCCTTTTATAAAACTGGATGGATTCAATCTTCATGGGCTAAAGACAGCTTTATAAGAGCGGATTATCCTCTTTGTTGGATCAGAAAAACAGGGATTACATCGAGCGAAAAATGTTAATTCCAGTAAGGAATATTAAATAAAGATACCGCAGTTCCAACTTCATGATACGATAGCAAAGTTTTATAAATTATTTAATATTGTTTTTTTTCTTAGCGGGTAGGTCTTCGAAACGTTTAGTTGCTAACTGTGAGAAGGTTTTAATTGCTGAAGGAGAACCAACATGCATAGGGGAGGGGATAGAAAGATATCGAATATTAATCTAATGTTGTGTGATGTTTAAAACGTCTAAAGAAAATAAGCAGCGTGGTTCTAGTTCGTTCATGTACAACATACTTGACTGATGTCTTACAGCTATTCGTCAGTAAGCAAGTGTTTTGAAACGCCTGAGAAATGATTAGTTAACCTGTCATAGTTTAATATAAACAAAGTAGGCGCTTCTGGAAAGAAAGAAAAAAACAACGAAAATAGATGTTACCCGCCACAAAACACGTTTCGTACAGTTCACAGACACTTATAATGCAAGATAACTCGTGCTTTAATCATGCTGCGTGGAAAAGTTTTGGTTGGTCGCTGTTTCTAATTATTCAGTAAATTTCAAAACAGTCACCCGGGGACCGTTTTAAACTCTGAGGTACATATACAAAATAAAATCGACACGAAGTTATTGTGAGCAAATGATTTAGTATGAGATAGGCTTAAACCAAGTTGATTTGAAATGTTAATTTTAAGTAAGTTTACTTGTTTTTTGAATTTCGCGCAAAGCTACTCGAGGGCTATCTGCGCTAATCGTCCCTAATTTAGCAGTGTAAGACTAGAGGAAAGGCAGCTAGTCATCACCACCCACCGCCAACTCTTGGGGTACTCTTTTACCAACGAATAGTGGGATTTATCGTCACATTATAACGCCCCCACGGCTGGGGGGATGAGCATATTTAGTATAAGTACGTTATACTCGATACCAGAGCGTTCTAATGTTTGGGTTACGAACAACGTAAATTAGACACCACCTGGTTTTAAATTTGTAATTATAGACAATATAAAATCGACACACAGCTCTTTGCAATCTGTAGTTAAATAAAATATAACCTCTACACCAATCTGTTTTGAAGTTGTGGTTATGCACAATATGAACTCGACCCCCAGAGTGACCCACCTATTTTGAACTTGTAATTACATAGAAGATGAACTCGACAAGAAACTGTTTTGAACCTGTGACAATTAATGTGCCCCCCAGTGGCTCAGCGGTATGTCTGCGGACTTATACGCTAAAATCCGGGTTTCGATACCCGTGGTGGGCAGAGCACAGATAGCCCGTTGTGTAGCTTTGTGCTTAATTCAAAAACAACAACGACAATTAATATAGAAAGTAGACTCGACACCAAGTTGTCTTTAAATTGTAGTTGCATGCAAAAAGAACACGACACTCAGGCTTTTTATGTGGCACACAAGACACAGCTATGTATACAGAAAACTTTGAATAATTTATCAGGATCATAAACCATCAGAGCATTACGGTTTGACTAACACCGTAGCGAAAATAGTACCTTTTAAAGTTTACTCAACATTTACATATAAATAAATTGGCCCATTAAGATCTTAGTGCTGTATTTTTAATGTTTCATCAACTTTAGATATACAAATTAAATTTTATTGTGAAACTATAAAACGTCTTTAAATGTCTGGAAACCTAACTTTGTGTCCTTGTATCAACAAACGAAGTTACTCAACGATGTAAACCAGATGAAGCTGGCTTGTATGCTAGTGACCTCTAGCGTAGAAGTTATGCATTCGATAATCGACAACGAGAATTTCAATACAATAGCGTAAAAAGTAAGAATAAACCAAATGTATGCAAAAATAAAAATAGTCCGAAAATAACGCACCCAAACTGATGATAGAACGTGTTTCTCTGTTACGTTGATACAAAACACATTATGTTTTGTTTATGTTCCAGGCTGGTAGTAACGAGATGTGTATACCAAAACCTTGTAATTAACCACCATACTTAATTATTGTTGTTGTATGATGAAGTCTGCGATCAATTTGTTTGGAAACATTTCGAACATCTTTATTCAAATGTGAAATTAACATTTTTGGTTTCGTTTTTAACTTTTGATGCTAACAGCAGTGTTTACCACGAAGTAACAAGAGATTCTCACAGAATTCCCACAATAAAACATTATACATAAAAAAGAAATAACAACGACATCTGTGAAGTAATAAGTTTTAATTAGAATTATATTGATATTATAAATGTTTGGTAAACATTTGATAAAAGTGGTTTAAATTGCTAATAAGAAAAGATGATTGTTTGTTTTTGAATTTCGCGCAAAGATACACAAGAACTATTTGCGCTATCCGTCTTTAATTTAGGAGTATAAGACTAGAGGGAAGACAGCTAGTCATCACCACCCACCGTCGACTCTTGGACTACTATTTTACCAACGAATAGTTGGATTGACCGTCACGTTATAATGCCCTCACGGCTAAAATGGCGAGCATGTTTGGTGTGACAGGGATTCGAAACCGTGACCCTCGAATTACGAGTCGATTGCCTTAACCACCTGGCCATGCCGAGCCTGCCAGACGAGATGAAGTACGCATCCACAGTATGGTTACTATAAATACATTTGTTCGTTGTCTGTGACACTTTATAAACAAATGTTTGAGGGTTTTTAAGTAGCTGTGAGGAATAACTAGGCCTAAAATTAAATACACTTATTTAACTAAAGGGTTATTGGTGTGACTAGGAATGTGGCGGGAAGCAAAACGCAGAAAACAAAAATCTGACAGAGAGAAATTGGATTTTAAAACAACAACAACACGCACACACAAGTTTACTCTATCTAATTTCGCGGCTACACACCATCGGTTGTTATAATTAACGAAGCCCTTTGTTAAAAATACGACGACACTCGCTTACTTCGTGATATTTTGATTTCGTAATTTGCGAGCCGAGTTGAAATCCGTACGATATCATAAAACAATTCCAGTACTTTAAGTTGTAGGTAGGTTATAGGGGTGACAGTCAACACCTTAGAGTGGCGGATAGAGAGTTTGTTTGTTTGTTTTTCGTATAGCAAAGCCACAAAGGACTATCTGCCTAGCCCACCTAGGGGAATCGAACCCCTGATTTTAGCGTTGTAAATACGGAGACATACCGCTGTACTAGCGATGTGGGCCTGATAGAGAGAAAAGAATGCGGCAGATACCTTTAGTAACTTTGCTATAACTATAAAAATACAACCCGTATTTCGTACACGTTAAACGTACAAGTCATAGTAGAATTCTCGCCATTGGTAAATATACTAACTGTAATAAAACAAAAACCCTCTTTCCACTAATACTGCTAATTAGAATTACTGCAAACAGAGCACATGCTTCAGTCGATAAAAATAAGCAGAAACAAAAGTGAGAAAAATTTATTTGTTTGGTGGGGTGGACTTAAACATTGGAAATCGAACTCGACTAAAGCGACTTCATAGATCCACCTGTCTGTAACGAACTGAATCAGTTGTGATGTCTGTGAAGGTGCAGCAAGTGTAAGGTGAACAAAACCTGATGTGTGTTTTACATTCATTTTCGTTAAGCTAATGAATCATTCGATTTCAATATAATCTCCTATTCACCTCGAATTTGTTTAGATAACGTAATCGTGAGTTCTGATATGTTGACAATGCTATATAAAGCAAATCACGTTAAAATGTTTTGCACTGCATTTATCAATATTCAAGAAGTAATTGTTTACTTACATTTCAATTTTCTTTCGTGATATCGAAACCTTGACCTGAAGTTACTCCCAAAGAATAGTAATTTCCTGTTATTAAAAGCTTAGTTTCTCAAAACTGTTATTACATTTTATGTCCTAACGCAAAACATTTTCTGCGAGTTCAAATGACATTGATAGTTTATGTTGTCTTTTATCTAACATCATTGCGTCACCATCTTAATATTCTGGCCAGAACTGACAGAAGAGGTCGACTTACGTCTTCTATTCATATTATCACGTCTTTTTTTTTATAAAAAAAATATACTCAGTATTTTTAATGTTCTGGTTAGGGCCTCACAGAGGATGTAAGTGTAAGTAATAGCCTAAAACTACTAGGTCAGAACTCATCTCAATATATGTAGTCTTTTAAGACTACCAAATTGTACTCAGTTTGTGTAATAATTTAACACTACCAGGCTAGAACATATAGAAGTAGAGAGTATATGTAGCATTCAAGCACTACCAGGTTAGAACTTGTAGAAATGGACAGTATATGGAGTATCCTAACACTACCAGGTTAGAACTTGTAGAAATGGACAGTATATGGAGTATCCTAATACTACCAGATTAGAACTTGTAGAAGTGAACTGTATGCGGAGTATCCTAGAACCATCAGGTTAGAACTTGTAGAAGTGGACAGTATATGTAGGATTCTAACACTACCAGATTAGAACTTATAGAAATGGACAGTATGCGTAGCATCTTAACTTTACCAGGTTAAAACTTGTACAAGTGACGAGTATATGTAACATCCTAACACTACCGTGTTAGGCTTAATTAAATATATGATCAGCATGGTGATACTAACCAGTGTCTATGATTACTGAATTTTACGTTTATGGTTCAATTTAAAGTATTGTTGCAGATCACAGAAATGTCTGCATACAATGGTCAATGACAGTTTTCATCTGACTGTATCTGACAGTGCACTACTATTCCAGCATAACCTTATCACAATCGAAACGTTTTTTGTTTTTTTTAGCACAACATCAGAAGAGGATGAGTCTTCGTTTTGAGTCAACTATTCGGTTTCCGCTTACGTCATCCGGCTTATTGATTTAACTTGTTCCGGAAATCGGATCTGGCCTAATACAAACAGTTCTTAAAAACCAGCGGTGCTGTTTCGGCCTAGTGTGTAAAATGACATTTTGTTATACTTGGAACTATCTACATACACTTGTGTGCGTAAAGAGAGCGAGGCGTTTGATGAATAACTGAGGTGGAGAAGAGAAAAGTCAATAATGATTAGTGAAAACGGAGCGATTTCTGCAGGGTAAATATACCCTCGAAGTTATCAGCGACGCACACGTATGCCTTATGGCCAGCTGTGGTCCCTATAGCAGCTGCCAGCATGGCCAATCTAAAGGCTGCTGAAGATAAAATATTACTTTCCCCCTTCCCCCACACTTCTTGAATCCTTCTTTTAGCTGTACTTCGATAAAGAGCGTTTAGCATGCAAAAAAAAATATATATATATAAGTCAGTTGTTCACATGGAGGAAATCCAATCTTTTTGACAGATTTAAAGTACGTTTGGAGTGGTTATGAAGTACACGCGCTTTTATAGTGGATAAGAAACTGACACCCACCTGCGAGCTGCTTAAACTGTGTTAATAACGTTAAGTTTGACTGAATACACCCAACGCAATATTTCCATTTCATCGACGTACAATAGATTTTTTTAGCACCAAGTTACATTAAAAATGAATGTGCGATTATAATAGGGAATGTAAAAATGTAAATATAAAAAGGCCAATACAATAAAAAAACAACGGGCGCAGAGAAGGAGGGTGAAAACATTTTGACATTTGATGTTAGTTCGTTTTGGAATTTCACGCAAAGCTACACGAGGGCTATCTGCGCTAGTCGTCTTTAATTTAGCAGTGTAAGACTAGAGGGAAGGCAGCTAGTCATCACCACCAACTCATGGGCTACTCTTTTACCAACGAATAGTGGGATTGGTCGTCCCATTATAACGCCCCCACGGCTGAAAGGGCGACATGTTTTTGGGGATAGAGATTCGAACCCGCAACCCACAAATTATGAGGCGAACGCCTTAACCTACCTAGCCAAGCTGGACACTTGATGTTAGTGACACGGTCAGTGTTTTTATTTGTTATCCACTTAAAAAAATGAACACACACAAATAATTATTCAGTAACAAAAGTTTCAATCACTTAGGTATATATACATATATATATGTGGAGGAAGAGAGAGACAATTACCCCAAAACATGTGTAGAATAATTATAAACGTACTGTATTTTACAACATGGTTGTTGATACAAGTTGACGAATATTATTCGATGGTTCGATTTACTGTCTTTCATAAACAAAACGAAAGTATAAACCAGCTACACTTCTTTGTGGTTAATATAAATAACAGAATTGATCACAATTTTAACGTCTTTTCAAAATTTTAAATGCAAAAATTTTTTTATAAACACTTACGTGCTTATTTTGGTAGGTTAGAAATTCGATTATTAATTAATTAAACTTTAGAAACTTGCATCACGTGAATGGAGTTATCAGTAGTGTATACGGAAGATCACAATTGAGGGCGATTACATCGTGATCTGCAAGATATTAAACGTTTTACACATTAAGACTACTTTAGAAATATAATCTGTTATGGGGTCGAATTAAATACGATATACTGGCATTCTTCTATTAGATATTAGTCAATTTTACGAGCTTTGCGCGCTCTAACTTCAGCATTAATGTTTTGAATTAAATCGAACGTTACCTAGTAGTGCAACAGTTCCTGAAGTGTAACAGAAAATGAAATCGCTTTGTAGCTCATGCTACGGTTGCATGCAACAGTACCACCTACTTAAAACCTAAATATGTGTCTATATAAATCCAGATGTGTGACAGGCAGATTTCTTTCCTATATTCTAAACAAGCACGCGCATTGGTCGTCAACTGTGGGAGAGCGCCCCCGGCACAGAGAGGCGTTGGCAAGCTCGCGCTAGTGTCGAGGAAAGCTACACTTCAAGTAATAGTCCATCTAGTTGCTACAACTTTAGGCTCTGTCTTGACGCTTAATCGCTAATTCGCGCGGCGAATCAGTTGCGTTGGGAGCCACAGGCTTTGACGTTTGAAGGCTGTGAGTGGTGGGGCACGAGCATATCGAGACTGGAGCTCGTGAGGTGTCCTTGCGTGCACTGAGAAAGTACGATGGACTGACTGCACAAGCCACTCTTGTGACTAAGGTATGTTAAGCGCGCCATTAATGTAGAACTGAAATGGAAATTACAGCCAGCACTGGAACTGCCTCCTTACCTGAAGCCAAGCTTAAACCTTCGGAGTGTAGCATGAGTCCAGGAACTGCATGTGTCAGCTCAGAAAGAGCGAGTCCTCGTGCTGGTCATTCTTCCACCACTCCTTCAGCACAAACTCACGCTCTGGTATCCGGTGACCCTCACGTCCCAGGTCACCTGAACGGAGTCGCTTCACCTGATCAGGGGTCAGGCTCAAGCCCATCCCCGACAAGCCCACCTGGCTGCAACCTGCTCCCAGATCTGGCCCTTCGTCAGTTTACACCCGCTTCTCTTGCCTCAACGGTGGCTGGCATGGTCGGTGCAGGAATGAAGTCAGGGATCGACATCGCTCACACTTCGGCTGGTGTAGCCGTTACAGGAATGCCTTGGTCCCTTATGCCGGGCAACTATGGGTACGGTGGAGGTAATGGTGGTCGGCCAGATCGCCCAGTACACACAGGTTCTCCGCCGGGGATCCCTGCAGACTCGGCCCACGAGTGTCGTCTGATCGATTACCGCGGTGCCAAAGTGGCCGCATTCCGAGCGAATGACGAATACTTGCTGTGTCTACCACAGGCTTTTGAACTGTTCCTGAAACACCTGGTCGGAGGACTGCACACAGTGTACACCAAACTGAAGCGGCTGGACATCACCCCCATCGTATGTAACGTGGAGCAGGTCAGAATCTTGCGGGGACTGGGAGCCATTCAGCCCGGCGTGAACCGCTGCAAGCTGCTGTCCTGTAAAAACTTCGACACTCTCTACAGAGACTGCACAACTGCCAGGTAGGCCGCACTGAGCGACATTTTTAATATAGATTTGCCTTCTTCGTCTTATATTTATTCCATTTGTCATATTTTATTTCACTAAAACCTCAGCAGGTTGCGTTACACGCAACAGGTTAGGGTGCGAGTTGTCTCGTGCGAGTAAGAATACTGATAGTAACCTGATTTATTCCTGTACTAGCGAGCAAAATTATTCGCCAACGTATACATAAATATATATTGACACACATGCGGCGGAAATATGTACTAATAAAATATAATCTACATATATATATTCATTTTAGGTTTAATGACAACAAGAAAGTTCTCGTATAAGTTAAGCCCTGGCGGTCAGCGGTACGTTTACTGAATTACAAAACTAAAATCCAGGGTTTGATACCTCGCGGTGGACAAAGCGCAATTTTTGTAGGTCTGCACTAAAAAAAAAATCAAATCAATGATAACATAAATTGACAAATAGTCGGAATTTGCTCACAATATTTTAATTATGCTTCCTGTTAACTCTACGGGCTGGAAACGAAAATATTTTTTCATTGAAACAAATAAACAAAAAAATTACTGCTTTACCTTTACGAACGTTCATACGACAACACATAAAGAAACAGAAACTTAAGGATTAACATATAAATTACGGCACACGGATTAGGTGTTCACACAGAACACAATATAGAGACAAACCTGTTAATGACAAAAACGTACTATTCCAAAGTATTTAAGAAGAATAATGTCTTAAATGGTAAAGTAGTGAGTTAGTGAATGTATATACAAGTTAGTTGAACCGATGTGTACGTGTATAGAGGCCAGGAAAAGACTTCTACCTACTGAGAGAAAGATATATATATATATATATCAGTTAAAGGTATCGATATCTTTTCTATCCGCCTCCCAGTGGCTCAGCGGTATGTCTGCAGACTTACACACTAAAATCCAGGTTTCGATACCCGTGGTGGGCAGAGCACAGATAGCCCATTGTGTAGCTTTGTGCTTAATTCAAAACAACAACAACAACTTTTCTGTCTCTCACGCTTCCTCTGTGATTTTTTTGTTTTTCTGATCCTTTTGTATTTACCAGTATATGTTACAGTTATGACAAAGAACTATTTTTTCTCTCCTTCTTTCTATGTGTTAATCCTCATAACCGTTGTTATAAGTATAATTGCGTCTTCTTTCTTACTATTATTTGTTTTACAGTAAATTATAATATCTTTCTTTGGACGTTTCTGTGTCGCATTTGCTGTTCGATTGCTAAAACACTCATTATATCGTTGCATATTTGAAAACACGGAGAAAGAATTCCATTAACTGAACCTATAATGTGTCGCTGATCTTAAAAACTAAAAGATTTGGTGAACCTGCCGATTAACTGGAAGGAAAAACAAACTTTCTGATTTAGGTTTTTTACAGTCATGCCTCATACCATATTACAAAATGTTTTGAAATTATGTATAAAAGTATTACTGGGAAGAAACAGCATTCGGTTTCGTAAAATGCACATATTTGCTTAATTTTTGTAAAACATCTTGGTTTGGTTTGTTTGTTTTGAATTTTGCGCAAAGGCTACAGGAGGGCTATCTGCGCTAGCTGTCCCTAATTTAGTAGTGTAAGACGAGCAGATAGTCATCACCACCCACTGCCAACTCTTCGGCTACTCTTTTATCAACGAATAGTGGGATCGACCGTAACATTATAACGCCCCCATGGCTGAGATGGGGCAAGCATGTTTGGTATGACGGGGATTCGAACCCGCGACCATCAGATTAGGAGTCGAGTGCCTTAACCACATGGCCATGTAAATCATTTTACTAACTATATATGAATATAATTAAACATAAATACAAATGAAGGTATCAGCACGAGCTTCTTAAATTTCGGAAAAGCTTAATGAATGAATAGACATTTAGGAAATGTGCGCAGTTTGTTCCGGTTATCTTAAACACTTTGTCGTAAGCAATTTACTGCTCGACAAAATCTCGTATTGCATTTAACTGTGCAATATTATCCTGAATATGAAAGTATATGTTCGAGCGTTCTCACGTGCAACGTAAGTTAAACCAGTGAAAACGTATTGTCAATTTCCGTGTTTTTAAGTGATTAATATTTTCAGGTGAAAACACTGAAACAAACAATATGTTCTTTGGATTTAACTCACGTTGCACGTGAGAACATAGTTTGTCTTTTATTTGCCGCATGCACTATTAACTCGAACATAAGTAACACAGTGTTTGTTTCAGCATTTTCACGCGCAATATTAATTTCAACACAAACAAGTCTCCGCGTTTTCACGTGCAATACAAATATCCTTTTGAAGGGTAGTTTTATAAAGTAGATGGTGCTGTGTAAGTGTATATTTATGTGTTAAATCAAGCATTTGGAGATAAGGTAGCTGTTGTATTAGTTTCGAAGAACAGATAAGAAATCTAACATAACTTTATCGTAGTAAGTTAGTCTTACACGACGATGGAGATCGCATAGCAGATAACAAACATAACTCTTCACTGACATACGTCAGCACAGATATCACATTCTTTCAAACCTGGACTTAGACGAACATGTTATTTACAGACGTGATATAGATGGATGTTTTTTGTTTTGTTTTTTTACTCTGACATAAATATTTGTACATTGATGTTAATTCAGTTATGAAATATTACTTTATTCGTTCTGAGGGTTAATAAATTTACTGTCGATTCAATACGTTCAGTACATTTAAACTGAGAGTTACTTATTGCTACCGTATAAAAACAGTAATACGTATCGCGAGATTTAAAAGTAAACTGGTCGTGTGTAACGCAATGAGAATTTTTTTTAATGAAAAGAGTAAAACGTACATGAGCATACGAACAAATAACTGCTATTCTGTTATACAATCTGGAAATAGACATCGAATTGTCTGATAGGCGCACAGTCATTTATCAGTTTCACTTGCGTACGCTCCACTAGATGGCAACCAATGCAATAACCTAAGGTTGTAGCTACATATTAGTACATGTTAGAGCAGCAACACGGATGTTATTTTCACGGTATAATTAATTATATTACTCCACAGATGAGAGCGTTACTACAGTGCATCTTCTAGAACACGAATCTACTTATTTTAGTAAAGTGTTCATAGGTTTCTAATATTCGTGGAAGGTGAAACAAAATGCTTTGAAGGTCAGTCCAACAAGTTGTGTGTTCGCTATCAGGACTAAAGTCCTTATCAAGTTGCGTCCTATGTTATAATTCTAACAATGTTCGTATCCTTTACGATATTTTTTCCAGTGTTTCAGTTGCTATAATGTTTTGTACAATTCAGGCTATTGTTTGACCCTATGGTTACTATAATATTCTGTATACTTTATATTCTGGAGCCAAAAGTTCATGTAACGTTCCATTTACTTTAGGCCATTGTTGGTACAATGTTCCATTTGTTTCAAGTCATCGTCTAGTGCCATTGTTGGCACAAAGTTCCATTTGTTTAAAGTCATCGTCTAGTGCTATAGTTGGTACAATGTTCCATTTGTTTCAAGTCATCGTCTAGTGTTATAGTTGGTACAATGTTTCATTTGTTTCAAGTCATCGTCTATTGCTATAGTTGGTACAATGTTCCATTTGTTTCAAGTCATCGTCTAGTGCTATAGTTGGTACAATGTTCCATTTGTTTCAAGTCATCGTCTAGTGCTATAGTTGGTACAATGTTCCATTTGTTTCAAGTCATCGTCTAGTGCTATAGTTGGTACAATGTTCCATTTGTTTCAAGTCATCGTCTAGTGCTATAGTTGGTACAATGTTCCATTTGTTTCAAGTCATCGTCTAGTGCTGTAGTTGGTACAATGTTCCATTTGTTTCAAGTCATCGTCTAGTGCTATAGTTGGTATAATGTTCCATTTGTTTCAAGCCATTGTTGATACAATGTTCCATTTGTTTCAAGTCATCGTCTAGTGCCATTGTTGGTACAATGTTCCATTTGTTTCAAGTCATCGTCTAGTGCTATAGTTGGTATAGTGTTCCTTTTCCTTCAGGCCATTGTCTATTGCCATGATTGGTATAATGTTCTGTTTGCTACTAGCCATCATCTAGTGTCATGGTTGATATAATGTTACATTTGTTTCAAATCATCTCCTAGTGTCATGGTTGGTATAATGTTCTGTACTCTTTAGGCCACTAGCTGAAGCTGTTATTGCTATCATGTTTATTATTCATTATACGTAATTTTACTGTCATTATTGACATATTCCACTCTATCAGGTCATAACTGTCACAATGTTATGCAGTTCTAAGCCTGTTGTTTACTATTATAGTTGTTATAATGTTCTATACATTTTAGACCATTGTTTTAATGTTCCACACTGTTTAGGACATTTTCCTTTGTTATTGATGTTATAGTGTTTGGTACTTTCTACATTATTGTCTGGAGTCATGGCTGCTTTAGTGATCCATACATTTTAAACTATTGTCTAGACTCATGGTTACTATAGATCTTACTTGTTACATCATTGTCTGGAGTCATGGCTGCTATAGTGATCCATACATTTTAAACTATTGTCTAGACTCATGGTTACTACAGATCTTACTTGTTACATTATTGTCTGGAGTCATGGCTGCTATATTGATCTATACATTTTAAACTATTGTCTAGACTCATGGTTACTACAGATCTTACTTGTTACATTATTGTCTGGAGTCATGGCTGCTATATTGATCTATACATTTTAAACTATTGTCTAGACTCATGGTTACTACAGATCTTACTTGTTACATCATTGTTTGGAGTCATGGCTGCTATAGTGATCCATACATTTTAAACTACTTTATACATTATTGTCCAGCGTCTTGGTTAATATATTATTTTGTAACCTTGAAGCCACTGCCTTGTAATATGAGTAGTAGTATATTTCAATGAATTTAAACCTTTATACTGTGGACAAACCTCATCATTGGCCAATTCATTTAATATTTAGGATTTCTTTTATACTTACATCGTACTCGACAAGAAATTCCCCATTTTGAAAGTAAAATACCATTGATCAACTTAAGTGTGTATTTCAAGCAAAAACGAAACTAAAAGGTCATAAATTTAAACACATTTGGGGACTTGACATGAGTAAATAGACACTTCTGAGATGGGCATCACCAATCTGCATCGCCTGACCAGTCATATGACATGTAACCTTCAGAGAATAAGTGGACTATCCTCAGCTGATTCCAGTGAATATGTCCTAGTAAATATATGCTCCAGGACACCCTAATACAGATTTTGTGCCAAGAATAGAATGAATTCCTTCAACCCAGGATTGCTGAATTCATCCAAACAATATGCAAACGTTATTGTCCTGTATAAGGCAAAAGTATTAACCCACACATGGTTTACCAGTTGTATGTATGGTTTCAGAAGAATCAGCTATTTCAGATATGGGTGTTTGTCTACTCATGTTAGGCCTTTTATTACTATAATCTGGATTGGATTGGATTTTAGGCCAAATGTGAAGTATTGTCAACATAAATAGCTTTTAATTTTAAGTGTATTGAATTGTTTAGTAACCTATTTACAAGACACATAAAATATAAAACAGAGAAATATAAATGTTATGTACGAGGGATAAAGTCCAGTACCATATCATCTATTGATTTCCATGTTTCTCTGTACTGGGACACAAAAACAAGTTCGAAAACGTTCTAAACTGACTTCAATACTCCAAACAAATGGGCTCGGCATGGCAAAGCATGTAAAGGCGTGCGACTTAATCTGAGGGTCGCGAATTCGCATCCCCGTCGCGCCAAACATGCTCGCCCTTTCAGCCGTGGGGGCGTTTATAATGTGACGGTCAAACCCACTATTCGTTGGTAAAAAGTAGCCCAAGAGTTGGCGGTGGGCGATGATGACTAATTGCCTTCCTTCTAGTCTTACACTGCTAAATTAGGGACGGCTAGCACAGATAGCCCTCGAGTAGCTTTGTGCGAAATTCAAAACAAACAAACAACCAAACAAATGAATAGTGTACATTTTAGAGCGATGTGCATGCATAATGTTTGATATTACTATGGGATTTTTTCCCCTTACTATACGTCCTCCGCTGATTTAGCAATATGTCTACGGATCTACAACGCTAAAATGAGGGTTTTTATTTCCTTCGGTGGACTCAACACACAGGCCGATGTAGCTTTGCTATAAGACAGCGCACTCACTCACACCCTTACCATACGAGATACGGGAAAGTTTTTTTCCTCAGCAGAGTTATTAAACAAATGCGTTCCCACATGGTCCTAAATGCTGAAGTTTGAATACCAAATTAAACTAAAACTATAAGTTTAATATATATTGTTTGACTTAGATAATATTTCGATGTAAGTTGCGTTGAGAGATTACGTTTAGAATATGACATTTTTGGCACTATTCTTAGATTCATTTACAGTTTTATTATATCGTGGATCAATCTAAGTGAAGCTATTATGATGGAGGAATTGTATGTCGTTATTAATCTGGATTACTGGAATTAAACAGTCAGGATTGGTTCTTACATTAGCGTGAGGCACGTCATATCTATGACGGATAGAACAGAGGTAACATTGGCGGAGGTATTATTTGCAGGAAATTAGAACACTCTGAATGATCAGAGTAATTTGTTACTTTTTCTCGGTGAGGACGGAACAACATTTACTTACGTTGAAATACAAGCGTGTGTATCCTGATGGGGTAATTTAAAAAAAAAATTAGAACGCGTAAAAATATCGTTTATACTTGGAATTAATTACACGTAAGTATTACCAGTTGTGGTAAGACAAAGATACAAATTCCAACTTTCTATCTAGTTAACATAACGTTTCAAAGAACTGAGTGCATTTAGGTCAAAACGTTTATGAATGTACAAGCCGGCAAGTCATGAGAAGTCGGTATAAAGTCGTGGTGCGATGAGATGCATCATAACTTTATTTGTCGGTACTTAGATGGGCTGACGTCACAGATGATTGATCGAACGGCCTTTTAGATGCAAAGTATTCATACACTCAGATCATAAGGACTTTATTCACGTCGGAGATTTTGATTTACCAAGATGGTGATGTTCCTTGTACTTAGTGGAACTAGAAAACAAAGGAACTTGAATAAACTTAGGAAAGGAGAACCGTCCGCAAAGAAACTTGCAATAAGTTTCATCACAGCTGATAAAAAGTGGTTTTTCATAGCAGCTTGGAAATTTGTTTGTTTTGGAATTTCGCACAAAGATATTCGAGGGCTATCTGTGCTAGCCGTCCCTAATTTAGCAGTCTGATGTTAGAGGGAAGGCAGCTAGTCATCACCACCCACCGCCAACTCTTGGGGTACTCTTTTACCAACGAATAGTGGGATTGAATGTCACATTATAACGCCCCCACAGCTGGGAGGGCGAGCATGTTTGGCGCGACTCGGGTGCAAACCCGCGACCTTCAGATTACGAAGCGCACGTCTTAACGCACTAGGCCATGTCGGGCCAGCTTGAAAATCCACGAACATAGAGGTCAGTAGCCAAATCTGTACCTTAAATAACAGTACACAACGTAATTAGCAAGAACCTCCGCTTGGAAAAGCAACATAGGTCACATGTACACAAACTGCTTCCACCATATACTGCTGGAAGAATGCAATGCTATACGAGGTCAGGTCGCCAGATGCAGACTCTACATATTTCTGTGCGATCGGAAATCGTTGTCCTAGTACACCAGATTGATTCTGAAAACTTAGGGAGTAGTGACTTGCATTACTAGACAGCACAGACCTACGACGGAACCCCTTTTGCAATGGAAACTACAGTGCAGGGATATTGTAAGGATGTACGGTCGTTAGATGTGGCAAGACCGGACATTGTGACATGGAATTTGAAAATGTGATGAGGCTCGAAAATAATTTCTATATAACGTAATCGACTTCTGCGGACTCAACATGGCCAGGTGGTTAAGGCACTCGACTCGTCGTCTGAGGGTCGCGGGTTCTAATTTCTGTCACATTAAACATGCTCGCCCCCTTTTAGCCGTGGGATCGTTATAATGTGATGGGCAATCCCACTATTCGTTGGTAAAAGGGTGGTGATGACTAGCTGCCTTCCCTCTAGTCTTACACTGCCAAATTAAGGACGACCAGCTCAGATAGCCCTCGTGTAGCTTTGCACAAAATTCAAAACAAACAAAACTGACTTCTGCGTAACAACAAGTCAAAATATCTTTATGTATAAGGCCAAACGTAGATTGAAAGACACGCACATCTAAAAATATGTCAAAGCTAAATAAACTTGCATAATATCCTCTGAACACTTTGAGTAACGATGCAAGATGAAAATGAAATTTCTTTACTTTTTAAACATCAGCTTTATCGATGTGGTTCATATGTCTTTTGTATTAAATATCGTAACAGGTAAAAACATAAAATTATCCAGTGTAATGTAATATGTTTGGAACATATTAGTAATAAACATAACATATATATATAATCATTTTATTATTCAAATCATGCCTGTTTAAACGTTTCGATACTCTAATGTATTTGAAACCATTTTAGTTTCACTCATTACTAATATAGTAGTAAAGTTACGTTTACAGTAATATTATACTATACACTCCACTGTCAATGTTACGCCCTCTAACAAATAGTTTCACTCACTACTAATACGTAGGACTAAAGTTACGTTTACAGTAATATTATACTATACACTCCACTGTCAATGTTACGTCTGGAATTTCCCATATTTCTACTCGGAATGAGTTTTTTTTTTATGCGAGGTGTTATTTGTTATTTGTTATTTTGAATTAAGCACAAAGCTACACAATGGGCTATCTGTGCTCTGCCCACCACGGGTATCGAAACCCGGATTTTAGCGTGTAAGTCCGCAGACATACCGCTGAGCCACTGGGGGGCTTATGCGAGGTGAAATTCTTTTTTGGAAAAGTTTGTTTATCCAATTTTCCTTTTTTTCTTTATTCGCTTGACCGATATGTGTTCGTTGTGTCGCTTTTATTAGACGTAGTAATGAAATATTCTTATTAAAACGTTCAATAAAAACACTTTTGTTAATAACATTTTTTTAATTTATGTTTTGATGAAGCTATTAATATATTTTACAGTATAAAACAAAGAACAAAAAATAAGCTCTTTCCTAAAACAAATACGGTAAGGGAAGACGTGTCATTTTATCTGTATTGTTCACTGACACGCGCTGCTAGCACGATGTTACCCTAACTTTAACCGTATTTAATATTAAGACGACATTCTAAAATAACGAATAAATTGGTACAATCGAGATTTCAGTTTCACAGATTAACAAGAGTACAGCATATTCCGGGTGCGGGACTTGTGTAAGTCGGAAGTTACAGTGTCACCAAGATTCGGCTTATACAGAAAAGCTGAACGACAGCCTAAATCACGTGACAGTGTGCCGTGTCAGGCCTATTTTACATGCATCCGTAAACCTACGTTTATTTCTTTGTAGAACCACTTTTGACAAATTGCAGATCATTCGCCCATATACTCTTTTAATGAAGAACCAGTGTGGCCCAATCGATCTGTCAAGACAAGTTTTTCCCACGTTACATTTTCTCGGTGAAGTTCGCCAGTATTTCTTGTTGAGTAGCCTGTACTTACTATCGTTTGGAAAATACCAAGTGAAACAAACAAATAAACAAACCAGTCCGTTCCTTTAGAGGCTTTCGTGTTGGACCGTGACCTTTGACTTATTAAGTAATAATGGACATTTGTTGACCACTACTATGTGTGGTATCCATCAAAATAGTTGATATTATTGTTTCTGTATAAAATATATGTTTTTTGTATTTCGACTCTTTAGCTTTTAGTCTCCTTAACAAAGCAACGCACAATAAAAAAATATTCCAATATATTTAATCTTTGACCCCTCGTTCATTTTGATAAATGTGACTTTTAATGGCCCAGTCCTCTGCTAATACACGAGGATTATATGTATATCTTAACTATACGCTGTACTGAGAGACAAAAATTGTTCTGTCTTTCATCGTAACGACCACACTTAGAAAACTGCTTTCATTACTGATTTAGATAATTATAAAATACAAAGATCAAACTTTGTCTGAAACAGACAAGGAAAACACAGCACGAAGTAAATATATTCAATGGGGTAACTAACAGCTTGCCGAATTTTGTTGGTAAGTAACCAAAGTAAATTTTAATAAAAAAAAAGAATATAAATGCTCAGTGTACTTCCGAAGGTGGGTTAAGGCGTTCGACTCGTTATCTGAGGGTCGCGGGTTCGAATACCCGACGCACCAAACATGTTCGTCCTTTCAGCCGTGGAGGTGTTATAATGTTCGGTCAGTCCCCCTATTCGTTGGTAAAAGAGTAACCCAAGAGTTGGCGGTGGGTGTTGATGACTATTTGACTTCCCTCTAATCTTACAGTGCTAAATTAGGGACGGTTAGCGCAGATAGTCCTTAATTAGCTTTGCGCGAAATTCGAAACAAACAAACTTCCGAAGGAACTAATTAGCGCCATCTATTCTATATAATAACAGGTACAACAAATTGTTCATCTGTGTAAATAAAAAGATGGGATTTAAGAAATAACAGGAAACAAAACTTATATCTTTTCAAGCTTCAAAGATTCTCTTCGTATTATCCACGCTTATGTTAAAAACGTCAGAGTTGGGTGAATATACTAGTAATAGTTACTTGGGGTCGCTCATGTTGCGGAATTAACGAGACCTGACGTTTTTTTTAAGACGTCACAGTCCTGTTTGAGAGTTCATAATGTGGTGGTGATCAGTATAATTATTTGAATTTGTTCTGTCACCAGCTAGAAATTCTAATTAAATGGTAAATTTCGGTTAAAATTTCCAGTTGAAAGAATTTTATTGTATCGTTTATGCTGACAGAAATTCTAATTAGAGTTTTTATGGCCAGATGTGTTGAAGCGGAAGTTTCCAGCTATGATATTGTAAAATTATTCAAATGAATTACTGGCATTTGAAAATTATTTATTGCCACTCACACATTATTTTGTTGATATACGATACCATCATTCCGAAAATAAAGTTAAATTTTAATCGTTTGGTGTTCTATCCCTGATGTTAACAAGTATGTAGGTATTAAATATCAGTATAATTTTTACCAACCACTGTATTAAACAGTCACATGACTACCTTCCACCAACCACTGTATTAAACAGTCACATGACTACCTTCCACCAACCACTGTATTAAACAGTCACATGACTACCTTCCACCAACCACTGTATTAAACAGTCACATGACTACCTTCTACCAACCACTGTATTAAACAGGCACATGACTGCCCTATACCAACCACTGTATTAAACAGTCACATGACTACCCTCTACCAACCACTTTATTAAACAGACACATGACTGCCTTCTTCCAACCACTGTATTAAACAATCACATGTCTACTCTCTATTGTTTAAGAGCATTCACCTGAATGTTGATGGTGTATTTGTTTGTAGTTAAACACCAAACTACACAGTGGTCCCTCCACGGGTATCGAAACCCGGTTTCTAGCAGCATAAGTCTACAGACATACGGTGTCACGGGGGTGAGTTAATGATATAAGATAAGAGCAATTGGAGTATAATGTGCATGGAAGACTCTTGACGTTGGGTGTGTTCTCAGGACAGTTTTATCCAATGGGTAAAATTTGCAGTTTCCCAAAGCCCACTGCCGTCGTGGGCCCACTGCGAATTTAGGGTATAATAATAAATAATAAAAATGTAACGTATAATAATATTAATGGACCGGTTTTTTAAAAGAAATATGTATATATTTCTCTTTTTTATTTCTTTAATTTTTATCGCTAATAAGATTATTTTCTCAAATTGTACGATATTTTCTTAAAAGCAATGAGAAGTCCAATAGCTTTTACTTTGCCAAGGGCTCACCATTACCTTAACGCGGTACTGCGTGTTTCTTTCCAAAAGTGTGAGTGCAAATGCCAAGTTGACGACACAAGATGTAGCCCCCCCCAGTGGCTCAGCGGCATGTCTGCGGACTTACACGCTAAAATCCGGGTTTCGATACCCGTGGTGGGCGGAGCACAGATAGCCAATTGTGTAGCTTTGTGCTTAATTCAAAACAACGACACCAGATGTATTGTGCAACGAGAAAGTATTGGCGTAAGAAGGAAAGGACCTGCTCTTTGCGAAATAATACGAGTTGTTTTGCTAAAATCTCGAAAAAATTAATATATGTATATATTTTTTTTTCATTTCAGAAAATAAAGTTACGAGAATGATGCGGTAATTGTATTACAAAGGGAAATGTAATTAGCAGGCAAAAACAGCTGTTTTTATATACACTTTGGTAACCTAGGTGGGTGAAATGACCTTTATTGTTGGACATGAGTAAACCGACAAAAATGGATCGTATTTCCATTTCAAAACATCACGGAAGCCGAGATTTATATCTCATGAAAAGTCTATTTCATTTATAGAAAATTAGGTGAAAAACAATCCGAGAATAGCTTACAACATTAACCTGAGCTTACCCAAATTATTCGTATTGAAATGTTACTTATAAACAGAACAAATTTCAATTTGCAGAATATTAATTTATCTTCAATAAATAATACATTTCAGTTGTTTATTTTCTATGTAAACTGATTCACTATTTCAATGAAGCTATAATTAAACATGTAAATATGAGTCCAAAGTGCCTTATATCTAAACATAACTCATTCTACGGTGAGAATTATGACAAAATACGTTAAACCGTATCAGTTGACTAACTGTCTGTTAAAGATGATAAAACAAGGCCACGCAACGTTAAACAAGTTAAAGTTAGCTGTCATTCAAGCCTCTGGTGGGCATTCTGAGTCCAGGAATCATCGGGAATGGTTGGTAAATTACAGGTCTCTTAACAAAGAGAGATGATATGTTTCACAGGTGTTTGGCTGTATCGATCAACTTGCACGTGCTCAGCCATCAGAGGAATTTATCCTTGTATTATTTCTTCTCCTCTTTATTTCCTACACTCCCCCCCCCAGTTTTCAATACATCCTGATCGTTTCCACTTCTTCCACCTGTGTGAGTTGACAGGTATCGAAGACTATATAATCTTTATGCAATAAAGCATTAGCACTTACTGCGTGGATGATAAGATTGGAGCTTAGGACAACCTTTATCATTCGTGGTTACTCATGAAACATCAGTACAAAAACATTAATAAACATAAAGAAACTATAAAGCTTGAAATGCTAGTGACACACAAAAGTCAGATATTTTGTGTAACAGTAAGCGATTGGTGATAATACACAAAAGTCAGACTTTTTGTGTAATAATAAGCAGACGGTGATAATATACAAAAGTCAGATTTTTTGTGTAATAATACGCAAATGGCGGTATTACACAAAAGTCAGATACTTTGATAAACACACAAAAAAGGTAAATATTCTGATCAAACGATATGAGTTGAAAAATACGAAAGCTTCAATATTTTCTTTTCAGTTATCGTTATATACACATATATATTCTAGAATGGTGTTCTGTTTAGTTTTTTTTAATTTCGCGTAAAGCTACACGAAAGCTATCTGCTCTACCGTCCCTAATTTAGCAGTGTAAGACCAGAGAGAAGGCAGCTAGTCATCACCACCCACCGACAACTCTTGGACTACTCTTTTTACCCATGATTAGTGAGATTGACCGTCACATTATAACGCCCCCACGGCTAAAAAAGGCAAGCATGTTAGGTGGTAGGGGGTTTCGAACCCGGGACCCTCAGATTGCGAGTCGAGTGTCTTAACCACCTGGCCATGCTGAGCCCGAAATAAAGAGCATTTAGTGATCTTGTTACAATAAATAAGTGTGTGTATTTTCTTATAGCAAAGCCTCATCAGGCTATCGTCTGAGTCCGCCGTCGGGAGTCGAACCCCTGATTTTAGCTTTGTAAGTCCATAGACTTACCGCTGTACCAGCGGGAGATGATCTTGGTAAAATGTCTCGTAAAAAAGAGGAGTTATATTACAAAAAGTCAGGTAGATGGTTATTATTTTAACGCAAAGTCACACAATGGGATATATCCGAAACACAAATTTTAGCGTTATAACCTCGTAAATGTACCGCTGACCCATCGAGGAACCCAGACGTTGGCTTGTTAAGATAATTTGCCATAAGTATAAAAAAATTGTGTCGGAAAACCGTCAACATGTAAATATACCTTTCAAATTCAATATATATATTACAATGTTTATAAACCAAAGCTTTTATGTTTGAACACATAAAGTGAGATAACACAAAACTTGTTTCGAGAGTGATATTTTGGCAGCACCAGATTTAACTCATAGTTGATATAAAGCATTTATTTCTCAGGTACTGTTTCTGTTATTTTAAAGAGTTACCAAAAAATGATTATTTCTCATGTACCGTTTCTGTTATTTTAAAGAGTTACCAAAAAATGATTATTTCTCAGGTACCGTTTCTGTTATTTTAAAGAGTTACCAAAAAATGATTATTTCTCATGTACCGTTTCTGTTATTTTAAAGAGTTACCAAAAAATGATTATTTCTCAGGTACCGTTTCTGTTATTTTAAAGAGTTACCAAAAAATGATTATTTCTCAGTTACCGTTTCTGTTATTTTAAAGAGTTGCCATAAAGCGTTTATTTCTCAGGTACCGTTTCTGTTATTTTAAAGAGTTACCAAAAAATGATTATTTCTCAGGTACCGTTTCTGTTATTTTAAAGAGTTGCCATAAAGCGTTTATTTCTCAGGTACCGTTTCTGTTATTTTTAAAGAGTTACCAAAAAATGATTATTTCTCAGGTACCGTTTCTGTTATTTTAAAAGAGTTTAACATTTTTGTAAACAGTGCACAAGATATCACATTTCCTATACAATTAAAATAACTGCAAGTAGCAGCACGAGAAACAGTTAAATCCAATCAATAGCCTGACATTTTTTTACGAAGAGTCAGACAGTACACTTGTTTAATATTGAGCTAATAGCCTCCCAGTGGCACAGAAGTGGGTCTGCAGACGTTGGAAAAGGAGTTTCAGTGCCTGAGGTGGGCAAAATACAGACAGCCTTTTGCGTAGCTTTGCGTTTAGTTACCATAAACAACTGTGCTAATATCTATTATACTCTACTTAATAAAGATCAGTGAATATCCAATATATACCAAAATATTTAGGTAAAGCACGTGAATTAACAAATTCTTAAAAGAACGTCATACATTATATGATGTATCACGTGCCATCTTAAAGGGGTACAACGTTTTTTTGTTGTTATTTTGTTTTTCTAAATCTTTAAGCTAAGTTCACAATTTTCTTTGAACATTCATGTAACATGAAAGTTAAAAGTGATTTTACGTCTGATATACGTTGGTTCGCTGAAAGGCAGCTAGTAATAAGTAATTTACACTTTCGTTAATAACTATTTGATGAGGCGGAATGATTGAAGCATTTGTATAACGGAATGAAAAAGATGTTGCAAAACCATTAATTACTTCCAAAGACTGTTTCGTAGCGGTTCACCTCTGAGTAACTCGATAAACTTGGCTTCTCACTATACTGTTGATCATCTTGCTTTAAATAACGAAACCTAAACAGAACGAACTTTGTAGTTATTTACGACCACTTTCTGTCATTTAGTTTACAGATAAACTTAACTTTAAAATTCGTTTTCGTTTTTCATGACGAAGCGGGATTAGAAAGAAAAAGTAACCACTAAACAGCTCAGATTCATCAATCAAGAACTACTTTCTTGTCAAGATTTTATCGTTTTACCTGTTCAATAATTTTGGACGTTTGTCGTCCAGATCAAAACAAACAATTGTATTCTTGCGCTTGTTTGATTAAAGCCGGACAGTTTAAGATTTCGGTTTTACGAGCTAACCGGAAATCTCGGGTTAGTACAGAGAGACAATATCTTTGGTTCGAGGATTAACGAAGGTTGACATTCTATGCATAGAGCTGTCCAGAAGGATTGACTTTTATGCCTTTTATATCAAGAGATTTTGCTGTTTTTTTTCGTCATCGTTACCTAAACAAGATTTAAAATAAGAACGATAAACTGCTTCTGTAAAGTAGAATTGTGGACAGACATGCTCAGCAAATGTTCGTGCATTAATTTACGTAAGACGACAGATGTGTTAGTAAATATATTTTCAACACGCAACGATTTTTATCGCTACGGTTTAGAATTTTGAACCAGACCAACGTTCGTCTAAAACAGCCTTCGCTTACCCGATGTCCATATTATGTCTCACAGTATCAGTTGAAATTCTAAACTTTGCAGTGTGCATATCACACTTCAACATTTCTGTTCACATTCTAAAGCTTCCTGATGAGGCTCGGCATGGACAGGTGGTCAAGACGCTCGACTCGTAATTTGAGGTCGCCCTTTCAGTCGTGGGGGCGTTATAATGTGATGATCACTCCCACTATTCATTGGTAAAAAGAGTAGTCCAAGAATTGGCGAAGGGTGGTGATGACTAGCTGTTTATCCTCTAGCCTTACACTACTAAATTAGGGAAGACTAGCACCGATAGCCCTCGTACAGCTTTGCGCGAAATTCAAAACAAACAAACAAACTAAATTCTTCCTCTCACGTATAACACGCGCTTCCACTGGTTCTACCTCACACTTTTGGTTGAATTTCTAAACATTGATTCCTACTCATTCGTAGTGTTCGAGGTTTTGGTCTGAATTTTAAACAATTTTTTTACAAAGTAAATAAAAACTGACAGAAACCTGTCAGTATATAGATCCTATGCAGCAAACTTACACACATACATATGTGAAGGAAAATAACCAAAAACTTCGTCTGCTGGTTCGTTTTTTCTTTGTTCAACACGAAGCCTCGGTGAAAGCCAATATCTTTGAAATCTGTAAATAATATATATCTACAGGCAGCTTCCAAAGCTTGAAACTGTGTCTCTTAGCTGAACTCAGTCCAGAACTCTTGTGTCGTAAACAATATTCCTATCAAAGGGTTGAACTTGCTGGATCGACAGTTAAAAATACAAGTTGACAGTTGAGCAATACTCTCGTGAAACAAGATAAGTTTTACACTAGATTTCGAGAAACAACGTTAGTTTTCCTCAAAAGCGGCTAAATGGCAAGTCTTCTCAGCAGGATAACCTCCGTTTCAGTAAGCTATAATCTCGTCAGCATAGATTTCAAATCTCTTCTAGATTTCTTGTGGAAGACTCCTTTTCTATTTATCCATTTACACATTGTAATATCTTATAAATTTGGTTGCTGGAATATAAATATTTGATTTTCTTCAAATAAACTTTATTGTTATCACATTTACTAAATGTAAATAACTCCTCGTAAAGAATGCTAAATTTGTGTTCGTATACAGTAAGGAATGCGATGAAACGTGAATCCTTTTGTCCTTCAAAGTGTAACGACATCTTACAAAAAGGTAAGAAATACTATTTGTTCCTAACAGATGTCACTGGTGTTTCAAGCAAGATTGAGCCCGGCACGGCCAAGTTTGTTAACCCTTTCCTAATTTAGCAGTGTAAGATGGTCACGGGTTCGAATCCCGGTCGCACCAAACATGCTCGCCCTTTCAGCCGTGGGTGCATTATAATGTGATGGTCAATCCCATTATTAGGTGGTAAAAGAGTAGCCCAAGAGTTGGCGGTGGGTGGTAATGACTAGCTACCTTCCCTCTAGTCTTACACTGTCATATTAGGGACGGTTAGCGCAGATAATCCTCGAGTAGCTTTGCGCGAAATTAAACAAACAAACAAACTAACATCAAACAAGATTATATTTCAACCAAACGCTGCATGTTATGAGTCCTAAAAAGAAAGTGTGATTTCAATGCATTTTTATTTATTCGATTTGGAGATCTGTAATGTAATATTTAAGAAATATGTGTAAGTTTTCGCATAAAATTTGCTCAAAATATTATTCTTTATTATTTGTGGACAAGGTGAGTCAATTAGTGGCATGCTCGTATAATTCAGAGGTGGATTAGGCCTAACACTTATTGTGTTTCTTTTTTTCTTTTTCATTCGAAGTGTGTTGATATTCTTTTGGGTTTTGTAACTAAATAAACTGTTTAGGGTTTCGTTGAAAATATTCTGTTTTTCTGAAGCTTTTGCTCTTTGTATAGTGAAATATAATGTTGACTGAACAATTGTAATGCGTCAGTTATGGGTTTTAAATGGAAACCTACATTCCTAGTTACATATGCTAAAGTATGTCACATTGATTTTCACTGAAAGTTTATCTTTATCTGTTATAATTTTTTTATATATAAATTTGAATTTCAAACACTCTTAGGATGAATTATTATTCCCTACAGAATTTTTATACGAGCTGTTTTAACACAAGAAATGAGTTAAGAATCACATGGTTTCTTTCAATAATACAACACTTGGCGACCCATTTGAGTGAGTACAGAGCATATGCTTGCAAGCTTACAAAAACAAGGTTATAAGTAAGAATTGGCTGAGCTGGTTCATTGTTTTTAAGACGTGGGGGGGGACACTAATACCACACTAGTTAAAATTAACCCCTCCAGAACTGCTGTGGATCATTCCCAGGCACCCGCCTTCTGTCCACGCCCCCAACCTGAAATCGTGACTCTTTCCTTCTGTGGTAGGACGACATACATGCCAAAATTTATAGATGGGAAAATGCCAGAGCTGCACATTCTAAAAATGAAATACATGCTTGAAAGTAATAAGATGGAAACTTGTAAAACTCTAAAGAACCTAAAACAAAAATGACCTTACTAATGATAATCAAATTTATTCGATTTTTGTGCTAAAAGGTCACTGAAAGCTGGAGAGAAGAAACGCCATCATACCATCTCCCTTTTAAAGGGTGGGAGATTTCTACATTTTAGGAAATATGTTTGTATTGATTCCAGAAACGTTACAAATGCATTCTGTGGTAAAATGTTAATGTAAACAAATCTTCTAAAGACATTCTTTAAGGAAGTTGTATGTAAAATTTATTTCAGTACAAAAAATTACATGAATTATTTTAAGATTAGCTACAGTATCAAAAGCTTTCACAGTTTTATTCACATTACAAACTTATTTTACCTCATTTCTACGGGTCTGGCATGGCTAGGTGGTTATGGCGCTCGACTCGCGATCATGCTCACCATTTCAGGTGTAGAGGTGCTATAATGTTACATTTTTTATCCCATTATTCGTTGATAAAAGAGTAGCCCAAGAGTTTTCAGTGAGTGGTGTTGACTGGTTACCTTTCCTGTTAGTGTCCAATACTGTTATATTAGCGATGGCTATTGCAGATAGGCTTAATGTAGCTTTACCTATCTCATCTATAATGAATGTAATTATATTCTGTATAATTGCACAATATTTAATGTTTGAACAAGACGATTAATAAACTCGGTGGTTCCTCAAAGCTAGATAGCGAAATACAGATTGGTAACAACGTTTATTTCTAAAATCGACTATTTCAAGTTGCGACGACTCCATATGCTATAGAAGTCATTAAAACAATATCTTGATATAAAAGTTATTATAATAAACCATAAATAATTTGATAAATCTTACGAAGGCAAAATAACATTACTAACGTGCAAATTTTAAGCTTCAACAAAGTCACACTTTAAAGTACCAGTGAGCCAGAAAATTGTTTTCGAATCTTCGTTTTATTAGGTATTTTAGAAATACAGTGGCTCCTCCTATTATTACTAGAGCAGTGTGTTTTTGATAGCAAAGCCACATCGGGCTATTTGCTCAGTCCACCGAGGGGAATCGAATCCATGAATTTAGCGTTGTAAATCCGGAGACGTACCGCTGTACTAGCGGGAGGGGGGGCATTTTTAGAGCAAAAGAAACTAACTAGTCAACAGCACCCATACTTTGGCTACTTTTATTCGACTAAATAATGTTATTGGATCATCATCCTCATAACATATCCATGGCCGCTGAGTGAGTAGCGCATATATTTCTTGCAATAAACGGGATGCAATTAGTGGATTCACGGATCTACAGTTTGGCGTGATAATCACTTGACCATACTCGGCCCTAAAATTCTCCATAAACTAAATCGTAAAGAGTAAATATATATGTATGAAAAAAAATCTGAGTTTTATTTCAGTCGCACAAATTATCCTGCTTTGTCCTTTATAACAAGTCCACTTGTTCAAGAGTTGGCGGTGGGTAGTGAAGACTAGTTGCATTCCATCTAGTCATACACCGATAAGTTAAGGATGGCTAGTGCAACAGATAGCTCTCGCGTAGTTTTGCGCGAAATTCAAAACAAACGAACGATTTATTAAAAATAGATGAAAGTAGTAGTTTTAGTGTAAGTTGTATATTGCATTTGTAGAGAAAAAAGAAAACTAATGCTCTAATTTTTAAATTTTATGCTGAAGAGAATAACGTCCTCAATGATCAAAACTTTAGAAATACGCGAAGATGGTTAATCGTATAATTAATGAACGTGTCGACGTTTATTCTGCATGAGTTTCGTATTAATACTTTATCACGTACTCGCGTTAAAGTTTTATCGAAATATTCTTGTAAAAAGTCACTGTTTATGTTCTTTGATGATTAATTCCAAAATCGTGAGAAGCTTTCAGACCATTAAACGATTTTTATCGCAACTGTAACTTGAGAACGTCTTTACTTAAGGTATCTAATCAAGGCCTATAGCGCTTCCAATGTACGTCACGTTTCCTGTTGGTATGGCCCAATATAAATTCGAATATGGTTTCTAAAAACGTTATCAAAAGTAAATTAGTAATTTCCAAAGACATTTGGGATTATAGGGAGTAGTGTGCAGGGAATCACTGTGACCATCAACAAGTTCAGCTGTACGAAAATTCTGCCTTTAATACATAAGATGAGGTCACTCAGTTAGGCCTAGCTTTTAATAGGGTAAGTCGTATTACAATCTTTTTCATCGTCAAGTCTGGCGTCTGCAAAGCCAGACCCGTGTACAGGTACTCATACCAGTGAAAAATAGACGCCTAGATTGTTATAGTTTATGTTTCAGACTTACTGCGTTATAACTTACGATATGAATATGAAATAATTGTGTACTTCGTTATTTTAATTAGGTAGAACAGCAGAGGGCTGATACCATAAACAAACGAACTTATTTTAGATATATGTAGTCTGACTTGCTTTGTTACTATCTTGGATAATTTGAAAAAAATACATTTTTGTTTAATTTTTATTAACCTCAGGCAAACTATGAATAAAATAGGGATTTAGTTATTGGTTAAAACTTGATTATTTCTTTAATTAGGCCTACCGGTTTTTAAATTTTATTATCCACTCCTCCCAAACGAATAGACGCACGAAGAGTATTTAAATACTGCATAAAATATCCGTCCTTGCATAAACGACTATGTACATAGAAGTAAAAGCACCTATTTTGTCAACCTAAATGTGTGTTCGAATAAGTAATTAAATGCAAAGTACATGCAGGAGGGCTGGCCAGGCATGTTTGTCATAAAGACGTCACCCATAAACCATAAATTTAGTGTACTGGTTTCTCAAGGGTTGAAAAAGTTGTTTAGGCTTATTACTTATGGACTGGGAGTTGGAAGTAAAACTAATCCTGGACCTGTTTTTTGGTATAGTTCGCAGAGAGTTCAACTTCTTGCCTATTTTAAGTTTATTTATTTATATCATAACAACTTCTATAAGTTCATAAGAAATCATTATGTAACGATATTGAATTCTGTTAAAGATGTCAAAATTATTGCTTATAATCTAAATATAATAGCCTATTTGAAAAAAAAAAGTAGTTTCTTCACCAGGTGTCGCCTGTCTGTTTAATGTTTTTTTTTTTTTCAAAAAGCAAAGCCACAATGGGCTATCTGCATTGGGAATAGAATCCCGGATTTTTGAGTTATAAATCCATAGATCATGCGTCGATTATATTATGCATTCTAATGTAATTTTTCATAATTAAAGGACACCTAAAAAAATTAAGATGAAGTTTAGCACGTCAGTTAAGAATTTTTTTTAATAAAGTTGTACTTGAAAAGAAGGAAATGTTTTGCCTTCCTAAACAAACACTCTGATTAAAATATTCATGTACGAGAATACAAAAAATATACACGTTTTTATTCAATCTGAATGTCGATCAGCTTATCGAATATATATATAATCAAAGCTGAGCAAATTATCCCTTTAAATTGTGCATTCGTATATGCAGGTCGGTGTATTGTAGGCGCAAATCACTTATGACATGTTTCAGTATCAATTTAGGCTCGTTTATGGCTTTTTCTTCGGCCAGCTGATAGTTACTACGTTTTGAAGTTATGAGGATCTCATATTAGAAGCTTCAAAACGACTACATGGTTTTACTCATCACTGCAGAACGTGTTTGAAAGCATTTGAATGAAATAATTCTCTAGAGAAATGCAATTCAAATTGAATATTATAATGAATAATGGTGATTTTGCGCTAAATGAAAATGGTGAGAAAATAGACGAATTTACCTCTACATGGGGGCCAAGTAATTAATTACAATTTCATATGGAAATTTCTCTTGTTTGTTACGCTACCTTTAAAATGTGCGCTTGACGTCCTCTGTCATTTTTTTTTCTGATGTGTTCAGAATAAGCAGTGATGTATACCTCCCCTTCCCTTCTATGGTAAGCCTAAAGACCTCGAGAAAAGAAACTACGATTTCGTTCTTCCTTCTGTCGTTAATAGTTCAACATTGTTGTCTAGACGCCCAGTGGCGTGATCTAACCAGAAATTTAGCGACAATGGATATTCCTAATTCATAGATGCTAATAGATAACTGTAGTCAGTACATTATAGCGTTTGAATGAAAATATTGCACCATAAATGATTGTGTGTGTTTTTCTTATAGCAAAACCACATCGGGCTATCTGCTGATCCCCCCGAGGGGAATCGAATCCCTGATTTTAGCGTTGTAAATCCGTGGACATGCCGCTGTACTAGCGGGGGTCACCATAAATGCTCAGACAATCTTACATTACCTTTCAGATGCATATAATGTTTGATTTATTGTGTGAAATTGAAAATTCCGGTCGAAGAAGTAATGTTAAGTGAAAGTATTTACAACTGTGGTAGGCTATACGCTCACAAGACGTATAATTGAAACAGAATGATTTAATATTTGATGACGAGAAATCCACTTGAAATAAAAATGAATCACAGAACGGCTGGTATGGGTATTATTGCTTAGAAAGCTCGAAACGTTGTTCTCTGCTTATTAGCAAAAGTATTAATACCCACACCAGCCGTTCTGAGGTACAACGGAACGATGTAACTTTTGTCCACTTCTTGTACAAGACTAATGGTCAAATTCCACTTAATGACCAGGCAGAAACAGTCCAAGAGTTTGCGGTCGGTTCTATTGACTATCTGCTTTCTCTTCAGTTTATCAAATGAAAATTAATGACGGCTATGTGCAGATAGCCACTTCTGTATCTTTTCGAAGAAATCCTGAAACAACAACGACAATACTTCCTATAGGATTATGAATTTTGCGTGGTGGGTGGGTTAACTTTTCCTACCGTAACAGATTTGCACGTTAGAATACATTAACACATCTGTCTTCAACAGAACGTATCGCCCACACCAAATATGACTAGGTTTTTAGACAAGTACAATAGATGTGCGAGATGACCGAAAAGACTCAAACCATACGTGATTTGCAAACTCTTTCAATTTCAGAGACATAACTCATTATGGCGCTTACAATGCACGAGAAGGTCGAGTTACTTCTGTTGTTAATTCAAACTTATTTTGAAACACAAGGACAACACGTGAATCAAATTCTTTAGAATTAACTGAAGTGTTTATGATTCCAGATATTCTGTATGATGTCTGTCAGCCATAACGTTTTGAAAATCTCATGTACGTTAATATACGTTCCAACGAATCACCCTCACCACCAAATATGCTCGCCCTTTTAGCCATGGGGCCGTTATAATGTGACGATCAATCCCACAATTCGTTGGTAAAAGAGAAGCCCAAGAATTTGCGGTGGGTGGTGATGACTAGCTGAGTTCCCTCTAGTCTTACACAGCTAAATGAGGGACAGCTAGTGCAGACAACTCTCGTGTAGCTTTTGGCGGAATTCCAAAACAAACAAACAAACTAAGGAAGTTGATTCATCTTTAAATTTTCGAAACAGCGCGGATTTTTTCTTTTACCTAATACCCGTGGGGGTCGTTATAATCTGACGATCAATCCCACTCTTCGTTGGTAAAAGAATAGCCCAAGTGTTGGCGGTGGGTAGTGATGACTAGCTGCCTTCCATCTAGTATTACACTGCTAAATTATGGACGGCTAGCGCAGATAGCCTTCGTGTAGCTTTGCTCGAAATTCAAAAACAAATAAGCATCCTATTAGGATTTTTTGACAATTCCTCTGCTGTATTTCGGCCATTTTACTTGGAATATGGTACAAGGATATAATTTCCCGAAAAGAAGTATAGACAACTTTTGATTTTTCTGTTTGTTTGTTTTTTTCACGATTTTCATGATGTGAAAATCTACCAATTTAGGATTGCGTGGCGGAGACATGCTGTGAATATTGGCCGCTTTAATTCATAGATATTGTTCATATTCTGTATACGTTGGTATGAAACTAATAATAGAATTGTTTTAAAAACTGTGGCGTTCCATCACAGTTTGGGCTCAAAACAATTTGTACTACGCATAAACCAAACAATCAATTTTATCTTCATACTTATGTTTCATAGTTATTTTCCACGATGTTCCAGCTCTTAATCCGAGAATTTAGAAATAATTTTTTTTTATATTTCGCGCAAATCTACTCGAGGTCTATCTGCGCTAGCCGTCTCTAATTTAGCAGTGTAAGACAAGAGGAAAGGCAGCTAGTCATCACCACCGACCGCCAACTCTTGGGCTACCCTTTTACCAACGAATAGTGAGATTGACCACCACGTTATAACGCCTCCACGGCTGAAAGGGCGAGCATATTTAGTGGGAACGGGATTCGAACCCGCCACCTCCGGATTACGAGTCTAACGCCTTAACACGCTTGGCCATGCCGAGCCAAGAAATAAATAAGAAAGGCATCAGAACAAAGGGGCTTCCATCTCCTATAGTGAAAAGAGTGTTAGGCGCTTTGTCAATTCTGTTATATTTGATGGGTTTATGATTTTTCCATCTGTAGTTGACTTTTTCGGTCCAAAATAATGGCTTACAATAAACAAATAAATATTCTAAAATGAACATGTTAACTGGAGGTTAAAAAGGTGAAAAGTTAGAATAAAAAGATCAAGATAACTATTATAAGATCTTATAGGTTGATCCTTAACCTGTTTATTATCATACAATTATCACTCAATACCTCCACTCCATCAAATCATGGCTTCTAGAGCAGCAATACAGGTCTAAGCTTCTAACCCAATTGTAAAAGAAACAAAAGTCCTTAGGAGTATGTTTGAAAGTGAATTATGGCCAACAGAAACATGATTACTTGCCGAAATTTGCTTGTTAGGAGTAACAAATATGAAATTTTGCTCAAAGTGGAACAGTGAACGGACAGTTGTACGTTTTAACGAACAAACAAGTGAGATTGGTTTTTCAATGTCTAGCTCTTCTGTTTGATGTGGAGCTCGTTATCAGTCATTGTTGACACAGATATAAAAATGATTATGCATTTGAGATAGACTCTGAGCCATTGTCAACGGGGAAAACAATTATCAGGCTATCAATGTGTCACAGGGAAGACAGTTTAGTGTCCTTGCCTGCGTCGCAGTAGTAGTGTACAAAAAGAAACGTGATAATGATACTTTCTATGTGTCACATATATAGTTATGAGACTTTTCCTGTGTCACAGGAGTAGATCACAAGAAAGATGCTTACAGAACTTTCCATGTTTCACAGTAGCAAGTCCTAACAAATATGTTGAAAAGCTTTTCTTGTGTTAGATCAGTAGTCCACGAGGAAGGTACTTTCCATGTGTTGCAGCAACAGACCTCAACCAGAACATTATAAAGCTATCCAAGTGACCCAGTAACAAGTATCACGGACAGCGATCATTGGATACAATGGTAATATAAACTATTTAAGGTTAGTGCAACGTTATTCATTGAAGTAGATTATCACACACAAACCATACGTTCTTGTCCAAACTAAAATTAATTTTAATGAAGACGTAACAAACACAACTTGATGTTAGAATGAAATAGTAGAAAACGTAACAAGAAGGAAAACTGTCTTAGGCTTCGGAATAGTTTAAAATGGAAGAAGAAAACTAATCATTACTGTTAAGTCATGAGCATTCTGTAATACCAACTCCTTAATTAGAACCCCCCTCCATAAGTTCAGTTGCATTGGTTCCCCAAATGAAGAAAACTTGTTCTAAGTACGAAACAGTTTTTGAAATAACATTAAATACAGGCTCGACACAACTCCAGTAGAAGTCGAGAGCTTTTAGTTGTTTTGTTTTTAATTTCGCGCAGAGCTACTCGAGGGCTTTCTGCGCTAGCCATCCCTAATATAGCAGTGTAAGACGAGAGGGAAGGCAGCTAGTCATCACCACACACCGCCAACTCTTGGGCTACTCTTTTACCAACGAATAGTGAGATTGACCGTCACGTTATAACGCCGCCACGGCTGAAGGAGCGAGCATGTTTAGTGTGATGGGGATTCAAACCCGCGACCTTCATATTACGAGTCGAACGCTTTAACCCACGTGGCCATGCTGGGCCTTAGGGCGAGAGCTACGGTCAAACAACTGAGTTTTCTGTTCTTGATGATGAGAAACCCACTTGAAATAAAAATGTATCTCAGAATGGCTGGTATGGGTGTTAACACTTTTATTGATAAGGAGAGAAAAACGTTTCAACCTTCCTAGTGCACCTTTAGGTAAAGAAAGAGAGAGTTTGCAAGTGACCAGACACATCTTAGGGACGAGAGTATAAACGGGTACGGGATTGTAGGGGGCGTTACAGTTGGATGTTTTTTTGGCTGGTTTGGTGTTTTATGGCGCAAAACAACTAGGCTATCTGCGCCAAACATCTGGTAAAAGGTTAAAATTAAAGTAAAATTAGATTCATGAAAGGAAATTGAGGTAAAACAAAACCAAAACAACAAAAAACATAAATATCATTGAAACCAATTTTTACATCTAGTGTACAGTGGTAAGAGAAAAAAACTACAGTAATAAAGTTGTAAAGGACTTTCTATAGCATTACTGCAATTATCATAACTCGCCAGTTAGTCACCTGAAGTTGACCTCTCCATTTCTGGTTCCGAGGTAATTGACGCTATGGCTATTTTCAAAAAGTAAAGTAATAAAAGTTTTAAAATACTTGTAGTAAAATTTTTTATTATAACTCGGCAGGATGACTACAGTTGGATGTTAGGTTATTAATTAGTATAGGTATAAAGGTGTTCCTTTATATTGGTTTAATTTTGGCTTTAGCTGCTGTATAAGTAGGGCTTCTTTGATATTGCATTTGTTTCCCTACTTAGTATCTGGGTGTTTTCTATGGTTATGTTGTGTTTATTTTTGTGTTCTTTGAGTTTAGTTTCTATTTTCTACTTGTTTCTCCAATATAGAAGTCGTGGCAGTTATCACATTGTATTTTATAAATAATGTTGGTGTGGTGTTTGTCAGTGTAGTTTTTACATAGCATCGACATTAGTTTTGTGTCTGGTTTTAGAATAAATTTGGTGTTTACTGGAATGTTGTGTCTTGTCATAAGTTCTTTTTCCAAATGGTGGTTATGTTTTCACTGATGTCAGTAACATATGTTATGCAGCAGTATAAGGTTTTGTAGTTTGTTGTGTCTTGGGATTTATTGTTGTTTGTTTGTAGTTGGTCTAGGTGTGTGGGTATAATTTTTTCTACGAGTTTTCTGTTGTTCGTGTTCAGAAAGCGATAGGGTGTCAACATTAGGGTTAATAAAAACCCGCATGTTACGATACTTTGTCGATGTTTATTATTTCCTCATGATAAAATACACACACTAATAGTGAAAAATATGAACCCTAATTATAGCACTTGCAATTGGAATTTTCAACCTAAATTGGACCTCACAAAAACGTGTGATAAACGGTCAGGTCAGAAATCACTAAGGTTAAGATATAACCGTTTCTAATATTGAGCTGTTGATCAGAAGGGGAACAGCTACTGTCACAAAGGCTTTGAATCGAATAAAGGGGCTGAATGAGACTTTTATAACGCGACTACAGCTAAAACTGTAGGGTGTGTTCAGTGAATGACACTATTTGTCGCCTCCCAGCGGCTCAGCGGTATGCCTGCGGACTCACAACGCTAAAATTCGGGTTTCGATACTATGGTGGACAGAGCACAGATAGCCCATTGTGTAGTTTTGTGCTTAATTCAAAACAAAACAACAACACTCTTTGTCCAACCTATCAATCCGTAGCCCAACATGTTAACGACAAGGCTAGGTCCAAACATTAGGGTTAAGCATAGCAAGGGAAACGAAACGGATTTTGCCATAACTCAGTTTACATGCTTCGAAAATTAGCGAAGACAAGTAACATATGTTTTATGCTGTGACTTAGCACCGTATTATAAACTATGTAAGTTATAGTCTGACACACCAACGTTTTTGAGTCCAACGTGTACATTTTTACCTGCTAGTCAAACATTAGTTTTCGCGAAATGGAAAAACTTGCTATGCTTGTAAGAAAAAAAAACCAAACAAACTTTACATATATATATATATATACACACGTGAGCTCAGTCAGCTATACCACGCACAGTTTCTTAGAGCATTTTGTAATTGTCACGTTCTTCTGCGATGGTACCTAATACTTCACGACCTCCAATGTTACGACGTGATTTTTACCAACGTTCATTGATTTACAAATGTTGTTGGTCATAGTTCCTTCTCTCTGATTGGTTTCTAATAAACAACCAACCTGCTTAAAGTACATAATGGGGCGGGGCTAAGCCTTTACTCCAAAAACATGTTCTGATATGGTTAGTGTGTATGTTTTTTTTTAAGTATTAACTCTTCAAGACCATGTAATTGTCTTTGATCATGTTCACTTCGAGCCCTCACCTTTCCCACACGATCCAGGTTGAAGAGTTTTGAAGGCTTTGTGGCTTTACTTCGGCCAGAACTCAGATGTTGATGAAAATTATACCGAAGAACTCCACGAAACGGAAAAACTATAAATCAACTTGACGGTTGTGAAAGCCTTTGAACACGAACAGAATAATGATTAGACCTGCTATGGGTTACACTGCAGTTTTCTTACCTTTGACATACGTTTACACACACACATATGTATATATATATAATCTATATACCTTCGTATATAGATAACATATATATATATATATATATTATCTACATATATTCATATATAGATGATGTATGTATGCAATGTTTGGCGAAATCGCTCGTTTGGTGGCGTTTTGACAACGTAATAAGTGGACCTGAGGCTGTAACTTTGCTTTGCGTTTCTTCGTTGTTTATAAGTTACTTTAAAATACTTGGAGCCGTGTTTGTTGTTTTTCGTACTCTGAACAAATGTGAATGAATATATGAAATTACGAATATCTTGTTCGTGTATCAGTACGTATCAAATGAACAGTAAAATCCAGTCATTCTCACGAAACGGCGGTGAGAAAAATACATCTATTATGTGAAGTGTTTGAAGAGGAAATTGCGTTACGTTGTTGAAAAAGAAACCTCTGTGTGTACTGCACAAAGCTATGTCTAGAAAAGTATTACTTTGTCTACAACCCCAGAATAACTTCTTACACTTCAAGCCACTTCAGTGTATTTGAAACGCGAAATTTATAAAAATTCACTAACGTTAACTACCAGCAACTGTTTAAGGTTTGTAACAAGTTACTTAGTACAGGCAAGTGTTAGAAGTTTGTAACGAGTTTATTCAGTACAAATAAGTGTTGAAAGTTTATAACGAGTTCCTACGAACAACTGTTGAAAGTTTGCAACGAGTTATTTAGTAAAAACAACTGTTGGAAATTTGTAACGAGTTACTACGAACAACTGTTAAAAATTTGTAAAGAGTTTTTAGTACAAACAACTATTGAATGTTTGTAACAAGTTAGTACGAAGAACTGTTGAAAGTTTATAACGAGTTACTATGAACTACCGTTGAAAGTTTGTAACGAGTTTATTTAGTACAATCAACTGTTTAAAGTTTACGACGGGTTACTACGAACAACTATCAAAAGTTTGTAAAGAGTTATTTAGTACAAACAGCTGTTGAATGTTTGTAACAAGTTAGTACAATCAACTGTTGAAAGTTTATGACGAGTTACTACGAATAATTATCAAAATTTTGTAATCCTTAATCAAAGATAATTGTTAAAATTCTTTCAGTCATTACAAATAACTCTTCAAATTTTATAATTACCTACAGACATGTGCTGAAAGTTATAATATTTTACCACATAAAATTGGCGAAATTGTTTTTATCAGGTACAACAACAAACAACTGACAGTTTGTGCTAAGATATGACAAGAACTCTCGAAATTCTGCAACAGATAATTACAACAAAAGTTTGTTACAACTTATCACATATAACTGACAAAAAACGCAGAACGAGCAACTGAGAGTTGAATGTTTGTGAGTTTATTAACAGTTTACAATTTTTAATATTCTACAACATAACTACTTCCTTCTATTACACACTCAAGCAAACAAGTACACCTTTCAGTTGTAATATTTCAAGAATTCAACAAACACTGAAATATCTCAGAGATAACTGTAAACAACTATTGAAAGTCTATGGTAGGTTATTGTAACTAAGTGTTAAAAGTTTATGATAGGTAATTATAACTGACTGATTGATTTGTGTCATAAGTGACTGTAACCAACAACTAAAGGCCCATGATGGATAACTATAACTAAATGTGGAATCTGTGTGATAGATATTTATAACTAACGGTTCGATGTGTGTGATAGATAACTATAAGTATCTGTTGAACGTGTGTAATGTGTGACTATAACTGTTGAATGTGTGTAATGTGTGACTATAACTAACTGTTGAATGTGTGTAATGTGTGACTATAACTAACTGTTGAATGTGTGTAATGCGTGACTATAACTAATTGTTGAATGTGTGTGATAGAAAACTATGACTAACTGTTGAATTTGTGTGATATATAACTATGACTAACTGTTGAATGTGTGTGATATATAACTGACTAACTGTTAAATGTGTGTGATATATAACTGTGACTAACTGTTAAATGTGTGTGATAGAAAACTATGACTAACTGTTGAATTTGTGATATATAACTATGACTAAATGTTAAATGTGTGTAATATGTAACTCTAACTAACTGTTGAATGTGTGTGATAGAAAACTATGACTAACTGTTGAATGTGTGTGATATATAACTGACTAACTGTTAAATGTGTGTGATGTATAACTGTGACTAACTGTTAAATGTGTGTGATGTATAACTGTGACTAACTGTTGAATTTGTGTGATATATAACTATGACTAACTGTTAAATGTGTGTGATAGAAAACTATGACTAACTGTTGAATTTGTGTGATTATAACTATGACTAACTGTTAAATGTGTGTAATATGTAACTCCAACTAACTGTTGAATGTGTGTGATAGAAAACTATGACTAACTGTTGAATTTGTGTGATTATAACTATGACTAACTGTTAAATGTGTGTAATATGTAACTCCAACTAACTGTTGAATGTGTGTGATATATAACTATAACTAACTGTTAAATGTGTGTAATATATAACTATAACTAACTGTTGAATGTGTGTAATATATAACTGACTAACTGTTAAATGTGTGTAATATGTAACTATAACTAACTGTTGAATGTGTGTAATATATAACTATAACTAACTGTTGAATGTGTGTAATATATAACTATAACTAACTGTTAAATGTGTGTAATATATAACTATAACTAACTGTTAAATGTGTGTAATATATAACTATAACTAACTGTTAAATGTGTGTAATATATAACTATAACTAACTGTTAAATGTGTGTGATATATAACTCTAACTAACTGTTAAATGTGTGTGATATATAACTATAACTAACTGTTAAATGTGTGTGATATATAACTATAACTAACTGTTAAATGTGTGTAATATATAACTCTAACTAACTGTTAAATGTGTGTGATATATAACTCTAACTAACTGTTAAATGTGTGTGATAATGACCTAACTGCTCCATCCATACATGTTACACGAGAATGTAACTAGTTGTTTAAAATGTATTTTGTGAAAGTCAAAAGATAACGAAATATGGACATTTGGACAGAACAATAAATATACTTAAACGTTATAAATCACAAGCAGTCAACAATGATACGATGTGAATGTTACGAGAATTCAAAATACATATGTATGTAAATTATTAGAGACAACAACCGGTTTTAAACATCATATGGAACCTTAAACAGCAAATTTAACACGAGTTTAAAGCTCAAAATATAAACATTTGTAAGGTATACGATTAATCAGTAACTGAATTCGAATATTATGTCAGTTAACAATAAGCAACTGTGAGTTGTTGATACTTTCAAGGCAATGCTTCTTCTGTCACTGACCCTAAAGTTGCATAGAACTCATTATTTTATTTTGTTATATTAATCATATTTATGCTGAGAAACTCACCAGCATTATAGGAAAAAATAGACTCCAACCGACCTCGCATTTCGCAACGAAACATCCACAGAAAATTGGGGAGACTCTAATCCTTGTCTTGACCAATGTGTCAGATACGTGTGAAGGAAGTCCATGGATGTCGATAAATGTTTATTAAGATGGAATTTAGTGTACTCTTTGGCTGCTTGTAAGATGACATCGGATAACTCTCTGACGAAAAACAAGCGATATCCTTTAAACGGTAATCGAAAGATTAACTCTAGCACGTGCGAAATAATTTCCAACGGAACACGTCAGTAATAGCGAGGCTTAGGAAAGGGCACTGCACAAACAAAGAAAAGAAAGGAAAACAAAGATATACGAGTCGTAAATCTCCTGGTGGAGGGTATAAAATTTACATATTTCATCTATAACATTACCAACAGTGTCCCTGGTGTTTTTAGCTATTCTTAAAAATAATAACAAAAATACAAAGAACAGATAACAGATCGATATCGAGACATAATATTTAGAATTAATCAAGCTGTGTTCGCAGATATCGCTATTAAAGACAGGACTTCCGTTGCAATGTTTATTATTTTATATTGTAACTAATATAAGTTAACACCAATTGTTTTCCGAGTAAACGTGATCTCTGTATTGATGATGGTTTGAGATTGAACACATAGCGCGCTCGTTCTGCCTCAATCCCCTGACCCCCACCCCATCCCAAAGGGGGAAAAAAGGAGTTGTTGAGCCGTAAGTTTAAGGATTTATAACTCAGGCTCCCATAACAGTCGTGTAAAGATAGACTATTGTGTAGTTATGTGTTTGTCGTCAAACAAGCAAGACGTCCTGCCTTAAGAGCTTTGCCTACGTTAAAGTTTTCGCGGCTGTTACAGATCCTTGTAATTACGACACGCTTTAGAGATGCAGATAAACAAGTAACTGTTCACCTTTAGAGATGCAGATAAACAAGTAACTGTTGCAATGTTTATTATTTTATATTGTAACTAATATAAGTTAACACCAATTGTTTTCCGAGTAAACGTGATCTCTGTATTGATGATGGTTTGAGATTGAACACATAGCGCGCTCGTTCTGCCTCAATCCCCTGACCCCCACCCCATCCCAAAGGGGGAAAAAAGGAGTTGTTGAGCCGTAAGTTTAAGGATTTATAACTCAGGCTCCCATAACAGTCGTGTAAAGATAGACTATTGTGTAGTTATGTGTTTGTCGTCAAACAAGCAAGACGTCCTGCCTTAAGAGCTTTGCCTACGTTAAAGTTTTCGCGGCTGTTACAGATCCTTGTAATTACGACACGCTTTAGAGATGCAGATAAACAAGTAACTGTTCACCTTTAGAGATGCAGATAAACAAGTAACTGTTCACCTTTAGAGATGCAGATAAACAAGTTACTGTTCGCCTTTAGAGGCTCGTCGGTCTGAGAGCTTAAAATGTTATAATTCAGGGTTTGATACCAGAAATGAGCGAGGAAATATGGTCCACTCTGTTGGTTTTCGCCTAACAACAGTCAAGAAGCTGAAATACCCTCCACCTTCATCCCGTAGGAACGCAAACAACCAATCAAATAGTCCCTCTTCGGGACACAATGGCTAGGTCAATCACAGCAGTTTGGAACCGAATGGACAGAATTTTTTTTAATTTGCTTTTTGTTTACAAAAATGTTTTCCTTGCTGTTGTAGTTACATTAATCAATGTAGAGAAATAACTGTTTTAGCTGCACGACAGTTATTTGTGGTATGCTCGCAGCTATAGATGAATAAATAGATATAAAAACAGAGTTTATTATTGTAAAGAATAGGTGAGTATGTTTAAGTACCTGAGTATTGCTTGTTTGTTTTTGAATTTCATGCAAAGCTACACGAGAGCTATCTGAGCTAGCCATCCCTAATTTTGCAGTGTAAGAGATTATGCAGCTGGTCATCACCACCGACCAACAAATAGTGGAATTGGCCGGCATATTATTACGTACCTACGGCTGAAAGGGTGAGCATGTTTGGTGTGATGGGGATTCGAACCTGCAACCCTCAGGTTACGAGTCGAGCACCTTAACCACCTGGCCATACCGGGTCATCTGAATATTTTTTTTGAATAGTTTCACACTACAGTTTGAAAACTGTTGTGTGACGAATGAGTTGTGAAAGGAATAATAATGTTACAAGCAATTAATCCTGGCATCAGAAAAGATTGGTTTAAAATGTTTACACCTATCTGTAACTGTCGTGATTAATTAATTAATTAACATAAGTTTTTTTTTATGAAAACGTCTTTGAACGTGATTTCTATTATCCTCCTTCCAGGCCAGGCATGGCCATGTGGTTAAAGCACTCGACTCCTAATCTGTGGATTGCGGGTTCGAATCCCTGACACACCAAACAAGCTCGCCATTTCAATCGTGGGGGTATAATAATATGACAGTGAATTCCACTATTCTTTGGTAAAACAGTAGCCTAAGAGTTAGCGGTGGGTGGTGATGAGTAGCTGCATTACATCTTACACTGCAAAATCGGGGGACCTGGCATGGCCGAGCGCGTTAAGGCATGCGCTCGTAATCTGAGGGTCGCGGGTTCGCATCCGAGTCGCGCTAAACATGCTCGCCCTCCCAGCCGTTGGGGCGTTATAATGTTACGGTCAATCCCACTTTTCGTTGGTAAAAGAGTAGCCCAAGAGTTGGCGGTGGGTGGTGATGACCAGTTGCCTTCCCTCTAGTCTTACACTGCTAAATTAGGGACGGCTAGCACAGATAGCCCTCGAGTAGCTTTGTGCAAAATTCCAAAGCAAGCAAAATCGGGGACGACTAGCTCAGATAGCTCTCGACTAGGTTGGTGCGAAATTCAAAGAAAACCAATCCTTTTAGGGATTTCATTTTTAGTTATGTTGTATTTTATGAACTTTTAACTCAACTGACGAAGTTGCTAAATATATTTCCGTTTAAAGCCATTTTAAGATAGACAGATGAAGAGAAAAAGCAGTTAAGATACAACAAATATTTATTATAGTTTCACGTTGTAAGTCGAGTCTCTTCGAATATGTACCACGCCCTGTAGTGCCTGTTTTCTGCTTGGTGTCAAATGCAGGACAAATATAATAACTTTATTATGTAAAGCAATGTATCTATGGAAAATTTGTTTCAGTAAAAGGTCAGACAGGCGCAGTTTACTTGGTTAATTTACACTGCTAAAAAAAAAAAACAGTTTTGGCGGTGAACTACTATCGCTTCGTTAATGATGACGTAGAAGGATAAAAAAGAGACGTAGTCCATACATACTATATATATATGTGTGTGTATTACATGTACACATTGGTGTATATAGATATGATATGATGTATTACTGAGATACATATCTGCGTGATTACATTCTTATGGACATTCGTTAACATGCGTGTGCTTTTTCCCTTTATACTTTACGTGTTCGACCAATCACCGTTAAATAGGCCTAGCGTTCGGAAAATTCAGGCATGATAAGTGTATTACTCACGAAGTTTTGTAGATCTGTGCTTTACTATTGAAACTAATAACGTAGTTAGGCTTAGTGTGATTTTCACAATTATGTCGTAATGACTGATCCTACAAAATAAATGAGTTATATTCCTTTTTTTTTAATCGATATGATGACACCATTAGTCATCTCAACCTTTTCTTAGAAATAATAATTATTACAAACATGTTTGGTTGTTTTTCATATGGCTAAGCCACATCGGGCTATCTGCTTAAATTACTTAAAAGAACAACTGGAACTAATGGGAATCAATAATCTCTGGAGAGTATGTCTGTTTTCTTTAGTTTCACAAACAATAAAATGTTGTTTGTTTTGGAATTTCGCGCAAAGCTACATGAGGGATACCTGTGCTAGCCGCCCCTAAGTTAGCAGTGTAAGACTTCGAGGAAGGCAACTTGTCATCACCACTCATCACCAACTATTACACTACTTTTTAGCAACCAATAGTGGAATTGACCGTATCATTGTAATGCCTTCACAGTTGAAAGGGCGATCATGTTTGGTGTGACGGGGATTCGAACCCGCGACCCTTAGATTACGAGTCGAATGCCTTAATCATTTGGCGATGCCGGACTTAAAATGTTGTTAGATTGTTTGATTTTTGGAATTTCGCGCAAAGCTACATGAGAGTTATCTGCGCGTTGTTATTAGAACTAGACATTTCAGAAGACGTAGATTCCCTATGAATGTATTTAAATAACTTTGTGCTTGTCTACGAATCTCATCAGATGGTTATGAAATGTTCTACGTTAGCTGTGTTTGTGATGAAAACTCTGTGATATTAGTATTTTTCCATCATCATTCCAAAGTGAAAGCAAACTTAATGTAAACAGTCAAACAGAGGAATAATGACAAAACAAACAAACACTGAATAACGCTTCGTAGAATTAACAGATGGGATGTTTTTCTAGCCATCATAATCGGAAACTGTGACCAGACTTGAGGCTCGTCTGGGAATACGAGAATTTATCTACGCTAACATGGTGCACAGAAATTGTTACTAGACTGGGGACTCCAGAGGGAATATGTGAGGAGATTATCTACACTATCATGGTGCACAGAAACTGTTACCAGACTGGGGGCTCTAGAGGGAATATGTGAGGAGATTATTTACACTATCATGGTGCACAGAAACTATTACCAGACTGGGGGCTCTAGAGGGAATATGTGAGGAGATTATCTACACTATCATGGTGCACAGAAACTGTTACCAGACTGGGGGCTCTAGAGGGAATATGTGAGGAGATTATTTACACTATCATGGTGCACAGAAACTATTACCAGACTGGGGGCTCTAGAGGGAATATGTGAGGAGATTATCTACACTATCATGGTGCACAGAAACTGTTACCAGACTGGGGGCTCTAGAGGGAATATGTGAGGAGATTATCTACACTATCATGGTGCACAGAAACTGTTACCAGACTGGGGGCTCTAGAGGGAATATGTGAGGAGATTATTTACACTATCATGGTGCACAGAAACTATTACCAGACTGGGGGCTCTAGAGGGAATATGTGAGATCATCTACACTATCATGGTGCATAGAAACTATTACCAGACTGGGGGCTCTAGAGGGAATATGTGAGGAGATTATCTACACTATCATGGTGCACAGAAACTGTTACCAGACTGGGGGCTCTAGAGGGAATATGTGAGGAGATTATTTACACTATCATGGTGCACAGAAACTATTAACAGACTGGGGAATCTAGAGGGAATATGTGAGATTGACTACACAATGACAGTGTACAGAAATTGTTACCAGACTGGGGGTTCCAGAGGGAATATGTTAGATCATCTACACTATCATGGTGCATAGAAACTATTACCAGACTGGGGGCTCTAGAGGAAATATGTGAGATCATATGTCATGGTGTAAGACATTCTAAATTACCGCAATAACATATAAAACTTCAATCATACGTCTACGTTAGTATATGGAACTGACTTTCTCTCTTTCTTGCAATATTTGTTTATCTCTTGTTGAAACCACCAGTCAACACGCCGTTTTTTCTACATGATCACATTGCATGTACATCAAATAGATTGTTATAACATGCATCTAGGGCATTAGCTGGGTCCGACTATATAATAAAAAATTAACCCTTGAATGGTTCCATGAAACATTTGAATCAGTATGGGAACAGAATTTAATTATCTATCCAAAACCAGACTGTGGAGCTACATAGACATTGGACATCTCCTGGAAGAATACCATTCAACCTTTAATTGAATAACCATGCTGCTTTAAAACCGTGAGAAAGATGGGTAGATATACAATTTCAATATATTTAATTAAAAAACACGAAAGAAAAATACACATTTCCGTGTTTTATGTATACATAAACATATTTATGTTTGAGAAGCAATTATCCAATCAGGTTACATTAATCTTTTTTTTCTTTTTTTATGAAGCTTACGCCATCTATATGCACACATATATGTATCGTGATTACGGAAATTATTGAGAAAGAAACTGGTATTCAGGTTTCTAGGTGGTGTCAGTTTTGTGTATTATATCTACCTCACTGTACTCTCACCATCGTCAGACTACAAACTGTAGTGTGTTTGAACATTTTGTAAAACTATTTTCACGATGTACCAGAATACGAAATCCATTACTTTATCTTCGAACAGAAGAAAAATGTTTTCTGGTGTGAAATTAAAAAAACAAGTCTTAACTGAGGTACCTCTTCATGTTGTTTTTTTTCAACATGATTAAACATAGCAACCGATGTCAAAGAAATGGCGTTTTTCCTCTTTAACATGCTTTGCGATGATACCCCAGATTGTAGAGACGTCAGTAGAACGATGAAATTGTCTCCTGTCTTCTCTTGTTCAGTGGTGTTTTCTATCAAACTATACAGAGGGGCTTAGCTAAAATACCAAGACGAAGTCCGAAGTGCATCTGAGGAGTCGCTCCGAGTTGTGGCCAATGTCAATCTAGGCTTTCAACTGATAATACTATAGTGCTCTGGAGTCTCTTCAATCACCAAAATTGGCTCACAAATCGGCCCAGTCTATAGGATAAATGGACTTTTATTCACTAGCGCTGTTTCTCAAGGAAGCTGCCTCGTTTTCTGTCTGGAGAATCGTGGTGTACGTCCGGGCTAAGTGGCGAGATAAGGAAAGAACGCCAAGGATTAGTTGCTTCGGTTTGCTGAGTATTATCACCCGGATGAGTTACTGGCAGACACGTGAGTTATTGAGAAGGCATCCCGAGATGAGAACAGCACGACAGAAGAGCTAGAAAATTTAGCATTTGCAGCTCTCGTCGATAATTCCAAGAGCCACTCAGATGTATAGCTAAGAAAGTTATGTTCCGGTGTGCAATATGGTGGTATCAGTTCCCGCTATCAGAGAAGAAACAGACACGGTAATGCTGTTACGACCGCGTCTATTCCTGACTAGACAGACTGAAAGTCCTTGTTACGGGGTTAGCTTCGCGCCACGACAAATGAGAAATATATTGTAAAACACATGTCTTTGTCACCGAGCCAAGCGTGGTGGACACGTGTTATGATTATTCGAGTCTGGAATTAACAAGTAACACGGTTAGTTTCACAACCACAGAATCTGTTCATTGTCTGCAAAGATAACGTATTGTAATTAGCATACAGAAGTTCACGTTACGTTTTAAACAAATCACGCTCTATGATTAAGTAACATGTTCTTTTTTTAAACATTCAACACGATAGAATGATAGGTAAGTAACGCACCCGCCTAAGTACGTCAGTCTATTTGTCCGTCAAAAATTATCTTACGAACGCTTTCGTTTATAGTTTTTAGTGCTTCCAGGCTCTCTTATCTTTATGATTGTTCTTTTGATCTGGAAACTCTGGGATCTCTGGTATCATTTTGAAGAGCGCAATGTGAAGTTAGTTGACGTAAGCTGTTTTCGTCGCATAATGCTTGATGAAGGAACGAACGAAGACGTTTATCGTTGGTTTCGTGATATATATATAACACCGGATACAACTGTTATTTGCTTGCGATGTATAGGCCTTTACATGCCACTAATAACCGACAGGACTTTAGAATGAATTAAATCTATATATCATCTTTTCTTCACTGAAATTCGCGTGTTAGTAAAGAAAATAAGTCATCAAATCGTTATAACTATTTCTAAGCTCGTGATTTCCTAGAGTACGTAATAACTTTAATTTTAATTCGTGAAGTAACAAGTTAAATGTTTTAAACACTGTCTTTCAACGCTTTATAAGCGTATTTATTTCTTATGCGTAATACAGTGATAAAACACTGTCTTTCAACGCTTTATAAGCGTATTTATTTCTTATGCGTAATGCAGTGATCAAAGATAAAGTGCTCGGGAATGCCTGGCTAAGTTTTATAACACCATCCACGATTATGGAACAGATCTTGAGTTTAATAGTGTTAATACTTACTGACGTATTCATCTTGAGTTTAATAGTGTTAATACTTACTGACGTATTCATCTTGAGTTTAATAGTGTTGATGTTTACTGACATATTCATCTTGAGTTTAATAATGTTGATGTTTACTGACATATCTTGAGTTTAATAGTGTTAATGTTTACTGACATATTCATCTTGAGTTTAATAGTGTTAATCTTTACTGACATATTCATCTTGAGTTTAATAGTGTTGATGTTTACTGACATATTCATCTTGAGTTTAATAATGTTGATGTTTACTGACATATTCATCTTCAGTTTAATAGTGTTAATGTTTACTGACATATTCATCTTGAGTTTAATAATGTTGATGTTTACTGACATATCTTGAGTTTAATAGTGTTAATGTTTACTGACATATTCATCTTCAGTTTAATAGTGTTAATACTTACTGACATATTCATCTTGAGTTTAATAATGTTGATGTTTACTGACATATTCATCTTGAGTTTAATAATGTTGATGTTTACTGACATATTCATCTTCAGTTTAATAGTGTTAATACTTACTGACATATTCATCTTGAGTTTAATAATGTTGATGTTTACTGACATATTCATCTTGAGTTTAATAATGTTGATGTTTACTGACATATTCATCTTCAGTTTAATAGTGTTAATACTTACTGACATATTCATCTTGAGTTTAATAGTGTTAATACTTACTGACATATTCATCTTGAGTTTAATAGTGTTGATGTTTACTGACATATTCATCTTGAGTTTAATAGTGTTAATACTTACTGACGTATTCATCTTGAGTTTAATAGTGTTAATACTTACTGACATATTCATCTTGAGTTTAATAGTGTTGATGTTTACTGACATATTCATCTTGAGTTTAATAGTGTTGATGTTTACTGACATATTCATCTTGAGTTTAATAATGTTGATGTTTACTGACATATTCATCTTCAGTTTAATAGTGTTAATGTTTACTGACATATTCAGTCTGAGGTTAACATTGTTAATATATATTGACGTATTATTAGCCGTTGTTTTTTTTTTTATAAATGAGCTTAGTTTTTACAGTGATCCAAAATCTCTGAGTCTTAGCTCTAGTACTTGGCGTATTGTGTTGTTATCTCTACTATTGTAGTCCACAACACTTGGACTGTATGATGTTTTCCCTGACGAATAAAATACTTTTGCTCAAACAGAATCTGATTAGTGAATTATATAAGAATGAAACATTGTTTGCTTGCACGTGCACCGAAGTAGGACAGGCACGAGCAGTGACCAGATATTACTCTAAGAGCGAGTACACGAGCAGTTGTTGTTGTTTGTAGTTAAGCGCAAAGCTGAACAAAGAGCTATCTGTGGTCCGCCGACTACAAGTATTGAAATCCGTTTTCTAGAAGTCCGTAGACATTCCACTGTACCATTTAGGGGTCATTGAAGTACTACTTTGTTGCAATACATAGAAACAAATAACTGAGGTCAGTGGAGTCAATTTAAAAAAACGGTAAGGTGTTGTGTACTAAAACAAAATTCTCACAAGAAATTAGATTATCGTAGACAGGCATTTTAGGAAACTTAACCGCTTTAACTATATAAGACAATATATAGTTTATGATAGTAATTAGATATTTTGGTTCGTTATTTCTAAAAAAAATTGAAAAAGTAATACATTCCTGAATAAACAAATGATAAACAAAACGGGACCAAAAAAACAAAATAGTAAAATGGCGGCCCATAATGTCCTTTATGATCCCAGAAGTATCCCCATAGAGGCGTGGACTGACCTTTCTTCTCGGTAAAATTTTAGTTTACCATTCACCCCTGTCCCCAGATAAAAGGGAGTAATTTTAATGTGTTATAAAACACGTAATTGCATAATAATGTTTTAAATAGTTTATTGTAAGTGGCGACTATGTTGCCTTTTATATACTATATGGCTTTGTTTCAATAAGTTCTCAAACGTTTGATCTTGGTATGTCAATAATTCTCCGTTTGTATTGCTTAGGTATTGTTATATGCCTTGCAGTACTGTATGAAGAAGGTTTACGTGCTAATAACTAAGTCTAACAATGATTTATTTTGTTTTTGTTTTTGAATTTCGCGCAAAGCTACGCGAGGGCTATCTGCGCTAGCCGTCTCTAATTTAGCAAGTGTAAGACTAGAGGGAAGTCAGCTAGTCTTCACCACCCAGAGCCAACTATTGAGTTACTCTTTTACCAATGAATAGTGGGATTGACCATCACATTATAGCGTACCCACGGTAGAAAGGGCGAGCATGTTTCGTGTGACGGGGATTCGAACCCGTGACCCTCAGATTACTAGTCGAACGCCTTAACCAACTTGGAATGCAGTGCCATCTAACAATGATGTCTATGAATATGGTGATTTGGTAAATAATGAAGAAACGACGCCATGTTTTTCTTTTCTTTTTTAATGTTCTTTTTAGTTGTAGATTTCTTTTTCAGAAATAATACTAGAAAATGATAAACTATTTAAAAATAAGAGAAAAGTCTCCAAACATGCTCAAATTATTTTTCGTGATCACTTTATTTTCATATGAAAATATATTTCATGTACTAGACAGGATTCTCTGCGGACATACGCCATTTTCTTTCTGTTGACCTATAACTGCTGTGAAAAAAGTTCCCTCAGTGTACTTCAATGAGGTGCTACTTAAGTGTTAACGTTAATGCTGAACTTATAGATTGGACTTATCTGTCCTACTTTCTACTAATCTGTATGATTTCAAACCTTGAACTGTTGTATCAGTTCCGGATGTGATGTCATTATTACTTTATATAGTTCGTTGGTAAAAGAGTATCCCAAGAGTTGGCGGTGGGTAGTGATTATTAGCTGTCTTCCGTTTAGTCTTACACTGCTAAATCAGGGACGGCTAGCGCAGATAGCTTTCCTGTAGCTTTGCGCGAAGTTCAAAAGAAACCTGTAACTGTTTTGTCAGTTTCGACTGTGATGTCATTGTCTATCCAAGTATTCGCTTTTGAAGTTTTTAGCTTAATAATAAAAACCTTTGAATGGCGTCAATCCTTGAAACTGGAGTAATTTCCCCACGTTTTTTTTGTTTTTTTTTGTTAACCAGTGGAATTCAGAATTATGTATGTCTTTATATTACTCTCGACTTGAAATAGTTTCTAACCTAGCTACCTGTTTACATCGGTATTATTGTTTACTTACTTTTACCATGCAACAAATAAAGATACTTCATAAATAACTAGACTACTTAATTTTCACCACACGAATGATTCACGGTTAACCTCCATTTAATGTACCATTACCAGCATTATTTTTTTTTAAAGAAAACCTGGGTCAGTTTGCAGTATTTATTTTTTTATGTGGAATAACTTCCAAACCCTTGTCCCACTTTTATATGCTTGACACGTGTTTAAAATATTAAGAGGTGTTAGATTCTCTGTTATGGTAGCTTTATCCTAATCTTATAATTAGCAGAGATAATTTCTTAGCATTTATTTTTCTGACAGACGAACTTTACTGCCATCTGTTGACGATTGTTATAACTTAGAGAGCTTTATTTAAACTTTAATGAAACATTTGAAAAACAAAACAGTTATTGTTGTCTAATTAAGAATTTGCATTTAAATGACGTGTTTAAAAGCCGAGTCTCTAAACAGAAAATTTGATAAAGTTTAATTCCATCTTTCTTTTATTTCGTTGGTAATTAATCTATTTAAAACGTAAGCAACTAACAACTATGCAGATCTGTACTTTTGCTCTTCAAGAAACTTAAACTTAGGTTACTTACCTGCCGTGGACACACCACAGGTAGCCTATTGTGCCCATGCCAAAAAAAAAAAAAATCACGCATTTCTTTTCGCACGAAGAAAAACTCAGAAATGATTTCTCTTTTAGAATAATAAGTGATTTAAACTGTAAACTTCTTCGAATGATAATAATAACAATAACGTTCGATGTGTGCGTGTCCAATCATATAAAAGAAAAACATTACCCATAATCCTTATCATGGAGCACAGTGTCAGTTTCACGTCAGCGTCAGTGACCAATACACATTTATACTAATTTTTTTTTCAAGTCAGAGGATGTGACTGAGGTCAATTAATAACGGTTCGTTTAACGACAATACCTGAATATACCGAATGCCTTCTTTGATTAGTGACAGCTCTCTTTTTTCTTTCTTTCTTTTTCTCCCTGCTTCCTCTTTGTTTGTCTGAGTGTCTCTTTAGTCGAGACCTGCTGTGCTCCCATCTAGATGTCACCAAGGCAACAGTTACTGAACGCGCGGCAGATGGCAGCCACAACTAAACGCTAACTTTAGGCCTATACCCTCTCTCGTGCGGGCTCACACCTGCGATGATGGAACAGAAACAAGACGGAGTGCAAGCTTTACATTTTTCAGATCTTATCTAACAAAACATAAACACCAGTTCCGTATAAAACAAAGAACAAACTGCTGTCTTTCTTTTCCGAGAGGAAACAGGGATTCATTTATTTATTTTTTACTTTATATTATATGCAGTTTTAAATTAGAGTAAAAAAACAACAACTGAGAAGCAGTAATTTAGTTTTGATTCGTTTTATAAATCACTATAAGGAAAAGCTGACATATAGTGACTTAGTTTTAGTTTGTTTTGTTAGTTAGAATAAAATATAACTGACAGATAGTAGTTCAGTTTTAGTTTGTTCGATAAATTATGATAAAGAATAACTGACTTAAAGTGCCTTAGTTTTAGTTTGTTTGCTATCTTTACGAAAACAATATCCCCAGCTTTTCCACTAATGCTGTAAACTATGGTATAAAATACGTAGACTAATATTAGAGTAAAACACGTGAATTAAGTTTAGCTACTTGGTTAGCGTGCTGGTCTGCGGATCCCGAGGCCCAAAGCCTGAACCGTGATGCTTCACACTTTCAGTTATGAATTGATACAAAACTAACAGTCAGTTCTATTATTTGTTTCAAAGAGCCTTGTAGCAGTGAGTGTTGTTTAGTGACTATCCTCCTGGTCAGAAGATTAAGAATTAATAATATATATTTCTCGTTTTTATAAGAAAGTATTATATCGTATAAAGGTCGAGCAATACCAGTAAACCTTTTAACGTATATACATATTTCAAAAGAAAACGAACAAACAAATAGTGAACTTGCTTGTTTATTTTATGTTAAAGCAACAGCTACACAAAAGGTTATGAATAGTTCCATCACGAGTATCGAAACCCGTTTCTGGCATTACAAGCCCGCAGATATGCCGGTGTGTCACTGGGGTATGGGGAAGGGTCTTCTCGGGCTTCCTTTTCTTTATAATTGGAGCTGGTAATTAATGTTAACATTCATTTTCCTCCTGAGACTTTAAGTAAATATTTTAGTTGCACGTTGTTAAATTATTAAGGATATTTCACAGTAAACAACGTTTTATTGATAAAATCAGCGCTTCAGAAAGTTAAATACTCCAATCTTACTTCTCATAACAGTTTTACTAAACACTGACTACGGTGATATAGTTTAGTATACTTAAGCCTGGCTCTAGCTTTATATTCTTCCGTTAGATTTCCAACTCTGACTTGTGCAATTTTATTTGGAAAGTTAAGTTTCACTCATAATTTGTACACTTTGTATTGTTCTGCCCCCCAGTGGCTCAGCGGTATGTCTGCAGACTTACGCGCTAAAATCCGGGTTGCGATACCCGTGGTGGGCAGAGCACAGATAGCCCATTGTGTAGCTTTGTGCTTAATTCTAAACAACAACAATTGTATTGTTACATTTGATTCCTCTTTTATGCAGTTTCTGTTTTTATTTAAAAGTAACTTATGACTTTTACACTTTTGTGTTTAAAATTCAACTTTAACTTCTAATTGTACAGTTTTCCTTACATTAAACTCTTTATTTATTAATATACAGTGTTGTATTCTCAAGTTTGACCTATAACATATACAGTTTTATATTCTTAAATTTGACTTATAACTTGTACAGTTTTATATTCTCAAGTTTCACTTCCGACTCGTGTAATTTATGTTTCCAATTTTGTCTGAGTTTTCAGTATATTTTATGTATATCTCAGTTCTTGGTATGTAAATTGCTGTAAATGGTATGATTATTTGACCTTTGGGGGTTATATATATACTCTTTACTTAAAGTATTCACAACAAAGACTATTTTAATTCTTATTGATTTTACTTATAAAGAAGGAAGAATAAGAAATACATGCTACAAATATTTTTATATAACGTATACAAAGTATTTGTATTTTTTTATACACGATACCACAGTTTTATCGCTTTTTAATCAGCGCTCCATAGTATTGGTCATGACTCAATCATTACAGCCAGATTAGGTGGAAAATTATAATATACTGAAAACGCCATACCAAAGTTTGTGTTCATTTAAGTGACGCTCTGCGCATAATATTAACATGCTTGTTAATAACGTTCGTTTTACTGTACAGCGCGCATAAACCGTCTCTGTGTACCGCACTGCTGGCTTTGTAACGAGGTCGTAGATGGGGTTATAATAGTACGTTTTTAACTCTGTAAATTCACTTTAATTCATTTAAAACACAACAACAACTTATAACTCTCGCATTTCTTTGTGCCATCAGAACTGGTGACCAATTATCTTTGTAACTGAGTGTTAACGAATAAAATAAATTTCGTGGTTGTATCGGTTTTATCATATCTTTTGTTCAGTCCTACCGGGGTGTTTTTGAATCGCTGAAAGATTTTAGATCCTTTGTTTTTCCAGTGCGTGACTCATCTTCCATTTCCCAGAATACCTTGTGTTTTTTAAAGTGTTAGTTATTGTGTTGTCTCCAATGCTGTAATTTCCCTTTTCACAGAAACTGGACACCATTTCTTTTCATCCATCCTAACTTCGAGAGATAAATAGTTACGCAACTCTATACTAGCTATAGTTGTTTTCACAGAAACTGGACACCATTTCTTTTCATCCATCCTAACTATGACAGATAGATAGTTACGCAACTCTATACTAGCTATAGTTGTTTTCACAGAAACTGGACACCATTTCTTTTCATCCATCCTAACTATGACAGATAGATAGTTACGCAACTCTATACTAGCTATAGTTGTTTTCACAGAAACTGGACACCATTTCTTTTCATCCATCCTAACTATGACAGATAAATAGTTATGCAACTCTATAGCAGCTACAGTTGTTTCAAACCACATACCAGGCAGAATGTTTTATTTAGCTTATTGAAATTGCTACTATAGTCGTATTTAAGAACGTCAACACTATTTTACTACTTGATTTGTTTTGTTTTTTCTTATTGGATACTTTTATTACGCGATATTTCCAATAGAAATAACAACCAATGGTAGAGCCCAACCCATACGTCGCTTCCCCAGGCTTTGTTGACTAGTTCAGTTAATACCTATACACGACTAGTATTATTCATATCTAAATGTTCTTTTTTAATCACCCATTAAGCACAGATAAATTCGAATACTTTAGAAAGGTAAACAAAAACAAACTAACTATTCACACGTTTAAATTATTTTGAGATCATAATTAAATAAAACGGTAGAAGATAGTGCACCTTTTAATGTATGATTAATACATTGGATTGGCTTGTACATACGGTGTATCCACGATCCATCCTGCACGTGACCTACATCAGGATTTCAGCAGACACTGTAACTGTATCTCATACTCTGCAGGTCTACATCAGACTTTTATTAGATTGTGTAATCACATCACTTGCTGTACAAGGCCTAGTTAGGGGAGATTTGTAGTAGACTGTGTATCCGCATCACTTGCTGTACAAGGCCTAGTTAGGGGAGATTTGTAGTAGACTGTGTATCCACATCACTTGCTGTACAAGGTCTAATTAGATGAGACTTTTAGTAGATTCTGTATTCACATCACTTGCTGTATAAGGCTTAATTAGGTGAGACTTTTAGTCGATTGTGTATCCACATCACTTGCTGTACAAGGCCTAGTTAGAAGAGATTTGTAGTAGACTGTGTAACCACATCACTTGCTGTACAAGGTCTAATTAGATGAGACTTTTAGTCGATTGTGTATCCACATCACTTGCTGTACAAGGCCTAATTAGGTGAGACTTTTAGTAAACTGTGTATTTACATTACTTGCTGTACAAGGCCTAATTAGATGAGACTTTTAGTAAACTGTGTATTTACATCACTTGCTGTACAAGGTCTAATTAGATGATACTTTTAGTAGACTATGTATCCACATCACTTGCTGTACAAGGCTGAGGTGAGACTTTTAGTAGATAATATATCCATGTTTCTCGTTGCATCAGATATTTTGATATACGGTGTGTCTATGTCACGTGCTGTAGAACAAACCTGAAGAAAGACATTGACTGAAACGTTGTATCGACAACAGTATATCTATATAAATATATATATATATATCTGTAGTTTACTTCTTGGTAGTTTTACCTCCGACATTTTTATTTTACTTGCTGTACAAGTCCTACATCGTCTGCACTTTTAGTTCTCATGGCTTTGTTGGTATAAAAAGAATGGTGAATGTTTGTCTTTTTTCATGTTGTTTTTCTGGTGTGTATTGTGACATTAAGATACATGTACATATATTTTTATCCATGTTTGGTAGCTACTCCCTAAACGAGTATTGTTATCATTAAGTAGTATGTTCTTTGTTCATTGTGCACTTTTCCTTTCTTAACGTATTTTGCGATTTTTTTAAATTTTATTTTATTTTTTTGCTGTACGCAATAATAAGAGTTTATAAATGTTCAAAATTATTTGTTAAGCCCAAGCGTGTTGAGGCGTGCAACTCGTAATCTGAGGGTCGCGGGTTCGCATCCCCGTCGCGCCAAACATACTCGCCCTATCAGCCGTGGGGGCATTATAATGTTTCGGTCAATCTCACTATTCGTTGGTAAAAGAGTAGCCAAAGAGTTGGCGGTGGGTGGTGATGAGTAGCTGCCTTCCTTCTAGTCTTCCACTGCTAAATTAGGGACGGCGAGCTCGAGTAGCTTTGTTCGAAATTCAAAACAATCAATCAATTATTCATTACTTACATTTCCACGTTTCTTTGTCCTTCGTCAACTTCTAGGACTGAAACTCACGTCCGTGTTAAATAATCAGAACAGGTTGCTTCTACGTTATCCATTTTAATAAGACCTAGTGTAACTTATTTTATAAAAACGACAACAAAAACTTCTCAGGTCAAGATGTTTCGGAATAAAAGTATTTGTTACAAACGATTTTTTTTAAAATTTAGATCAACAATTTTGTGTTGATGATTAAGGGTTAAATCGAGATCCATTGTGTTGAGGGTTAATTGCAGGTTAAATCAAGATCTACTGTGTTGAGGATTATGTAAGATTGAATCGATATCTTTCCTATTGAGAATTGTAGAAGAATTAAATCAAAGTAATTTATGCTGAAGATTAGGGTTAAATTAAGGTCCTCTATGTTTAACATTGTCTAAGGGTTAAATGAAATCTTCTGTACTGAGGATTATTTAAGAACTGAATCTTTTGAAACGTTTTAAAAGTTAGCTAACATTGTCGAGGATTCACTGAGAGTTAACAGGTAGGGGCGTAGATCCTTGAGGGGATGGGTGGTATACATTCCCCCTTCATTTTTATTGCATCACAGGCCTGCAAATTGGTTGTATGTTCTTATGATTCTCTTGTTCTCACCAATCGAATTACATAATTAGACGTAGATGTAGGCTTTTTCAGTTGCCGAAATGTTCATCTTTAATATAGACGTGCTTCTAAGCTTTTCAATCAAAGCGATAGTTCGTAAGCATCAGTCAGTAGGCCTAAGTATACAGGCAAGTATCGTGGCAACGAGATTACTCTGTGGCTGCATGTTTACAGCTTTCAGGTTCACGTGATTAGATATTTCCAATTTGCAAATTGAACAGTCCACATAAGTGGTTGCAAAAATCATCCCCCCATGGGGTGTAAAAGATCTACGCCTCTGGGATTGACCACACATTATAATGCTCTACAGCTGTGACGGGGAATCGAACCCGCAATCCTTAGAGTTTATAAGTCTAGCGCGCTAACCACCTGGTCATGCCGGACCTTGACCTAAACCAATAGTAGAGCTGTAAATCTACCCACAGTTATATGTTCCTTGACCTAAACCAACAGTAGAGCTGTAAATCTACCCACAGTTATATGTTCCTTGACCTAAACCAATAGTAGAGCTGTAAATCTACCCACAGTTACATGTTCCTTGACCTAAACCAATAGTAGAGCTGTAAATCTACCCACAGTTACATGTTCCTTGACCTAAACCAATAGTAGAGCTGTAAATCTACCCACAGTTACATGTTCCTTGACCTAAACCAATAGTAGAGCTGTAAATCTACCCACAGTTACATGTTAATAACAGGCTTTGAGAAGATCTCCAAATTCAGGATTTTGTGAATCATGTTATATTTAACAGGTTTTACAGCTGCATCAAGACATTAGTTAGTGTCGATGGTTACGTGAGAGATAGTCAACAGACCTTGTGAGGACGATAACCTTTGTTCAGTAAACATTGAGAACTGTGAAAGTGTGTTAATTTCAGTAAGCTTTGTAGCGAGCATGTTTGGTGCAACCGGGATTCGAACCCGCGACATTCAGCTTACGAGTCGAACGCTTTACCTAAACTGGCCATGTCGGGTTTGCTAATTTGGAAAACATCTCTCTTATCGAGTTTTGAAAATAAAGTGGCAGGTTGAAGTGGAAAACCCAAGAAGCAAGTTATGACGTAGTTAGAAGACAGTATAGCTGAAGAATCCAGTGCTGAAACGTTTAGCACAGTAGAACTGAAATTACGACCTTGTGTTCACGTGAATAATACAAATAGGCCACAAACCTTCTGAATGATTTTATTACCCGTTTAAATAGGCTGTTCAACCACTTTATTTCTTAACCGGGGGTTCTGCGGGTGGGCAGAGAAAGTGATAACGGTGTTTTCAAGATCCAGAACAGTGAAAACACGAAACTATCAGTCAATAACTTTCAGGGTTAGTGACGTAAAACTTTCTGAAGAACAAGTAAAAACAACAATAAACCCTTTACTGACACCAATTTGAAGTAAAATTGAACAACGCTATTGAGGGAATGCTATTCATTTTTTACGTACAAGTTGATAGTGGTTTCACTCACAAATATTTTTATATTATTTATCTGCTCGAGAATTTGTTTTTTTATTATATCTTAACGTAACTAAATATACATTTAAATTTATTCTCATAAATTACCCACGCACATATACATACCATAAAATAAAAAGAAATAACAGTACGACCCCAATTTATAACTGCAATTAACGAGGCACACTTTTATTGAGGGCTGTAAATGTTGCAGCCTGGAAACACCAAACCTGGTGAGGTTCGGGCTGTTGAGGCAAGAAACAGATGTTTATTCTACTTGTCAACCGTATAAAAGTACACTACAAAATTCCTATCAATTCCCCTTGACAAGGTAAATAAAAAGTTGGACGATGAACTATAAAGATAGGGACACAGCCGGTTTGATGTGATACGGTGGAGACCTCGCGAGTGTCGCGTGCTCACGTTGGAAACTCTCAAGCATATACTTCAGGACCTACGGTGCACTTGTTTTTCTAGCCAATTTCTACACGAGAATAGAATGGTTTCCATTATACCATGCAGGTGAATGATGTGGAAATCGGCGTAAGGCCGAGTTGTAAGGCTACAAACAGTAATGGGGAATTGTTTCTCGTCAGATTATTGAAATACAAGCAACAATGTTTACAAGTGATGACAGACCACTAAGATCGCATTATTAGCGTTGTTGTCACGTCACTGAGTGATTTGTTCCTGATGTTGACCTATTGGTTATAATATTATGCGAAATAGTATAGGCATTTTCACAAGCGCAGATTTTTTCTTCTGTTTATACCCGATGGAAATTTTTTTCCAAAGATAAATCCTAGGATTAGTGATGAATGGTTTTTAAGGTTATTAACAGTCTAGGGACCATTAGCTCTCGCCCAAAACCAGCAGGGTTATTTGAAGCATCTCTATGTGCTACAGCTTGTAAATCGGGCTGGACAATTCCTGTTGATTTAGAACTAGTAATCCAAAAATTACCAGAATATTGGTTGAGTTTGGTTTGAATTTCGTGCAAAACTACCTAAGGGCTATCTGTTTTAGCCGTTCTTAATTCGATGGTGAAAGACTGGAGACAAGGCAACTTGTCAACGTCGCACACCGCCAACTGTTGGACGATTCTTTTACCAACGAATCACGGAAACGACCGACACATTATAAAGCCTCGCGACCAAAAGGGCGAGCATGTTTGATGATTGGGATTCGAATCCGTGACAGGCAGACTGTGAGTCGAGCGTTTTAACTCCAAGGTCATGCTGGCTTGACCTTCTCCGGAATTTAAGGAAGTAATAAAAGAAAGGAATTACGAACCCACACACACGTTGATCCACACAGAACACAATGGACATCGTATTGGTCAGCTTTAGCTGGTTCTGTGAAAATAAATATAGTAATATTAAATGAAATTGTGTGATTGTTTAAAAGATTAAAAATTAACTGATTCGTGACGCTTTAGCTGAAATACAATGGTATTCACCCCGCATGATTCGTAGTGTTGAACTGAAGTTTCATTCTTACATAAGTCTAAAATAATTATAAACTCACAAATGAGCAATAAAACACTTACCAGCAAAAAACAAAACTCACAAGGAATTTACTTTCAGGTATTCCTAAGTAATTACAATTAATATTTATACACATTTAGAATATGAACAGATAAAAAAATAAGATTTCTGAGTACAACAACAAGGGGGGTTGTGTGTAAAAATCACAATGTTATCATTGTTAGGAACACACATAGATCTTTGTGATGAAGATAGGTTCCCTCTAGTCGAACAGGGTAATCATTATGTATTACACTTTTCTTTTCCTTGGGCAGACCGGTTTTACTTGTCGTCTCAAGAGAGCCCCTTACGATGAAATCTGTTATAGGAGCCAAGGGGTTACAAAAATGTGTCAAAGTTGCGTTCACTGAAGCGTTATGTTGTGGGTAGAATATCATTAGGTAACTTATGTGTATGTACGGTAATCACGTTTTATTTCTGTGTTGTCAGTCCGTTTTTCTGTCTAACTATTTCACATAGTAAGTTAGTACGCTTTTTTATGTCCAGGATTCTCTATTACTTAACAATCGTTTCGTTGGTGAAAGAGTAGCCCAAGAGTTGACGGTGGGTGGTGATGACTAGCTGCCTTTCTTCTAGTCTTATACTGCTAAATTTGGGTACTGCTCGCGCAGATAGCCCCCGAAATTCAAAAACAAAACAAACTTAACAATCGGTAAACCCACTCCGAAACATTTTACGCAATATCGTAACAACATTTACGTATAGATTATAAAGTAAATGTGCTACTCCATTTTAATTAAAAGGTGTCGAACAATTGTAATACGACTGTGACAGCGTTTAAAGTTGTATCATCTGACTATAAAAATTTAAGTTGTCATTTATAATAAATAGATGGCGCTGTGATACTGTCTGCTCAGGTTCGGTGATTTCCAAACAAATAATTTTCTGATTTCTAAAGAACATGCTTGTGATAATTTTATACGTCTGTGTTTTGATAGTTCAGAAGGTCTCAGTGTGTAGAACATGCTCATTTTTATACATATAGACTGATGTATAGCGTTAAAAAGTGGCGAGGTAAGTACAACTAACTCCACCCTCACACTTCATACATACATAGCTGACTGAAATATATACATTTTGCGAAATCTAGCTTGACCAAAAAAGAGGCAAAAAAGTGCAGCTGAAGCAGTCAAATGTCGGTAAATTCCTTTATGAGCTAATAAAAAATTTAGATTATTCACGAAATTAATCGTATTTATCGAATAATTATTGATGGAAGTCGGTTATATTAACAACTTTTAATATATAGCGAAGCCCGTAGGTTTTGGTAACACTACTTTCCAACAATACCTTTCATGTAACGTTTTTCAGAATCAACAGTATAACGTAATATTGTTGTTCGTCTTTGTATTGCAAAGATGAAACGAAGTGTATAGATTACAAAACTACAAAAATATTTGTGCATTCCTTAATTTAAGATAAAAGACGTGTGTGTAATTAAGTACGTTGGTAATTTAACAGAAAACAGCTTAATTTATTTTCTATAATGGTAAAGTTTATGCACTCAGCTGTAGGTTAGGTAATTCCACGCTACATCCTTACTTTAGGCTTATGATACCAACACTCATCATACTTATAAGGTTTCACGTCACCCCCTTCCTCCTCACGGCATCCTTCCACTCCGTCACTAAATCGTAATGAGTGAACAGTATTCTATCTGGATAAATGATTGTTAGATTTTATAACTCATCCTTATTCGAGAATTCAAGCTTGTTTGACACACACTGGCTTTTCCATAGGTTAAATATTTCACTGGCAAAAAATATTTACAAAAACAGATGATAAATAGTTAGTGTTTACTTGATCAGTATTTATGATCTGATTTTGCCACAAAGGAGACATGAGTAATATGTATTCCTAACGCTGAACTTCCACGTCGTAATGTACTGAGAGACGAGAAATGTGATAACTGGTAACGTAAGTTACATGACATTACACGGTGTTACAAGTGAATAACTGCCTCTTCACAATGTTAAGATTATATTAGCTTGTTGTTCATGATGTTTAAATATGAAAATCGATTGGCTGCTTATAAAGTGTAAATTCGTTAATCACTCATAAAGCAACAAATGCATTCATTGACGGTTCCTAATGTAATACATGTACTGTAATAATACGTAGTTGTTTACTTCTAAAAGCTCAAATGTAAACTTATTCGTGTAAACAGTGTAATAATCTATAGTTGTTTACTAGTTGTAGTGGTTGAAACATTCATTTACTTGTGTAAACAGTGTAATATTTTGTAGTTGTTTACTTCCAGTGGTTGAAATGGTAACTTACCATTATAAACAATGTAACAGTGTGTATGTAGTTGTTTACATCTAGTAGTTGAAACGGGTACTTACCCAAAAGAACAATGTAATAGTGTGTCTGTAGTTGTTTTCATTTAGTGGTTGAAATGGCCTGTTACCCATATATAAACAATTTAATAGTCTGTAGTTGTTTACTTCTGGTGGTTGGAATGGTCACTTATATAATAGTGGATCCGTAGTTGTGTAATGCTAGAAAGAGTTTAGTAAGTCTTTGATAGACTGTTTAGGCACAGTATTTATGATGAAACTTCGTAGAATGGTCAGCAACTTCTTGTTGTGTCTCCACAACAGTTGCCGTCCATTCTATAATGTTTAGTAATTATATCAAAGAATACTTGGAGTTTCGCCACGTTGTTTGTGTCCATGTTACATATGGAGTATCATAATGTTTTACGTATTTAGACTCTTTTGAGACTTCATATTCGGGTTATCCTAACAATTATACTGACGGATATCATGCACATATCTAGACTTTTGTGAAACTTCGTAGTTATACCTTACTATCCGGATATCGTGAGACATCACAGTTGTACCTTACTATCCGGATATCGTGAGACATCACAGTTGTACCTTACTATCTGGATATCGTGAGACATCACAGTTATACCTTACTATCCGGATATCGTGAGACATCACAGTTGTACCTTACTATCCGGATATCGTGAGACTTCATAGCTATTCTTTACTATCCGGATATCGAGGGACTTCATAGTTATATTTTACTATCCGGTTACCGGAAAACCTTCTTCTGTGTGTCCAAGGTTTGATGCTAAGTTTACTATTGTTGTGTTTTGTAAACGCTACTTCCCATTGTTTTACGTACAGGTAAAGATATGAAAAGTCAATGAATTCGCCAGAAAACAGCCTTTGGTAATTTTTGAAAGTACGTGGTAATATGATTGCATGTAAGTTTTATTATTATTATTTTCAGAAATATTTTTTATTAATTTTATATTCACCGCTGGTACTAGCGATAAGTTTACGGATTTACAACGCCAAAATGAGGGATTCAATTCCCCTCGGTGTACTCAGCAGACAGTCCGATGTGACTTTGCTGTAAGAAAACACACACACATTAATTTCATCAATACAAGGTGAAAACAACATGCAATTTTTGTCAATAGCTAATCGTTAACTGCTTGATTTTCTATTTATTTTGGATATGACAAGCTTGCTTGCTAACTTAAAACCCTGTATTGAATGTTGCTCCACATGCAATTACGTGTGGATACAAATAAAGCACACCTCTTTTTCCCAACACGAACACACACGCGTGCGCACGAGCGAAAGCACACACAAAAACAGTACTTTTATTGAAACTGCTGTTCAGCCATTTTACTTCGAACAAATCCGTTCATTGACGTGGTTCATAATGACAACATAAATCTTTAAAACATCCTCAGCCATGAACAATGATTTGGATTTGTGTTTTTTTATTGTTGTTTTCTTTTTGTTCGCACGCGAGTTCCAAGTTGTATATATAATGAACGCAACCCAAAGGGGATTAAACTTTTAATAATGTTTTTACATAATTGTGAAGTGTGTGCAATTTTGTGTATGAAAAAAACAAAACTATTATATCCTTCTCTTCATTTATAATACTGACCATTCTGTAAGCGGTCGTTAACTAGAACGTTTCCTTTGAAAAATAGTACGTCACAGTTTGGTTAAGGTGGCGCGTAAGATATGGAGTTATCGACCAACCTATCACTAATTGTTCACACTAATTTTAAGGTCTTTCGTCCTTGCATTGGTCAAAATTTCTAAACGTTTTTTTTTTCAAATCTTTTATTCGTCTATCTGTTTCTCTAGATGTTAATACGTAGGTGTCCATCCTACGATACGGACACAAACTCACTGAGAAGTACAGAAATGGCTTATAGGTGGGTGTATGTGTGTATGTACCTATTAGTGACATAACAGGTTCCGCCCCTCATTTAAATAAAGTTATTTGCAGAGGAGAGGTAAATATACTGGTGATCTTTTTAGTTTTCGTTAATAACTTGTTTTACAGAGACTCCTGAGTGTATTCTTGCTGAATGTTTATTACTGGGTGGCCCCTAGAGTGAGGGCATATTGTTCCACCCTAATCGTACGACAGAGCCTTTATGAATACGTACTCATTGTCATCACGTACGTGGGTATACGTGATCATCTGTTGTGTTAAGACATGAGTCAGTAATGAAAAGAGGCTTTTTTCGGTGTCATTTCAGAGACTGCTCACAAAGTATTCTTACGCCATGACGAACATTTCGAGAATTTTGGAATACGCATAGCTTATACAGTGACCTTACCTGACATCTGAAAAAAGTTGAAAATAACCAAAGATTTCTCCCATTGTGACCCGCTCTGGTTTTGTTGAAATTTGCCCCCGTCGGTATATCTGCAGACTTACAACCCTAGGGTTTCCATGCCCCTAGTGGGTGGAGCACAGATAGTGAATTGTGTACATCCACCTTTCCACTCTTTACAGGGCCTTCTTCCACAAAATGGCCCGGCATTTCCAGGTGGGTAAAGGCGTGCGACTCGTAATCTGAGGGTCGCGGGTTCGCATCCCCGTCGCACCAAACATGCCTTTTCAGCCGTGGGGGCGTTATAATGTGACGGTCAATCCCACTATTCGTTAGTAAAAAAGTAACCCAAAAGTTGGCGGTGGGTGGTGATGACTAGCTGCCTTCCCTCTGGTCTTACACCGCTAAATCAGGGACGGCTAGCGCAGATAGCCCTCGTGTAGTTTTGCGCGAAATTCAAAAACAATTACAATCTTCCACAAAGCCCTTGTGAGATCTTACCACCTGCGTCAAAGATAATTCCGTCCTTTTGTTTTCCAAAGTTCAAATGTTCCTAACATACCATTAGGACTAGAAAGTTTTGATTTATGTGTATCATATATTTCTGGTTCTCTTTATTGAAGTTTGACTGTAATCTTTGTTTGAATGCATAGATGATCTGTTATTAAATTTACTAGAGTACCGTTAATACGTAAGTCGTTATTAGCTGTTGTTAAATTTTGTAGTCAAACCTATGGTCAGACAGATTACACTTGTAGAATTCTGGACAAGATGGTATCTTAATGTATAAAGATACAGAAGTGTTTATGTATATAAACTACGTATTCTTCGCAAAATTTAGGTGTTGAGTGTTAACACTTTCCTGATATCAGATCATGCGCCAATGTTTGGTGTTATTACCTCTCCTATAATGTCATTCTGTCATGATAAAAAGTGGAAATTACAGTCTCTGTATTGTATATACTCGATTCAAAGTAAGCTGTCAAGGTCACAATAAGTTTCTTATAGTTATTGTTTTTTTAGTGAACTTACACACAATATCCATATCTTGATGTATTTGTTATACACACTAATCCCCAGCTTGATGTATTTGTTATACACACTAATCCCCAGCTTGATGTATTTGTTACACACACTAATCTCCAGCTTGATGCATTTGTTACACACACTAATCCCCAGCTTGATGCATTTGTTACACACACTAATCCCCAGCTTGATGCATTTGTTACACACACTAATCCCCAGCTTGAAGTATTTGTTATACACACTAATCCCCAGCTTAATGTATTTGTTATACACACTAATCCCCAGCTTGAAGTATTTGTTATACACACTAATCCCCAGCTTGAAGTATTTGTTGCACACAGTAATCCCCAGCTTGAAGTATTTGTTATAGACAATAATCCCTAGCTTGTAGTGTTTGTTACAGGCAATAATCCCCAGCCTGAAATATTTGTTATGCACAATAATCCTAAGGTTGAAATATTTGTTATGCACAATAATCCCCAGCTTGAAGTATTTGTTATAGACACTCCCCAGCTTGAAGTATTTGTTACAGACAATAATCCCTAGCTTGAGGTATTTGTTACAGACAATCCCCAGCTTGAAGTATTTGTTATACACAATCCCCAGCTTGAAGTATTTGTTACAGTCAATAATCCCCAGCTTGAAGTATTTGTTTTATTAATTCAATTTTTATGAACATGTTTTATGTTCATTCCTCTTCTCTACACTGACTTCAATAACAGTATTGTTTTCATAGTTGAGTTGTGCACAATAATTTCCGGGAAATTATTGATGTAAGATTTATTTGTTATTTTAAACGTACACCTCATTTTTATTCAATACGTAATGATTTAAAAACTCGGTGTAATAGCATGACGAACGTAGTAAGCTGAACAGGATGACAAAGTGATGTCTCCAGATATTTTTATATACATCGTATATTTATGTTTATTTATTCTATGTTCTATGTTTATATATATATGTATATCAATACGGAACAAACAATGGTTTGTTCGTAAAGGTCCGTAATAATTTTGTAAAATAAACAGGAGGATTTGAAACGTTTAGTTTTTGTTTGAAATGGATTATGGCACTAAAACTGGAAATGTCAAAAGGTATTACATTTTTGTAGTGATTCATAAAAGGTTTATAAAGAAAACGTGTCCAGTCAGTAGCTTAATGTTACTGTTAATATAATTTATCGTCAGGGAGTATAATGAAATGATGGGATTCATAGTGATGTTCACACTTTGTTTTAAAGAAATTTTAACTCATTTTAAATGCTAACTTTAACCATCTCGTTGATGGTTCTGGCCAACAGTTAGCATCTCTAAAGGAAAGAGATTGGTGTAAACAATTATTTCCCCACCCCCAGTAAGGGTGGACAATCCCCTGTGTTTTTCGACGTAACGGGTTTTCTGACTGTCCAGTTGCAGGCCTGGAAGACCACCGAAGAGGGCTTCGATGGTTGGCATGCCCGCATCACCCACAAGTTTAATGAAGAAAGGAAGGCTTGACGGAGGGTATCGTGGCTACGAAAATGGACATATAACTGGTAAGCATTCTCCTCTGACGATCAAACGTTTAGTCTTAGAATTAATAATTATTTTCCATGCTAACCCATTTCATTGAACATGTTACGAAACAGTTAATATAGTTTTATTAACGAATTTCCGCGAAATACTGTTTCTTATTTGTAAGTTTCATTTTATACGATTCTCACTCAATGCTTTACAGTGGCTGCTTTAAACATTTGAGTTGTTCGTTTCGCTGTTTTCCAAGACAGCCATTAATCAGGCGTCCAACTCCTGTTTACCGCAATGGTCGGAGTTTCACGAACCACATCTCCTTTCGCTGCAGACTGTTGCGTGATAAGAGTAACAGAGATCTGTATCACAACTGATGAAAATTATGCGATCGTTTGTCGCGTGTGTTTTTATTAAACTCCTTTTTCTGATGGCGTAATCAAGTACAAGTGAGACGGAGTTTATATTAAAATTGGACACTTTGTTATAGACGAATTCTGTGTTAACGTTATTTGCAAATGCACACAAACAAACAAATTTTATTTTTTGCACTTCTGTATGGCCCGGCATGGCCAAGCGCGTTCGTTCGATTTGTAATCCGACGGGGGCAGGTTCGAAACTCGGTCGCACCAAACATGCTCGCCATTTCAGCCGCGGGGGCGTTATTATGTGACGGTCAATCCCACTATTCGTTGGTAAAAGAGTAGCCCAAGAGTCGACGGTGGGTGGTGATGACTAGTTGCTTTCTTTCTAGTATTACACAACTAAATTATGGACGGCTAGCACAGATAGCCCTCGTGTAACTTTGTGCGAAATTAAAAAAAACAAAACAAGTGTTCGATTCAAATTAACTGAAGGTGACACATATGTATATATATATATATATATATATATGTATACACATATTTAAATTAATTCGAACTATGAACAAAAATCGAGCGGCACAACAGGGTCGTTTTCGTACATCTGGGTTGAGACTAGATACAACCATATCAATTACACTCTCCTCTAAACATACAGAAATCGAATATCCGATCCTTCAATTTTGACAGTAATTTTTAAAATAGAGGCGCGCGTGGTTGAAAGTGATAAGGTTGAAACTTCAGACTGTATGCTAGGTTTTCAAAAAGGCGTGGGTGATTTTTCAATGTCTAATGTAATAAAGTTTAGCACTGTTTACGTCGCATTAAGAAAACCCTATTTCGCTATATATTGTACACACGCCTGTTTCGAGTTAAACACCGATTATAAGGTTTTCTGAAACAGAAGATGAAATAATAAGAATTTGTTTTGCTTAGCCAGATTGTTTGTTGCTACAGATCTCAGAGTGAGAGACACGCAGATGCCTATTGACTATTTTACAAAGGAGCTAAGAGAAAAAACGTGTTCTCAGAATTTGATTGATAATTCGTTTGAAAGATTTGTTTTATTTGTTTTTGAATTTCGCGCAAAACTACACAAGGGCTATCTGCGCTAGCCGTCCCTAATTTAGCAGTGTAAGACTAGAGGGAAGACAGCTAGTCATCACCACCCACCGTCGACTCTTGGACTACTATTTTACCAATGAATAGTCGTATTGACCGACATATTATAACGTCCTTACGGCTGAAAGGGCGAGCATGTTCGGTGTAACGAGGGATCCGAACCCGCCACCATCAGATTACGAGTCGAACGCCCAAACCCACCTGGTCATGCCGGGCACAAAGATTTGTATTTAGTCCTAGAATTATAACTAGCGTTTAGTTCCGTACAGCTAAGCTTGGAGACGTGTTTTGTCTTCAAATTATAGTGTCTTCACTGGACATTGATCATTCATGTAGTTTGTGTATCGGACTTACGAGTAAAGTATATATAAAAAAAATCTTACATTTTTATTACCGCTAAAAATCGGGTTTCAATACCTGCGGCGAGCAGGATGCATATCGCCCATTGTTTAGTTTTGCGCATAAGAACAAAGAATCGAATGTTGCGTTTAAACCCTAAAAATGACAGAGAACACCGAAACTTGCATCCCTTTCTTAGTATGAAAATATTGTCAAAAACTCGGTTTTCGTTTTAAAGTTCTGTATCTAATTGAAGGCGATTTTTTTATTAAGACGAATGAAAAAGATAACTAGATTTGCGAATAATACCAAAGATAGAAACAAATCTTGTGTTTCACATGTTCTTATTGGCATGACGTTCTCCTATGTACAAAATGCACGAAACCAGAGATAGATAGCATCATCCACTGTTGTTCCCCAAACCCAAACAACAGATTACTAACCCTCTCCATTTATTCCGAACCTCAAACGGGTTAATTTTCGTTTGAATCAATTCTGAAAATTTTCTGCACGTGACATACGATCTGCGTGATGCGCGCAGTTCGTATTGTGCCATCACTTCCGACACGTGCAGAACTTCAGTTCAAAGCTGTCGTCTTTTGCCAGTTTCTCCTGGTGTAGATAGCGTTCCGTTTCAATAATTATCGTGCATGATGAGTCAGCTGCTGACCATTAGTGAGTGTTCTTATGTGTAGTTTGTTGATTGTTCTAGATTAAAACAAAACACGGGTAAGGATCTATCGTACACAAAGCCATAGAGTTGCTTTGTGTGAAATGTGTGTGCGTGTGTGTTGGGGTACAGAAAAATTGTTTGTTTTTGAATTTCGCGCAAAACTGCACGAGGGCTATCTGCGCTAGTCGTCCCTAATTTAGCAGTGTAAGACTAGAGGGACGGCAGCTAGTCATCACCACCCACCGCCGACTCTTTTGCTACTCTTTTATCAACGAATAGTGGGATTGACCATCACGTTATAACGTTCCCACGGCCGAAAAGACGAGTGTTTAGTGTAACGGGGATTCGAACTCGCGACTCTCGGATTACGAGTCAAACGCCTTAACCTCCTGACCATGCCAGGGCTTAGAGAAAATCAGTCTCGATTTGTCCGTTACGAGGTTTTGCATTTGCTAGGGAATCCCAAAGCTTTCTGGTGTTCTAATAAAAATTCTACTAATTTCAGTCGATATTACCGCATTAGACGCGTTCGATTTGTTTGTTTGTTTTAAATATCAAACAGTTAGATAATAATTTCTCTGAAGGTTTAACGTTTTTCGCGGGAACTTTTACCGAATCGAATCCTGTATCAATAAATCTTGTAAGTGTTCACCTTAATAATTTATCGGTTCAAAAACTTCGAATTAAACAAAGCACGGTTTTTCTTCTTTTTTTCAAAACATGTTTTACTCAATAGACATAGCATCACCTCATTGTCACACTCTTGTGTGAAAACATTTGCACAGAAATATTTAGATGTGATCAAATTGAATTTCGCGCATCTGATGCAAATATTTGCACGCCCTCTATGAAAAAATATTGTTGGTCGCTCTTTTTTTTTCCTTTTAATCCTCTTAATCGTTTGGAGAAAAAAAGTTATGTGGGTTGACTGGTTGAGATACAATAAAGTTTCATACCATCAATAGAAATATGCGGGCTATTTTCTAAAAGGTTTGAATGACAATTTCTTTCTTTCGTTCAAGAATTTCAGTCTTTTGTTTGAAAGTGGCGTAAATGGTTTTCAATCAATACTGCTCAACGAGTTAGTGAGTAGAATTCTGAGAATTAATTTTTCAATTATCTATAAGATGGCGCCACATTTACATTCGTATGTTTATACAGTCACGATATATTTTGATTACTATATCCATAACGCGAACTTTCGTGCTAATTGTTTTGGTGTTTGTTTTTTGTTTCCTTTTTTGATTTGCCTTAATATATTTTGGCTAGAAGTAAACCAGGGATAATAAAACATTGGAATGAAATCCTTCTCCGTTACAGATGTATCTGTCATATCTCCGTTTGTTGTCAAATTATTTGTAACAATTAGCGTGTGGCCACGTTGACTGAGTATCGTATGACAGACATAAGTTGGAATTTATCAGTAACAAACGTGTAATTGATTTACTGTTACGTTTGGTCAATACGAGGTACTCAGAAGTGAGATCCGTGTATGTTTGTTACCTGTTTCAACAGCAAGGACCTCATAACGTTTAGTCCTCTGGTGGAAAATTATTGTACCATACCAATACAGAGCTAATAACTAAATAGAAATAGCTTATTACAACTGTTTGTACGGCACTTCTGTGAAAGATCCAATTTTATAATGAATATAGTGCACTAGATGGTACAGCTGTTGAAGAACACGTAACCTGGATGTGCTGACGCCAGAATAAATATACAGCACAAGATAGAGACGGCACTTGCGTAAGTGACGTAGGAGAAGTCATTACAGGACATATGAAATATCTGCCGTTTGCTCTGCTTTATAGGTATGATTACTCTTCTCTTGTCGGCTGTATATCACTGAACTCTTTAATTGAAGGTTGGCCTTAACAGGAATTTTACAGCGTATCCTGCTATTAAGCTTTATAGTGGACCGATAAGACCGTGAAATATACAAGAATAATATGGTCATAACCAACTGACGAACGAGGTTGTCCAAACACATAGGTCGATGTAGTAAAACATATAAAATTTTACCGTGTACTGTTTACCATATCCTATGTACACACGTGTATAAATGTAGGCCTGACTCTGTAAGGAACTGAAGCATGTCACAGGCACCCCCCATCTCCTGACACAGCCAAAATTTCCCACAGTACTCAGCAGTTTATTACGTCCAGTAGCTTCTGTAGGCAAAACTAATAAGTTGTAGTTACAACTACTTTGTTCTATCAGAGTATGTCTTTTGGTTAATGGTTCTAAGTTAACAAACCTACAAGAATAGAAACCAAATAGAACATTATCCTTTTCTAAACAATTGTCGTAATGTTTCAAAATTTGTTTTTTTAGGAATAGTGACAAAGAGTTATAAACATAAACTCCTGGTGATATGAATAAGAAACAACAAAAATTGACCAGTAAAATAAGTTCCACGGAACAAGCCTGCGCCCCCTGGCGGTGGATACTGAATATCATTTTTTTATCATTATAGATTTTTTTTTATAAGCATAAACTTTATTAATTTTAAACACAAACACTTAAGTTAGGCTTAAATACTTCTACGGATTTGAGCACAACCCTCCACCTGTTGTTGGCATTGTTAAGTTACTCTTGAAAAACCATACTGAATGATATTTAGCTATTGTGCTATAGTGCAACATCTGTTGAAAGTTTATGGTTATAATTTCAAAATTATTTGTAAGTTTGGCCCACACTAACAACATTACATGGTAATTTTGGGATTTAAAGTGTCTCTAAAGATCCTTGTTCTATACAGGCGACCATCTGGACAAGGCGTCATTGCTCCACAATGGCTATAACCAGCACATGGTGGCAGCGGTGGCGGCAGCGGCGGCGGCAGCGGCAGGAGCTCCTCCACACATCAGTCCAATGCCGTTTATGGCATTAAACCACCAGGTGTCGCACCACAACATGATTCCTAGCACAATATCTCCATCCCTCTCAGTTCCATCTAGTCATTCTCATCTTCATGGACTTTCACACCGAAGCGAAGGCGCTGGCGTCAAAGATAAAACCGCACATGGATCGGACATTCACTCTTCGAACAGGTAATTATACAGTTGGTTTGTTGTTGTTTTTTAATTGAAAAAAATACTTTACGAATCTTATATTGTTGTCGTAGTTCAGCATATCGTGTTTGTTTCAGAACTCCACGCAAGGAAGCTAGTCAACAGAACCCACCGTCATCTCTGGTATCACTTCTTTCCTGACTAAATAGTGGGGATTTCACGCTCATTTTCATAACGCGCCTGTGGCCTCAAAATTTGGAACATTTTTTTAGCGGCTAACCATTTACCTAAGTTAAGAAGAATACTAATAGATTTTTCTTACCACTAAATGTCGTGAAAAGTATATTAAAATGCCCAGAAAGTTGTATTTTAACCATTTGAATTAAGTAGTGCAAACAGATATCCACGAGTCAAAGACACTCAGCCTGGTCTTACGACTTTTCACACATGTAATTACAGCTTTTAAGAGTCTTAATTTTGATGGGGAGGGGGTGATAATCTGTGTTAATGTGCTTTTAGTTACACACGCGCACACACACACATATATATCTATATAATTAGATAGCGAACTCGGAGAGACTAATTCATTTTTCTTACATGCGAGTATTAGATTGCCTACCCGCCCATTGTATTTGTGGAATCATGTGCCTCTATTGGTGTCCATATCCTCGGTGTCAATTTCCTTGTTACCGTATTCTTTCTAGCAAATTCTGCACGGCTTTCTATGCGTGTTACGAGACACACCCAGAGTAATTGGGAAATGATATTATTTGGTTGGGAAAAAATGTGATTTAACAAAAAGATATAATGCAAACCTTCCTTACAGCCCGGGGTGGCCACGTGGTTAGGGCGCTGGACTGGTAATCCGACGGTTGCGGGTTCGATTCCCCGTTACATCAAACATGCTTGTCCTTTCATCCGTGGGGGCGTTATAATATGGCGGTCAAAGAGTAACCCAAGAATTGCCGGTGGGTGATGACAACTAGCTGTCTTCACTTCAAATAAACCCTCTATCTTGCATTTTTTTTTAAAAATATTTTCAAATGTTTCTCATTAGTTTGTCTCAGATCGTATAAAATATGGATACAGTTATTGTGTTCATTACAAATACGTGATTATCGTGTTTTAATGAAGGTTTGGCGATTGACTGAAACCTTCGTACAGCTTTGATAGTAAATACCAGCATAAAGAGCATTAAAAAACACAATATTTCATGGGGAACCATTATGACTGATTATTGTTTGTTTTGAATTTCGCGCAAACCTACTCGAGGGCTATCTGCACTAGCCGTCTCTAATTGAAATTGTAAGATTAGAGAGAAGGCAGCTGGTCATCACGACCCACTGTGAACTCATGAGCTACTCTTTTACCAACGAATAGTGGGATTGACCGTCACATTGTAACGTTCCCCCGGCTGAAAGGGCAAGCATGTTTGGTGTGACGGGGATTCGATTACGAGTCGCGAACCTTAACCACCTGTTAACCTATCAATGTTACAACGAACATAAAATGTTTACCTAATGCGTTTCGCCAGAAATGTTACAGTGCTTGATTTAATAAACTTTTACAGTAAGTTCACTACGTGTGGAAGTAACGTTAATTCAAACAAAGTAGGAAAATTACTCAGCTCTATTATATTAGAGCTGTAAGGGAATTTTCGTAGAATGAGTTGTGGTGTTATACCTACACTCGTCACCCAACAACTGAAAGCTGTAAAATACTTCCATGACGTCTCTTATAACTGCAAAACGTATATATGTATAGACACACACACTTTTACGAGTCATACAAAATGAATACCAAGTTTCGTGATGACGAAAACCCTACTTGAAGTAAAAATGTATTCTCATGACAGCTGGTATGAGTATTGGCACTTTGATTAAAATAAAGTACAGAACAACGTTTCGTCCTACTTAGGTCATCTTCAGATTAACCTGAGCACCAAGTTTGTTCTGTGCCTTCTTAAGAAAATTACGTTTATAACTTTAGGTCATACTTACACTCCCCTGATAAAAGTCATTCATGTTGTGAGTAAGGTCCTGTTAGCGCCCTCTGGTAGCACAAAATTTATTCATTAGTAATTTTAGATTTTATTATTTTATCAAAGATAATAATTTAATTTATACAACGAACATTTCTTATTGTTAATTGAATGTACGTTTATAAATTTAGTGCATGAAACTTAAGTTACATTTACGTCCTCTGGTGCTAAATGTTTAAATTTATATTATATCTAACTTCCTCTGGAACAATTATTCTATGCACTACTTTATATGTAAAAAATGAAGTTAGGCCTATTATAAACTGCTAAATATTTCTCTAAACAACCCAGTGTAAGGTTGTACAACTAAACAGATATTTTGACAAACCGTGCAAGTTATTTTTGCTTCCATGTGGTTAAACATTACCAGAAGAGGACGCGACCATAGATCAAATGTTCTTGCACAACGAGGATAGTTTTTTTTATTTAAATTAAGCACAAAGCTACACAATGGGCTATCTGTGCTCTGCCCACCACGGGTATCGAAACCCGGATTTTAGCGTGTAAGTCCGCAGACATACCGCTGAGCCACTGGGGGGCACGAGGATAGACGTGTTTACAATTGAAGTGTCTTTAGTTTCAAACATTGTCTAGTTCTGTTCACAGAAAAGTCTACTTTATCACCAGGTAACTCGTAAACTCATAACAATTACCCAACTAGTGGATACAAAAGGTCTTTTTAATACCTAATAAATAGGCCAGACAGATCTTTTTACACCCCAACTAGTGAATCTGACAGGTCTTTTTAGAACCTAACTGGCGGATAAAACTGGTCTTTTTAGAACTTAACTTTTGGATAAGACTGGTGTCATTTTATAACCCAACTAGTGAATCCGACAGGTCTTTTTAAAACCTAACTAGTGGATCAGATAGATCTTCTTTTTTATAACCCAACTAGTGAATCCGACAGGTCTTTTAAAAACCTAACTAGTGGATCAGATAGATCTTTTTTATAACCCAACTAGTGAATCCGACAGGTCTTTTTAAAACCTAACTAGTGGATCAGATAGATTTTTTTTATAACCCAACTAGTGAATTCGACAGGTCTTTTTAAAACCTAACTAGTGGATCAGATAGATCTTTTTTATAACCCAACTAGTGAATCCGACAGGTCTTTTTAGAACCTAACTGGTGGATAAGACTGGACTTTTTAGAATCTAACTAGTGGATAAGACTGGGATCTTTTTAGAAGCTAACTAGTGGATAAGACTGGGGTCTTTTTAGAATCTAACTAGTGGATAAGACTGGGGTCTTTCTAGAACCTAATTAGTGGATAAGACTGGGGTCTTTTTAGAACCTAACTAGTGGATAAGACAGGACTTTTTAGAATCTAACTAGTGGATAAGACTGGGATCTTTTTAGAAGCTAACTAGTGGATAAGACTGGGGTCTTTTTAGAACCTAACTAGTGGATAAGACTTGCGACTTTTTAGAACCTAACTAGTGAATAAGACTGGACTTTTTAGAATCTAACTAGTGGATAAGACTGGGATCTTTTTAGAACCTAACTAGTGGATAAGACTGGACTTTTTAGAACCCATCTGATGGATGCGACATCAAATACTCCTCCATGATATCCGTAGTCATAAAGCGACTTTCTTTACGAGTCCCACACACTCAAAGCAGGACAGTAGAAGGAAGTTGTTTTTTTGTTTATGTGTTTTTATGTTGTTGTTTTTGGCCTAGTTGGGTGTTTTGCATATGAACATTGAAGGACGTTAGCTGTAATGATTGTTCTGATTTAAAATATCTCTACTAGTGGCGCATAAACTTCTTTCTTAAGAAGTAAATATTTTAGTTCGGCGAGTTCTCAATCTTGCCACGTCTCTCTCACAACGACTAATAAAGTGGGTATCCCAAAAGAATAAAATACATTTTTTATATGCAAAAACGGCTCGTTTGGGTTCAGAAAATATTTTAAATAGAAGAGCGAACAACATTTCGACCTTCTTCGGTCATCGTCAGGTTCTGATTTAAAATATCTCTACAAGTGGCGCATAAACTTCTTTCTTAAGAAGTAAATATTTTAGTTCTGACGATGACCTGAACCTGACGATGACCGAAGAAGGTCGAAACGTTGTTCGCTCTTCTATTTAAAACATGTTCTGAACCCAAACGAGCCGTTTTTGCATATAAAATTCTCAACAAGTGGGTTTCTCGACATCACTGAATAAAATACATTAATTAATGATACTCGGGTAAATTTTGCCATTGCGTTGGTCGTTATCAGGTTTATCGTATTGCTTAAACACAATTATAATCAAATTTTAGCTGTTTTCAAATCTCATTTTCCACGGAAGATGGGGCTTGTCTTGAATTTCGCGCAAAGCTACAGGAGGTCTGTCTGCGCTAGCCATCCCTAATTTAACAGTGTAAGACCAGAGGTAAGGCAGCTAATCATCACCACCCACCGCCAACTCTTGGGCTACTCTTTTACATACGAAAATATTGCATTATAACCTTTCCACGGCTGAAAGAGCGAACATGTTTGGTGCCAAGTAGATTCGAACCCGCACCCCTCAGATTATGAGTGGAGTGTCTTAACCTGACCATACCGGGTCTCTAAGGAAAGCGAACATAGAGATATCAATTAATTTGATTCAAAGTGTTATAATTGTACACAGGATTTATTGCATTGAATTAAATATCAAAACAACAAGCATGCATTTAGTAATAAAATAAACAGGGGTTTCTCTGAGCATCGTCAAATATAAAGAACCGATTTCATTATTTATGTAATTTTATCATTTTAGAAACAATAAAAGAAATAAGGCATGCGCATAAAACATTTTTCCCTCTATCCTCAGTGAAACTAATATGTCGTATTTGTGACAGTTTCATAAAAAAAATAAAAGGGTTTCTTCGTATTCGACAGATGGGTCGGAAAAGTAGGCGATCAAACAAACAAATGAAAAAAATACCAGTTTGCAGTTGAGCTTCTGGTCGGATTTTTATCTGCTTGCCAGTTAATATAAGCTGGAGGAATGATGGATTACAGTCAGGACCTAGTCGACAACAAAAAGGGAAATCAACTCAGCGAAGACATTAATCATCGGAGTGGCACTTCGTAAGACAGAGGCGCTGCCATTGGTCGATTTGTGTTTTACAGCGCTCCCAAGTGTCAGGCTAGCTTAATTACTCGAAACTGCAAAGACGGATCATCGCGAAATAGTGCAAATTTATCCAGTCACCCTTGGCCGGTTATGAACTAGGAAAATGCATTAATAGAAGGTACTGCTGTCATTTTGGTAATCTTAAGTTTCCAGAAATCTTTTTTTTTCCCTCTGAAACGCTAACTTTCTCCGCTAATTCCCGGACCTAGTTATTTATCCTCAAACGAGATGAAGGATTGATATGCAAATAGGAAGACTCTCTCGGAATATACATTTATTCCTTTTAAACTTTACCCTGCCTTGGTTGTTTAGTCTTATTAAGTCTTTCATTTATGTCAGACGAGCGAACGTCATTAAATAAAATGCGAAATTCCACAATATCTGCACGGAATTATAGGACTGACGTATCTGCCCACCTCTGGACTTAACGTGTAGCAAGCCTTGGTATTATGTCTTTACCAACTCCTCCTAGAAAACAAACGTTGCGACGGCTCTTTTACGTATCTCGTTTCACTTTCTTCAGAAGTTTGAAGCCACAAGATACTACAGAAAATGTGTGTATAAACAGACACAACACAAAGATCAGCAGCTAGTTAACAGCTTAGAAACACACACACTATTTTCTGGTTAAGACATGATTTATTGATTTATAACACCACCCGTGAAACAAGGACAAAGGTAGCTGGAAAATGTTGTAAGGTTTTCATTAAGCTAATGAAACAACAAGAGATCGATATATTGTAACTTCGTGTAGAGTGTTTGTTTGATGAGGGAAGAATAGTTCAACTTGTGTTATAAAGAAGTAATTTTAATTTAATATATTTCATACTGAACTGTTTTTGAACAGAGAAACCACTGGTGTCGTGAATTAAACGTTATACACACATAACGTTATACGTCTGCAAATTAACTACCCAGCCACTGAAAATCTTATGAAATTAGGGGGGGAAAACATAAAAAGGGAAAATATTACAAAATTGAGGCGACGATATAAAAATCGAAGAGCTTTTCTCAGAAGACAATTTTTGTTATTTTGGTAAAATGTCACAGATTCCAGGAGTAACTCCTTCTAGTTTCATTAGTTCTAGTTCAATTGTGGAAACGTTTAACTCTAGTAAACAAAATAACAAATAATATTTACAACAAATAATTCACGCATTTTAAACCAGTTATAAATACCTATGCATACATAGCTCTCTGTTCGTGGACAGGGTCCCTCGCTGGTACAGCGGTAAGTCTACGGATTTACAATGCTAAAATTAGCGGTTCGATTTCCCTCGGTGGACTCAGCAGATAGCCCAATGTGGCTCTGCTATAAAAAACACACACTCGTGGACAGGTATGTATGAATGTCATATACTGATCTCTTCAAATTATATTGTATATGTGTATGCATACATAGGCATCGACCCACACACACATATATTATCGGAGAGTTATTGTAATATAAATACCATTGATTAAGTAATAATGTAAACGTGGAATAGTATAAAAAAGGATACAAGGAAAACAATGGTGTTATAAGATATGTCCTTGAACTAAAGTTATTAGGACAAGTACGTACCACACAAATATGTTGGTTTGTTTGTTCTGAATCTCGCGCAAAGTTACGCGAAAGCAGTCTGTGCTAACCGTCCCTAATTTAGCTAAGACAAGGCAGTTAGTCATCTCCACCCACCGCTAACTCTTGTGCTACTCTTTTACCAACGAATAGTGGGATTGACCATAACATAATAATGCTCCCACGGCTGAAAGGGCGAGCATGTTTGGTGCAACGTAGATTCGAACCCGCGATCCTAAGATTTCGAGTCGAACGCCTTAATCCACATGGCCATGCCGGGCCTTAATTTCTCAGTTAAGTCTTTACAACTAAAACTATTATGCTACAAGGTCAAAATGAAAAACTTAAAATGAAAATTCTTCTTAGAAATAAATTACACTATCTCTTCTTTCTTTTTTATCTAATTTTCAATTCTAATTCAGTTGGTTGACTTGAGGGTACGAGAATATTTTTATAGCTGTATTTTTAATTCGAATTTTTTTTTATATTGAACAAAAAAACTAGAAAACGAACGATCTGTGTTATGACCACATTGAATATCTGAACCTCATTTTTAGCGTTATAAACCATGGAAGCAATACGAAAAAAAAAATACAAAAAACGTAGTGAAACCTACGTAAGCTCTCTATTAGATTAGACATGAAACTCGTGTGTATGAAAGCCGAACGTCAGAAGTCGCGTCAAAATACGTGTATGCTAATAGACCTGTTTAAAGAACTTTTTTTTTCCTTGCTTAATAGTATGGAAACTTCATCAAGTTGCGTTTCCTGAAGATAATAAAACGACCCGAAATGGCACGTGGGTTAAGACGTTCGACTCGTAATTCGAGAGTCGTGGGTTCGAATCCCCTTTAGACTGTACTTTTTTTTATCCCTGTGGTGTATTCTTCCACGTTGATAAAAGTTATATCGCAGAAATTTCAATAAAAAAATTGTTAGATTTATATCCCTCTGGTGTTTGTTTGCTAAATTAAATTCTGTAACATGCGAAGTATTGTTTGTTTGTTTAGAATTAAGCACAAAGCTACTCAATGGGCTATCTGTGCTCTGCCCACCACGGGTATCGAAACCCGGTTTTTAGTGTGTAAGTCCGCAGACATACCACTGTGCCACTGGGGGGCACGTGCGAAGTAAATAGTAACTTTAATTCTGATGTGTGGCCCGGCATGGCCAGGAGGATTAAGGCGTACGACTCATAATATGAGGGTCGCGGGTTCGAATCCCGGTCGCACCAAACACTCTCGCACTTTTAGCCGTGGAGGCGTTATAATGTGATGGTCAATCCCACTATTCATTGGTGAAAGAGTAGCCCAAGAGTTGGCGGTGGGTTGTGATGGCTAGCTGTCTTCCCTCTGCTAACTTACGGACGGCTAGCGCAGAAATTCAAAAACAAGTCACATATAGCAAAACTTTTCAACTTATGTGTGAAAAGTAAACAAATTAAGCTTAGTTTAACAACTAAAGTGCTGAAGTCAATAAATTTCATAACCATTTTTTCATGGACTGTTTAGGCAAAGTATTTATGATGAAACTTTATAGAATGGACGGCAACTGCTTGTTGCGGAGACACGAGTGTAGAGGGCGACGTTTCAAAAGTCTTTCGTCTTCATGTCACAACCAGGTTGTTCTTATTAAGCACGAAGTTACACAAAGGGTTATCCGAGCTCTTCCCATCACGGGCATGGAAACCCGTTTTTTAGCACTGTAAGTCCGCAGACATGCCACTGAGCCACTGAGAGGTTAAGGTGTTTCCATGAACAAATTAAACAGTTAAAGTTCTTAAAACATTTTCGCGTTCTGATATTATCCACCATTAACATGTGGTGTTTTAATCCCGAAACTTTGTAAGTTAAAAATAACTATCGCAACGCCAAAAACGGACGATTCGTTGAAACGGAACTCTTATTTTGTGTTGGTTTAAGTAAAACCAAGAGTCGTTTTACAACAAAGTGAGTGTATGTGATGTTGGAATTGTGAACAACGCTGGCAACATGTAGATTAATGGCTGGTATTAACAAATGTTAACAAAGGAAGAGGTTCTTTGTGGCTTACGACCCTGCTAACACGTGTAATTTTCCTGCGTGCGATGCAGACGCTGTCACGTGGGGCCTCCTCCATCAGTTTTCTCTTGTTCTTCCAAGTCCCCCACCACGTGTCCCCATGTGTTCTGTCCTATTTATGAATGAAACAGACTCAATCACTCTGCCCCCATTTGAAGTTTTTTTGGTATTGCATGAGAACTAGAATTGCTGTCATTCATAACCTGAAGAACGAAAATATTCTTAACGAATCACTTGAGGGCGCTACAGTAGTTTTATTTGTAGCGAAATGTTGTTGTTTTGAATTAAGCACAAAGCTACACAATGGGCTATCTGTGCTCTGCCCACCACGGGTATAGAAACACAGATTTTAGCGTGTAAGTCCGCAGACATACCGCTGAGCCACTGGGGGGCATGTAGTGAAATGTTTCAAAAGATTGTTTTGTTTTTGTTTTTGAGTTTCGCGCAAAACTACACGAGGGTTATCTGCGATAGCCGTCCCAAATTTAGCAGTGAAAGACCAGAGGAAATACAGCTAGTCATCACCACCCGCCACCAATTCTTGGGCTACAATTTTATCAACGAATAGTGGGATTGATCGTCACGTAATAACGCTCTCACGGCTGAAATAGCGAGCATGTTTAGTGTGACGAGTATTCAAACCCGCGACCCTCGGATTACGGTCTCAAAAGAAAAAAAATGTTACTAAGCCTACATTAGTTTAAAATTCTCTGCATATGCGCTATTACCTGACTCCGTAAGTAAAATACAAAAGATAGTTGATTAGGTAGGGTTTCTTACTTAGTTGTCCGTTGCGTGTGATAAAATATTACCGGACAAACTGTCTTGTTTTAGTTTTCGAGAGGGCTCAAATTTTGTACACGCAATCAGAATGGATTGTTAGTTAAATATAATTAATTATTAGATTACAGTTGATGAACTTGGAAAATTCTTTCAATATATTTCAGATGCTCTAAGACTAATTTTAATGAATAACGTTTCTGTCTATCATAAATGGCTAAAATGACGAAAGTGAAGGTGTCGTTATGTATATCTGTCAGTGTTGTGGCGTTAAAATGTTATTTATTTCATCATATTTATAATCTTCTGTGAAGTGACTTAATTCAAACTGTAATAATCTTAGAAGATTAGCACATACCAGTATCTTTAAACTAAACTTGTTATTCAGTTTCTCCCTCTTTCGTTTGAAATAGCTCCCCAGTGGCTCAGCGGTATGTCTGCAGACTTACACGCTAAAATCCGGGTTTCGATACCCGTGGCGGGCAGAGCACAGATAGCCCATTGTGTAGCTTTGTGCTTAATTCAAAAACAACAACAACAATCGTTTGAAATAAGGTTCGTTTGTTTCAGTGTAGACTTTAAGTCCGGAATTCAGCCAGTAGGTGATAAAAAATCGTGAACTAGAAAGTTTCAATGATATTTAGGGATTTGTGGGCACACCATATCAGTACATTATTGGGAGAGAACAAAAAAAAACATTTATAAGGAGCAAAAAATTAGGAACAAACTTCTTCTCCAGGCATCCGGATTTGCGTTGACAGTTTGATTGTCAATGTCATGACTGTTTTCGAAATTATAAAAAAACCATAAACGTTGATGCACTGCCTTACAGTTATAGGAATAGGGTATAACCCAAACTAGTTGTAAACCTAGAGTTTACCACTGATAAATGACGGACCAGAGATCGGAAAACTGGTCAGTTAACAGTACTCAACGCCAACCTTGCAGATAATGTAGTCCTCCACCCCTGTTATATGCGCCCCTACCCCGGAAGTGTAGAGAGCGCTTGTGCATCAGTTTGTTTGATTGTTTATTTAAAGCCACACGAAAGCTATTTGCAACAACCGTCCTAACTTTAGTAGCGTAAGTGTAGGACTAAAGGGAAGGAAGCTAGTCATTACCGCTCACCGCCAACTCTTTATCTACTCTTTTACCAACGAACATTGGAATTGACCGTCACCTTATAACGTCCCAACGACTGAAAGGGCGAGAAAATTTGGTGTGACAGGGGTTCTAACCCACGAGTCTCAAATTAGGAGTCAAGTGCCCTAACCACCTTGCCATGCCGAATCTATCTTTGTGCATCAGCGAGGCGCGAACATACACACTCAAATTTGCAGTTCGGACATGCTAACTATTAACTTGACCCGGTATGGCCAGGTGGGCTAAGGCGTTCGACTCGTAATTTGAGGGTCGCGGGATCGAACTCCGGTCGCACCAAACATGCTTGCCCTTTCAGCCGTGGGGCGTTATAATGTCACGGTCAATCCACTATTCGTTAGTAAAAGAGTAGCCCAAGAGTTGGCGGTGGGTAGTGATGACTAGCTGACTTCCCTCTAGTCTTACACTGCAAAATTATGGACGGCTAGCGCAGATAGCTCTTGTGTAGCTTTGCGCGAAATTAAAAACAAACAAACAAACTAATAGCACAGCATGAGAAAGAAACAGAGATATCTTCCAAGTTTGTGGAGGGAGAGTTTCTACATTTTTATACTACACTTCTTTTTAATAATTTATGTTTTTTTATTTCAATACAGTATGTCGACTTGCACACTTTGGAAGTAGCCTCTCTGGTGGAAATAATAGGAACTTTTTTCAGTGATAATTATAAAGTTATAGATATATTAGAAGTGAAGAAACATCAAGTTATTCCTGCGCAGAGGAAGAAATATAACTTCATGATTTATATTATTAATTATGTATTCATTAGAACAAATATTAATAATACCGGGTATTTGTATGAAGAACATAAAATGAAAATGATACCGGAACCAAATACGCTCCTTACTTAAGTATTTCCACGTATTTTATTCCGGAGAAAATTGTTGCGTAGGTTGTTTCCAAATTGTTTTATAATAATAATAGGTTAGTGATAGAATATTTACTAACATATTTTAGTACTCTATTAGTAACATAAAGTACATATGAGTATTACTGTATAATGTTTCAGAATTCGAGATGAACGTTCTGATGCAGTCGGAGGGAAGGAAAAACATTACAATATTGAAAGTCAAAGGTTAAAGCAAGCAAGTTACTTGAATGGTAAGCATATAATGTGAAACATTAGAAAGAAGGTGACTGGGTTGATAATTACATTTTGAACTGTTATGTCATGAGATAATAAACGTAACCTGATTAAATGGTAGTGTATAATATGATGTCACAATATAAAAAATGGACCACTTAAATTCTAGCTAGTTCTATGACGTCACAACGATAATGAAGAAACTACGTAAGCAGGTTATTGAAGAAAATATTTTCGTTTTTACACCTAGCGTCCTACAAAGGAAGCTTTTCACGTAATTCATTCTATACGTTGAAGTACCAAAGAAAATATTTTTGTTTCTACACCTAGCGTCCGGTAAAAGAAGCTTTCTACGAAATTCATTCTATACGTTGAAGTACCAAAGAAAATATTTTTCTCTTTGCACCTAGCGTCCGGAATTTTTATAAACTATTCGTCCAATACTTACATTGTATTTATCAAATCAACCTATTATGTATTTAGGATTATAATGACTATACTTTTGCTACCAAGCGTAATAAGGTTCTTGCAACATCGATTTCTACGTGGAACTAAAGTAGTTCTTTTTTAAACTGTTCTAGATTAAGTGTAATTTTATTTGTTTTCAAAAACTAACAATGACAATTATATATATAAAAACACAACTTATCTTGCGTATCTTGGCGCCTCCTAGTGGCAAGTCGGTATCTGAAAACTTCGTTATTAACAGTTACAAGAGTATTCTGAAAACGAGTAATTAAAAACATCAATTTACATTGAACGATAAAACTCTCGTGATTATATCGTGGTATTGGTTCTTGGTACTGCAGTTACAATATACCCATGATATACCATTATATACTTTTCAGTTCATAGAAGCTGTTAAAGAGGACTCTGCAAATGTAATGAAACGTAGAATAGTGAAAAGTAATCCACACCAAAGATAACAGGAATATTGCTTTTTAGGCCCCAGTTGTTGTGGATATCTCTCTTACGAAAATGAAGTTTCACTTGAAATTACCAGGCTATTTATAACGAGTGTTTGAAGATGTTTGTGGTAGCAACCAACATGCTACTGTTTGCAAATGAAAAATAATTATTCTAAAATTACTGGGCCCTGTCTATATTTGTATGTTTGCCCGGGCGAGCTTAAAGATTTGGGCTTGCTTCAGTTTAGGTATCAGGTATTTTCCGCCTTATGTTACTCATGAGCTAAACGGCTAGGCCTAAGGCTCTGAGATTCGGACATAGATGCCACTAGTTTAGAACTATTTGAAAGGTTTAAGGTAACTAGGCTTTCGCCGCTTGCACGAGACTCTTAACCCAGTAACGATACTGACTGCCAGTTCTATAATGTGCTTACAGCTGAATGTAGCGAGTGTGTTACACTCGAACTTTAGACGTTTCAATACGCAGCCCAGTCAGTTTTCCGTCTGGCTCCTCACGAAGCATGTTGATATTACAGTTGCATCTTAGTGGGATGGAGGTTAAAGGTACATAAAAAAATATTGACGTTATAAAATGAATTATGTTATAACCCCGCCTTTCTTTTTAAGTAGTTGATAATTTTAGTTATAGTCCCCCCATTTCTCCTGGGTTTTGTTACTTCTTGGTTTCCTCCTTGTAAACCTGAATCGAAGCTTCACACATATTCACACTGCTTTAGCGTTTATTACACTTTATACGAAACATGTACCGTCAAAAATAACCACAGTCCGTTTCTTTCACTTTATACTAAACACGTACCGCCACAAACGACCACAGTCCGTTTCTTTCACTTTGTACTAAACATGTATCGCCACAAATGGCCACAGTCCGTTTATTACACTTTATACTAAACATGTACCGCCACAAATAACCAAAGTCCGTTTATTACACTTTATACTAAACATGTACCGCCACAAATGGCCACAGTCCGTTTATTACACTTTATACTAAACATGTACCGCCACAAATAACCAAAGTCCGTTTATTACACTTTATACTAAACATGTACCGTCACAAATAACCACAGTCCGTTTCTTTCACTTTATACTAAACATGTACCGCCACAAATAACCAAAGTCCGTTTATTACACTTTATACTAAACATGTACCGCCACAAATGGCCACAGTCCGTTTATTACACTTTATACTAAACATGTACCGCCACAAATGGCCACAGTCCGTTTCTTTCGCTTTATTCTCAACATGTACTACCACAAACGGCAACAGTCCATTTTTTTCACTTTATTCTAAACAGATGCCACCACAAGTGACCACAGTCCGTTTCTTTCACTTTATTCTAAACAGATACCACCACAAGTGACCACAGTCCGTTTCTTTCATTTTATTTAAAAAGGTGCCACCACAAATGGCCACAGTCCGGTCCTAAACCTATCCCAGAACAGCAGCAGACTTGGAATCACAGGTCCGAATCACCCTGGTGGCGACCACAGCGGAAGTGACGTTGCATACAATGATTTCGGTGACGAAGATGACAATGAAACAGATTTTGACGAAGATGACGAACGAGAACGAGGTAAAGATATCGCCTTCCTGCCGCAACAATCGTAAAGTAAAATATTTTACATATGACAGCAAAAATTACTTGTAATCTAACTTATGGATCCAATATGATTCATTTTTCTTTAAAAGAAGGACAGCAAATAGTTAATAATAAAGTAAGTTACTTTTTCTTTATGAGATTGTGTAACAGATGTGTCATTCATGGGAGAAAATTACAAAAACACGTAACGCCGAAAGAAAGGAACCTCAATTCCACCTAATTAAGTAAGAGACTAAACACTCTAGATAGAGAAAAGAAAAAAATATTAGTTTAGAAGCGACACATGGCCCGACATGGCCAGGTGGGTTAAGGCGTTCGACTCTTAATCTGAGGATCGCGGGATTCGGGTTCGAATCCTCGTCAAACCAAACATGCCCGTCCTTTCAGCCGTGGGGGTGTTATAATATTACGGTCAGTTCCAGTATTCGTTGGTAAAAGAGTAGTCTAAGAGTTGGCGGTTGGTGGTGATGACTAGTTGTCTTCCATCTAGTCTTACACTGTTAAATTAGGGACGACTAGCACAGATAGCCCTTGAGTAGCTTTGCGCGAAAAAAAAAAGTGACACTAAATAGGCTGAATAACTGTTAGCGGCGAAAGAGTCTTTATGGGAAATCTGTGTGAAGTAACACTCATTGTGAAGTGGTTAGGAAGCAGATGATAAAAGCTAGACAAAAACATGTAGCAAATCCATACGAGTTAAATAACGAAAGCAATTAGTCTAGAAAAATAAAGATGGGAATGATATCTGGAGATAGGACCGAAACGGTTTCTGGAAAGCAAAGATATCAGTAAATCACCCTGAATAATACATATATGTATATAAGCTGCTTCAGTTAGAATATATAGTTTGTATTGAAGAATAACCAGTGCTAAAACTGTGTAATTAACCTTTGTCTCGAATGGACAGACGAGATATACAGTTTTTTGAGGAACAAGAATGCATTTAGAACTTGACGAAAAATTAACAAAGGAAAAATATATGAAAGAGTTTGGAAAATTGAATGACGCAAACGAAAAAAATGTGTTTAGCTAAGCCTAATAATTATTTATTGATTTCTGTGTTTTAATTAAGAATTTGATGAGTTTGCTATTATTGATGTTTATCGGGGCACTAAGTACCCCCTTCCGGAATAGAGGGAATATATTTTTGTTTTGTTGTTGTAAAACCACCAAGAGTTGATGCGCATAAATTTATTCTAATGATTTTGTGAAACATTTCTTAAACATGCACGCATGTATTTTAGGTACTCGATATTTTATATTTATGATGCTTGCCTTACAGGTAGGTAATTACGCATCAAGTATACAGTGCCAAATTAATTCATTCTTGTGTTAATAGATTATAGTGACAGCGCCGACGTCAGCAGCACAGCAAATACAGATAGGCTTACATCCAATCATGGACTGCCGTTCCAAAATGATGGAAACGCCACCATGGGCCAGGCTGTATTTTCAATAGAGACGTTACTAAGAAACATTCAAGGGCTTTTAAAAATGGCTGCTGACAACGCTAGACATCAAGAGAGACAACTTAATTTAGAAAAAGGTTAGTTTCAACAAAGAAATACCTAAGCATGAATAACCACAGAACAGGTTATTATATGTCTGTTTCTGTTATAAAGTTGTCAATGTGCTAATGTAACGTAAGTCTAGTAAGGTAGTGCTTTCATGTTAATTTCTGTAACGAAGCCAAAAATCTACATGTGAAAACTACATAATTATATGTTACGTTATATAATTTTCAACTTATTTCAAACTTAGTTTTATGTTAAGCATTGGAGTGAAATACGTGTTTTGACGTCCTAAAATAAAACCCCATCTTTGGAAACTTTGGCAAAGCAATATGGAGATCTGTCTGTTACTATATGCAAGCTACACAGTGGTTGATCGAGCCTGCGCTTACCACGGGCGTCAAAACCTGAATTTAAACGGCATGATTCCTCAGTTTTACCGCTGAGCCGCTAGGGGGCTTAATATGGAAATAACAGCTGCATGTTGCTTGTATATGTTAATCTTTCCACAGACACGAAACTAATATAATTAAGGACATGTGCAATTGTCAAATAGGAATAGCAATATTTATTGTGATAAAGAAACAAAAACTTAATATTTTTATATTTATTTCAGTGGAACTGCGAGTGGAAATAACCAGGGAGCGCGAGCTTCGCGAAAACCTGGAAAAGCAATTACTAGAAGAACAGAGAACGAGAAGTAAGTTAGTATAATGACGCATCATCACGTAAAGATCTGTATAACTAATATATGTAATTGTGTTTTTTAGCGACAAAATCCTCTAAACGATGTATCAAAAGACAGAACTAACTACAATGTTATGACGTGTCGTTAACACAAAATTAATACGCCCAACCGTTACACGAATATAATATTTTGCACATTAACTCTTGACTTTTGACACACTTCTTACATCCGAAGGAAAAAAATAACCTCATAACTCGTATGCTAATCATATTGTATTGTTGCACTCTAAGTGTACGTATGTAGTTATTTTCTCTTACAATAAATATATATCCACGAAAGTGATAAAAACCATTATTTTAGATATTTTCAAATTGTTTATTTGTTTAGAATTAAGCACAAAGCTGCACAACTGAAACCCGGTTTTTAGCGGCGTTAGCTTTTAGGTATGCCGTTGTGCCACTAGGGGGCGATTCTAAATAGTACTTAAACAAATAATAAATCTTATATCTAAATACTAAAGCTTTATCAAAGTCAAATGTGGTTTGTTCTTCAAACTATCAAATGAGAATTGTGATTTATTTTGTTTTTACTCAAAATGAGTCCAAGCCTTTCAAGTCCTGACAACTAGTCGCGTATGAATCAGACTTCTAATTTTAGCGTTACTGGCTCTTTACTTTTCCGCTGAGCCACTTTGAGGAAAAACTAATTGGAAGAAACATAATATAAAACATTCAGATAATAAGAATAACGTAAAACGAGCATTTGGTAATGAAAAACGTAGAACTGACTTAAGATAGAAATATGAGGTAATAAGGATCCTATGTTTAAAAACTAACATTTTATACTGACAATGGATCACGGGTAAATAATCTTTAGCTAATGAACACAAAATTTAACATGCAAAGCAGGATGCATGTTTGCGGGCTTACAATGTTAGAAACTGGGTTTTAATAGACGTGGTTAGCAGAGTTCAGATATTTATTCCAGTGTGTAGTTTTTTGCTTAAGTTCAGACAAACAAAATAATCTTAATAAAGAACAGTTTATTGTGATCAATGAATAAATATAATCTAAGTTAAATATTTATTAGTGAATACCGAAATAAACAGAACCTGGAAAACAATGCATGGTTGTGAGTTATGAAATATTATGACACAGAAAGGTTTGTTTGTTTTTTAATTTTGCTCAAAGCTACTCGAGTGCTACCTGCGCTAGCCGTCCCTAATTTAGCAGTGTAAGACTAGAGGGAAGGTAGCTAGTTATTACCACCCATCGCTAACTCTTGGGCTACTCTTTCACCAACTAATAGTGGGATTGACTGTCACATAATAACGCCATCACGGCTGTAAGGGCGAGCATGTTTGGTTTCACGGAGATTAGAACTCGCGACCCTCACATTGCGAGTCAAATGCCTTAACCCACCTGGCCATGCCATAAAAAAAAATTTTGTTGTTTTTGTCAGCCCGAGTAGCGAACTGCTGGGTTTGACAATTACTCTTATAACACACCCATAGCTCTAAAGGACTTTTAAATCCACCGTTCGGAATATTAACCAATAGGCCACGTCCGAACAATGCTTCACGTATATTCTGCAAACGAAAATTTACTAGTAAACAATAGAAAGGAACATACGGTATTGATATCGCACTGTTGCACATGAAGTCTGGTAAGCCTGCGTATAGAATAGATTAGTTTAGGAGAATATAACCTCATTTGAAATAAAAGGGTCTTCTCGCTACTTGTGAAAGACTGCAGTACATTGTAAAAAGTAACATGTTTGTTAATAAGAATGCATCATACATAACATAACTTGGAAAGGTACCCGGCAGTGCCGCGTAAAAAAATAGTGCAACCATTATTTTGAGACATATCACAGAAAACTTTCCTCTCATTAAGTATCACTTCTGTTTAGAGTAGGTTTCGTTTTTTTTTCTTTCTATAACGCCCTTCTTACTCATTTCACCCCTTAGTTTCCGCATCAGAACGACAAGGTTAAAAATAACGCTAATCGTCCGTCCGATTGCATGTCCGTTTAATTTGGCCCAGCATGGCCAGGTGGATTAAGGCGTGTGGCTCGTAATCTGAATGTCTCGGGTTCATATCCCCGTCGCACCAAACATGCTCGCCTTTTCAGCTGTGAGGGCGTTATAACGTGACGGTCGATCCCACTATTCATTGGTAAAAGAGTAGCCCAAGAGTTGGCGGTGGGTGGTTAGCTGCCTTCCCTCTAGTCTTACACTACAGATAGCCCTCGAGTAGCTTTGCGCGAAATTAAAAACTAACAACAAACAAACCGTTTAATTTAAAGTCATTGTTTAGGAGTTCCCTGAGCTCTTCTGCCTAATTCATCGAAATTGTTTAAATTCGTTTTTCACAAACTGTGATACTAGACACATAGACGGAAAATTCTGTCACATATATGACGTTTCAGTAAGTTATGCGTGTGTGTGTGTTTTCTTATAGCAAAGCCACATTAGGTTATCTGATGAGTCCACCAAGGGGGATCGAACTCCTGATTTTAGCGTTGTAAAGTAAGTTATGTGAGAAGCATAATACGACAAAAGTTGTTGTTGTTTGGAATTAAGCACAAAGCTACACAATGGGCTATCTGTGCTCTGCCCACCACGGGTATCGAAACCCGGATTTTAGCGTGTAAGTCCGCAGACATACCGCTGAGCCACTGGGGGGCACAACAAAAAAAAAATGAAAAATCTGTTCTAGACGAAATGAACGGAGTTTTAAAGATAAAACAATGAAAACTTTAATTTCTTTACTAACTAAATTTAATTACACGTTATATATTTAATTGAAGTTTATCTCCCAAACAATATTTGAAGTTATCGTATCATCTTGAAAAAAAAACCCAAAAAAACCACATCTTTACGGATACTGTTCGATGGATTAATTCAGTTTTCCCCAGTGTGTTTTTCAATAAATTTTTAACCGTTGCAATGAAATCTTTGGCACATTGTTGAGTTTCTAAACTACCAAATGGTTGTTGTACGTAACATCCCATTGTTTCATATAAACGTTTTTAATTTGGCAACCAAATGAGCTTTTTAAACAAATTCCTCAAATTATAGTCCGTATTGTGTGCTCCAGGAAGCACACGATTAATAATTACATATTTCGAAGTGTTTATCTATTTGGTGGAGTTAATATATTAACGTTGACTAAAACCATGAGGATTTCACTTTAAACCACTTTTAATGTGCCGGTGTTCACTAACGAGGATTTAAAGGATGAAACTTGTTTATTTGTTTTAAATTAGGCGTCAAGCTACGTGAGGGCTATTTGTCCTAGCCCTCAGTTAATTAACAGTGTGAGACTAGAGTAGAGGGAAGGTACCTAGTCGTCACCACTCACCGCCAATTATTACGCTACTCTTTTATCAATGATATCAATGAAGAATGGGATTGACCGTCATATAATGACGCCCCCACGACTGAAAGGGCGATCATGTTTGGTTTGATGACGATTCGAATCCGTCACCCTCAAATGATGAATCGAGTGTCCTATCCACTTAGCCGTTGTTAAAGATTTTTATCATTTCCAAAACATTTTTACCTTAAAATAGTGAGTCGGTTTTAATTTTACATATTTGTTTTTTCTGCTAATTGTATTGGTATTTCAACCTAGAACAGCATCTTGTGGGTATGTAGGCTAAATGTCTAGTTCAGGGTGAATTTAAGGTTCTGGTTTAACGGTCGGTTATTTTTTAACTACCTACCAGAGTAACGACAGATATTTTGTGTGCGTGTGTTTTCTTGTAGCAAAGCCACATTAGGCTATGTGCTGAATCCACCCAAGGGAACTGAACCCCTGATTTTAGTGTTGTAAATCCGTAGACTTACCGCTGTACTAGCGGGGGACAGACACTTTGTCAATGATACAATGGTACTCATCGTCATAAAGGTTTTGTCAGACCCCTCGATAAAATAATTAGATTCATTGTAACTGCTGGGTGCGAACCTCGAGCTTTCGATTCGCAGTGTAACACACTAAAGCCAGACTACAGCCGGCTATTCGGACTGTTTAAACCAATGAGGTGAGCGATACTTGATGATCAGTTGCAGATTGGTGGGTTTGAATTTCAGCTGTCCAATCTCTGCACTCATTGTACGTTACTAATGTTTAATTTTGTGCCTTTTTCTGTTTAACACGTCTGCGTTTCAGTTTTCATAATCCTTCAGCTGCTGTTGACAACATGCCATGCAAACATTTCGCGCTCAACATCACGAATGGCTCGCCGGAGGAAAAAAAATCGCAAATTTTTGCGTGTGTGGATGTGGTAGCCAGATTTACACAAGCAGCAAACGAATGGTTAATTTTAATGTGTTTGTAGGTGTGTATATTAAACCTGTCACAGTTTGATGAGTGTGAACATTCGAATTACACATTTTTAGCGGATAATCTTTAAAAAACAAAAAACGCACTGGCAAAATATGACGTCGTGTTTTAGAATAGATTCTGTGATTGATGGCGGCCCGGCATGGCCAGGTGGTTAAGGCATTCAACTCGTAATCCGAAGGTCGCGGGTTCGAATACCCGTCGCACCAAACATGTTCGCCCTCTCAGCCGTGGGAGCGTTATATTGTGAAGGTCAATCCCACTATTCGTTGGTAAAAGAGTAACCCAAGAATTGGCGACGACTAGCTGCCTTCCCTCTAGTTTGTAGACCAACCTTTGACTCACCGCAGTAAGCGTGACGAATCTAAATATAGAAAATATGTTGGTTACATTTTTGAGTGGCTCGTATATTATTAAGGTAGCTACATTTTGTGTGACTCGCACGTTACTGGGATAGTTACGCATTTTCGTGTGACTTCTACGTTATAAGGATAATTACATTTTTGTGTGACTAGCTTGTTATTAAGAATCCTATAACCAACAGAATCATTGCAGTTCGGAACCTACATAGTTGATAGGAATGTGTTTGAAGTAAAATGACCCATCAATAACTCTTAGAGTTAGCGTTAACCAACATTAAAACAAAACAAAATAACAACAACAACAGTGTGTATCTGATTTACCTCGTCATCATAACAACAACAGTGTATATCTGTTTTACCTCGTCATCATAACAACAACAGTGTGTATCTCAAGTCTATCGTTTCGGTGTTGAAAGTAAGAACAGGTAGTCTTGGAAATTCATTTCTTCCGGTTATACCACTAGCCCTACTCTTAACTTCTCACAGCCCGGCATAGCCAGGTGGGTTAAGGCGTGCGATTCGTAATCAGAGTGTCGCAGGTTCGAATCCATGTCGCGCCAAACATGCTCGCCCTTTAAGCCGTGGGGGCGCTATAACGTGATGGTCAATCCCACTATTCGTTGGTGAAAGAGTAGCCCAAGAGTTGGCGGTGGGTGGTGATGACTAGCTGCCTTCCCTCTAACATCAGACTGCTAAATTAGGGACGGCTAGCGCAGATAGCCCTCGAGTAGCTTTGCTCGAAATTCAGAACAAATCAAAATTAAATTAACTCCTTGCTGACGAAAGTTACCCCAGGATTTGCCTGCTGTCTGTTGTACGAGACTGCCCAACCACGATTGGCATTTTTCTTTTTTTTAAATTCAAACGTTAGACGGTAGAAACGTCCGGCTAGTTCCAGCCGTCTGAAAATAAGATTTTTTTATGATCCTATGACGTCACAACTATGCAAAGTAACTTTCACCTTTCCCGCCATTCTAAACCAAAAGCAGATTGGTTCGGTTCAGAGTGGCCTTAGTTGGTCTAACTGTGTGATGGGGTGAAAAAATCCCTCTAGTGTGCGGTGCATTAATTACACAAAATTGAACTATCTTGTTTGATTCGTGCATCATATGCTCATATTTCCGACTTAAAAGATGGACTTAGCCTGAAGTAGGTTTACTAGGAATGAATTTTATGTAACAATGCCATGTAGAAGTCACTGTTATTCACTTAACAAAACTTTAAATAGATACAATACTAAGTGGATAGATGTATCAGTAATTTAATTTTATTTATACAAACAATACTCCAAGAAAGACCCAGAATAACACTAAAAATTTTTCCGACGAGCTGTATGTAGTTCGTATCAGATACAGCAGATAAACAGTGCAAACATAAACTACAGTTTGTATGCAAAAACGGCTCGCTGGGGTTGAGAAAATATTTTACGTAGAAGAGCGAACAACGTTTCGACCTTCCTCGGTCATCGTCAGGTTCACAAAGAAAGAGGTAACTGACCGGAAGCTGACCATATGTTTGGAAGGGGTTGTGTAACTGAGTATGGGAATGTAGAGGGCGTACTTAGATGTTTGATTATATTTATTAATATAGGTATAAAGGTGTTCCTTTGTATTGGTTTATTTTGGGCTTGAGTTGTTGTACAAGTAAGGCTTCTTTAATTTTGCGTTTGTTTATGTTTGTTTCTTTGTTTAGTATTTTAGTGTTTTCTATGGTTATGTTGTGTTTATTTGACTTGCAGTGTTCGAAAACGTGTGAAGGTAACTTTTTATGTTCTTTGAATCTGATTTCCATTTTTCTACTTCTTTCTCCAATACAGAAGTCGTGGCAGTTATCACATTGTATTTTATAAATAATGTTGGTGTGGTGTTTGTCAGTGTAGTTCTTACATAGTATATACCTCAGTTTTGTGCCTGGTGTTTGAATAAATTTGATGTTAACTGGAATGTCATATTTTATTAATAGTTTTTGCAAAATGTTGGTTATTTGTCTGCTGATGTCGTGAATATATGGTATGCAGCAGTATATGGTTTCGTGATTTTTTGATTCGTGATATATTTACTTTTGTTGGTTGATTTTGCTTTCTGTCTAGGTGTGTGGGTATAATGTTTTCTACGGTTTGTGGAGGAAACTTATTGATGTTGATGAAGTATTGTTTTATTTTGTCTAATTCATCGTTAATTTTATCTGGTGAGCATAGTTTTATGACTGTGTTTATCTGGTTTCTTAGTATGTTGAGTTTTTGTTTTGTTTCATGTGCTGAGTCCCAAGGAATGTATAGTCCAGTATGGGTGATTTTTCGGTGGATTTCTGTTTTGAATTGTGTGTCGGTTCTTATAATTTTGAGGTTAAGAAATGATATTTGATTGCTTTCTTCCTGTTCACGTGTGAAGTTAATGTTGGGATGTATAGAGTTAATGTGATTGAAAAAATTAAGTATGTGTTCTGTAGATTTGAATCCCGCAACCGTGTCATCTACATATCTGCACCAGTATAGTGGTGGATGTAATGCTGTGTTAATTGCTTGTATTTCAATTTGTGTCATAAAAATATTGGCTAGAACTGGTGATACTGGGTTGCCCATGCTTAGGCCATTTGTTTGTATATAGTTTTGGTTGTTGAACATGAAGTTTGTCTTTATTGTGGTGAATTCTTTGAGGGCTGCTAATTGGTTGCTGGGAATGTCTATAGTTGGGTTAGGGTCTCGGATATAAAGTTCTAAGGCTATCTTGCAGGCTTCAGTAGTTGAAACTTCTGTAAAGAGAGATATAACATCGAAACTGGCCATTAAGGCTTTATGATTAAATTGATGAGAGTTTTGAGAAACTAGATATACAGCATATAAACAGAGTTGAGAGAAACTAGATATATAGAGATATATCTAAAGATATATAACTAGATATATATAAAGAACACTTCATGTTAGGTATAATATAGTGCTTCTGAAATACCACGTCATTTCAGATATAATAAAGTGTTACACAAACACCAGTTCATGATATATATAACAGTGTTACAGAAAGAACACTTCATGTTAGGTATAATATAGTGCTTCTCAAATACCACGTCATTTCAGATATAATAAAGTGTTACACAAACACCAGTTAATGTCAGGTATAATAAAGTGTTACACAAGTACCATAAATTGTTACACAAACACCACGTTATTTGAAATACAAAAAAGTGTTACACAAACACCAGTTCATATCAGATATAATAGTGTTACACAAACACCAGTTCATATCAGATACCATATCTGATATGGCGTTCATATCAACGCCTGACGATTTGTTAAAATGTCGCTGACATTGCTAATGGTTTAACAGAGATAAATACGCATATCGTTTCGTATGCTATTCATCAGTACTTCTTGTTTCACGTGTCTAGTTTATTTTCAAGTGCCATTTTTCTTTCACGTGCTTTAAAACAAAGAAGTTTAGTGACACTATCAATCACCTCGTGGTAATCAGGCCTGTCCAATCATAATCTTAAATAAAGTTTATTCTTCACTTGTCTTGCTTATTCTCAGGTGTTATTGTCTGTTTTCGCCTGGTGTAAAACAAAGAAACTTGACGAAACCATGATTACCACATGGAGACCAGGTCTATCCAATCACAGTCTTCATACATTCATTACTGTGTGTCACAACAGGCGGGAAAATGTCAAGATGATAAAAAAAAATTTTTTTGTCTTACATGTGGGGCATATCTTATGTTCAATAAACAAAACAAAAAAAAACACACTGTCGCAAGCCTGGACGTCTTCCTTAGTTGTTAGCTAGCAGTGTGGTCTACGTTATCAGAGTTTCCCAGGTAACACAACGGATTGTGCTTCCCCAGAGTCCGACAGATCAGCGAGCAGTGAAAATTTAAAAATGAAATATTCATTACAATCACTGTCAATTCCACACGATGGATACCAAATTGCTTCCAGGGGTTTCCGTTACGCTTGCCCACTTTGTTCTCGCAATTTATAAGCGGTGAAATTTGTAGGAACAAGGCACGTTTTTCATTTGGTAGGCTCGCTTCAAATTTCATTCCAACCTTTCTGTGGGGACGAAGCCAACTGTAAAATGGTAATACAAACACGATTGAATCTCGTAAATAAAAATAAAGTCCCGATTTAACGTGGTCCACCACGGACCGCAAGCAATACTCATTGCCTGAACCGCTTCATGCGTGATTTAGGCTCACTATAAATGTCTGAAGAAAGAATTTTCAGGTCGACTCCCCTGGTTAGCTACCTCATTATCCCGGCACTCCACTCCCTTTTCCTTGCATAATTTATCGGCCTAGGCTCCAGGTCTAATGACCGGCAAACTTACAAGTCGAAGGAGATAGACTTCATAAGCAACCTTCACTCCCGGACTCGGTTTGATTATTTTCCAACACCGTTTTCAGCAAGTACGATGACATCCCACGTGGTCATCGGAAGTTCTTCCCATATACCTCAGTCAGTCAGTTCTCTTTCGTCATGTGACGTCATTCGTACATTCTTTTGTACGATAATGCACTGTGGAATCGAAAGTACCTATGTAGAGGCTTGACGTTTTTAATAACATACTGTATGTCAAGCGTTTGGTTTAGTTTCTGCCTTGACAAATGGAATATGCATTATATACGTAATATGTAAAATTATTATTAGTTTAGAGGCCAGGCATGGCCAGATGGGGTAAAGCGTTTAACTCTTCATCTGAACGTCGCGGGTTCGAATCCCGCTCGCACCAAACATGCTCTCCCTTTCAGTTGTGGGGGAGTTATAACGTGATGTTCAATCCCACTATTCATTGGTAAAAGAGTAGCCCAAGAATTGGGTTGTGGGTGGTGATGACTAGCTGCCTTCCCTCTAGTCTTACGCTGCTAAATTAGGGACGGCTAGCTCAGATAGCCCTCGTGTAGCTTTGCGCGAAATTCAAAACAAACCAAACGAATAATACTGAATAACAAACTTCGTTCAAGTTGTTTTATAAATATAATTACAAGCAGCACAGTTAATTTTATGACTATCAACAATTATAATTATTAATACGAGTTTGAATCAAAACAAAAAAAGACCGTATAATTATATGATATCCACTCCGTACTTGGTATATCCAGTGTCCACGAGGACTTTCGTTTAATATAAGAGTGGTAATCGTTTCTCAATGTCAATTCTTAGTATTATCATATAGTTGTACATTATTAACGTTTAAACAACAGGAAACCCAGTGAAGGAAACAGTTTCACGATACTTTGTTTTTATGTTTGTCTTTGAATTTCGCGCAAAGCCACACGAGGGTTATCTGCGTTAGCTGTCCCTAATTTAGCAGTATAAAACGAAAAGGAAGGCAACAAGTCATCACTACTCACTGCCAACTCTTTGGGTACTCTTTTACTAACGAATAGTGGGATTGACTGTGACTTACAACCCTTCCATCAGAGAAAAAAACGAGCATGTTTGGTGTGATAGGGATTTGAATCCTCGACCATCACTTTACGGGTCAAGCGCCTTAACCACATGGCTATACCGGGCCATGTGCGATACTTTCAGTTGGATGATTTAATTGAAAATAGAGTGACCGTCTATTGACACCGTATAAACCAATTCAAAGAACAATCCATCTGAAGTCAACATGTATGGAAGATATGAATATTCTGCAAATTAGAACATGGTCATGAATATCTGATCTGTAAATATCTGCCATTAGTACACAAGATTAGCTTCAACTTAAACTAAACTGGAAATAACATTTTCTTGATGAAGTTTATATAAACCCAAAATTACAAGAAGCTAAGGAATTCTAAACGTAAGCTGTTCTGATAACCTATATAACATGGGTTCAACTTTTATAAACTTCAACCATTTCGATAACTCTATACGTACAGCCCATTCTTAGAAAATTTCAACTGTTCTAATAACTCTTTAGGCATAACCAGTTCTTACAAAATTTAAACCGTCCTAATAACTCTTTAGACACAACGTATTCTTACAAAATTTCAATTGTCCTTATGACTCTTTAGGCACAACCTATTACAAAATTTAAACCATCGTAATAATTCTTTAGACACAACGTATTCTTACAAAATTCCAATTGTCCTTATGACTCTTTAGGCACAACCTATTACAAAATTTCAGTTGTCCTTATGACTCTTTAGGTACAGCCCATTCTTATAAAATTTCAATTGTCCTTATGACTCTTTAGGCACAACCCATTCTTATAAAATTTCAACTGTTCTAATAACTCTTTAGGCAGAGCTCTGATGGCCAAGCTATTTTTTTCTTCAAGAAAAGTAGTTTTATTTGAAGTTTTATCAGGGTGATGATAAAATAGCTGTCAAAATAGCGAAGTCTGCTGTTCAAATATTAAACATTTGGTCATATATCTCCTGTTTTTTCCATTCTCTAATACTAGTGTTGTGTTATTAAATTCCGAATTTTTCGTTGGGTGAAATAACAGTGTAATAATAATAGAATAATAGTGTAATAATAATAATAATAGTGTAATAAAACAGGACACTTTCCCTGACCATTTTTTTTCCTTTTTCGTGTTATCTACAAAGATGCATTCTGTTGTTTTAATCAGTTAATATTAGATGCATTTCAGCATGATATACCAGTGATAACAAGTGTTGCTCTGTATTGTTATTTTAGTACACGTTGTTTTCGATTGTGTCGCGAATAAACTGTATGACAATATTATGTAATATATAAATATTTGCCTGGTAATAATGGCGCTGGACTCGCAGACTGAGGGTCGCGGGTTCGAATTATTGTCACCGAACATTTTCGGACTTTCGGCCACAGGGGAATTGTAATCTGTTGGCCAATCCACTATTTATTGGTAAAATAATAGATCAAGGCCCATCGCGCAGCTTTGTGTTACAAACAAATGAATTTTGTTTTTCTCTAGTTATCTACCAGAAACGCCTTCGACGGGAGAAACGATCACGTAGAAGATTCCAGGAACAGCTCGAGGTAGAAATGAAAAAACGTTCTCACTATGAAGATGCTTTGCGTAATACCTCAGCCGAAACTTTGCGTCTGTTAAATGGTAAGATAACCGAAACTGTTTGTTTTGTTGAATGAGTAAAAGTATTTTGATAACACTTTATAAAACGGAAGAAGGAAACTGTTTTAAAAACAAACAGATTACCCTTTTAACAACCTATTCTGACGTCATTTTACTCACTAATAACAGAATCAACTTTTAACCACAGAGCTTTCAATAAAATCATCAGACAACTCACGGTAAATTTGTACACCTTGTATGTATTCGTGCGCGATGAGAAACAGTTCAGGAGTTCAACGTTGAAATTGCGAGTTTTAGTCAAATTTTCTGATCGGCTGTATCGACTAAACGATCGAATGGCTCATGTATATAAACATGCGCTCACAAATATTGTGGGTTGTGGATGTTCGCGTACATGATGTCTTGATACAAGAGTAATACGCTGTGTTATCTTTGTTGCCAATTTTGCTTTACTTTCTTTTTCTTTCTCGCGTACTTAGGTTTTTTCCTGTAATGTTGTGTATATGTATGGAATGATTTATGAATTTCGTAGGCAGTGTGTGATTTTTAATTTTCCCGGTTCAACCGTTTAGCAGAGTAATGACTGCCTCTAGCAGCTTGTATTGCCGATGATCGCTTCATACGCTAGTCGGCACTACAAAATGATTTCATTTATGCACCGTGAGTTCTTTCTTTTTTACCCGTTTGTCTCACGTGGTTCGTTGGAGTGCCATCTGCATGTGGAATCCATTCTCGATGTGAAGAAAGCTTATTTGATACCCTTTTAACAGGATTACTAATGGTATTCCCGTCTTGACAGCTGGCAACTGCTGGTAAAGTGGCCCGCATGCATGCTTCACGACACACAAATGGGTTGACGTAAGATTTTAAAAATTGTAAAATGATTTTCTGTCCGTTAAGTGAGTTTGCAACAAAAAAAAATCAGAAAGTTGTTCGCGAAGAAAAAAAAGAAAACTGTTATTTTTTTTCACTTGTTTCTAGTCGCCAAAGGATAAAATAACTTAAACACGTGCTATCATATTCTACGCAAACACGCATCTCGCGTTTTCAGTTGTCAAACTACTCAAATTCTGTACGTTGTTTCCAAAGTGAACACGGCCTTACACGTGATGGACGCCATTGCCGTAAAGCCATTTTCTCCATAACTTGCTGCTTATTAAATTTAAATGCCTTTGCTGTGCGTGTTCAGTGTATCATTCCTTGGGGATATCCGAGTGTAAACCCGCCACAGTGCAGGGTCTGAAAAGGTAATAAATACCCCGCCGGCTTAAAAGGGTGCGTAGCAACTTTGTAAACTCGGTAAAGTGAGCATAACTTAAGAATCGTCTGATAATTTTCCAATCACAAGTACCACGTGGGATATCGTTTGTTGGCCTGAAACAATAGTATCTATGAGGACTTTCATTTGCATACACTTATCACCATAAAAGTAAAGGAAAACCCGAGTCACCATCGAGCCACCTGGGGCAATTAGAAAGATGTAAAACGTGATATGTATTTTATTTTTTTATATATCTTTCGCCTGTAAGAGTTTTTTATATGCATACATTTGGTGTTTTCTAGAGTCCTTAGCTGAAGAGTTAGAGAAAGAGAGGCATAATCGAAATGAGAGTGAAAGAAAAAACCAAGGTAACAACATTCAATCTTACAAAATATCTTTATTTTTTTTCCCCCTACTTGACTTCATTTTAAAAAGATAAATGTTTTCGAATATAATTAATAAAAACCCAGAATTTCATTAATTAAATGTTAGTTTGTTTTATTCTGCTAGGGGCTTGTTTGTTTTGTTTGAGAATTTCGCACAAAGCTACTCGAGGGCTATCTAGGGGCATAAAACGAATTAGAATGGAGTTAGGTAATGTTTTCCATAAAGACTACTTGTTTGTTCGTTTTAAACTGTTGCTCAAACATTTATCGTTATGTTCATTTTGTTTCATGGTGGGATTGACAGTCACATTATAACGCCCCCACGGCTTAGAGGGCGATCGTGTTTGGTGGAGCGGAGATTCGAACCCGCGACCTTTAGCTTTCGAGTCGAAAGCTTTAACCCATCTGGCCATGCCTGGCCTTAGAAGTGCCTACACACTGTAAATATTCATTATTCAAAACTCGTGTGGCGATTCCGTTTTAATGTAGTAGATATAACGTTCAGTTAGTAAACATAAATCACTTGTAATGTGGGCTGTTCCAAGGTAGACGGCTTACCTGCGCCAAGGAAGTTTTCTAAATGAGACATTATGTATAGGCTTACATTTGCGAAAGGACGGCATGGTAGTTTTATCACGTATTCTATAATCACAACTACGAACAACGCGACATCGGCAGTAGCATCCAGTGTAGGAAGGAATTAGTTTACTTGTTACTTTTTTATTCATCTCAGAAAATGTATATTCAGTCAATATATGTATATATATACACATATATATCTATGCAATATATATATATGCAAAAACATTACATTTTTTCACAGCTCTTTACACAGATACCCTTAATTTATATGCAACAGTAAAGCAGTTACTGATGCCTCAAGAAACAAAGATAAGCCACACACATATTTATGACACTTTGATACGGCCTGGCTCATTTTACAACGAGATAAAATAATGTATTTAAGGTGCTTTCTCAATGAAAATCAACTTAAAAAGAAAGCAAAAGTCCTCCGGGTTTTAAGCCTTTCGCCGTCGAAGTACAGTTAGTTAGAACTTAGAAACAGATTAATGAAGTGCCTTTCTTTGTGATAAATGTAATAACACGTGACGATTTCTTCGTACGCCTTTCAGCCCCAAATAATCTGATGTTTGATGAAGTTTTTAAATCTTTTACGTTCACACCCCCCTCCTGTTCCTAATTTTGTCGTACGCCTTATATGCGATTTGATATGTCGGTTAACGATCATCGAACATCGAACAAAAACTCTATCCCTAAGGCAACGAAGACCGCACTTTGTAATCTCCTGTTTTTAATGGAAACGTGGAAACGTTTCGCTAAACAATGAAAAAAAAAGGTTATATAAACCGATGTAATGTTTGTTTATAGATTGCATGAGAACGTTAAATTACCAATCATAAAACGTGATAAAGGATACAGACGAAAAATGAAATTTATTACTGCAAATAAGTGTAATAATAACACGCGTACTGTTGTTAATGTGTATCTATCTAGGTTTACATATGACAGTTATACAAGGAATAAGTAATAAACTAAATTACTGAATATATCTTTTATATTATTTAGTGTTAATTACACGAATCAACTGAGATTAGTTGTTTAATATAGATATATATATTTACCTTCCCTTCTTTTAATAAAACATATTGAATATCTGCTTTACTTATTTTCGATACTGGTATAATATTTTCAATATTGGTTTCGAAATACCTGAAGAACAAAATCGTATAATCTGTTTCTGTGGTAATAATTTGAAATTTAATCAGAAATAACAGATGTTTCGTTTTTAACAGACTGCCAGATGTCGCTCTGAGAAGAAGAAGCCAAATGACGACCATTGTGTCGCTAGATGTCCCACGTGTTACAGCTGCACTCGTGATGGAATCTTTGACAGTAATGAACCCAATACAACAAAGTCATGTGACGTGGCACGTGTCACTCAGAAAAGGAAAATAAAGCGAACATTTAAAAATGACAACGTAAAACACGTCAATCAACTGGGTATACTTGACCTGAGCTTTGCTGATTTGTTTAACTCTTGTCTGTTTGTTGTTTTTCTGTGCGCACAGTGCAAGCGAATTTCGCAGCCTGTTGTCACAAATATAGCTTCTAGTAAGTACAGGTGGCGCTTGACGTAAGACTAGAAAAAAAAACAATTTCCTTAGGGTTCCCACTGTTCACGTGTCTGTGTACGTGATGTCTCGAGTCTACTTATGTATCACTGTAAAAAAAAAAAGATGTACATTATTGTTTTGGTCAGCAAGCGTTTAAAATGAGTTGGCTGAAGTTATAGTTGTCCAAAACCTTGAAGGTATTTGATGTTTTGTATCACCTTACGAAGATGGCTAGCTTCATTCTTTAGCTTTGTAGGTGTTAACGTAGACAATGAAAATAGGCTCGCTTCTGTGAAATAAATGTTAAATTTATGGTAGAAGCACATTAATTTTGAAACAGTGGTTACAGTAGAGTATATGGTACCCGTAGTTCCACGAGATGTGTGAATAAATTGGACACGTAAAGTTTAAGGTCCTTATAATTATGTTCCATATTTTAACATATTGAATAAAAAAAAAAACCGACTACGTGAAAACCAACCGAGTTCTATATTAACGTTCACTCTCTTCGTGTGTTTTAATAATGTATTGCATTATGTTTGATTTATATCGTAGAATAATTAATACCACTTAGACAACCTAAGAACGTGGAGTAATTGAAGTCGGGAAATTAGAAGCTGAGAGATGAAGTTAAGACGTTCAGAGATTTTTGGAACCAGGAACTGACAAGATTACGATAAGCCATAAAGAATATTCAAAAACAAAACCGTAAACGTGTGCGAGGACAGAAAAGGATAAACAGACGATCAGATGAATCACTCAGATCAGTGTAGGACGAGAGTAGTTAAATATAGAGTAAAATATTGATAAAGAAGTCTTCAAAGTTTTGAAAGTAATTTACTTTAGTTTTCTTTGTAAACATAAATATCAATACGAAACTGAGGACCAGTGAAACAGTTATGGATGCTTACTCTCAATAGTATATTTTTCATATGATATAATCCATCTCTTAATGAAACACACGCGTAGTTTAGCGGATTTCATCAAATGTTGATAACACCAAATGCCGCTCAGAAGTTGTTTTCAAACTATGATAATACCACATGCTGCTCAGGGGATTTCTCAAACTTGGGTAATACTACATGTTAATGAGGGGTTTTCCTCAGACCATAATAATACCACATGCTGATAAGGGGGTTTCCTTAAACTATGATAATACCACATGCTGATGAGGGGGGTTCCTTAAACTATGATAATACCACATGCTGATGAGGGGGTTTCCTTAAACTATGATAATACCACATGCTGATGAGGAGGTTTCCTCAGACCGTGATATTACTACGTTCATCTGAGGGGACTACTTCAAATGCCAATAATACTACACAATAATGTTCACTTTATGTTTGTTGAAGTGCTCTTCGAATGTTGCACTTGTTTCTTTTTTATGTTCCTTTTTCTTATTGTAAGCTATCTTGTAAAAAAACACACAAAAAACGCCCTTTCTTTAGTGAAAATGATTTTCACTGATTTTGGTTAACTATATTCAAGGTGATTTTAAGGTACGTGTGATAAATTGGTTTACTCGTCTGTCTCATGGCATTCTGACATATTAGTATCTTTCACAAAAATTGAAACATTATTGGAGACAGATGTTTGTACCGAAGAAAATATGTTTTCATTATATTATTTGAGAAAATTAGGAGTTAAAACGCATTCATACAGTATTGTTTGTTGGATATATTCCTAGAAAAAAAAATCTCTTATTTCCTTACCTTAGCACAAAATTATTTACGTCAGAATTCACGCCCGTCACAAAATATGGTCGAACTCTTATCTTACGATTAAATTCCCTAACCCGGACACACGCCATTGATTACTGTCGAACTCTCTTATTTCTAACATAACACTCAAGGTTAAAGTTCACTGATAAAGTGTAATCGTCAACATGATTATAAGCTATACGTGTACCATAGTTTACTGACATTCCAGTATTTTAGGATGTTAAGCGCCACCTCCCAGTTATTTTTCTGGCATACCCTATAATTTCTGGCTGAACCTATCGATTTGGTTTGTTTTGAAATTTGCCTAAAGCTACACGAGAACTATTTGCGCAAGTCGTCCTTAATTTTGCAGAGTACGACTAGAGGAAAGGCAGCTAGCTAGTTATTACCACCCACCGCCAACACTTGGGCTACTCTTTTACCAACGAATAGTGGGATTGACCATCACTTTATAACGCCCCCCACGGCTGAAAGGGCGAACATGTTTGGTTGGACGGGAGTTGGAACCATCAACCTTCAGATACGAGTCGCGTGCCTTACCCACCTGGCTATGCCGGGCCAGAACCTATAAGTAAAGATAAAGAGAGAGGAAAAGGTGGTTTTGTGTGTTTAATCAAATACGTTGTTGGTGTTAGTTTATCACATCTCAAAATGAACTTAGCTTTTATAAGGTAGAGGGAGATATTGTAAAAAAAACTATTTCACTATATATTTGTATTAAAATATCTCAACAAGGACAATAATAAACTACAGCTCACAAATTAACATTACTTTATAAATGTTTTACTGGGTATATATTTTATTAGTGGAGGTCCGACATGGCCAGGTTGTTTTAGGCACTCAATTCGTAATCTGAATCCCCGTCGCACTAAACATGCTCGCCATTTCAGCCGTAAGGGCGTTATAATTTGACGTCCATTCTCATTATTCGTTGGTGAAAGAGTAGCCCAAGAGTTGGCGGTGGGTGGTGATGACTAGCAGCTGTCTTCCCTCTAGTCTTACACTTCTAAATTATGGACGGCTAGAGCAGATTGCCCTTGTGTAGCTTTGCGCGAAATTCGAAACAAACCAACCCAATCTACCGTTGGACTCAGCAGAACGGCCAATGTGGCTTTGCTGTAAGAAAAACATACACACAAACACACACACATCTTCCAGCGAACGTTATGTGAGAAAACGTTTTCCGTTCTTGTACTCCAGAGGGACCATTTGTCCATACACCTAACATGACCCAGTTTTTATTCCTCAGCCATTATTCATGTAGTGATTGAAGCTTTCCAGTTTCAAACAGTTATGAATAAGATGTGAGATGCGAGTTCTCTATTGACCATCAAGGTTAGCTTAAGTAAATGTCACACGTATGAGACGAAGTTGATTTTTTAATGTTTGTATTGGAAATACGCAAGGAAAGAAAGGTAAAAACAAGTGTTTGATAGTTTGTCACACCGGCACTTTTGTATAAGACATAATGTGAAATGGTGGTTGACGAGGCAGGGCAACTAATTGCCCTCTTCATGTAAATAATTTACTAGTAAATCACTTGCATGTGTGTAGTATGTTAGCAACTTTACTGTGGTTTGATACAGCTCTTTGAATTCACCATTGTTTCATTATGTTTGACATAGCTCTTTGAATTCACCATTGTTTCATTATGTTTGACATAGCTCTTTGAATTCACCATTGTTTCATTATGTTTGATATAACTTTTTGAATTCACTATTGTTTCATTATGTTTGACATAGCTCTTTGAATTCACCATTGTTTCATTATGTTTGATATAACTTTTTGAATTCACTATTGTTTCATTATGTTTGACATAGCTCTTTGAATTCACTATTGTTTCATTATGTTTGACATAGCTCTTTGAATTCACCATTGTTTCATTATGTTTGATATAACTTTTTGAATTCACTATTGTTTCATTATGTTTGACGTAGCTCTTTGAATTCACCATTGTTTCATTATCTTTGACATAGCTCTTTGAATTCACCATTGTTTCATTATGTTTTTATTTGTGTGCCAAGCCCAAAGACTCGGGCCAGATTACTATTTTAAGGATACTTGTTTCTCGTTGTTTTACCTTATGGTTTGTTTTACTGATTTCTGTAGTGAAAAACTCAAAACGTGTTGTCAGAAAAAACAAAAACCCACACATACAAACATAATCATGTAAAAAGAACCTTTACTACAGAATGCCTGGTTGTATTTCATTGCGACAAGACCTTTGTTTCATAGAGTTCTTTCACTCATTTACTTAAAAATAACATTTCGTTGGTTGGTAATCATTGCATTCAATTTGTTATGGTAGAAAGAAAAATGTTTCTTAAGTTGGTCCAATAAAAATAATAGTGTGGAACTAAAATTTGGCATGATAACAAATTCCGATGTTACTTCCAATATCAGTTTACGTTATTTTAACGTGACAAAAATGCTTTATGCACGAATAGTCATCGATTGAAGGACGTACTATTATTGGGTATCGCTTTTCTTATTCTAGAAATTCTTACACATATGACTAAGATATCATAACGTGAATTAATTCCTGTAGGCGGGTTTGAATATGAAGTACACACAGAAATGGAAAATCCTGGTGAAACACGACCTGATCTGCTAGCCACGCCCGGAAGACACGCCTTAATAGGAGATTGAGTGATAAGACATTAAACACGAAAAATCATGTAGACACATACAAAATAAGTTCGGCCGTTTTAGTTTTCAAAAAACAAAATAAAAAAGGCTTAACACTCTCACGAAATTCGTTTTGCAAACAAAGAAATGCCATAATATCAGAAAAATACATTTCTATCTCTCCTTATCTCTATCTCCATACATAGGCCAATAATCAGACAACGCCCTCGAGCACTCATCTTTTAATAAGAAGCACGTATACTTGTAAATTTGGGAGAATCTAGATATGTTCATTAAATAGGCTGTAACTATCGTAATAGGTCTTTCCGTATGATAAAATGTTCAGCGAATAGCGAGTTTGTTATTTGTATTATTGTGTATTGAAAAGATATTTTTGAGTTGAACAAACGAACGTGCAGCTTGTTCTGAGCTGAAGGTTCGATTACAGTGACGTTGTTGTATTCTGTGTGTTTTATTGTGTTTATGTATTTTTGTAACGTTTAGGTGCCTTGTGATCTGAATAAAACATCCATACACGTGGACCTACCGAGCCTTTCTGTTTATATCATTCTTATCTGATACACCAACATTCTTTAATTTGCTGTGAACCTGAACAAAGTGTATAATTTCTTAATTTCACTTCTAAGCAGACACGTGATGATGCATAAAAACATGAGATCATTTCAAATTAACTTCGGCGACTTTCGTTACGGTTTTTATGTCGATAACTGCATTCAAAAGACACTCGGAATTCGATATTTAAAACAAATTCATGCTATTCAGTTGTTTGTTCTTTGCTGAATGTGCTTGACTCTTAAAGTTCATTTACGTTTTCTTTTTTGTAATCAAAAACCACAAATGAAAAAAATTACTTATCTACATTGGAACTGTCTTGTAAAGTAAGGGGGAGGGGTCCTCCCAATAGCTTAACAACGTCCCGTCTTTCATTTGTCTTAATGAAATGGTAATCGACGTATTATTTTTTAAACACTACATTAAAAGGGTAATGGATGATAAATATCAATTATGTAGTCTATGTGTGTCTATTGGTTTTTAAATAATTTTACGTTGTAATAAATAAATTTATGAGGCAAAAGAAGGAATTAATTTGGGGATATACACAAATTTTGTATGTCATTGACAATTTATTTTATTCATTTAATAAAACTCAACCTTAGCGAATCCACTACAATACACGTACCCTTTCAAGTGGCTCGAGGTAGCCCATGTTTGTCATTATTTGTTTGCTTCTGAATTTCGAGCAAAGCTACACGAGGGTTATCTGCGCTAGCCGTCCCTAATTTAGCAGTGTAAGACAAGAGGAAAGACAGCTAGTCATCACCACTCATCGCCAAATCTTCGGCTACTATTTTACCAATGAATAGTCGGATTGGCCATCACAATATAACGTCCCCACCGTCGAAAAGGCGAGCATGTTTGGTGCGACGGGAAGTCGAACCCGCAAATCTTAGATTACGAATCGAATCGAGTGTCTTAACCATCTGGCCATGCCGGGCCTTCCATTTTTGTTACTAACATGAAAGGTGTTCGTGTTTTCTTATAGCAAAGCCACATCGGGCTATTTGCTGAGCTCACTGAAGGGAATCGAAACCCTGATTTTAGCGTTGTAAATTCGTAGACATACTGCTGCACTAGCAGGGGGCTAGCAAGAAAGAAAGCACGTGGAATTTTTTTCTTGAAATCTATAGTTACACGTGTGATCAGGTGAGCAATATAAACAATCCTCTCACCCCCCCTTAAAATGTTTATTTTGTGTGACACATTCTGAGACATTACAAGCATAATTATACTGGCAAATGAAAACATATTTCCTACACATTAGTTTGCGTCGTGTTATTATTAATAACTCAATGGTGATAATACAAATTAAATTACAGGTGGGGACTTAGTAGATGTCAACAGAAATTTAAAATAATGAATGTTTCTCGAACCTGGATCAGGAGTTGAAACATCAAACTTATAACTCTAATAACATAACAATATTTTTGAAAAGTTTTTGCTGATTGTGACACACCTGGTGTGTATGCACAAATATAGTTTTGGTTTTGCTTCATCACGTAGGAACTCTGAGAAATAGACAGTTAACTGTTTACCAGCAATAACGTATTTGATTGCGTTTATGTTTCTAATATTCTATTAAGTTCAACATAATTAAAAGTGTTTTGCTCCTGATTTTCGTTTGTATTCAATATCCGGTGAATCACGTTGAGTGTCCAACAGTAGTCAGCAAGCATTGACGGATTACAGTTGTCCTGTTATTGTTTTTCCATTGTAACAATGTCCTGGTGAAACTGAAGATTTCGATTAAACTGTACGTGATGGATAAATTTGGATGCGATTTTCGTGATCAGCAGCCAAAAATCTATAAGGAGCACCAACAGTGTTGAAGAAGCAAAAACTTTGTTGTGCGGTGTGGTTGTTGTTCTCGATTTTCAACACAAACTTGCACAACGGGTTGGTTATCTGTGCCTTTTCCGTTTCGGGAATCGACCCCTGGATGTTAACGTTATAAGCCCAGAACTTACAACAAGTGTTTATTGAACTGAAAATCGTGAAAGACCATTACTGAATAAAAAAATACAAGTTTCTGAGTCAAATGAAATTCTGCGAAGAATAAAACTCCAGTTCAAATAACATTTCAGAGAGTTGATTTTTTTTTAGAAAACAAATAACATGCCTCAACATTTTGGAAATCACGAGTGTTCGTGAAGGAACGGTTTGCTTGTTTTTGATTGGTTGCTAGGAATTAATCATAAAACTGCATTACAGGTTTGCCCAACAGAGGTATTGAAACCTATTTTTAGCAATGTGAGTTCGCAGAGATACTGCTATGCCACTAGGAGGCTGACAGAATGGTAACTGAACATTTCAATAGCATAATAAATTATGCTATTATTAGTTAACCTAAAAGAACTTAAACTATAAAGTGATATCCCGATCTTGACTCAAAATTACATTTTAATGCGAATAAATATTAATATTTAATAAAAAATAACTTTAAAAATGACCAGAGGGCTAGATGTCGCTGAAAGCACGAATTGTTTTTCATTCTCAATTGATCCAATGACATACGTTAGGGTTAATTTTAATTATAAATGTATTATTATAAAATGCACATTTATTCCCAATTATAAGTAAGTTAGGTTCAAACATATGCGAACCATTAAAAATAAGACATTTTCCTGACTTCCTTCGATTTCTATTCAATGAGATATTTATAGAAAACGAGATGTTGAAAATAATATTAAGTTTCCGATAAAATGTTTCCTCTGGTTTCACATTTCAATGAATGGTAGCGGCAATTCATGGTTTCACTTTTCGTGAAAAGAATGTTGAATTTTCGACAGAAATTTTCATCTGGATTCATCATTCGCTGACTGGTAATGATTTCACTTCGAATAAAGAAAATGAGTTTCCTTGAAATGCTTCAGCTGAATTCGTAATATAACCATGAGACACTCGTAAGGAAAGTGATACATATTTAGCCATTATATTCAACTCATGTTCTAGTATCAATAATAATGAAACACATATGGTACTTTTTTATCCCTGTGGTGTATTCTTCCACCTTGATAGAAGTTATATCACAGAAATTTCAATAAAAATTGTTAGATTTGTATCCCTCTGGTGTTTGTTTACTAAATTAAATTCTGTAATGTGCGAAGTAAATACTAACTTTAATTCTGATGTGTGGCCCGGCATGGCCAGGTGGATTAAGGCGTTCGACTCATAATCTGAGGTTCAAATCTCGGTCGCACCAAATACGCTCGCCCTTTCAACCTTGGGGGCGTTATAATGTGACGGTCAATCCCATTATTCGTTGGTAAAAGAGTAGCCTAAGAGCTGGCGGTGGGTGGTGATGACCAGCTGCCTTCCCTCTAATCTTGCACTGCTAAATTAGGGACGGCTAGCACAGATAGCCCTCGAGTAGCTTTGTGCAAAATTCGAAAACAAACGAAAACAAATAATTCTGATGTGTAGTTAGTGAAATAAAGAAAACTGATGAAGATTAGATTTGAAATATTTCACATGAAAACAGTGACATAAATACAGTTTCAACCTCTACTGTGTTTGTTGTATGAGATGAAAATGGACAATCGGCACTGAATACAACATATATGGCGTAATTGATAGCTTACAGTCACCTCTATTCCAGTTAGAGGGGTTTACAATAAAACATTTCTTATTAAAAAAGACACTTCGAAGAAAATGAATTTATCAAGAAGCTAGAAAGTTACTGTGCATCTGAGTTATATGAAAATTTAAAAAAATATAAATAAATTAAACCTGAAGGTAATAAAATTCTGAAACTTATTTCTTCCACAAATGAATCTATTAAGTGTGGATGTTTAATGCATATTTTAGAACTTAAGCAAAGAGCCAGAATCACTCGTTATTTAAAAATAAACTTTTACAAAAGAAACATTATGTATAAATAGAGATTATGTAAACATCCAAAACGTATTCATAAGCTTCAAAAGCCAGGTAGGTCCTAAATGCGACTTTAAAAAAATATAAGTCAACTACAGGTTTCAGAAAAAATATACAAAACGATATCTGACTTATAATAACATACATTAATAGAATGCTATTGTAAAGTTAATATTATACTATAGAATAAAAAGAAACAGATAACTTTTAATGTATATATTATTGTTAAGGTGTGAATACAAATATTCTGCAAAGTGAAACCACACATAACAACAGTTTCAATTTAGTGTGTGTTGTTACTTTGCTGTAAGATCTAACATATAATGTAAAACAAGAATAAATGACACGTTTAGTGTGTATTGTTATTTAGCTATAAGATCTAACATACAGAGTAAAAACAAAAATAAATGACACGTTTAGTGTGTATTGTTATTTAGCTATAAGATCTAACATACAGAGTAAAAACAAAAATAAATGACACGTTTAGTGTGTATTGTTATTTAGCTATAAGATCTAACATACAGAGTAAAAACAAAAATAAATGACACGTTTAGTGTGTATTGTTATTTAGCTATAAGATCTAACATACAGAGTAAAAACAACAATAAATGACACGTTTAGTGTGTATTGTTACTAGCTGTAAGGTCTAACATACAGAGTAAAAACAACAATAAATGACATATTTTGTGTGTATTGTTACTAGCTGTAAGGTCTAACATACAGAGTAAAAACAACAATAAATGACATATTTTGTGTGTATTGTTAGGAAATTTTTAAAAAAACAAATCCACTGGAAAAAATAGTTAACATTTAGCTGATTGTTCTAATAATGAATCTATATAATCATTTCATTATATGTAAATACAAATATTACACTATTTTAAATGTATATATTTTTATTAGTTAAAAAACAGTAGCAAAAATGTAGCGTGTTCTGCAAACAGATACAAGTAACAAGAATCAACCCTTGGCTTTGAATGTGAACATTTAATGTTTAAAAGCATCTTTTTACATTGAGTGTTAGTAAAGGTGTAAGGGAATCTGGCTGGCTGGAAAACATAAAAATTATCGTAATAATTAATAGCTAAGAGCAAATGAAATGTAATAGTAGCGCGATACGGTACAGAGAAGAAAAGTAAAACTTTTGAAGTTGCAAAGAGAATGCAATAACAGTGTGGAAGGATACATCTATGTAAACTAGAACTTTTGGAAAGAAATAACAGCAAAGAATAAATAAAATGCAATAGCAAGGTGGAAAGGATACATATAAGTAAACTAGAATTTCTGGAGTAAACTGACAAGTAAGGGCAAAGAGAATGTAATAACAGTGTGAAAAGGTACATATATGAATATACAAGTAAGTTAGAATTTTTGGAATGCAATGACAACAAGAGAGAAGTGATAAACAAAAGTGATAAGGAAAGATTTTTGAGTAAATTAATGCATGCACTTATGGATATACGATATGCAGTAATAGCGCGAATAGATTTTTATTAATGTGTAAAACGTAACTTTGGTATTGAAGTGATAGGTAATGATTAGTGATATGAAGCAAGCAGGTTGAAGAAAGGTGAGTGTAATGGTAAAGTTTATTTATTTATTTTTTATTGTAAAACGACAAATATATCTTCAGGTATAAAAAAAAACATTTTCACTCTTTCTGTTGTCGTTTCCTTCTGAGACATCTGACCAACTTTAGTTCACATTTTCCAAGATAACGTACGTAACAAGTTAATTTCATGGCTGGATATGTCCAGTTTTAACTGTGGTACTGTCACGCCCCTCCTTTGACCGATCTGTACATGACACCCACTAGTAAAAGTTATACGTGATAGAGCAGTGGGGTGTGCCTTCGTAACAAGAGGCAAAGCTACATAAAATATTGCCTACAATTACACGCAATGATAAGAATCCCAAAACGGGCAAGCCTTTATGAATTCAGACACTTGTAATGTATCGTTTCATTCTTCTCTGTGGTCCAATCCCTTGGTTTAGAGAGACGAGCCAGTGCGGGCCCTATCATAATCTCGAGATGATGAATTCACGTCATATCCTCCTGAAGACCAGTAATTATAAAGGTGTGGAAGAGCGTCTATTGGTGGAATCCTGTAGGAACCTGTTAGCTATCTATTCCAGCCCTTTGTTTTAACATACTGGAGGCCAGATGAAGTCAAACATTCGACTTTGATTGGGCACGTCTACGAAACCACACCACATTATCGAGGGTGTTCAAACATTCCGGTTGTGCTACAAATTTATGGGAATGTTGGATACATTGTCGATAAGGAGAAAAAAAAACCAGCTAGATTAGCAGAATTCGAAGGAAAACATGACATCAAAATCAAGTCAAAATCTCTACCATCTACTTGAAGGTCACGTGCAATTTTGTTGGGAGGTTTAATGAATGTTTATTTTCATGTAGGGGTTGAGAAGAAACCCTTGTGTATATGCCACACATCCGTTACGTTAGAAATAGTCTAACGAATTTACACTGTGTAAAAATTTTCAAGGTTGGTTTTATCCTTAAGAAGAAAATATATATATATATATGTGTAGACGAGAGGCAGTCATGGCTGTTAATTATAAGACAAAATCTACACGTATCTTGTATATTTCATGGACATGAAAGATAATGATTTGCTTTTAAACACTTCGTAAAATAAAAATATAGACTTTGATCTCGAAAAATAAAACAGACTAAATTTTTTTAATGAAGTTCTGTTTGTTTGTAATCTGGAGATTAAATAACACAAGACGGCTTCGGGTATCAATGTCGTTGAAAATGTTACACGACATAATTGTGATTACCAGCTTTGTTGAAAATGTAACACAATAAAACAGATTGACTGTGTTACCAGCTTTGTTGAAAACGTCACATAAGATAAAATACAGGGTGACTGTGGTTACCAGCCAACAAGGGTAGCTCTGGTGATCGTGAGAAAACGTGAAGGTTATTAATTTAAATCTATAATAATTTTACCGTCTTAAGCTTGTTAATAAGCCATCAGTGAGATGCTTCACCATAAATACAAAGGATCATCCAGAAACCATGTAAACAATTTACTCTTCCAGCGAGATTGTACTTACGACGTAACTTATCTCTTTGCAGAGCAGACAAGGTAACGAGCGTGTCAAAGTATTTTTACAATTTTTTTCTAGCATAAAATACACTAAAGAAATACTTCAGCCAGACGATTCGTTAATTCGCTACTCCCAAAGCATTTTACCAGGTAGACGACTTCATTTGTTTGACAGGCGAACTAGTTACTACCATGAAGCTTCATCAGTTATGTTATTTCAGTTGGAGTGTTGGTTAATTAGCTACTCCTAAAACATTTCACTAGTTAGTGTATCTCAGAACGGCTGGTATGGATAATAATACTTTTAATGACAAGGAGAGAACAACGTTTCGTCTCCTTTGTTTGTTATGAATATCACGCAAAGCTACTCGAGGGCTATCTGTGCTAGCCGTCCCTACCTTAGCACTATGTGAGCTATTCTTTTACCAACGAATACTGAGATTTACCGTCACATTATAACGCCCCCACGGCTGAAAGGGCGAGCATGTTTGGTGCGACCAGGATGCGAACACGCGACCTTCGTATTTCGGGTCGAACGCCTTAACACGATTGGTCATGCCGGGCGTCACGTTTCAACCTTCTTAGATCATCTTTTAAAGACGTACGCATTCTAGTAGCATCTTTCCATAGAATCTATAAAAATAAAATATTATCTCTAATAATCTAATACTTTCTAAGATCATTTTTTGATGAATTAATATTTCGTATTATCTGTAAATGGCTTTAAGAACAACGACGCTGTAAACCTGAAAACTATCGTAGTTGTTTCTTCTGTCTGTGATAATTTTATTAGTCATTTCAAAATTTTAATTCATTTAAACGTTTATTTAATATTATGGTGCTTTTAGATTAATTAAACAATGTCGTTTTGTGATATACTTGCTTTTGAATTCGCTACACGAGGGCTATCTGTGCCAGCCGTCTCTAATTTATCAGTGTAAGACTAGAAAGAAGACAGCTATTCATCACCACCCACCGCCACCTCTTGGGCTAGTCTTTTATCAACGAATAGTGGGATTGACCGTAACATTATAACGGCCACACGGCTAAAAGGGCGAGCATGTTTGGTTTGACGGGGATTGTGATATGAAAATGTAATCGCACAAATCAATTATACATGCAAGTTTTTATTAGCTTTCTTATATGTTATAATATATCCAGTTATTTATCTCTAGTTACTTAGTATACTGACAAGCAACACAGGTGTTTCTCATGTATTATAATACATGTAGTTTAATGATTAAGGAATAGAAACAAAGACGAGAAGATAAGTTATTAATAACACAAACGTTGTTCCTGGGTAGTATGTGTTGTTACACTATGTAACACAAACGTTGTTCCTGGGTAGTATGTGTTGTTACACTATGTAACACAAACGTTGTTCCTGGGTAGTATGTGTTATTACACTGTGTAATACAAACGTTGTTCCTGGGTAGTATGTGTTATTATACTGTGTAATACAAACGTTGTTCCTGGGTAGTATGTGTTGTTACACTATGTAACACAAACGTTGTTCCTGGGTAGTATGTGTTATTATACTGTGTAATACAAACGTTGTTCCTGGGTAGTATGTGTTGTTACACTACGTAATACAAACGTTGTTCCTGGGTAGTATGTGTTATTACACTGTGTAATACAAACGTTGTTCCTGGGTAGTATGTGTTGTTACACTATGTAACACAAACGTTGTTCCTGGGTAGTATGTGTTATTATACTGTGTAATACAAACGTTGTTCCTGGGTAGTATGTGTTGTTACACTACGTAATACAAACGTTGTTCCTGGGTAGTATGTGTTATTACACTGTGTAATACAAACGTTGTTCCTGGGTAGTATGTGTTATTACACTACGTAATACAAACGTTGTTCCTGGGTAGTATGTGTTGTTACACTATGTAATACAAACGTTGTTCCTGGGTAGTATGTGTTATTACACTACGTAATACAAACGTTGTTCCTGGGTAGTATGTGTTATTATACTGTGTAATACAAACGTTGTTCCTGGGTAGTATGTGTTGTTACACTATGTAATACAAACGTTGTTCCTGGGTAGTATGTGTTGTTACACTACGTAATACAAACGTTGTTCCTGGGTAGTACGTGTTATTACACTGTGTAATACAAACGTTGTTCCTGGGTAGTATGTGTTGTTACACTGTGTAATACAAACGTTGTTCCTGGGTAGTATGTGTTATTACACTGTGTAATACAAACGTTGTTCCTGGGTAGTATGTGTTGTTACACTGTGTAATACAAACGTTGTTCCTGGGTAGTATGTGTTATTACACTGTGTAATACAAACGTTGTTCCTGGGTAGTATGTGCTGTTACACTATGTAATACAAACGTTGTTCCTGGGTAGTATGTGTTATTTATTAATTGCTTTTGTTGTAAAAGTAAAAAAATATAATGTTATTAAAGCAGAAGTATAATAATAAATATATAATATATAATACATGTATAATAAATTTATTTCGTAATAAAATATGTATTATTAGGAAACACATTTCCAGTTACTTGTTTAGTGTTTTCCTTTGGAACGTAAGTTACATTTCCGTACACTGAATGACATCCACACTATACACTATTATGAACGGTCTTGTTGAGATATAAATCACGCACTAATTTAAATTGGCCTGTACTATAGCAATGTTAACAAATGCTTTATTTATAAATAAACACCATAGACTGAATAAAAGATGTCATATAAAACATAAAACATTACATAACAATAGGGATAAAATCTTTGATGATTTTTTTTCCCTTGTAGCAACGCCTACAACTACGAACGTTTTTATTTTCATATTATATATTAATTAACCACTTTATAGGCAATGTGTAATCAAAGAAACAAACTGAGGTCTGGCACCGAACGTCTTTTACCACGAAGCTCAACATATGCAGCGGATTAATGGAGCGTATAAACACAGAAAAAAACACACCCAAAATTGGACTTATCTACTCCCCTCTTCCAAAATGTCAACAGTTCATCTTTGATCTTGTGTGAAAAAGAAACCTGAACTTATCTACTTTTCTCTTGTCATATTTCAACAGTTTATCTTTGGTCCTGGGTGAAATTCCATTTCATTTGTTAACATACAATTTAATGTGTGATTTTAAACTGAACATCAAAGCTTTCACCAGAAGTCAGTCCAGACTGTTTCCCTATCTGTTCTCGTTACCAATTAAGGCTTAGCAAGTCTTTTCTGTGTGGTACTGACGTATTTCATCAACAAGGTAGAGAAGAAAACAGTTAACTTGAAACACTTTCGACCTTTTAAAATAGAGAATTAATCAAGTTGACGACATACACGGTAAAAAAAATTAGGACTAGTTTCTAAACAGGATTTTCATCCGTTAAAATATTATTGTTATTTTTTTCCTATTTCCATTCGTGCTCTTGAGAGGGAGACATTTCACAAGGAAAGGGGTGTTCGGAGTTATTGATAAATATTCGTTAGTGGAAGCAACTTTAATCGCTTTGTACTGCGCACGTTCATCTGGAGTCGACGAAAAGTTAAAAGCGTTTGTAGAGGTTCTCTTGACATTCCCCAGCTTTCATACCAGTACGCATTATAAACAGGCAATTAGAGAAACCAGCATGTTTGTTTACGCAGCCCTGGGGAGCATCTCTGTTTGGATGTGTGGCCGCCTGTAAAAGGGCTGCTAGGTTTAATTAGTATTTATACACTGATATAAATGTGATTATGTGGACTGCTGATAGCTTTAAGGAACTCTCTGACAACAAAGTATACAACATAACCATGTGGGAGATAACACAGAACACTGCTTGCGAGCCAATTAATGAGCTATTCTGTTTCTATTTAATACAGTTAAGATTTCAACAAGCAGAAAAAGAAGAGAACATCTCCAAATAGGCTAAAGTATTTCTTTGTTTTTTAATGGGCTTGAATTAAAGGTGAAATTGTGAAATATTTTGATGTTAAAGGTTCTATCAGATATACTATATTAACATGTGGATCACATTTAAAAAGTGTTAATAAATATAAAACTAATTTTTTGAAGTACGTTGTCTTTCATAAATGAAAAGATCGACTAAATTCTACTCGTGTGTTCAGCTTATTTTTTTTTAATTTTGCGCGAAGCTACACGAGGACTATCTGCGTTAGCCGTCCCTAATTTAGCAGTATAATACTATAGGAAAGGCGGTTAGTCATCAGCACCCTCCGTCAACGCTTGGGCTACTCTTTTTTGAACGAATAATGAGATTCGTCCAAATATTACAACGCCTCCACTGCTGAAAGGGTGAACATGTTTTATGCGATGAGAATTCGAACGCGCGATTATCAGATTATGAATCGAGCGCCCTTAACCGCCAGGCCGCCACATAATTGTGAAAGACTGAAATAATTTACTAAAATGCATCAGAAACCCAACATAAAACTTTTACACAATTAAAATATACATTTTGTCACTTAAAAAAACGAACAACCATTAAACATGACTCTGATGAGGACGTGATACAATCTTTGATAATGCAACATTAAATTTCAACATTATGAATTTTATATTAACAATGGAATTAGTGAAAAGAACCAGTGGAAGAAGAAATATATCCACCCAAAACAAAACAATATTTTAAAATTAAACTGCCGTAAAGTTAATAACATTACTAAGCAGTAATTCAATATATCTCATTAAAATATTGTTATTTCACAATATTTATAACTGATTTTAGGTTTCCGAGCCTAAAGTATAAAAACGATGTTTAAAGTGGTTGGTAAATTTGTTATAAATGTACCAACAGTAATAATTTTACATTAAGTGAAAAGTACGTAATTTCTTTCTTGGTAGAAGTTAACTGTACAACAAAAGTAAAGCTTTGTAAAAATCTTATACGAGAGAGGTGACATTTGCGAAACTGTGTAATTTTATGTTATATGTGTTATTATTAAACTTTTGTTAATTTTGGTCATAAGCAATGACACTATATTGTTATAATATTATTATATTTCTACTCCGCACCTGACAAAACATATATTCAACGAAAATTACGTTCAATACAGTTTGAATGGATTCAACGTATTGCTGACTTAAAATCATTCAAAAGTTGAGCTTTTAAGGTTTATGAGCTTTGTGAAGAGTCAAAATAGGTAGAGTTTATCTGAAAATCTGTGATCAGTAAAAATAGGTAGAATTTATGTGGAATTTTGTAAAGAGTAAAAATAGGTAGAGTTTATCTGAAACTTTGTGATCAGTAAAAATAGGTAGGACTTATCCGGAATTTTGTGAAGAGTAAAAATAGGTAGAGTTTATCTGAAAATCTGTGATCAGTAAAAATAGGTAGAATTTATGTGGAATTTTGTAAAGAGTAAAAATAGGTAGAGTTTATCTGAAACTTTGTGATCAGTAAAAATAGGTAGGACTTATCCGGAATTTTGTGAAGAGTAAAAATAGGTAGAATTTATCCGAAACTTTGTGATCAGTAAAAATAGGTAGAGTTTTTAAGGAGCTCTGTGAAGGGTTAAAATAGGTACACTTTATCTGGAACTTCGTTCTGATGCTGCCTGAGAGATAAACGGTATGTTCAGTTTTGATGGATCTTTGTTTGTTATCTTATTCAGAAAAGACGCTGTTACATTTCCAAGATCGTATAACTTACTGTCTGTTCTAATATTGACAGAAACCTCATGTACTGATAATGTTCTCAAAATAGCATTAAGTTTTCGTACATTATTAGAGATAATAACAGTTATTAAATATCTTTCTTCCGTTTTTCGCTTCAAGTAGCAATGGTCACGAGACGTTGCTATGAAGGTTTCTTTCTGTTAAATGGAGTTTATGTTAGTTCTTATTATAAATCATTAACTTTCCAGAGTTTTGCCGATCGTCTGCAGATATCATGTGTGCGAACGAAACCGTTGTTTTATAATAACGTAAGAGCGATCTCGTAGAGTCTGCCTGCTTTTAGGCCAAAACAACTGCCGTTGAAATTCTTAAAACTTTTATAATCTCGCTTGTACCGCTGAAGACGTCATTGCTGTGTCGAGTCAACACAAGCCGTAATGTTATCGAAGTATAACAGATTTTTAAACATGCCATAATTTGTTTTGTTACAGGAATCGAATAACAACTACGTAACAAAATACTATCATTACTGTGGGGATTTCTACGCGATTTTCCTAAAAATACAAGCGATTTCATAAGATTGTTTTCGGTTGTATTTCTGAGTGTTTTAACATGTAAAAAAATATAAAATTACTCTATATAATATAATATTATATAAGAAACTAATCCTAGTGAACGGTACATACCAGTAGCTTGAGAGTTAAGTGCTGATATATAAAATTTGGTAATTTAGTAGTTAAGTAACCAAAATGGTTTACAGTTGTTGGCATAAAAACAACTCAATAATTATAATTTGATGGTTAAGTAACCGAAGTGTTTTTGACTTAGTGTTGCTAAACTTGTCTTACAAGTTATAGTCATAAGGTGACGCTCCGGACAGATTATTGGAAAAACAAACGATACCGTTATGAATGAACGAATGAGGATTTGGTATTTTCGGTATTATATAAAACATGTTGAAGAAATACCAACAATAAGCTTTCTCTCTCTCATACACACATCTGGAGGTAAGACTAAACACCAATTATCAGAATTCTCTCTTTCTCTCCCCTTCTCTTTCATACACACATCTGGAGATAAGACTAAACACCAATTATCAGAATTCTCTCTTTCTCTCCCCTTCTCTCTCATACACACATCTGGAGGTAAGACTAAACACCAATTATTAGAATTATCTCCTCTTCTCTCTCATACACACATCTGGAGGTAAAACTAAACACCAAATATCAGAAGTCTCTCTCACACACACTAAACAAACACCAGTTATCAGAATTCACACACCCAACTTCTAGAGTTGGGACTAAACAAAAACCAGTTATCAGAATTCACACACCCAACTTCTAGAGTTGGGACTAAACAAACACCAGTTATCAGAAATTCGCACACCCAACTTCTTGAGTTGGGACTAAACAAACACCAGTTATCAGAATTCACACACCCAACTTCTAGAGTTGGGACTAAACAAACACCAGTTATCAGAATTCACACACCCAACTTCTGGAGTTGGGACTAAACAAACACCAGTTATCAGAATTCACACACCCAACTTCTGGAGTTGGGACTAAACAAACACCAGTTATCAGAATTCTATTCATCTCTCTGACACACGTTTGGAAGTAGAATGAAGCACTGATAAAACACCAATCATACTTGAAGAAATTCATTAAGAAAAATTTTGATGAAAGCAACAGATTTGTGGTCACTAATAGCGTGAAAACAAAGCCAAATTAGACAAAAAGGCAAATTTTGCATTTCCATCACAATAGCACACTCCCTTATCTCCGAATAGCACCTAGCTATTTTCACAATATAACACTTTTTATATATTTCAATGGCCGACGACTTTACATAATGCAAATATTGGCCTGGTGGGACGTTAACGTTTATGGATTCATCAAATGGGTCTATTGTTCACAAACCATGTATGCTGGGCTCGATAATGGACATCTCTTATATCTTCACCGGTCCGAACCCTCTTAGTTGCTATAGTAACCAGTCAAGCAAAGCATTAAGCCAGATAAGGACCGAATCTGCTTTTCACTTCAATATCACTTACAACCTTTTAATAACCAGTTAAACTGGTTGTTTCTCTTCTTTGGTCTGCTTAACGAAGGAAAATAGCCCTGGAAAACAACTTCCCCTGTACACATGCGGAAACAATAGCGGTAATTTGGCGTCTTTACCTAAACAAAACATCACAGTTATTGTAGTATACCTAGTGCATAAACGGTAAAATTAGATTTTCTACATGAATAAAGAAAACTTATTAAGGGAGACTGCGCTTTCTGTGGCGTAGTTTATAGGTCTTCAAATATAGCTTTCTGTATAACCAAACAATAACATATTTATCTTCACTGCAGATAACCGATGCTATGTAACGTGAGTAACTTTCTTTTTTAATACACACCGAGCTCTGTTTGGCTCTGCTGTGTTTAACACGACATCCGTATCTTGCTAGGAACGATAACCATATTATACGCCAGTACACGCCGATTTAGAATATAAATACACATTCGAGTAACCTTCTTATATTATTGCACACCGACGTATCGAACTATAAAAATTACGTAGGTCTGTTTTGTGTTTATAACACATTTGATAGGCATTCTCCATACGTTCCTTGAATGAAACATAAGAACGAACTTCGTTAACGGGGATGAGGGGAATCTATATTATATATATTTATCCAACTATCTATAAATGTCTTCATAAAAAAAATCTCGTAATATGGATTAATGAAAGATTGAATGATACGCTAGGACTTTCCACCACATTAAAATTGATTTATTGCAAGTTTTTGGCCCTCTACCGGAGTCGCCGAAAGCTCGTAATAAATAACAGTTTTAACATGGTGGCTTGTCTTGCATATAACTTGATCGCCTGTAATATTATTATTTAGTTGCCTTTTTAACATATTTTATGAAACCGTTTCTGATGATTAGACGGAATGTGGTCTCACTCTTACATAGGTTATATAACCAACCATATTAGACGAAATGTGTTCTCACTCTTACGTAGGTTATATAACCATATTAGACCGTATGTGTTCTCACTCTTACATAGGTTGTATAACCATATTAGACGGTATGTGGTCACACTCTTACGTAGGTTGTATAACCAACCATATTGGACGGAATGTGTTCTCACTCTTACGTAGGTTGTATAACCATATTAGACGGTATGTGGTCTCACTCTTACATAGGTTGTATAACCAACCATATTAAACGGAACGTGTTCTCACTCTTACGTAGGTTGTATAACCATATTAGACGGTATGTGTTCTCACTCTTACGTAGGTTGTATAACCATATTAGACGGAATGTGTTCTCACTCTTACATAGGTTGTATAACCATATTAGACGGCATGTGTTCTCACTCTTACGTAGGTTGTATAACCATATTAGACGGAATGTGTTCTAACTCTTACATAGGTTGTATAACCATATTAGACGGTATGTGTTCTCACTCTTACGTAGGTTGTATAACCATATTAGACGGAATGTGTTCTCACTCTTACATAGGTTGTATAACCATATTAGACGGTATGTGGTCACACTCTTACGTAGGTTGTATAACCAACCATATTGGACGGAATGTGTTCTCACTCTTACGTAGGTTGTATAACCATATTAGACGGTATGTGGTCTCACTCTTACATAGGTTGTATAACCAACCATATTAGACGGAATGTGGTCTCACTTTTACATAGGTTGTATAACCATATTAGACGGTATGTGGTCACACTCTTACATAGGTTGTATAACCAACCATATTAGACGGTATGTGGTCTCACTCTTACATAGGTTGTATAACCATATTAGACGGTATGTGGTCACACTCTTACATAGGTTGTATAACCATATTAGACGGTATGTGGTGTCACTCTTACATAGGTTGTACAACCATATTAGACGGTATGTGTTCTCACTCTTGCATAGGTTGTATAACCATATTAATCGGAATGTGTTCTCACTCTTACGTAGGTTGTATAACCATATTAGACGGAATGTGTTCTCACTCTTACATAGGTTGTATAACCATATTAGACGGTATGTGGTCACACTCTTACGTAGGTTGTATAACCAACCATATTAGACGGAATGTGGTCTCACTCTTATATAGGTTGTATAACCATATTAGACGGTATGTGGTCTCACTCTTACATAGGTTGTATAACCATATTGGACGGTATGTGGTCTCACTCTTACATAGGTTGTATAACCAACCATATTAAACGGAACGTGTTCTCACTCTTACATAGGTTGTATAACCATATTAGACGGTATGTGGTGTCACTCTTACATAGGTTGTATAACCATATTAGTCGGAATGTGTTCTCACTCTTACGTAGGTTGTATAACCATATTAGACGGAATGTGTTCTCACTCTTACGTAGGTTGTATAACCATATTAGACGGAATGTGTTCTCACTCTTACATAGGTTGTATAACCATATTAGACGGTATGTGGTCTTACTCTTACATAGGTTGTATAACCATATTAGACGGTATGTGGTCTCACTCTTACATAGGTTGTATAACCATATTAGACGGTATGTGGTGTCACTCTTACATAGGTTGTACAACCATATTAGACGGTATGTGTTCTCACTCTTGCATAGGTTGTATAACCATATTAGTCGGAATGTGTTCTCACTCTTACGTAGGTTGTATAACCATATTAGACGGAATGTGTTCTCACTCTTACATAGGTTGTATAACCATATTAGACGGTATGTGGTCACACTCTTACGTAGGTTGTATAACCAACCATATTAGACGGAATGTGGTCTCACTCTTATATAGGTTGTATAACCATATTAGACGGTATGTGGTCTCACTCTTACATAGGTTGTATAACCATATTGGACGGTATGTGGTCTCACTCTTACATAGGTTGTATAACCAACCATATTAAACGGAACGTGTTCTCACTCTTACATAGGTTGTATAACCATATTAGACGGTATGTGGTGTCACTCTTACATAGGTTGTATAACCATATTAGTCGGAATGTGTTCTCACTCTTACGTAAGTTGTATAACCATATTAGACGGAATGTGTTCTCACTCTTACGTAGGTTGTATAACCATATTAGACGGAATGTGTTCTCACTCTTACATAGGTTGTATAACCATATTAGACGGTATGTGGTCACACTCTTACGTAGGTTGTATAACCAACCATATTAGACGGAATGTGGTCTCACTCTTACATAGGTTGTATAACCATATTAGACGGTATGTGGTCTCACTCTTACATAGGTTGTATAACCATATTGGACGGTATGTGGTCTCACTCTTCCATAGGTTGTATAACCATATTAGACGGTATGTGGTCTCACTCTTACATAGGTTGTATAACCATATTAGACGGTATGTGGTGTCACTCTTACATAGGTTGTACAACCATATTAGACGGTATGTGTTCTCACTCTTGCATAGGTTGTATAACCATATTAGTCGGAATGTGTTCTCACTCTTACGTAGGTTGTATAACCATATTAGACGGTATGTGGTCTTACTCTTACATAGGTTGTATAACCATATTAGACGGTATGTGGTCACACTCTTACGTAGGTTGTATAACCAACCATATTGGACGGAATGTGTTCTCACTCTTACGTAGGTTGTATAACCATATTAGACGGTATGTGGTCTCACTCTTACATAGATTGTATAACCAACCATATTAGACGGAATGTGGTCTCACTCTTACATAGGTTGTATAACCATATTAGACGGTATGTGGTCACACTCTTACATAGGTTGTATAACCATATTAGACGGTATGTGGTGTCACTCTTACATAGGTTGTACAACCATATTAGGCGGTATGTGTTCTCACTCTTGCATAGGTTGTATAACCATATTAGTCGGAATGTGTTCTCACTCTTACGTAGGTTATATAACCATATTAGACGGAATGTGTTCTCACTCTTACATAGGTTGTATAACCATATTAGACGGTATGTGGTCACACTCTTACGTAGGTTGTATAACCAACCATATTAGACGGAATGTGGTCTCACTCTTACATAGGTTGTATAACCATATTAGACGGTATGTGGTCTCACTCTTACATAGGTTGTATAACCATATTGGACGGTATGTGGTCTCACTCTTACATAGGTTGTATAACCATATCTTGCTCAAAGTAATTTCTTGGAAAGTAACATTTTTGTACTTCCTACATATAAACTTACTATTTTTTTAAACAACGTATTCAATATATTCTTTTACCGCTTATAACATTTAAAATAAATGCTGCAAACGTGATAATGTGCGTTATTATCAAATAAGAGAATAAATTATCAAACCTATTCTTATTCTGCTGTGGTATTTATGTGTGGGAATTGTTATATTCGTACTAGTGCTCAGAACACTCGCCCACGACTAAAGTATCTCGAATTTCAATAGCCAATGATCGTGTCAGAATATTTCAGGTCAAATTCTATTGGCTGGGCATTATTTCTTTTAGACGAATCTCTGTAGCTGCTATTAGCAGAAGTATGAATAAAAGGGGGGGGGAGGAATCATTTTGAAAAGTATGTGATGAATAACTGTAAACATTGTGAGGCTGACCTCATGAGAATGTGGTCGTTTAACCAGTGGGGCATGCTCCTCTGCCCATCTGGCTGCCAATACAAAGTCTGTTCAAGAGCATCTCTCCGTAAGTGATGGTATGAGATTGAGACAGGCTTGACATCACTGGAGATTTTTTTTTCTTTCAATTTTACTAGTAGCCGCCTAATCGGAACATCAATCTCAATTGACAGCCTCTTACATTCTCAAGCTTTGAAAATATAGAGCTACACTGAATAATTTTAGGACAAAGTAGCCTGTTACACACGGTTGATGCACAAATACATAAGGGGTGAATAAAAACACAACAAGACAAACAGCAACGGTTCTTCGTGGAACTGTGCTTCGAAGTAATGTTTTCACTCCAATAGATTAGCAAATAATGGAAGAAAAGAACAAAACCGACATAAGAAAAAAACCTTGAAATAAACCATTCATTCGATTTATAGGATAAAGATGTCATTGAATTTGCTTTCGAATTTTAGTTTTCTTCTCTGTTAATATTAATGTATGGATGTTTGTTTGTTTTTTGAATTTCGCACAAAGCTAATTGAGGGCTACCCGCCCCTCACCCCTCATTTGGCAGTGTAAGACTAGGTAGAAAGGCATCACCACCCACCGCCAACTTTTGAGCTACTCTTTTACCAACGAATAGTGGAATTGACCGTCACATTATAACGCCCCTACAGCTGAAAGGGGGAGCATTTTTGGTGTGATGGGGATTCGAACCCGCGACCCTCAGATTACGAGTCGAATGCCTTAACCCACCTGGCCATGCCGGGGCCTATATAGATGTTATAAACTACTGTTTAGTTTCTTCCTTATATAATTTTCAGATTATGTAAGATAAGTGTATAATACAATACTTCAATCATTATAGTTTCTAACAGTTTTAGCGTAATTAGAACTCGGAGCTGTGTCTTACAAGTAGAAAAACATAACACTAAAGCTGTGCCTTAGAAAATAGAACATAGACTATGAAAGTCGAGCCTTAAGAGCAGGAATATGGTACACTGTTTTCTTTATTAGTGAGAAAACATAACATCAGAGTCGCGCGTTATAATTTGGAAAAAACTACCAGAAATGTGCCTTGCAAGTAAGACCATATATCACTGTAAATGTGTTTTACAAGTAGGAAAATAGAACCCAAAGCACTGGAGCTGTGCCTTACAAATATAAACATAGATCACTGGAGCTGTGCCTTACAAATATAAACATAGATCACTGTAGCTGTGCCTTACAAATATAAACATAGATCACTGGAGCTGTGCCTTACAAATAGAAAATTAGAACATATTCCGCGTGGTCGTGCCTTACATGTAGGAAAATAGAATAGACTGCCGGAGGCTTGTCTTACAAGTGGGCACAAGAACACATAGAGTCGTGTCTTACAAATAAAAAACTTAAAACACAGACCAACTCAGCCATGTCTTACAATTAAGTGCGTAAACACGAATCAGAGTGGCGCTTCACAAGTAGAAACATAAAATATAAACCAATTTTGTTTGAAACTTCAGTCAAGATTTGTTTCAGAACTTCTTTTGACTTCGCTTCTGCTTTTGTCTTCTGATGCGTTAACTATTTTGTAAACTTGTTTCCTCTCTCGCAAAGATAATAAAACCTAATTTTGGTTGTGAGACCCACTAGCCCGCTAATTGAATCTTGTAACCTCCTGTTATTGTTCCGGATCTGGAGCATCACTCAGTTAAATGATCAGGAATTAATTATATTGTTCGCCTTCACCAGGTGTCATTTTCATATAAGCATTTGTAATTAGAAAGTTCATGCTTTGTAATTGTAAATTTGATAATATTGGATATTCAATAAAAACAGTCGTAAAGTTATGAAATCTGTACAAAATTGAAAAGTCCGGCATGGCCAGGTGGGTTAAGGCATTCGATTCGTAATCTGAAGGTTGAAGGTTCGAATCCCCATCACACCAAACATGCTCGCCCTTTCAGTCGTGGGGACGTTACAGTGTTACGGTCCATCCGACTATTCGTTGGTAAAAGAGTAACCAAAGAGTTGGCGGTGGATGGTAATGACTAGCTGCCCTCCGTCTAGTCTTACACTGCTAAATTAAGGACGGCTAGCGCAGATACCCATCGAGTAGTTTTGCGCGAAATTAAAAAAAACAAACAAACGATACAAAACTGAAATGGAGAAAGGTTACTTTAGCAGCGGAAACCGTTATATAAATCAGTTTCATTTCCTGCGTAAGCTGCGAAAATGGTAACACACTGACATATATATACCAATATCATTTCGAAAGTCACACAGAAGAGCCAGTCTAACCGATTTCCAGTTTGTGACTGAATGAAACCTACACGAATAAAACTCGAAAGATAAATATAATTGTCAAACCGTTTCACTAGGGGCCAATGGATAAGAAATTAACTGAAAGATAAATTGATTTTCTTGTAAGAGCATAATCGGTCTCTCAGTCACAACAGTATGTTGAGGTTACAGGTCAATCTCCTCTTACATCATAAAGTCTTTTCTTTGTATCCCAGTGATTAACCAAGGCGGTTAAAGTTCCTGTTTCATTTTCAAGCACACATGTTTATAGTGTTTAGTCACGTATACATGTTTATAGTGTTTAGTCACGTATACATGTTTATAGTGTTTAGTCACGTATACATGTTTATAGTGTTCAGTCACGTATACATGTTTATAGTGTTTAGTCACGTATACATGTTTATAGTGTTCAGTCACGTATACATGTTTATAGTGTTTAGTCAAATGTGCACATTTATAGTGTTTAGTCACGTATACATGTTTATAGTGTTTAGTCAAATATGCACATTTATAGTGTTTAGTCACGTATACATGTTTATAGTGTTTAGTCAAATATGCACATTTATAGTGTTCAGTCACGTATACATGTTTATAGTGTTTAGTCAAATATGCACATTTATAGTGTTTAGTCACGTATACATGTTTATAGTGTTTAGTCAAATATGCGCATTTATAGTGTTTAGTCACGTATACATGTTTATAGTGTTTAGTCAAATATGCACATTTATAGTGTTTAGTCACGTATACATGTTTATAGTGTTTAGTCAAATATGCACATTTGTAGTGTTTAGTCACGTATACATGTTTTATAATGTTTATCGACACTCGGATTAGGAATTGAGCGCCTTAACCACCTGGCCGTGTCGGGCCATCTGATAAGTCTTATCGTGAGACAGATATCAGCGTACGGACTTACAACGCTAAAATCCGCGGTTGTTTCCCCGAGGTGGAAACAGCAGATAGCTCAATGTGGCTTTGCTTTAAAATAAACAAGCAAATCAGTGACTCAGCGGTACGTCTGAAGGCCTATGACAGTAAACACCGGGTTTTGATACTCGTGGTGGGGAGAGCACAGATAGCTCATTGTGTTGTTTTGCGTTTAACGCCAACCAAATAAAAATTATTCTTTGGTTTAAACCAATTTCAATTCTATAAAATGTATCAACAGTTGTCATACTTAACAGTGATAATTATAAAATTATGAGACAACATTATATATTTAGGCTAGGTAGAAACCGTCTAAAGCTAGGATAATTTTATTTTCCAGATAGGGTGACTGGCTCATGGATTAGGTTGCCTTCGGATGTCGTGGAGGCGGTACATTTGAATGCGATTAAAGGAAAACTAGACAGATATTGAACGCAAGTGATATTCAGTAAAAGTAAATTTGAAACAAATGGTTATATTTCAACTGCGTAAGTTACATCAGCAACCATACAATAAAATGTGTAGGTTTACTTACAAAACATGAACTTTCATTAATTCATATTAAACGTATTCGAACTCGTAAACCTAAAAAAATATATATATAAAAATATCTTAATTCTTATTGCGTACAATGACGCCTATTTACATTGGCGTAGTGAAATCTAGTGATTAGAGGATATTAGGTGAGAAACAGAAAAGTTCAAGGTTCGAAACCTCACTCTGTTAAATAGGTTCCGCAAATGAATTGATTCAAAAGACGTGACTATATCCTTGTGAAAATAGCTGGTTGGTGTACTTCCACGATTATTTATCAACGCTGAGGTTCTATGTTCTAATCGTTCAGCGCGTGTGCCAACAAGCTATCGTTTAGATTGCACACTCCGATTTCTTATTTATTAAAGCATTATTCACCCAATACAACTACGTAGATTTCTTTTAATACTTGTCATTAAAATAACAGTCCCACAAATTATTAAACCCGACATGGCAAAGCGAGTTAAAGCGTGCGATTCGTAATCTGAGGGTCGCGGGTTCGCATCCCCGTCGCGCCAAACATGCTCGCCCTTTTAGCCGTGGGGGCGTTATAATGTGACGGTCAATCCCACTATTCTTTGGTAAAAGAGTAGTCCAAGAGTTGGCGGTGGGTAGTGATGACTAATTGCCTTCCCTCTAGTCTTACGCTGCTAAATTAGGGACGGCTAGCACAGATAGCCCTCGAGTAGCTTTGTGCGAAATTTCAAAACAAACAAATATATTAAACAAATATCACAGTAATTAAATAGTAACTGACAGTTAAAACATTAAAACTGAAACTGAAAATATCGATAAGAATATGAACACCCAACTCATGAAACAATGCATTCGTAAGTAAAAACTTATATATTCATTTATATAAGCTCATAAATATGTGGAATTTTGGTTTTGGTCTAAGCAGGCGTCTTGATCTAATTGATAGTTAGATAATATTAAATCAAACACTACACTACACTCAATGTGATTACTGTGAAACAAAAATAGATGAACATACAACGGTAAAGAGATTTTACAGCGCCTTAAATACGTAAGTGTTGCTTGGATTTCAACGCTTCAATTAATTTTCTAAGCATTGTCCTTTGGTTCTAGTTCATTAAAGTGTTTCGTAATAAATACAGGATTCCTGAAAACAGTTAACTGTTTACATATAAACGGGGATGATGTATTTCTGAAATACTTTGTCTTTCCGTATCCAGTTTGAGGCACGAGTTACTTACTATACAGTTGGCATAGTCCAGTGTTGGGCACGAGTAACTTACTATACAGTTGGCATAGTCCAGTGTGAGGCATGAGTTACTGACTGTACAGTTCGCATAGTCGAGTGTGAGGCACGAGTTACTTACTGTACAGTTCGCATAGTCCAGTGTGAGGCACGAGCTACTTACTGTACAGTTGGCATAGTCCAGTGTTGGGCACGAGTTACTTACTATACAGTTCGCATAGTCCAGTGTGGAGCACGAGTTACTTACTGTACAGTTGGCATAGTCCAGTGTGAGGCACGAGTTACTTACTGTACAGTTGGCATAGTCCAGTGTGAGGCACGAGTTACTTACTGTACAGTTGGCATAGTCCAGTGTGGAGCACGAGCTACTTACTGTACAGTTCGCATAGTCCAGTGTGAGGCACGAGCTACTTACTGTACAGTTGGCACAGTCCAGTGTGAGGCACGAGTTACTTACTGTACAGTTGGCATAGTCCAGTGTGGGGCACGAGTTACTTACTATACAGTTCGCATTGTCCAGTGTGAGGCACGAGCTACTTATTGTACAGCTAGCATAGAACAGTGTGGAGCACGAGTTACTTACTGTACAGTTCGCATAGTCCAGTGTGAGGCACGAGTTACTTACTATACAGTTCGCATAGTCCAGTGTGAGGCACGAGCTACTTACTGTACAGTTGGCACAGTCCAGTGTGAGGCACGAGTTACTTACTGTACAGTTGGCATAGTCCAGTGTGGGGCACGAGTTACTTACTATACAGTTCGCATTGTCCAGTGTGAGGCACGAGCTACTTATTGTACAGCTAGCATAGACCAGTGTGGAGCACGAGTTACTTACTGTACAGTTCGCATAGTCCAGTGTGAGGCACGAGTTACTTACTGTACAGTTCGCATAGTCCAGTGTGAGGCACGAGCTACTTACTGTACAGCTAGCATAGTCCAGTGTGGGGCACGAGTTACTTACTATACAGTTCGCATTGTCCAGTGTGAGGCACGAGCTACTTACTGTACAGCTAGCATAGACCAGTGTGGAGCACGAGCTACTTACTGTACAGTTCGCATAGTCCAGTTTGAGGCACGAGTTACTTACTGTACAGCTAGCATAGTCCAGTGTGAGGCACGAGTTACTTACTGTACAGTTGGCATAGTTAGTGTGATGCGGTTTGGACTAAAAATATATTACGAGTAAAATCTGGCATCAATTCTGTTAATGTTTACAGCAGTTAAGAACTAAATCATGTTATAAATAAAACAGTTGTATTGTCCATTTCCTTCACCCTGTGTATACTTTGGTTTGGTTTGAATTTCGCGCAAAGCTACACGAGGGCTATCTGTGTTAGCTGTCTCTAATTTAGCAGCGTAAGACTAGAGGAAAGACAGCTAGTCATCACCACCCACCGCCAACTCTTGGGCTACTCTTTTACCAACGAATAGTGAGATTGCCCGTCACATTATAATGCCCCCACAGCTTAAATGGCAAACATGTTTGGCGCAACAGGGATGCGAACCCGCGACCCTCAGATTACAAGTCGCACACTTTAATTCACTTGGCCATACTAGGCTTTAATATAGGTAATGTCTGGTTTGTTTTGCATTTCGCGCAAAGCTACACGAGGGCGAGGGCTATCTGTGTTAGCTGTCTTTCATTTAATATTAATGAGTTAGAAGAAAGGCAACTGTCAACACCACTCACCGCCAAATCTTGGATATTTTTCTATTAAGAATAGCGGGAATGACTGTCACGCCTCCGCGACTGAAAAGGCGAGCATGTTTGGACGCGGGGATTCGAACCCGCGACCCACAGATTGTGAGTTGAGCGCATGAACCACCAATCTATGACAGGCCAATATAAGTAGAAACGATGAAATAACATTTTTCCCCACAAAACATCACTACTGTGTAATTTAAGTTATTATTGTAACAGCAGGAAGATTTTTGTTCAAATGTGGTTACATAAAGTGAAAGATGAAACAGTAAAACAATGTACAGTACAAATTCTTTAAAATAGAAGCATGTTTTGAGAAATACATTTTGCGGAAAATCAAAATACACCTTTGAAAACAAAGACATTTCCACCACCATATCCGTTACTTCTAATTCTAAACTTCGCTTTAAACATACACTCATTTATGTATGGGACAATATAAACGTTATTACAAATGTCCATTCTAAAAGCCCATTACCAAGTTCTTCTAAGTTCTGTTTCTCAAATGGTGACGATTTCATTCATTTATAGACGTATTTCAGTCAAGTTATGCTTTGAAATTTCAGAGATTAAAAATCGTTTCATTATTGCAATCAGGACTGCACGTGTGATCGGTGAGACGTCTGGTATGGATGTTGAACTGTTTCTTTCTCTTTATTTTTTATTCCTTGTTCCTGACAACCGCATTAAATTATTGCCTTATAATTCTTCCGTTTCTTTTATAAATTTCTGGCAGAGCAGAGGGTGCCGCCTCGACGTCATAAGTCTGAGTCCCCCAGCCCCCTCACAAGAAATATTTCGTGGCAATTCGTTTAGCCTGTGACAGCCAAGGGAACTGTTTTCAAACTGTGCTCAAGGCTTGAAACTTATTCGGTTTAGAAAGTTTACAATTTGACATAATAAAGAAATGTATATGTTCAGAGATTTAAATATTACCGTTAAACATATTACTGCTTGACATTCATAACACGACAACAGTATTGACATTCATAACACCACAACAGTACTCTATTAATTAACATTGATATAGCACGTTCAACAGATTTCTATTTATTGACAGGTTCTAAGAATAAAAATCGGGGTGACTTTGGACATCGTAAGAACACGTCGTTTTCAGCAACTGTTAGCGAGATTTTGTGAAAAAAAAATCACCGTACTAAAGTCAGTCTCATGAACAAGAAAGGGAACACAAGTTAAAGTAATCATAAATACAGATTAAGAGATAACGCTATGTAAAAAAAAAAAAAATACTTTTTTTGTTCCTGGGCAGAAAGTGTTATTTCCCAATTGTTTATCCCTAAACTAAATGGAAAAGACCTATTTGTCTCTTCAAACTTTGTGTTTAATGACCTGAGATCGTGCGACGAAAACATGATGGGAGACTATATTTGGGAGTTGATACGTGAAAGTGATTTACATTACAGTCGCAAATCTCGGTAAACTACTGACTTCTAAACACTTTGTATAACTTTAGTATAAATACATGTAAATATTGATTCATAAGTTGTTTTATTCGAGCCTAATGAAAATGAAAATTTGCCCGTTTTTACACAGAAGATAGGTTAAAATCTAAATTTCATTATCCAGGTCACAAAAGCAAAGTTTGAAGGGAATAATGGCCATTTTCTGTACTTTTACAGCATAAGCAACATGCTATCCAAGAGCAAATTTTTTGTTACATGGAGTAATTAATTAATTTAAAATTTAAGAAAGACTTGCATCCCATTACTACATTGAAACAAATTTTGAACTACAAATTATTAACAAAATATAAATGAGTGCTTAATCCGTCTAAAGTTAGTATAATTTGTTCCAAATTATTTGTTTTATGAAACATAGTGTTCTACCTTATATAGGAAATGAAACTGTTAGTAGATTTGAATTATCCATATTGCATGGCACCTCATACATTACATATGTTATACAGGTCTTTAAGGTTCAGACATAGCCGTCCTTACTTTTAAAATTCAAGTTAGGTGAATGTCAATACAATGACTTTTTTGTATGGATCATAAACATAACAGAAAAATGGACTATCGATTTTATAATACCCATACGGCTGAAAGTTCTTGGCGTGTTTATATCATGGCTCGAACCTTAGACTCTGCGATACGCAGCCCGACACACTAAAGCACTAAGAAACGAATGTTCCACTAAAGTCCCATAAAACGTGCACTATTTTTTTGACAATTTCCAAAGTTATTAAACACTTGATAAGTTTCTAGCCATTGAAACTTACTATATTTGCTAAAATATTGAATGTGAAATTTCTAATGGTTTATTTTCAGGGACCATACATGTCTTTGAAAAATTTAACATGTAACTAGCCCCCCCATGGGCACAGCAATATGTTTGCGGACTCACACCGATAGAAACCGGATTTCGATGCTCGTGTAGCTTTGTGTTTAATTCCAAAACAATCAACCAACATACAGCTTGGCCTGGCATGGTCTAGCGCGTTAAGGCGTGCGCTTCGTAATCTGAGGGTCACGGGTTCGCGCCCGAGTCGCGCCAAACATGCTCGCCCTACCAGCCGTGTGGGCGTTATAATGTTACAGCCAATCCCACTTTTCGTTGGTAAAAGAGTAGCCCAAGAGTTGGCGGTGGGTGGGGATGAATAGCTGCCTTCCCTCTAGTCTTACACTGCTAAATTAGGGACGGCTAGCACAGATAGCCCTTGAGTAGCTTTGTGCAAAATTCCAAAACAAACATACAGCTTAGGCTTATTATAAAAGGTAAACATTGAAGATAGATATTGGCTAACCTTACATAGAATCATTCATTTCCTGCTAGAAAATAAACATATTTATGAAAGAATTTCTTTATTTATACTAATTTCTTTCATACTAACTAATGAAATAAGTTACTCAAACGCCTCTAAGCCAGTAAAATCATTAATATATATTTATATATTCCTTTTATAAGCTTCACCGTTCACTAGGTCAATGTACACTTAGACGAGCCTGTCTTACTGGGTTATACCAGTTTCGGAGAATTGCAATTCTCATCAGTAACCCTTGATATTAAACAATTTTTGAAAGTTTATTGCTTCACTGGAATCAACAAGTTGATGTACTTATCATGAACGGATCAAACGAATGAATGAAGTAAATACTAACAAATCGTTCTTTTTTCTGTATATATTTTAACAGTTCCAGCTTCTTTCAGTTAAGCGCCCAGCATGGCCAGGTGGTTAAGGTACTCGACTCGTAATTTGAGGGTCGCAGGTTCGAATCCATCCCCATCACACCAAACATGCTTGCCCACTTTCAGCTGTGAAGACGTTATAATGTGACGGTCAATCCCACTATTCGTTGGTAAAAGAGTAGCCCAAGAGTTGACAGTGGGTGGTGATGACTAGCTGCCTTCTTTCTAGTCTTACACTGCTCAAGTAGGGACGACTATATTATAAGTGTGGTTGATAAAGAAGTTGATCAGGGAAATGGTACTAGTTCGGATTATCAAGTGATCACTTCGTTTTTCGAACCTGGTTTTTGTCGTTTGTTACTTCTAAACAGGTTAGATTTGATTCAGGAAAGGATCAACTGAAATCATTGAAGAACTGTACCCTCCATTTCTGAAGTTATAAAGGACAGAAAATTTAGCAGTGTAATCACTACCCACCATCAACTCTTGGGCTACTCTTTTACCCATGAATAGTGAGATTAACTGTAACATTGTAACGCCCCCACGGCTGAAAGGGCGAGCATGTTTAATGTGTTGGGTATTCAAACCCGCGAGCGACCCTCAGATTACGAATTGAGTGCCTTAACCAACTGGCCATGCCAGCCCCACACTGAATACTAAAAGTATCAAATGTATCTTAGCTAGCACAAATTTTTATGAATAAGTTAACTCTGATGTAACAATCTGCTTCTATGGTACTTTACGTTCAAGTGAGCTGGCAGACTAGTATAAGTATACAGTAATAACCAGAGTCATATGATAACAGTTACAGCTGCTATTAGTAAGACATTCTATTGCATACCTTTCATTTTAATGGTTTAAAACTTTTAACAACTGTCCTACAAGGAAAATCATGCTGAAAGACATACTAGAACTGTCTGAGTTCAACTCCCTTTGTTCTAAGGCTTTGATGTAAAAGTTCTTTTATTTTAGAAATGAAAGACTGTGTAGAATACATTAAGAAGCCACAGCTGAGCGAATGACGAGCCTCTGGTGAGAACCTAGTTGCCGACAAAAGGGCATTTAGAAACTTGAGCACTCGCTGGAGCATGGACAGACTTGGTGAAAGAAGAAATGGTTATCGGTTGATGAAATAAACCAAAAAAAGACCCGACTTTTAAACTGCATACTATCATGTTGGCTGGTAATGAAACGTAATTACTTGTACCCCCGACCGTCTCCCATCTTTCAGATGTGTCTAGATTTCCACAAGTTAAGTTGTAAATCATAGTTAGTCTTCTGTGTTTGGAACTTGTAAACTGTTGCACCAGGAGAGAGAAAAAAATCAGAATTTATTACGTGGGCATGTCACCCACAATTTATAGTGAATCACATGTCACATTGATATATAGAAAAAAACCAAACAACTTTAGGACAAGGTCAGTTCTGACATGTCTTACTATACCAAATACGCTTACTTTGTAATGTTTTTTTTCAGCTTTTATTTTTCTGTGATAACATTTTTTTAACAGTAAATCGACGATACTTGAGTATCCGTTTAGTAAGTACCAAAATAAGTCATATCAGGATCACAATTCGTACTAAAGTCCTGCGAATTTCTGGAAACTCTTGTTACTTAAACAGGTGCAATTTTTGTTATCATGGCTGAAGAAGTGGAAACCGCCTTGTGGAGTGCTAGTTGAAGTCCGATAAACCAGCAGGAGTTCCTGTACTCTACGGAAACCAATATGAAAAATACTCTAATTTGGTCATAAATCTCTGCGGCGAAATTAGATGTCGAGGTCATTGGAAGTCATTCTTCATTTACTTACAGACATGTAGAAATTTATTGCTCTGTGTGTGACTGATTAAGTGGCTAGCTTAAACAGTCCTTCTTATCCTTTGTTAATTAACACCTTTTACCACGTGGCCTTTTCATAAAATATCATTGGCTCAAGCTGATCTAGTTAATAACATGCAAACAGGAGGAGGTAAAACGGCATCTTTCACCTTTTCTTCTGGGGGAGGAGAAAATATGTTAACAACAATTTTTGTTTTCTTTGGATATTTTACTGATTTTACCAAAGAGGGAGTGGTAGCTTTAATCGAATTAGGACTAATTATCCAGTAAAAAACATTCCTTAAGTATTTTTCTAAATTTCTGGTTGATATGAGAAAGAATCAATAACAATATTAGAAATTAGGAATAAAATTTGTCTCTTTCTCTCATCATGTACGTACATGTTGAAAAGTACACTACATGGATAAAAATATCATGTACTCTCCACGGTGATTTATAAAAACATATATTGATTTAACAACTGACAAGAGAAGAGTAGCCAGTTAGCAGCATTCTGTTACACACTATCCACGTTAAGGGATTGACTGTCTCTCTTATAACGCACGTAAACTTTCAAGTGTCAGGAATGTTAAGTGATATCTGACGGATATCCAGAATTCTACCAAAGTTCTAAACCGCGCTCACGTTTACCTGAAATGCATATTAAGAAATTTTGAATTTCGCGCAAAGCTATTCGAGGGTTTTTCTGCGATAGCCGTCCATAATTTAGCAATGTAAGGCAGCTAGTCTACGCCGCCCACCGCCAACTCCTAGGCTCTTTTACTAACGTATAGTGGAATTGACCATCATATTATAAAGCCCCACGGCTGAAAGGGCGAACATGTTTGGTGCGATGGGGATTCAAACACGCGACCCTCAAATTACGATTCGAACGCCTTAACCCACCTGGCCATGCCGGAACTATTAAGAAATACTTATAATGTAAGTTTAACTGAAATGCATGTTAAGAAATATTGATAACGTAAATGAAAGTGATTTACTTTCAGAACATAAATGTTAAGCTCAGTTTGTGTTTTTGCTGAAGAACAAAAACATAAACATCAATTAAAAAAGTTAACTTTATTAGTTTCTGATTGGTTTGTTTTGAATTTCGCGCAAAGCTACACGAGGGCTATCTGCGCTAAGTTTCTGATAATGCTAAGGTGTATAGTAGGATTTTGTGATATGTTTGTCGCTGGGATTAAACCAAGAACATTAGTAACAAGTTTCCAGGCTTGCCGCTAAGCCTATAAAATGCTCTTTGAAAACGTTTCAAGACTTTCAATAAGAAATGTTCTTCAGTTGAAGTTGAAAATTAAATAGTTTTGCGTGGTGTGAACATTTTGCGACATGATTTCTTGATGTGGTTTCATTTTTAATATTCAAGGGAAAACGCGATAACCAAAGTTACATAAAAATATGCAAAAATATTTTATCTGGGTTTTTATTTGCTGTTACGCATTTTTTTTCTTTTAAATGAAGCACAAAGCTACACAATAGGCTATCTGTTCACTACCCCCAAGGGTATCGAAACCCGGTTTTAGCGTTGTAAATCCGCAGACATACCGCTGAGCCACTGGGTAAACTTCTCTTCCGCCTTTTGCATGAGCCCCTGATGAAAAACATACTCGTATATTTGTTTTATTGTCGTTTCTACGGATATAATCTGTATATTCGAGAGTAAACATGATTCTTTCTTTAATTACTTAAAGCGTGGAAAACATTCAAAACTGGGTTTACAGAAACATTTTACTTAGAAATTATTTTACTTTCGATATGTTCCTTTTTTTGTTGTTCAAAACATAAGCCTAAATCATTAATAATTCCTCATACATGAAATTAGAATTTTCAATCAGCTAAACGGCCAGGTCAGAAACATCTGGAACGGGTATATTGTCGTCATTAGTTTTAAACTACTGACCAGAGCGAAGGCAACCAGCCACCAATACCCTCAAACACAATGACACTGCCCGGTTATTTGAACTTTTTAACGAACTTCATGAAGGATTCATAACGTATTCACAGATCAGAGGGCGGAGCATGTTAGCGTCATCACTCGTCGTACTTTGGACCTTCCGATACACAGCCCAAAACGCCCTCTATTATGCCATTCTCGAGCCATTTTGTGAGGGAAATACGCTTCTTTGAAAAATCTGAAGCAGCTATCAAAAGCGTCATTCAGGTCAGTCCAGAGAGGTCAGATGAGAACAGGCGAGTTAAGTGTACAATCGACTTTCTAAGTAAATTATAAATACTAATGTTTTGCTGAGTTGTTCGTTCCTGTAATTAATCGTTTTGTTGTTTTTCTTATCAAATCCCATTATTTGTCTGAAATGCCATTTCTAAGTTCATTAGTTAGAGACTAACAACTACAGAAGCTAACTAGTGCCAGTTTTTTTAGAAAATTAAGACTCATTTATGGTAATTAATCGTTTTGTTGTTTTTCCTATCAAATCCCATTATTTGTTTAAAATGCAATTCCTGAGTTCATAAGTTAGGGGCTGACAACTACAGAAGCTAACTAGTGCCAGTTTTTTTAGAAAATTAAGACTCATTTGTGGTAATTAATCGTTTTGTTGCTTTTCCTATCAAATCCCATTATTTGTTTAGAATGCAATTTCAAAGTTCATAAGGGACTGACAACTACAGAAGCTAACTAGTGCCAGTTTTTTTTCAAAAAATTAAGACTCGTTTGTGGTATTTGTGTAACTGACGCTTTTGTACGACTCGTACAAAAAAAAAATATTTATTTTTATTTTAAGAACGCTAGCGTATTTCTTAGATACATTCCGGGTGAGGTGGTATATTTTCTAAACGTTCGAGAACATATAAGAATTTCATTTGTTTTCGTTTGTTTGTTTGTTTTTGAATTAAGCACAAAGCTACACAATGGGCTATCTGTGCTCTGCCCACCACGGGTATCGAAACCCGGATTTTAGCGTGTAAGTCCGCAGACATACCGCTGAGCCACTGGGGGGCCATTTGTTTTCGACAAAATACACTTTATCATATTCTTTAAATGGCATGAAACTGGATTTAGTAAACATTCTAAACAAGAATTTACTAGAGTCCTTCTTGAAACTAAAACTGACAAATTTATTGTAATTTCATGTACGGGTAAATAAAAAAAGTAAGTGGACTTTTTTTTTCTTTCTTATTAGGAACCTTCCTTTAAGTTCCTGGCCATTACTTCTAACGATGAATACAAAATACCATTTGTACAGTTTTAAGAAAACAGAAGCGAAAGGTCGTTCTCCCTCTGGTGAGTTTTTTCTTTATGGGATTGTTTTTGGTTAAATGGCTCTCATTCTTTTCCTTCCTGCCTGTTAAAGTGGGTGCTAGCTCACCTCGGGGCGACACGCCAGAGATAGAAGTATTTACACAGATTTGATTTGTGAGTCGATCCCCAATAGTCCTCGTTACAAAAGACGCCGAAACGCGAGAAGAGGGTTGGATGCAAGGAACAGCTTGTTTCTTTAACAGATACGTGTTCTGGCTTCAGGAGTTCAGAATTACTCTTGGTCTGCGGGTGAAACTAGGAAATGGAGTTGAATTGGAACGTCTGAAATAAAAGCGGCACTTACACAGACACACACACATTCGAGCAGCTAAACTCTGAACTCTGACCTCGCGTGCGGGCTCCGAGATTATCCGGCATGCATTTCTTTTGTAATGGAAAAACAGTCGACTTTTCGCTTTATTGAACACCATTTACTGGCTATTGTTGCTAACTGAGTTAGCCGAATGGGACGTAACAGTGGTCAATGAAAGGTCAAATCCTGAATATATATCATTTATATGCCGGAGAACACACTCTTACTGAATTTCAATATCAATGGACACCGTACACCGCAGAAAAGACATCATTTTCACTGAGTTTCGCTTCAGGAAAGCGAATTGCTGGTTATTAATTAAGAATATGTGCAAATCTGCACGAAGCTACAGCTATATATATGTTCTCTTGAACATAACCAATAACATAAGATTTGATTTCCTCATAAAAAAGTTCATAATATAAAGGTCATAATTGTGTCAAGGTTACTAATTGTTACTCACGTAAACAAAATCTGTGTCTGTTCACAAATTCCATAACACGAAATCTGGGCAAACGTCCACGAAAAAAAAAAAAAATCATACGAAGTTCTTCACAGACGAGAAAGTAAGCGGGGTGTCGTATATAAAGCCCGTAATTAGAGCCGTCTTTGAAACGTAGCAAATTGGTTTAAAGTTAACCGGGTATCGACACAAGACTGACGTCTACACTACGTGTATATACATCGACAGGTTTATATCAAATAGAACAAAAAATTCTTAAATTACATACACGAATAATATTTCTTCCACCGACTGTGATTCGCATACGTGACTTGAAAGACATTCCGAAGCCACGTGACAGACAGGTTAATTTAGGGTTATTAGGTCAATTTCAAGGCTTTGTCCGTGTGAGGTGCCAGTGATATCAGTCGAGACAGATGACTGACGGCTTTGGTCAGTTGAATGCAATGGAGATGATAGAAACAGATACACCCCGCTAAGCCTTACTTTCAATAGTCTGTCATTGAAAGAATCATACGCTGACGCCGCATGCTGCATTTTAGAAAGAGGGAGGGAAGGTATGTATAATCGGGTGAATACTTTTGAGACCGGCGGCGTTTTCTGATGGTAATGCTAGTAGCTGGAGTTGAGTGACGTGGGCTGATGGTTTTCATTTGATTCTCTGATAAGTTGTCCTGACAATCTCATTTATATATTTCCATCTAACTTTTCGTGACTTGTGACTTCGTCATGATTAAACTGAGAGGGTGGGCAAACTTCAGGCAAACACACACATATATATGTAAGCAAAACTCTCTGTTCATCCCGAAATGTTTTCACACAAAATAATTATAGACTTCATAACAGAAGTGAAAAGATCTGACAAGAATGATTTGGGAGAGAAAAACAGTTCGATTAGGTATGATATCAGGCCGGTCACTTGTTCGTAAACCGTAGTAACCTCCCCCTATAATAAGTCGTTACTATGAAAACTAAATAAGATTGTATACAAACAATATTGTTCTCTTCCAAAACGTTTTTTTTTTAATTTTCTTTACTTTGGAGAAAAAAAATTATTCCATACTGACCAACTTACAGTATAAATGTTTAGTTCTAAACCTATTTTATTTATGTTTTTAATACATGGTTGGTTTCCAGCTGAACCTATCTATGACATACAACTCACTTAGAGAAATAGTCACTCTTATAAAGTATTTGACACTTGCGATAAAGGTTTGCATATTTCTATTCTTAGCGTGAACTTTTTCTGACCACCACCAATTTACATGACTTTAGTTCAGTTGGGGCCCGGCATGGCCAGCTGGTTAAGGCACTCGTAATCAGAGGATCGCGAGTTCGAATCCCCGTAACACCAAACGCGCTCGACCTTTCAGCAGAGGAGGTGTTATAACGTGACGGTCAATCCAAACCAGAAGTTCTGTAACAAAAGTTTTGAGTGGAAGCAGGAATACAAACCAGAAGTTCTATATTAAAGATTTTGGGAGGAAGCAAGAATACAAACCAGAAGTTCTGTAACAAAGAGTTTGGGAGGAAGCAGGAATACAAACCAGAAGTTAAATAACAAAATTTTTGAGTGGAAGCAGAAATACACACCAGAAGTTCTATACTAAAAATTTTGGGAGGAATCAAGAATACAAACCAGAAGTTCTGTAACAAAGAGTTTGGGAGGAAGCAGGAATACAAACCAGAAGTTATATAACAAAATTTTTGAGTGGAAGCAGAAATACACACCAGAAGTTCTATACTAAAAATTTTGGGAGGAAGCAAGAATATAAACCAGAAGTTCTGTAACAAAGTTTTTGGGAGGAAGCAAGAATACAAACCAGAAGTTCTGTAACAAAGTTTTTGGGAGGAAGCAGGAATACAAACCAGAAGTTCTGTAACAAAGTTTTTGGGAGGAAGCAAGAATACAAACCAGAAGTTCTGTAAGGAGGAAGCAAGAATACAAACCAAAAGTTCTATAATAAAGTGTTTGAGTGAAAGCAGGAATACAAACCAGAAGTTCTATAATAAAGAGTTTGGGAGGAAGCAGGAATACAAACCAGAAGTTCTATAATAAAGTGTTTGAGTGAAAGCAGGAATGCAAACCAGAAGTTCTGTACTAAAGTGTTTGAGTGAAAGCAGGAATACAAACCAGAAGTTCTATAATAAAGAGTTTGAGTGAAAGCAGGAATACAAACCAGAAGTTCTGTACTAAAGTGTTTGAGTGAAAGTAGGAATACAAACCAGAAGTTCTATAATAAAGTGTTTGAGTGAAAGCAGGAATACAAACCAGAAGTTCTGTACTAAAGTGTTTGAGTGAAAGCAGGAATACAAACCAGAAGTTCTATAATAAAGAGTTTGGGAGGAAGCAAGAATAGAAACCAGAAGTTCGATAATAAAGTGTTTGAGTGAAAGCAGGAATACAAACCAGAAGTTCTATAATAAAGAGTTTGGGAGGAAGCAGGAATACAAACCAGAAGTTCTATGCTAAAGATTTTGTTATGAAAAACAATATAGATAAAAAGTATATATAGAAACTGTTCGCCTGTCACTGTCGAATACAAAACAGAACAATTTCTCTATGATAACGAAAAACCCAACTGAAGTGAAAATGTATTCTCAAGACGGCTGGTATTGTTATTAGCACTTCAATTAAAATAAAGTACAGAACAACTTTTTGACCTACTTAGGTCGACCTGAACAATTTCTATTGAAAACGACGAAAGAAAGAAAAGATGCGAATCTGATAACAGTTGAGACTCAGTTGATGTTCAAAACAATGATACAATGTTAAACTTTAACATGTTACCTTGAAAATGTTTATATAAATCTAACCTGTTTACAAGATTAAGAAAAAAAAGAAGAAAATAAGCGACGGTTTGTCAAAACGTACCAAGCCAACATAACCTATTATCATTAAACAGAACAACCATTATTCCCGAAGTTTCCCCTTGAATGGCATTTTTATTTATCAGTACTATTCGTGAACGACCTTTAATTAAAGACATAGAAAGCAAGTCTGGTCCCGGTTTGTACGTCTAATTAAACTTTGATGTTACGTATCTGTGGATGTGTCAAGACATGAAATGTTTTTAAAAGAGTATCAGGGCCAACAGTCCGCCCTTCGAACACAAACTCCATAGAGACCTGTCATGTTCTTCAACCCAGCCAAACCGTGACTTCGTAGTGTTATTCAGGTATGCGGTGTGGGTTTATGGGAAGAAAGGAAATTAAGAGACCCTCAGACTTGTTACTGCTTGGCATAATATAAATGAAATTTATTAGCATTCAACAGAAGTCTCTACAATCGAGTTTCCGTGTTTATTATATAGATGTATACCTGTAAAACTGTTTACAGCTGAGGTTCTTTGTTTCTTAGATAGACAAACACTTGCAGAATTCTCTACAGCTGAGGTTCTGTTTCTTATAAGAGAGAACACTTGAGATCTATTTTAATATTTGCTTTAATCTAGAAAAAAATTATCTCTTTTTTTTCTTATTTAAGGCAATATAATGAGTTTTAAAATGTCCTTATTATGTCGTACAAACAAAATTGTCGGGTTTCAAAATTTATGGACTGTACACCGTATTGTACAATATTAAATTGGATTAACAACAAAAAGTATTGTCATTAGACCCAACACTAATCCATTAATTCAGTAAAACATAAACTGAATTGTAGGCGTAAGACAAGCCTCCCTTCCCCCCCATAACAAGAGGAAAGTGAACGATTGTTTCTTCTCCCCAGAATGGTACGGGATAGGCCTATCTTCAGAGTCATATGTGCATGCCCTCTAGGGCATGACAGCCAGAACCTGTAATTAAAGAAGATAAACCGAAATTGCTTGAAATGTAGCGCTGCGGGCTGCACGGGCCTCTGTCAGATTGGTTAAATATTAATCTCTCATATCTGTCTCGCTGTTTGGCACTAATTACAGCTTCCTCTTATTACCCTTGTAGAACTAATATCAGGAACTGGGTCCCATACAATTTATTGTTCTTTAACGTATACCTTAATTAAAGTTTCAAAGAAATAATGTCGGACTTTAGAGACGGTTTTAATTTTTTGTACTGAAGACAGTCAGTGACAAAACTCCCAACTTCTGACTGTCTGTCATACCTATTGAACATGTTACAATTTAAACCGTTTGAAGTCTTAAATTATAATTTAAGATAATGAAAACCGATGTGTAGGGTAAACTCGTTGGCCTTTTTTGCTTTAGTACACGAAGGTATGGAGACTGTGTTTATGAAACGACTTGCATACAAATAGCTTATGTGTATGTTTATGTTTTCTGATAGCAAAGCCACACGGAGCTATCTGTTGAGCCCACCGAGGGAAATCGAACCCCTGACTTTAGCGTTGTAAATCCGAAAACTTACCGCTGTGCTAGCGGGAGCTACAAATAGCAAAATGCTGCTGTTTGAAAAGAGAGAAATAGTAACAATCTGGACTATCAACAGTGTGAAACAACAGTAACAATCTGGACTATCAACAGTGTGAAACAATAGTAACAATCTGGACTATCAACAGTGTGAAACAACAGTAACAATCTGGACTATCAACAGTGTGAAACAACAGTAACAATCTGAACTATCAACAGTGTGAAACAATAGTAACAATCTGGACTATCAATAGTGTGAAACAATAGTAACAATCTGGACTATCAACAGTGTGAAACAACAGCAACAATCTGGACTATCAACAGTGTGAAACAATAGTAACAATCTGGACTATCAATAGTGTGAAACAACAGTAACAATCTGGACTATAAACAGTGCGAAACAGCAGTAACAATCTAGGCCATCAACAGTGCGAAACAGCAGTAACAATCTAGGCTATCAACACTGCGAAGCACAAATATCGGTCACACAACTTCACAGTTTGTTACTGTTAGGAAAGTCCCCGCTAGTACAGCGGTAAGTCTACGGATTTCCACCGCAAAACAAATCAGGGGTTCGATTCCCCTCGGTGGGCTCAGCAGATAGCCCGATGCGGCTTTGCTATAAGAAAATACACATACTGTTAGGAAAACACGGTTTAATAATAAAATGAAAAAGAAAAATATATCCTCGTGTAAGAAAAAAAAAACCTGATTTCTAATCTCACGGGTATAAGTAGGTATGTTGTGTGTGAAATCTAGGTAATAAACGTGGTCCCAAGAAACTAAACTTACTGTGAAAATGTTCCATAAAAATAGAGTCCCAGTGGCTCAGCGGAATGTCTGCGGACTTACACGCTAAAATCCGGGTTTCGATACTCGTGGTAAGCAGAGCACAGATAGCCCATTGTGTAGCTTTGTGCTTAATTAAAAAAAAACAACAATCCATAAAAATAAAGAAAAAAATTAGTTTTCAAAATTTATTTCTCTTAAAGTAAATGCTCGAAACGAAAACTGTGGAAATAATAATTTCATTCAATGAGATGTTGTAAACACACTGTGTGAAGTTAACACATCTTTCAATGACATAAGATGAAGGATAACAATGCAGTATAATTAACTTGCCTGTTTACATATCCGTGATATTGCACCACAATCTAACCAGTCAAACAATTAACATCACTTCCCATGTACTAATCTTTGCTGTTGATACGATTTCTCCAGATGAAATACAGGGTGAGGGATCTGGAGTCCTGGGATTCTGAACCCACATCTCTCCTCCATGTTTTAAATTTTTAATTTCATTTCATATGTTGAGTTTGAAAACATGAATCGAATGTGACACACGATTCACCTCAAGCTACATAAATATCTACAAATTCTGTGTATGTGCGATGTGATTTATTTTATCTGAGCTGTTGGAAGGTATACATTAATGTCGTAAAACCGTAAAATTCGTTTTAATCCAGGACATTATGGAAAATAAACATATTAATAGACTCTGCACATAAAACTCATCAACTAAGCAATAAGTTTGAGAGTTTATAAAACTAGTTTGGTTTGAATTTCGGTCAAAGCTACACGAGGGCTATACGCGCTAGCCGTCCTTAATTTAGCAGTGTAAGACAAGAGAGAAGGTAGCTAGTCATTATCACCCACCGCCAACTCTTGGGTTACTCTTTCATCAACGATTAGTGGAATTGACCGTAACTTTTAACGCCCCGACGACTGAAAGGACGAACGAGCATGTTTGGTGTAACGGAAATTCTGACCCGCGACCCTCAAATTATGAGCCGAGTGCCTTAACCACCTTGCCATACCGGTCTTATAACATTGAAATTTGGGGATTGATTCCTGCGGCGGACAGAACACAGATAACTTATTTCTTGAGTTTTGTGATTAACAATAAAAACTTATTTTGAGATTATATAAGTAGCCCCGAAAATTTCCATATCAAACGTATAATAGTAGAGCTTCAAATTTTAAACCACGAGGCAAAGTAATGCAATTACTATTCTGTATTATTATATTTTGTTTTATTTTCACCTATTTTTTTATCTTGTACATTAAAAATTATAACCTACCGATGAACACGGATGGACGTGCCATATGCGCACTGTATATATATTACCAAAATATACAGCATGGAGCGAAACAACATAACACTCAAACATTTTCATAACGACATCTCGTGGCGAATGCAAGATTTAATTACCGTTTATTTTTCTTCTCTCGCTTCTTTTTCGGGGCGGAAAAGCGGAAAATTAACTTTTTAATTTCATTATCATAAACCGTAAATTGTGGGCATACAAGAGTAGCGTGCACGCGACAAGAAGCTTTACGCGGGAAATATTCGCCGAAACTCTGTGCCTCATCTGCGCTAATATTTTCTCTCACCTAAAGAAACACTGAACCACGAACGGTGTTTTGAAAACTTCGATACAGCCAGTGGCTTCCGACCTGGATCGAAGTTTCTTCATCAAAACTGTAGAAAGCGTCACTCATTTACTAATTAAGTTACGAAGAAAAAGAAGCAACCCCCCCCTTCCCTGCCTTCATTTGGAGATGATAAAACAATTAATGGAACTTTATCCTTAAATTAAGAGGGGGAAAAAAAAAAGGATAATTATATACTTAAAGGCGTTACACGTTCTATGGTTTCAAACAGGAATCTTTCCTTCGACATGCCCAGGAAGTAACCAATTACAAGATTAAACGACTGTTAATTTCTTTAATTAGTTTAAGGACAAAAAAGAAAAATACCACTTCCGGAAAACTTTAAGGTTTTGTTAATTAATGGGGAAACAAATGATCGATGTTCTGCGTAAACTTTGTTTAATTTAAGCTAGAAAACAAGAAATGCGTAATTAAACTTCAGCTGTTTATATGAGAATATTTCGAACTTGTCTGTGCTGTATATACAAAAGTTAATGAACGAAGCAAAAATAACAGCCACATTGACTTTCATGTCGGCAAGACTTGTCGCATACCTATCTTTTAACTTCTAAGACTTACTACTAATATCTCTATAAATTAAACACCTTAATGTATATCAAGACAAAACACCTGTACTAAATGCGTCCAAAATATGTTACACCACATGATGATGTATCTGTATTCTACGCTGAATGATACAGTTAAAGATAACTCAAGATGTGAAACTATTTTCACATTTTAAGTTTCTAAGACGCAAATATTATATCATTTGTATTGCTAGGATTTTCAAGTCGCTTTTCGGTGTAAAGATATCTGAATGACAGATATTTCTCTCAAGTAAGTTTAGTAGGAACAGCCTGGAAGATTATCAGAGATTTCTTGTAAAGGAACACCAGTAGGATAGCCTGGAAGATTATCAGAGATTTCTTGTAAATGAACACCAGTAGGATAGCTTGGAAGATTATCAGAGATTTCTTGTAAAGGAACACCAGTAGGATAGCCTGGAAGATTATCAGAGATTTCTTGTAAAGGAAAAACAGTAGAATAGCCTGGAAGATTATCAGAGATTTCTTGCAAAGGAACCCCAGTAGGATAGCCTGGAAGATTATCAAAGATTTCTTGTAAAGGAACGCCAGTAGGATAGCCTGGAAGAGTATCAGAGATTTCTTATAAAGGAACGTCAGTAGGATAGTTTGGAAGATTATCAGAGATTTCTTGTAAAGGAACGCCAGTAGGATAGCCTGGAAGAGTATCAGAGATTTCTTGTAAAGGAACGTCAGTAGGATAGCTTGGAAGATTATCAGAGATTTCTTGTAAAGGAACGTCAGTAGGATAGCTTGGAAGATTATCAGAGATTTCTTGTAAAGGAACGTCAGTAGGATAGCTTGGAAGATTATCAGAGATTTCTTGTAAAAGAATGTCAGTAGAATAGCTTGGAAGATTATCAGAGATTTCTTGTAAAGGAACGTCAGTAGGATAGCTTGAAAGATTACCAAAGAATTTTTTCTGAAGGAAGTAGAAGAGAGCAGCTTGGAAAATTATCAGATATTTCTTCTAAAAAAAATTCTAGAGGGCCGCTTGGAAGATGATCAGATATATCTTCTCGAGGATTTGCAAATTGACAGCTTAGAAAACTATAAGGCTTAATATATTTAATTTCTGATGACAAAGCAACGTATAAAACAACAGGCTATTTCAGCACATACTGATTATCTGTCTATTCATTCATATGTCAGCCCGTTGTTTTTTCCATATCTGTCTTTCTATCTGATGACAAAACACCTGATGATAGTAACACATCCATTAGATTTAGTATTTCCTTTGGTTTGCCACCCAGTGGCTCAGCGGTATGTCTGCGGACTTGCAACGCTACAAACCGGGTTTCGATACCCGTGGTGGGCAGAGCACAGATAGCCCACTGTGTAGCTTTGTGCTTAATTCAAAGCAACAACAACTTCCTTTTATTTCGTCACTTATAAGCAGAACATTATTATTCTAAATATTCTTGGTTCGTACGTAGTTAAAATTATATATTTAACCCTTCTTACACACATATATAAATACATATAAGTAAACACATAACTAATAAACATTTTTTTTGAGGTGGTAACGAGCTTTTTATTTAACATCACAACTGAAGAATTTATGGGCGGGAGAGCTGTACAGATTTAGGATTTATTATTCCACATTTTAATAGCAGGTCTTTTTTAGGACGATTAATTTTCTTTTGTTGGGGTTGACAGTGGAGCTTAGACAACCAGAGGTGGTAGATAGGATAACTATTTGCCAGTGTGTAATTTAGTTTGAAAGCCCAATCCCCTCGTTTAAACAGAAATACATGGACACCATGCTTGAGATTTCAATCGGTCTGGCACACCAAGTTTATTGATGGTAGGGTCTAGACGAGAGAGAGAGGAGAAGATGACAAATTTGAAGTTTTCCATAGAGTTTGTTGGCTTGCTGTTCGTGCCTTTAGGCTTAATCAACGAATTCCAGACAGGTTCTTGACAAACGAACTTAGTGGTTTAGTCTTGGAGGTAGCAATCATCTAGGAATGAAAAGGAAAGGCACGTGGTACAACGATCAGTACACACGTCGCAGTGCGCATGTTACGTACAGATAGCAATTTCAGATGATACCTTACTACTCTAAACTAAACACAGAGCCCGAAAACAGTGAGTGACCAATGGTCCAAGGGAGATCGGCAAACTTCTTCAAGGTCTAACTCCGCCCTCAACTTCCTTAGACTTCCCTCCCCACCTTTAGTTACACACGCCAACAACAAGCTTACTCTCAGATATTTTGTCACTAACGTTAAAAGATTGATACAAAAATGAATATTTAATGGTTTTAATGAAGAAACTTTAAATAAATTTATTAAAGTATTCTGTAATAGATATAAATAAACGCCTTAACCCACGTGGCTATGCCGGGCCGTTAAAGAAATTTTACTAAACGTTTCTCATAACTACTTCTAGTTGTGAATAAAGTAAGATCATTAAGCAACTACGCACTACTTTATGTGGATGAACACCTTAAAAGCACATAAAGGATTGTTTAAGAGTATGGTAGTTACAGTAGATTTAATGGGTGGTGGTTGGGAGTGCTTCTAATTGGTTTAGATAACTGGTGGTGATCATTCATACTGGTTCAATTCTTTTTACTGGGCTACTAATTAGTGCCTTACCAGTATAAGGGATACTGGAATGCTAACTTCAGGAGGCACGTTTATTTTAAGTTACTTATCCCTAAGTGGTAGTACATTATTACTATTTTTTCATTTATTTTTCTTCTTAATTTTGGGGAACAGTCAGCAGACTGTGAAGGGTGATATAGAGATGGAACGTTGTTGGCTTGAGCAACCACATTTCACTCTTCTAACTTCTATTTCTGTTCTTATATTTTATTTCATTACTTAATTATTCTTTATATGAGACTGGCGAACGGAGGTTAAGACGAATAAACGGCGTATCCCCACAGCAATGTGGGCCCTACCTCTTCAGTCTACTCCAAACCCTAGGGTACATTTTATGTCCCACACTATAACTTATATCACGAGGATCCTTTCAATTGGTGCAGGTTTTATTCATTTATGTTTACAACACACCAACATTAGCTTAAATTTGCTGTTTTTCACCCAGTTTTTACTTTTGATTTTATTTTACTTAACTTTTCAGTATTAATATTTTATCTATTTCTATATATATTCATAGTTTTTGAATTTCTATAAACCATCACATAAATTTAATTCTACCTACATGAACAATATTATAAGTCAAAAATATATAAATGTAATTTTTGGGAGTCACTTCGTTATCAAGTTTTTAGAAAAGTTTACAAATCTTTTTGGAATTTTCAACGTTCCTTATGTGATCAAAAGACATAAGATAATAAAAGATTTTGCTATTTTTGTCAAACTACCTGAACCAAAGGTTCGTTCTCTGAAGACAGACAGGTTGGATATCAAACCACATTTCTGTCATGTTGACTGCTTAGCATCGATTAGTCTTGATAAACTCCATTGCTTAACGCCAGTTAGCCCACCTAGCGGCAACGTTAGCGGAAAGTTAAAGTTATTAAGTTTTGTTGCATCGCCCCGGGTCTGACTCTACTATCCTAAAAAACAACAACAACAAAGAAACGCTAATGGAAATGCAATTCGTGTCATAGTGAAACGAACCAATCAGGACGTTGTGTCCGAAGCTTACGTATCACATATACTTCTCGTGTCTTCTCGAGGTGGTGAGAAGACAAAAAAATAAAAAAAACACAACAAAAACTAAAAATAAAATAATATTAATAATAAAAGCAGAATGTTGGCTTTGCGGAAAAGCCTAACCCCAGGGAATGATCCATCAGAAAGTGCGGGACTTGGCACGAGCTCATGATAACCGTTTGGATGTCAAGGTCTTAGAATGGATGAGGGATTAATACGATTTTCTCTTCGAAATATGCATGATATTATCGGTTATTTTTGTAAAAATTTCAAATATAATGTGATGGATTTTACACTTTCTTTTGTAACCATGTTCCGCAGATAAGAAAATTATTCTTGCTTCTGGCAATAACAACACGCACACACTAAACACATTCTACAGGACTGATGCTTAGAGGGGCAATTTCACTTTTGTCAAACAGAAAGAGTTTTGACATTGACGGAGTAAACTTTTTCTTCATTATCCTATCAGTTGAAAACCAGACGAACACCAACAGCTCAAAATTAAACTTTTCCCTCTCCTAAATCATTGTACACGTGATATTTTTGTAGTTTTGTGTTTTTCTAAAAAAAATTCTTAACATCATTTGATGTGTTTTACTTTGGAGAGGTTCCAGGTATAGTCCAGGCACAGAAAATTTTATCCATTATGCAGTTTGATGGTATTTATGTTTCATATCTAATAAAACGAATGACTTGAAGCAAGAAATCATTGCATTCGTAAGAGAATTTGTTTTTCTAAAAAAATTAAAAACTGGTAATAATTGAGAGCTAGAGAACAAAAAAAACGAATTTCGTTGGCATGTTTATACGTTGGTTCAAAACTAATTTTTCTTCTGTTTTTACAGTGGATTTTGATATTTCAAGTTCAGATGAAATGAATAAGCTATTTGACTAATTTTTCATCGAATGTGTTGTGATAAAATGACCGATGAGTTGAACATCTGAGTTCGAAGCACCACTGTGTTTACCGACAGCGGGAAGCAGTGAAATAATGAGAAACAGATAGAGTTACAAGGAATGCCTTAAGCGTATAGGTTATGACACTAAAATAAGTTTGGTTTGGTTTTTTTAACTCCGCGCAAAACTGCACGAGGGCTATCTACGCTAGCTGTCCATAATTTAACAGCGTAAGACTAAAGGGAAGGCAACTAGTCATCACCACCCACCGACAACTCTTGGGCTACTGTTTTACCAACAATTATTGGGATTAACCGTCATATATAACGTCATCACGGCTGAAAGGGCGAGTATGTTTGGTGTGACGGGGATTCGAACCCACGACCCTCAGATTACTAGTTGAGTATCTTAAAAACCTGGCTGTGCCGGGCTATGAAATAAGTAACAAAGAATCTAGTTGGTGATATATGGATAACATTATCTTCGTAGGTTAGAAAATAAGTAACTATTTTGGAACAAGAAAAATCTAAGGATTAAATTATTTATTATAAAAATATGAAATAAACAGTGTAATTATAAAGTTTTATAGTTATGGAAATATTCAAGTCGTTATTATATTAAATAAACACAACGTTCACTTCTTTTCTTTCTTTTTTTTTTACAAGTAAGCCATCCGTGTTTTGGATAGTGTTTAGCAGTATATTTTAAAACAAATAGAAAAAGGCAACACATTAGATTATATCTCAGAACGGCTGGTATGGGTATTAACGCTTTTACTGATAACGACTGAAGCCTGCAAGAAAGCTTTAAAACTCTGCATCCAAGACCCCAATCCATTGATACACACCCCCAGCAACCAATTAGTAACTCTTATAGAATTCACTACCAACAAAACTAACTTTGTGCTCAATAACCAAAACTACCTACAAATAAATGCCCGAAGTATGGGAAATCCTGTGTCATCAGTTCTAGCCAACATTTTTACGACGCAGATTGAATCACAAGTGATCATTTCAGCCTTACACCCACCACTATACTGATACAGGTGTGTTGATGATACAATTGCTGGAATCACATCCACAGAATACACATTTAGTGTTTCAATCACATTAACTTGGTACACTCTAACGTTAAGTTCAGCTGTGAACAGGAAAACAACAACAACAAACTAACCAAATAGTATTTCTCACCTCAAAATCACAAGAACTGATACACAATTCAAAACAGAAATCCACATCAAAATCACCCATACTGGATCACACATTCCCTGGGACTCAGTACACGAAACAGAACAAAAACTGAGCACATTAAGAAACCAAATACACACAACCACAAAACTACGTTCACCTGATAAAATTAACGATGAAATCAACAAAATAAAACAACACTTCATCAACATCAACAAATTTCCTCAAAAACAACCGTGGAAAAAATTATACACACACACCTAGACCAACAACAAACAAACAACAATAAATCCCAAGATGCAACAAACTACAAAATCTTATACTGCTGCACACCATATTTTCCTGATATCAGCGGAAAAATAACCAACATTTGGTAAAAATTTAGAACAAAACACAACATTCCACTAAACACCAAATGTATTCAAAAACCAGATACAAAACTAAAGTCCATACTATGTAAAAACTACACTGACAAACACAACATCAACATAATTTATAAAATACAATGTGATAACTGCCACGACTTCTATTCTATATCGGAGAAAAGCAGAAAATTTGAAACTAGATTCAAAGAATAAAAAAAACACCTCACACGTTTTCGAACACTGCAAGTCAAATAAACACAATAACCATAGAAAAATCCCATATACTAAATATGGAAACAAGTAGAAACAAAGGTAAAATCAAAGAATCCCTACTTATACAGCAACTGAAACCAATATGAAGGAACACCTTTATACCTATACTAATTAATAACCTAACATCCAAATACAATGCCCCCTATATTCCCGTACCTCTTTATAATCTTGTCCTTAAGACATGTGGCAGGAAAAGGTCATTTGCAAGCTCTCTTTGTCAACCTGAAGATGACCTAGGAAGGTCGAAATGTTGTTCTCTGTTTATCAATAAAAGTGTTAATACTCATAACAGCTGTTCTGAGGTACGTTTTTATTCCAAGTGGGTTTCTCGTCATCAAAAGGAACATTAAATTATTTTAGCTTTACTGTAAATCCTATGTCAAAATTTCGGGCAAGAAGCACCAATACAATGAAATACTGACCAAAGAAATGTTTGTTTATTATAAAAATATGGAATTCTTTAGCAAGTATAGTTAATCACACGAAGAAAAACAAACTCATTTCTGTTATCATTTCACGTCATATTTAATGCAACAAATTAGTTTGTTTGTTTTGAATTTCACGCAAAGCTACTCGAGGGCTATCAACGCTAGCAGTCCCTAATTTAGCAGCGTAAGACTAGAGGGAAGGCAACTGGTCATCGCCGCCTACCGCTAAGTCTTGGGCTACTATCTTTACCAACGAATAGTAGGATTGACCGTCACATTATAACACCCCCACGGCTGAAAGGGCAAACATGTTTGGTGCGACCAGGATTCGAACCCGCAACCCTCAGATTACCAGTCGAACGCCATAACACACCTGGTCATGCCGAGCCTGTTAACATTTACAGCAAGAACACGTTGACTGTGGAACATATCATCTTCGTTTCGTTGTAAGATAGTTTATAAATGTATCCCACTTTCTGTTGTGACCTTGACATGTTAAGTTAACGCAGAAATGGAACACCATTATTTGATTCTCGCTTTTGAGGTTTTATTTTATTAAACTACGATGAACAAAAAAGGTAACTTTTTTGACATTGCTGTGAAAGCAAATGGTGTTTGTTTTGTTCTTTGACCCAAGTGTGGAATTTAACCCTTGTGTTTGGATGTATTATAAGTTCGTCAATTTGTCTCTCTTACACCGACTGACGTATGGAAACACAAATTGAAAGGGCGAGCATGTTTGATGTGACGAGGATTCGATTACGAGTCGAGTGCCTTATCCAGCAGGCCAACAAATTAGTCAAGCCTTCGATATACATTATAATAAAAGTATTCTGGAAAAGTTTGTAACGTCCATTTGTTCTTACACAGTAGCTGCCTGATTTTTTTCTCAGACGCTGTTTTCTGGAACGGTAAGAGACTTTCCACCCACTTATACACGGCGATATGTTCTTTCTAATATTATCATATGAGTTAATTATACTATATAAAAAACAAAACTTTTTCTTGTTCCTGGACAGAAAGTGTTATTTCCCAATTGCTATGACCTATTTTTCTCTTCAAACTTTGCTTTTGTGACCTGGGAGCGTATAACGAAAACATGATGGGAGACTATATTTGGGGGCTGATACGTGAAAGTAATTTTTACATTACAGTTGTAAATCTCGAAAAACTCCTGACTTCCAAACATTTTTTATAACTTTAGTATAAATAATATAAATATCGATTCATATGTTTAATTCATACCTTATGTGCGAAAATGTGCAAATTTGCCCGTTTTTACAAAGAAAATAGGTTAATATCTAAATTTCATTATCCAGGTCACAAAAGCAAAGTTTGAAGCGAATAATGGTCATTTTCTGTACTTTTACAATACAAGCAATTAAGAAATAACACATACTATCCAGGACATAGTGTCATTTGTGTTACATAGTGTTATGTCTCTTCGCGAATAGGTGGGGTTCAAATACAACACCATATCGAGTGAAGAGCTGAAAAAAATAACAAGCTAACTGATAAAACCACTTATTGTATTTGAAAAATACTTTGTGTACTTAGTATTAATTACTGCAGTATCGATACTCACATTTGTTTAAAGCATTCCTGTAATTATATTTTACTCGGTATCTTGTAACCAGCAATAACTGACTGTGTTTTATCAAAATCATTAAGAAGTTGTGGTGGAGACGTTATGGAATACGACGTACCAGGCTTAATCTCTTGATTTTGAATAACTGAAACGTGGAAGCAAGATGTTGTATATTTTAGCGTTGTTAATTTAAGTACTGTATATTATAGAACAAACAGCAAACACATAGACACTTGTAATAACTTATAAGTGCTTCTAATTTAACAAGACGAATGGTTAAAACAACAAGGCTACGTTTTGCTTTAGAATTAACCGCCCCTCCTATTAACTGTGTATTTAAATAACGAATCGATATCCATGTTAATTACCACAACTGTATCTCTATTAATGCTATTTATTCAAATATTTCAAAGCATGAATTAGTTTCAATTGCATCACGTCTGAGAATTGCCACAAGCGTTTAATAAAAGCAATAATTATTGTTCAGGTTTTCTTTCTGGTACTTTTGGCCACAATTAGAATCCATCTGGTACATTATCAGATACGCTGAGCTTGTTAACACTTTAGTGATACGGGCAACTGAAAGGCTAAACTTATTTCTCGTATAAATCAGTCTCACGACTATGCTGCGGTGAAACGCGTATACAAGCACAAATATGTAATCCAACTTGAATTACATGTATATATAAACAAAAATGTGTAATGAAACTTCAATTTTATGTACATACACATAAATGTGTACTGAAACTTTAAGTTTATACACATATACACAAAAACGTGTAATCAAACTTCAATTTTATACATATATATATATATGTGTGTGTGTATAAAATTGAATAATTCCAAACACAAGGGTTAGATTTCTCACGAAGGTCAAAGAACAAAACAATCACCATTTGCTTCTCACAGCAACGTCAAAAAAGTCACATTTTTTTTGTTTATCGTAGTTTAATAAAATAAAACCTCAAAAGCGACAATCAAATAATGGTGTTCCATTTCTGCATTAACTTAACATGTCAAGTTCACAACAGAAAGTGGGATACATTTATAAACTATCTTACAACGAAACGAAGATGATATGTTCCACAGTCAACGTGTTCTTGCTGTAAATGTTAAGGGGCCCGGCATGGCCAGGTGTGTTAAGGCGTTCGACTGGTAATCTGAGGGTCGCGGTTTCGAATCCTGATCGCACCAAATATGTTCGTCCTTTTAGTTGTGGGGGCGTTATAATGTGATGGTAAATCTCATTATTCGTTGGTAAAGTAGAAACCCAAGAGTTAGCGGTGGGCGGCGATGACTAGCTGCTTTCCCTCTAGTCTTACACTGCAAAATTAGGGACGACTAACGCTGATAGCCCTCGTGTAGCTTTGCGCGAAATTCTAAAAAACAAACTTGTAAGTGTTAAGACGTGAGAAATGAAAACGGTGTTCACGTAGGACCCTCGACTACAGGAATGTGAACAATTAAAACATCGGTTTTAATCTTATAGTAAAGAGTTAACCAAACATACCCAGAAAGGCATTTTCTTTCTGCAGAACAGCGTAGTAAAAACAAATAGTTGACCCAGAAGGTAGTACTGTCTTCTCTTAATCACGGCCCGGCATGGTCAGATGGTTAAGACTTTCGAGTCGTAATCCGAAGGTCGCGGATTCGAATCCCCGTCACACTAAATATGCTCTCCCTTTCAACCGTGAGGGTGCTACAATGTTTCGATCAATCACACTATTCGTTGTTAAAAGAGTAGCCTATGTGTTGGCGGTGGGTGGTGATGACTAGTTGCCTTCCATCTACCCTTACGCTGCTAAATTATGGACAGCTAGAGCAGAGAGCCCTCGTGTAGCTTTGCGCGAAATTCAAAAACACAACAAAACCTTGTAATGTGTTGACAGTCTATTTAACCTGATAGGAAAGACGACCGTTTTTCACAATGTTATTGTATATATTGAATGTTATTTTATATATTGGATGTTATTGTATATATTGGTTTTTGAATTCATAAAGCAACAAACTGCAGATTCTTCCAGCTTCCTGGATTAAAAATAATACTCAAATTTATAAAACATTGTTATCCTTCTAGCTACGAGTAAGATTTTCCGCCGAACATCTAGTAAAAGATTTAAAAATTCGTAAAACCACAAATATAAAGTGAAAAACAGATTTTCTATCAGCTCTGAATTTCATTATTCCATAGTATACTCTTTCTTAATTATTCGTGATTTAAAGCGCGTAAGGCGTGCGACTCGTAATCCGAGGGTCGCGGGTTCGCGCCCACGTCGTGCTAAACATGCTCGCCCTCCCAGCCGTGTGGGTGTATAATGTGACGGTCAATCCCACCATTCGTTAGTAAAAGAGTAGCCCAAGAGTTGGCGGTGAGTGGTGATGACTAGCTGCCTTCCATCTAGTCTTACACTGCTAAATTAGGGACGGCTAGCACAGATAGCCCTCGAGTAGCTTTGTGCGAAATTCCAAAACAATCAATCAATCAATGGTTATATAATAAACCATTTACTTTCATCTGCACGGTCTTATACTTAGTTAAGTGTAACATCTAACAGACAATCAGAGAAAACTTTGATTCGACAATATCTTGACACTAGTCTGCTGGAGAATAAACCTCCAAACATATCAGATCCAACAACCTTTGACACTAGTCTGGCGAGGGAATAAACCCCAAAACATACCAAATCCAACAATCTTTCCCCCAAACTGGTATTGGAATAAACCCCAAAATATACCAGATCCAACAAGCCATGATAATAGTCTGGTATGGGAATAAACCCCAAAATAAACCAGATCCAACAAGCCATGACAATAGTCTGGTCTGGGAATAAACCCCAAAATATACCAGATCCAACAATCTTTGACACTAATCTGGTGTGGGAATAAACCCCAAAACATATCAGATCCAACAAGCCATGACAATAGTCTGGTTTGGGAATAAACCCCAAAATATACCAGATCCAACAAGACATGACAATAGACTGGTTTGGGAATAAACCCCAAAATATACCAGATCCAACAATCTTTGACACTAATCTGGTGTGGGAATAAACCCCAAAACATATCAGATCCAACAAGCCATGACAATAGTCTGGTTTGGGAATAAACCCCAAAATATACCAGATCCAACAAGACATGACAATAGTCTGGTTTGTGAATAAACCCCAAAATATACCAGATCTAACAATCTTTGACACTAATCTCGTGTGGGAATAAACCCCAAAACATATCAGATCCAACAAGCCATGACAATAGTCTGGTATGGGAATAAACCCCAAAATAAACCAGATCCAACAAGCCATGACAATAGTCTGGTTTGGGAATAAACCCCAAAATATACCAGATCCAACAAGCCATGACAATAGTCTGGTATGGGAATAAACCCCAAAACATATCAAATCCAAAAACCTTTGACACTAGACTGGTGTCGGAATAAAAACCAAAACATAGCAGATTCAACAAGCCATAACAATAATCTGGTCGAGACATAAACCGTGATTCACGTGAAACCTAAAACAACTTGATAATAACCTGGTATGAAGACAAGGGTGGAAATGTATGAAAACCAAAAAACTTTAACACGAGTGTAGACTAAAAATAAAGTCTGAATAATTACTTCAAACTCGCCCTAGTTTGTCCTGGAAATAAAGGTTAAAGTTCATCATCTTAGCCAATAAACTCCAACTCTGAAAATGAGGCGTTAAATATATCAAAATAAACAATCTTGTGAACCTATCCTAGCACGACGGTGAGTGTAACTTATTGTAGATAAATTCTTTATAAAAAAAAAATACATACCTTTCTAACGTCTTACTTACCATAACAAAAACTAAGTAAAAAAAATAAACCATCATTTAATAATACGAGTATCCTAAAGTGGTAAGACGTTATCACCAACGTTTCATTCTTGACAGAAAATAAGGTAAACTTGGTTAAAACAGTCGTATTTTTGTGGAAACAATGAACGAAAAATCAGGTAACGTAGAGACGAATTGCCCCATCTTTTATTTTTTCTCACATGCAGTCAGCTTGTTGATAAAGAAAATGATCAGAGATAAAAGCAACTCATTTGTTTGACTTTTTTTTTAGCACATTACGAACTTAATATCACAGGCTTAAAGACCGGGCGGCTCGTGTCTATTGCCGCCCACGTGACTTAGAAACATGACTGATGGGTGTCTCGCAGGATGCGTTTCTTTCTCCCTCTTTCTGTCTCTCCTCTCTACAAGAGACATGTTTTCGATAACTGTGAGTCACCACTGATATATTTATACCCCCACTGTTCCGTTCAGATTAAATTATTGTTCTTAGGTGCCTGGTTATGTAGAAAAAAAAAACTAGTCATCATAGATGTTTCATGAGCCATAAACCTGCGTACAACAACAAGGACAGGATGGGAGAAACACACGGTTTCCTAGCTCGAGTCTGTACGTTTTACAAACAATCTATGTCAATCCTAAGTGATATGTGTAGGGTGATACAGTCACTTAAGAGAGCCATGACGGAAAAGCCGCTGTTAGACTGACGGCGGATATATAGGCATCCAAATTAATTAGAAAGGATAGCTACAACTAGTTACAACGTTTCGTGGACGTGAACTGTTTGTTGCCTTGCGAAAACATCTCACTAGGGGCCGCCACTCAGTACATGTAGAACGCATTCTGGTGATAAAACACTAGGTGTACATTAAATATTTGTAACTATATTGATTTATTGTTGTAACGAAAAAGCACATATTATATTCACGCCCGAATTTCCAAGTTACCAGATTATGAATTTTGTTCTTTCAACAAACTATGGAAAAAGGGACTGCAGTCAGTAGTGTAATAAGAGACTTTGTTGGCAATGGTTTAATATCAGATTTTGTGACCAGTAGCATAGTACTGTATTTTGTTTCCAGTTGTATAATATTAGATTTTGTGGCCAGTAGCATAGTACTGTATTTTGTTTCCAGTGGTGTAATATTAGATTTTGTGGCCAGTAGCATAGTACTGTATTTTGTGTCCAGTGGTGTAATATTAGATTTTGAGGCGAGTAGCATAGTACTGTATTTTGTTTCCAGTTGTATAATATTAGATTTTGTGGCCAGTAGCATAGTACTGTATTTTGTTTCCAGTGGTGTAATATTAGATTTTGTGGCCAGTAGCATAGTACTGTATTTTGTTTCCAGTGGTGTAATATTAGATTTTGTGGCCAGTAGCATAGTACTGTATTTTGTGTCCAGTGGTGTAATATTAGATTTTGTGGCCAGTAGCATAGTACTGTATTTTGTGTCCAGTGGTGTAATATTAGATTTTGTGGCCAGTAGCATAGTACTGTATTTTGTGTCCAGTGGTGTAATATTAGATTTTGTGGCCAGTAGCATAGTACTGTATTTTGTTTCCAGTTGTGTAATATTAGATTTTGTGGCCAGTAGCATAGTACTGTATTTTGTGTCCAGTGGTGTAATATTTGATTTTGTGGCCAGTAGCATAGTACTGTATTTTGTGTCCAGTGGTGTAATATTAGATTTTGTGGCCAGTAGCATAGTACTGTATTTTGTTTCTACTAATGTAATACCAGCTTTTGAGGCCAGTGGCGCAATACTAGATTTTGCAGTGTGGCGCATTTCAGGTAAACACGCATCCCCTTGAATCTCTCCAGTTACACGACACTCCTGCCTGTGTTAGGGTCTTCTTGGAGCGCTCCAGTTGCACTACACCGCTGTCTTATCTTTCCCGTAACATTCCTTCCGGCATCTCGGTTAAGACTGGTAAATATTTTCATTTTTTGTTACATAACAAATTAGATACAAAAACATATTTACTTGGGTGTTTATGTAGTAAAGTATTGTTTGATTTCTTTGTCGGGTAAGACAGGTAAGAGAACATTAAAGTTAATTATTTGTGAGAAATTTCTATGTCAGCTACTGGAACCGTGAACGTTTCAGAAACCTGCAAAGCTAGATACAAGACAGCAACAAACTGAATAAAATACGAACATTTCTGTTATATTTAATTTCTTTACATTGAGTCATTTGTATGTCTCCTTCTCACACAGGCCCGGCATGGCCAAGCGTGTTAATGTGTGCGACTCGTAACCTGAGGGTCGCGGGTTCGCATCCCGGTCGCGCCAAACATGCTCGTCCTTTCAGCCGTGGGAGCGTTATAATGTAACGGTCAATTCCACTATTTGTTGGTAAAAGAGTACTTCAAGAGTTAGCGGTGGGTGTTGATGACTAGCTGCCTTCCCTCTAGTCTTACACTATTAAATTAGGAACGGCTAGCACAGATAGCCCTCGAGTAGCTTTGTGCGAAATTCAAAAACAAACCTTCTCACACTGTTTATTAACACTTCTTTCTCATATCAATATTTACCGGTAATTTAACTTTCTTGCTTGTCTATTAACAACAGACATTACTCAGCACACTTCCATTTCCACTCAGTGAAAAGAAGTAATACAATTTCAAATACAACTCAGCGTTAATGGAATAATCACACTTTCTAGTTGTAACATAACGTTACTGCTCGTCCAGTGTTAAAAGAACTAACCTTGCTTCCCTTTCCATCCAATGTTTTGTAGTAATCTATTTTTTTTCTGTTCTTTCAGTGTTAACACCATTCGTGCTCATTGATTATTGGTACTCGAACCTTCAATCTCATTCAGTGCTAAAAGAACTCATCTTACTTCCATTTTCAATAACCTAACTTTCCTTCCAACAAAGTGTTTAGTTTTTTTCTCACTCGATGCTTAATGGTACTGAAACCTTCAATCTCACCCAGTTAAAAAATTCGTTTTATTTCCGTTCTCACTCAACTTTAATTTTCATTCACAATTAGTATTATCTCTTATTCGCTTCTTGTTTCATGTTTAGTGGCAATCTAACTGTCAGTTTCACTCTGTCCAAAATGACTTCTCAATGTTTTGTGGTAAGTAACTTTCTTTATTATCTACTGTTACCAAATACATATATATGTAAAAACTGCTGGTTTGGGTTGAGAAGAATTTTATGTAGAGGAGAGAACAACGTTTCGACCTTCTTCGGTCATCGTCAGGTTCACAAAGAAAGAGGTAACTGACCGACAGCTGACCCCATGTTTGAAGGAGGTTGTGTAACTGAGTATGGGAATGTAGAGGGCGTGCTTAGATGTTTGATTATATTTATTTATATAGGTATAAAGGTGTTCCTTTGTATTGGTTTATTTTGGGCTTGAGTTATTGAACAAGTAAGGCTTCTTTAATTTTGCGTTTATGTTTGTTCCTTTGTTTAGTATTTTAGTGTTTTCTATGTTTATGTTGTGTTTATTTGACTTGCAGTGTACGAAAACATGTGAAGGTGACTTTTTATGTTCTTTGAATCTGGTTTCCATTTTTCTACTTCTTTCTCCAATATAGAAGTCGTGGCAGTTATCACGTTGTATTTTATAAATAATGTTGGTGTGGTGTTTGTCAGTGTAGTTCTTACATAGTGTAGACCTCAGTTTTGTGCCTGGTTTTTGAATAAATTTGGTATTAACTGGAATGTCATATTTTGTTACGAGTTTTTGCCAAATGTTGGTTATTTTTCTGCTGATGTCGGGAATATATAACAAGCAGCAGCATATGGTTTCGTGATTTTTTGATTCGTGAGATATATTTACTTTTGTTGGTTGATTTTGCTTTCTGTCTAGGTGTGTGCGTATAATGTTTTTTACAGTTTGTGGAGGAAACTTACTGATGTTGATGAAGTATTGCTTTATTTTGTCTAATTCATTGTTAATTTTATCTGGTGAGCATAGTTTTATGGCTGTGTTTATTTGGTTTCTTAGCATGTTGAATTTCTTTGTTTCTGTGCTGAGTCGTGAGGAACGTATAGTCCAGTATGGGTGATTTTCGGTGTATTTCTGTTTTAAATTGTGTATTGGTTTTTGTAATTTTGAGGTAAAGATATGATATTTGATTGCCTTCTTCCTGTTCACAAGTGAAGTTAATGTGATTGAAAAACTTAAGGGTGTGTTCTGACCTGAATCTCAATCGTGTCGTCTACATACATATGTACCAGTATAGTGATGGATGTAATGCTGTGTTAATTGCCTGTGTTTCAACTTGTATCTGCCCGGCATGGTCAAGCGTGTTAAGGAAGTTCGACTTGTAATCAGTGGGTCACGGGTTCGAATCCCGATCGCACCACACATGTCCGCCCCTTATTTCTCAATCAATATTTACTGTTAATATAACTTCTAATCTCACCCAGTGTTGAGGTATCTCTCAATGTCGAGAATCTCACCCAGTGTTGAGGTACCTCTCAATGTCGAGAATCTCACCCAGTGTTGAGGTATCTCTCAATGTCTAGAGTCTCACCCAGTGTTGAGGTACCTCTCAATGTCTAGAGTCTCACCCAGTGTTGAGGTATCTCTCAATGTCTAGAGTCTCACCCATTGTTGAGGTATCTCTCAATGTCTAGAGTCTCACCCAGTGTTGAGGTACCTCTCAATGTCTAGAGTCTCACCCAGTGTTGAGGTACCTCTCAATGTCTAGAGTCTCACCCAGTGTTGAGGTACCTCTCAATCTCTGGAGACAATTGAACTTTTTTCTCATTCAGATTTAAGGAACTCCCGTATTTTTTTATTCTCACTCAACACTTATTCTAATAAAACTTTCATACGTGTGTGTTTTTTCTTACAGCAAAGCTGAGTCTACCGAAGGGAATTAAAACCATGATTTTAGCGTTGTAAATCTCAAAACTTTCATTCTTATCCACTGTTCAGAAACTCATTTTGTTTCCATTCTCATTTAACATTTAGTAAAAATTTAATTTTCTGTTCCATCTAGGATGTGGGATTCTTCTAACTTCCCTTTTCAACCAGTGTTTAATGGCAACCCACCTTACCATGCTAAGAAACTCATCTTCATTTCTTTACCACTCAATGTTTAGTTATAATCAACCTCCCATTCCCATTCAGTGATAACGAAGTCATTTTCATTCCCTTTTCAATCAATGTCTCCTTGAAATATTGTCCCACTTTTGACCTAATGTTGAGTTTTAATCTAACTTCTTATGAAACGTCAGCCGACTTATCTCCACTTCCCTTCTCACTCAGTTTGAAGTACTTTTCTTATTACACTTGTCACACAGGTTTCATAAGGAATTTATATTTTGTTTTTGGTAAACCATAAAGCTGATAAAATATTACTCGTGCTCAATTTTGTCTGTACTGACAATACGCGCTTACCTTACTGTTTAAATGCGTATGTAGGTGCACATTTCAAGAGATATACAATAAAGGTGGATGTAAATATACTTTTCAATAGGTGTAACGTTAGGTGGTAGAATAACATTACAGGTTTGCCAATTTAAAGTGTTCAGGTGGTAGAATAACATTACAGGTTTGTTAATTTAGAGTGTTCAGGTGGTAGAATAACATTACAGGTTTGTTAATTTAGAGTGTTCAGGTGGAAGAATAACATTACAGGTTTGTTAATTTAGAGTGTTCAGGTGGTAGAATAACATTACAGGTTTGTTAATTTAGAGTGTTCAGGTGGAAGAATAACATTACAGGTTTGTTAATTTAGAGTGTTCAGGTGGTAGAATAACATCACAGGTTTGTTAATTTTGAATGTTAAGGTGGTATAATAATATTACAGGTTTGTTAATTTAGAGTGTTCAGGTGGTAGAATAACATTACAGGTTTGTTAATTTTGAATGTTAAGGTGGTAGAATAACATTACAGGTTTGTTAATTTAGAGTGTTCAGGTGGTAGAATAATATTACAGGTTTGTTAATTTAGAGTGTTAAGGTGGTAGAATAACATTACAGGTTTGTTAATTTAGAGTGTTCAGGTGGTAGAATAACATCACAGGTTTGTTAATTTTGAATGTTAAGGTGGTAGAATAACATTACAGGTTTGTTAATTTAGAGTGTTAATGTGGTAGAATAACATTACATGTTTGTTAATTTAGAGTGTTAGGGTGGTAGAATAATATTACATGTTTGCCAATTTAGAGTGTTCAGGTGGTATAATAATATTACAGGTTTGTTAATTTAGAGTGTTAAGGTGTTAGAATAACATTACAGGTTTGTTAATTTTGAATGTTCAGGTGGTATAATAATATTACAGGTTTGTTAATTTAGAGTGTTCAGGTGGTAGAATAATATTACAGGTTTGTTAATTTAGAGTGTTAAAGCGGTAGAATAACATTACAGGTTTGTTAATTTAGAGTGTTCAGGTGGTAGAATAACATTACAGGTTTGTTAATTTAGAGTGTTAAGGTGGTAGAATAACATTACAGGTTTGTTAATTTAGAGTGTTCAGGTGGTAGAATAACATCACAGGTTTGTTAATTTAGAGTGTTCAGGTGGTAGAATAACATTACAGGTTTGTTAATTTAGAGTGTTCAGGTGGTAGAATAACATTACAGGTTTGTTAATTTAGAGTGTTCAGGTGGTAGAATAACATCACAGGTTTGTTAATTTTGAATGTTAAGGTGGTAGAATAACATTACAGGTTTGTTAATTTAGAGTGTTAATGTGGTAGAATAATATTACAGGTTTGTTAATTTAGAGTGTTAAAGCGGTAGAATAACATTACAGGTTTGTTAATTTAGAGTGTTCAGGTGGTAGAATAACATTACAGGTTTGTTAATTTAGAGTGTTCAGGTGGTAGAATAACATCACAGGTTTGTTAATTTTGAATGTTAAGGTGGTATAATAATATTACAGGTTTGTTAATTTAGAGTGTTCAGGTGGTAGAATAACATTACAGGTTTGTTAATTTAGAGTGTTAAGGTGGTAGAATAACATTACAGGTTTGTTAATTTAGAGTGTTCAGGTGGTAGAATAACATCACAGGTTTGTTAATTTTGAATGTTAAGGTGGTAGAATAACATTACAGGTTTGTTAATTTAGAGTGTTAATGTGGTAGAATAACATTACATGTTTGTTAATTTAGAGTGTTAGGGTGGTAGAATAATATTACATGTTTGCCAATTTAGAGTGTTCAGGTGGTATAATAATATTACAGGTTTGTTAATTTAGAGTGTTAAGGTGTTAGAATAACATTACAGGTTTGTTAATTTTGAATGTTCAGGTGGTATAATAATATTACAGGTTTGTTAATTTAGAGTGTTCAGGTGGTAGAATAATATTACAGGTTTGTTAATTTAGAGTGTTAAAGCGGTAGAATAACATTACAGGTTTGTTAATTTAGAGTGTTCAGGTGGTAGAATAACATTACAGGTTTGTTAATTTAGAGTGTTAAGGTGGTAGAATAACATTACAGGTTTGTTAATTTAGAGTGTTCAGGTGGTAGAATAACATCACAGGTTTGTTAATTTAGAGTGTTCAGGTGGTAGAATAACATTACAGGTTTGTTAATTTAGAGTGTTCAGGTGGTAGAATAACATTACAGGTTTGTTAATTTAGAGTGTTCAGGTGGTAGAATAACATCACAGGTTTGTTAATTTTGAATGTTAAGGTGGTAGAATAACATTACAGGTTTGTTAATTTAGAGTGTTAATGTGGTAGAATAACATTACATGTTTGTTAATTTAGAGTGTTAGGGTGGTAGAATAATATTACATGTTTGCCAATTTAGAGTGTTCAGGTGGTATAATAATATTACAGGTTTGTTAATTTAGAGTGTTAAGGTGTTAGAATAACATTACAGGTTTGTTAATTTTGAATGTTCAGGTGGTATAATAATATTACAGGTTTGTTAATTTAGAGTGTTCAGGTGGTAGAATAACATTACATGTTTGTTAATTTAGAGTGTTAGGGTGGTAGAATAATATTACAGGTTTGTTAATTTAGAGTGTTCAGGTGGTAGAATAATATTACAGGTTTGTTAATTTAGAGTGTTAAAGCGGTAGAATAACATTACAGGTTTGTTAATTTAGAGTGTTCAGGTGGTAGAATAACATTACAGGTTTGTTAATTTAGAGTGTTCAGGTGGTAGAATAATATTACAGGTTTGTTAATTTAGAGTGTTAAAGCGGTAGAATAACATTACAGGTTTGTTAATTTAGTGTTAAGGTCGTAGAATAATATTAAAGGTTTGTTAATTTAAAGTATTAATTACGGTAAAGTTCAGCATTAACTAAAATAAAATAAAAAACGTAAATAAATATGTGTCGAATGTAGGCCATACTTAATAAAGGTTTAACTAATGTTAGGCCTAAGATAAATTGACTTACAGATTATATAATTATGGTATTTACAATCAGCATTATTTTGTATTATTCTGTAAGTCCTATATTTAAATAGGTTCTGTTGGAATAAAAATACTATTTTGACAACAAATGTTCTGTAAGGCCCTGGTAATTATTGTAATTTTACAGTTTATGAGACAAAAAAGAAATTATAATTTATATATCAATGAAGAAAGGTCAATAAAGCGTTCGTTTTAAGTGCGTTGAAAAACATGAAGAGTGTGCTATAAACTAGGAGTTTTCGTTTTCAAGACATATAGTTCTTTTCAAAAATTTATTGCAAATAAAACAAATATGTTATACAACACAAGTTTCAATTATTAGAAATTTAAAGTATTGTGTTTGTTTGTTTTGAATTTCGCGCAAAGCTTCACGAGGGCTATCTTTGATAGCTGTCCCTAATTTCTAATTTAACAGTGTAAGACTAGAGGAAAGGCAGCTGGTCATTACCACCCACCGTCAACTCTTGGGCTACTCTTTTTACCAACGAACAGTGGGAATGACCGTAAAAATTATAACGTCCCCACGGCTGAAAGGACAAGCATCTTTAATGTGACGGGGATTCGAACCTGCGATCCCTAGATTACGAGTCAAACGCCTTAACCCATCTGGCCATGCCGGGCCTTTTTATTTAGTATTAAAGCTACAAAAAAGGATAGCAATCATGTACATTGTAAAGACTCAATGGTCATAATAAAACATTTCTTCGAGTCTCAGTGAAAATTTTTTGTTTGTTCTTAAACATGCAACTACACAAATGAATATCTATGCTCTGCCCACCACGGGTATTGAAAACCGATTTCTGCTACTTTTGTTTCGATAAAAACAAATCAACGTATGGAGAAAGTATAATTTAGTATCAGTGACAACGAAGTAAGCAGTCCATTTTATAAAATATTTTTAACACCGAATTAATTTGACAAGAAAGATTTTGTGACAACTTTTTGTTTGAATTTCGCGCAAAGCTACTCGAGGGCTATCTGCGCTCACCGTCCCTAATTTTGCCAGTGTAAGACTAGAGGGAAGGCAGCTAGTCATCACCATCCACCGCCAACTCTTGGGCTACTCTTTTACCAACGAATAGTGGGATTGACCGTAACATTATAACGCCCCTACGGCTGAAAGGGCGAGCATATTTGTTGCGACCTGGATTCAAACCCTCGACTCTCGGATTACGAGTCGAACGCCTTAACCCACCTGGCAATGCCGGGCTATTTTGTGACGAACGAATCATTTACTTACTAAGTGATCGCACTTATGGAAGATATCAAGTGCGTACGATTTAATACAAAACACTTTGATAAAATGTCTTGCTAGAATAAATCTGAAGTGCTGCTTTAAATAATTGTTTAATTCAATGTAAAATTTTTGTTGCGTGTCCTCGATATTGCAGTAATAAAACAAAATTTGTAAGAGATGCTAATAAGCTGTTGAGAAAAGAAATGTTTAGTGATTTATAACTCTGAGTGTAACATTTTCCAAAGGGCAAGCTTATAAAATAGTATCAGAAAATATATTTCTGTTCGATATTAAACGTTTTCTAGCAAACAGTTTTTGTAAAAAATCGAGTTACTCTTGGTTTCCTCAGACATTAGACTTTGTGGGTTTGTTGTTGTTGTTTTTTCAAAATACAAATTAATAACTATTTTGAACACGGTTTGTTTTATGCAAAGGACGTGAAATGTCGGTTGCTTTAAACAATTTTATTGTATACTTCTAAATAACAGTCCTCCGTTAGTACAGCGTTAAGTCTACGGAGTTACAACGCTAAAATCAGGGATTCGATTCTCCTCGATGGACTCAGCAGATAGCCTTATGGACCTTTGCTGTAAAGAAAACAGACATTCTAACTAATAAAACTGTTATATTCAATAAGTGAATTTATGTGTTTTTTTTACAGCAAAGCCACATCAGACTATGTGCGGAGCCCACCCAAGGGAATCGAACCTCTGATTTTAGCGTTGTAAATCCTTAATTTATTGCTGTACTAGCGGGAAGCATATATTAAACAACAAACAGAAATATTCTTGAAGATGAATGGATTTTGTGTTTTCACTTGTAGTGCAAGATACTGACGGCGCCCCTGGTCTCCACAGCGAGTTATGTTTAAACGACATGCATTTTAAACGCTGATTCGGAATGAAAACGTTTCCCTAAATATTGTGTCATAAACAAGAAACACCTTGTAGAAAAGAGACATTTACATATTTATTAGAGCGACTGTATTATTACACAAAGGTGGGTCTTCACATCAAGACGGGTGATTTATTGTTTAAAGAAGGTGATTGGGATACCAATGGACAAGTCCAGCCCATATTAGCAATTTGCAATATCATTTCTATGTAGTTGCCGCAGTTAAAGCGTTACCAAACCTTTAATTTGACGCCAGAGATAAAACAAAAAATCTTGGTCCTGCCTCGTTCCGATTATTACTTTCCACATCATCTTAGCTCCAACCATAGCCAATCAAAAGCACGCTTTCTATGACCCCGCCCCAGTAGCCTTGAGTATACGTAGACCATGTGGATTTCAGTTGAACCAATCATTACCAGAACGTGTTTTATTCATAAGGTTGTTTTATTTTATTTTGTTCTACCGGCCATTTTATGCACTTTGAATTCATTCGGGTTCTCTTAAGAAGACCAGATTTTATCTCCCCGACTCCCTGCCCCATCACATCTCGTTTTCTTTAAAACATTATCCACTTAGCCGTAGTTACATTAAACTTAAACTTAGAATGACAGAAAAACAAAAACAAATAAAAACACTCATCTTGGTATTTAACCTTTGTTCAGGACTACGAAACTGTTAAGTCTGAAAGCTCCAACTAATACACAAAATGAAACTAGACGTAAGATAAACTCTTTCCAACGTTCATTTGCATATTAAAAAACATACTGCGTTTGAAATTTTGTTGTTGCGTTTTATATCATCGCGGCTTGCCTTTACGGCCTGTTAGTTATTAGTGTAAAAGGTCGGGTACATGACTGAAAAAATAAATGCTTATTTGAGAGATTATCGAAAACGTTTTGATATATTCACGATCAATTTTTGTTTAGTGTTTTTTCGCTGGTTGTTGCGTATGTAATTTTCAGGAGTTGAGAAACTTGGAACAAGAAGAAAATCTGCGACTACTTTACTCTGGAGTTAACCATCGGTTGTTAAACACACTTTTTAAAACTATTTACGGATGAGTTTTTGGTTACCTAGTTCTTTTAGAAACGCCAACAGAAATAACTATCAATGGTGTGATTACTTCTACTAATTTATTGTTTTGATATTTATGTATTGTATATTGAAAGTGGGCGAGTTTCTGGTCACTTCTTTACCCTAAATGTTGGAAAAGGATATTATTCAATATGTGGACGACACTAAAAGTTAATATTAAAATAAATTAATAATTTGAGGGTTAATCACTTTAATGAGGCTACACTCTTGGCTTGTACAGTTTTAAACGCAATCTTAACAGAGGTATGATAGAGCCAAATAGCTCACCAGTCCAATACTCCATAATGGTGAGCTGATGATTTAACACTCTTTTAAGGAAATTCAAATGTGCCCAGTCGAAAACATCTTACATGTCCACGTTTGTTGTTATCACGTTTCAGTAGATATAACACACCCAACTTTGTGATATTTATAAAAGTAGATTCTACTAAAATAGTCTTAACTCTGATGCTTGTAGAAGGTTATACCAAAGGACAACGTAATACTGTGATATTTATAGTGACAGATTATATTACAGCACAACTTAATTCGGTGATGCTTATAAAAGTAAATTCTACTAAAATGGACCTTAATTTGTGATACTTGTAGAGGTCGATTCTACACACCTAGAACTATGATACTTGTAATATATTCTACTAAAATGCGACTCAATATATATAATGCTTATAGAATTATATTCTATTAAAACACGTCTTAATTAGCTCTGTGAAAGAAGGAGGGTTATTATACTAACGGAAACTTCCAATTGGTTGTTGTTTTCTTTTAGAAACAAAAAGCTGACTTTGGGTCTAACAATTCCATACTAATATCAGTTGAAATAATGCGTGACCTTAAAAATTAGTAAAAAAAATATTTATTGATTAGATGCAAGTCATATCTTAAGAATTCGAAAATAAAACAACTTATAAACGAACAACACTTTTTAAGGCCAAAATAAATTATTGAACAATGAGCAATGTTTTCTCTTTAATTTTATCTATGAAATATTTTCTCGAAATACGAAGCAATCATTTCGTTTGTTAGTACTTCATTATATGTTACCGTTTTTTTTTATCCACTAAATAAACTCTGTTCCTTAGCCGCTCACAATACTCTGAGAAAAACAACACACAACAGAAACGACGAAAGAAAGAAAAGACATTTAAGAAAGGTATAAGAAGGAAATAACAAAATGACGGTATAGTTCAAAGCGGCTGTATGACAAGCAGACCACCGTCGTGGTTGTACCCTAAATTTTCCGCTTGGTGTCGTCTTTTTGACTGGTGGTTTTTCGCTGTCAAAGCACACAACTCAACTTGACCGCACAATATACTAGCAAAATTTGGCTTCAAACTTGAGCTATAGCAGCTGTTTGTTCCAAGAGGTCCCCCATATGTCTGTATTTTTAGTTGTTTTTTTTTTCCTTTTTACACAGAGCCCTCTTTTTGTCAGTTCCTTCTCTGATAACAGTAAGTTACAAACGCGAACTATGCGATTCTTTAATTGTAAAAGAGAGTAGTTCGTTTAAACTTTTCACAATCTGATAGGATGCAGAAGAATATATAAAATAAATCTCAAAGGAATAAAGTAAATAAAAATACATAAATAGCAAAAACATATTTCTTAAAATGTTGCAGTTAAGCCTAATAAAAAAAACAACATTAACACCCATGAACACCAGTAATACATAATTTCAAATAGTACAAGAATTAAATAATTTTAAAAGTTTATGTAACAAACTTACAAAATATAAAATAAACTGTTCACATAACCATCGAAAACAGATTCTTTTTGCTAAACCAGTTTGTTTTAGTTAGATCCTTCAACTACGATAATTTTAGCCAATAAGTGGCTCCATCTAGTAGCAAAAAGTTTCTTTTTTTAATGTTACAGATTTTGTACTGATCACATATTATTAACATATGTTATTCCTTAAATTTCAGAAACGAGATATTTTATACACAAAAAACAAGCTACAAATTAGCTATAAGAACTACAGTAATAATTGTTTAACAGGAATGAATTAGGTGATTCTTACGAACAAAAAATTACTATGCTATAGCATCATTTATTGTTAATAAATCGATATATTTTAAAATATTGTAATTAAATATAACTGACGTATTATACTAAAAATCTGAAAATTATAATTTTGCTAGCATTTAAAATATTTCATTCCATGGAAACAATATTAACTCTCCTTCTAGATATTTAGAACAGCAAAAGGTTTTATACAGATTACACTGAAGAAAGGAGACATGGGTTATGGTTGGAACGCATGATTCGACCGTTTTCTACTTTTATACACTGATAACTTCGGTGTGACCTAGTGGACTACGAAGGCAAAGATCTGGAGTTCAAGAGGTCATCCCACTAAACACGTTCCGTCTTTCAATCATTAGCACATTAATTAATATTCGAATCCATTATTCGTTTCGAAATTAGACAAAGCCCATGTGGCGACAGGTTGCTGGCTACAATAGTTCTTGCAAGTAGAGAAAAGTTTGGGTGGATATATATAGAAATCTGCACGCCCCCTAATGGCAAAAAACAATGACTGAGGGCTTACAATGTTTGAAACAGGGTTTCGATACCGTAGAGGGCGAAGCATAAATATCTGGAGTGTGACGCCATCGTTTAGTTTATGATAAAACAATTCTCATAAATTTGTGTTCACTGCACATTCGACAGAGTTGAGTGCATGTATCAAGCTGACCGTTGGTAAGACTTCCTTTAGTACGACATGATATATATATATATGTATATTTCTGTAGAGGTTTCACCATCCTCAAACGTCATGGTACATTGAACTGGTGAATTCCCGTGTGTTGTCATTTTGTGAACAATTATCTGAAACTTGCCACATACTATGAAAGATGCATGTTTCTGTAACTTACAGTACTAAATTAAATGATCCAATATGCATTTTAGTTGTTTACATTATTGTCTATATTTTAATATAGAACATTAAAGTCCATAAATAATAAATTTGCTATATTTGATATGCAAAGTACATATAGTATTAGATGACCTAAAAACGTTGTTCTATACTTTATTTTAATTAAAGTGTTAATAGCTATACCAGTGGCTCGGCACGGCCAGATGGTTAAGGCACTCGACTCGTATTCTGAGAGTCACCGGTTCAAATCCCCGTCACACCAAACATGCTCGCCCTTTCAGCCATGGGGGCGTTATGATGTGAAGGTCAATCCACTATTCGTTGGTAAAAGAGTATCTCAAAAGTTGTTTGGAGGGGGGTCATGACTAGCTTCCTTCCCTCTAGTTTTAACTACCAAATTAGGGACGGCTAGCACAGATAGTCCTCGAGCAGCTTTGCGCGAAATTCAAAACAAACAAACCTATACCTGCCGTCTTGAGGACGAGTGGGCTTCTCGTCATCACGCGATGCGAAACTTGTGCTTCGATACTGCTTAGTAACGTCACTAAGCAAGACCAACCTCGTCAGACGTTCTTGGATTAAAGTCCAAAAACACCGGTAACAGCGAAGGTACTCGACTGATGAACCAAGGCAAAATGGTCATTGGAAGCTTCTTTACCTGTTACATATAGGTAAAGACAATTATCTCCTGTAATTATTATCGTATAATTTTAGCAGCTCTCCTGCTAAAAGGTAACACACAACTGTTGCTACACATTCCCTTTTATTTAATTATTAACTAATCTATAAAATGTTAGTGACATTATTATTGATTTTCCACCAAAAGCAAGTTGATTATTCGCAAAATGCCTGAAATAAATAAATATGTTTCAGTATATTCGTGATTAGCTACGCGTTTTTATCTGGAAACAACAGTGGCAACCTGGTACAGTATAAGCAATCCCAAACGTCAGTGGTACATGATCTCTTTGCTGGGACACTTCCCCTTCAAATCCCACAAATGTCGGCTCATTGATTGCTGCGGAGTCATAGCAAACGTTGTTCGTGGGGACAACGCATACCTACTGTGACTACCACGAGCCTTCTAAACAAGCATGTTTCTCATTATTCAGCGCCGCGCGCGCGCGCGCACACACATTTTGTTTGTTTCCGTTCACAATGTGACGTTTCGGGCGCAACAAAAGAACTTCTTGCGGCTGGATTTTCAAAGCATCGTTTAGCGGGCACGTGACATTCCAAGCTGCGAGTGTTTGTAACGCTTCACGTCAGAACCTTTTGTGGTATATGGATCTTTATACGAAATGGTCTTTTTTTTATTTTAGAGAGAGTAAATTACACGTTTTGTTCATCTTTGTATAATTAATATTTGTTTCATTACAAATTTAACTACTACCTATAGTTTTAATTTTATAATTCAAGAATTGTGTTATAAACCAGTGATTACTTATTTCTGTTAACCTCGAGGTAATGTTTTGAATTAGTTTTTAAGGAAGTTTGCTGTTTAGAATTTTGTGCAAAGCTAGAAAAGAGATAATTGACACTAGAGGAGAGACCAACTTTTGAAATACGCTGATATTAACAAATAGTGGGATTTGACCGTCACTCCTACAACGCACCAAAATTTCCAAATCATGGAGTGATATTTTGCAGTGACGGTTCACGAACCATGAATACTCGGATTCACAATCTGACCACTAGGCAACGCTCGGTCCCCAAGAGAAGCAGTATTTTTTATTTTATTATGAACGACTAGTTTGGAGTAAAATACTTCTGCTCATAAGCATTATTATAGCTTATGATCACAGCATAATTTTTTTTATAATAATTTTCTAAGTATTTGCTCTTGAAGCCTCTTTTCTTACATTAAACAACACGTTGCTATTATTTGATTTTACCCGATAAGCTGTCATCTTTAATTGTTTTCGGATCTAGCCATAAAGTAAAATATTTTGGGCTTGGAACAATCAAGGGCAAACATTTTGCAATAAATAATTTTGTATTTTTCAGTCCCCTTACATGTACATTTAAAATAAAGTTTTCCTCAACAGACTAGGACTTCCTTCTCAATTCAGTTCAACGAATATTTTATGGCGTTGAAAAACTAGAAGTGTCCTCCAACGTATGTTCGAAAAAGCGGGCCTTTTTCGACAGCTCCTTCAGTCAAAAGTGAATCGAGAAAACACAAATAGGTAAGAAATATCTTGGTTAAAATAAAAGAAAAGCGTTCAGGTGGCGTCTGCGTATTAATATAAACTTAAAAATATAACAAGACTTGAAGTATAACTTCCAAGTTTCAAGAAATGTCCCACATCAAACGAAAAGGAGTGTAGAGTCGCAGCGTATTTAAACTTTATCCCACGACGCATTGTTAGGCTAAGAAAGCTATATGTGAGAGAAAACTTAGCATTCAAGTGTTTTTCTTTGGTAGAATTTTATCTTGTTTAAATTTTATGCCTAGGAATATAGCTAATTTTAAGAAAAGGATTTCTGAATCTTTACCAGCTATTTAATACCGATTACCGCATAAACAACCTTTACTTTCCCGTCCAGAAGAAAGGAGTAAAATAGTAATTCCGGAGCACTACTACAACGTAATAAGTATTCACCAAACCGTTAACGTGAAAACCAACAAGCAACATGTTGAAAACGAAATAAAGCCTCACTTGTTAGCTTGAATAAGTACCATATTGTGCAATCAATATTACTCATCAAGTATTGAGTACGTTTAGAAATATACATGAAACAGAAAAATTTTAATTGTTTACAATGTTTTATCGATATTAAATATGGCTGCTAATAGTACCAGACACACGGGTATTATCAAAACAGTGGCTTTAATGATTCTGACCTAATGATATAAACTTAATAATCTAAATTATTCCCAAAGAATATTTGAGGTATACACGTTTTACAGTACATGACAACTAACCAAGCATAAATTTTCCTATTCAATTAGAGTAATGGCTTACGGCTTTAGTTGTGTCGTACGACACGTAAACTAGCTAAGACAATGGCCAGCACAGATAAGCTATACCGGGCTAGTTCCACCTACCTAATCTCCTAGTGGGTAAATGATATATGCATTTGAGGTCAAGTACCCCTCTGCAAGAGGGCGAGGCTGAGTTCATGTGTTAATGGCTATTTACATATATTATAATAAAGAAGAAAACGTAAAGAATTGTCAGCTTGTAAACGTGTGGCAATACGTCAACATTATCCATCCCTAACATAAGCCTATTTGGTTAGGCCCGTGATACCGGTATACGACCACAACGTCCCCTTTGTCTCCAAACAGAAAACAGAGTAATAATAATTATCAAATATTTAAAACAGGTAAATGTTTGTATAAACCTAAAGTTCATGTAAAACACTTGCATTTGTTTGAAACAAACATTTTGTGTTTGAAATTAGTTGATACAAGTGGTTAATTAAGAATAGGGAAAAAGAAAATATTTTATCTCACCCAAATTGAGCTACATATTTTGTACTAGTGAATATATATATATATATATATATTCATCACAAATTGATTATATGTATCCAATGATTTTTTTTTAAATTTACGTTTTAAAAATTAGGATAAGCAATATTATGACACTTTGGAAACATGAAACGAATATTGCTTTTTTTAATTTAAAAATCGAATAAATTATATAATTTTGAAAACGAAAACCTTTTTTTCACAATTGAGTGTTTCAAATTATGGAGCTCCCAGCTAGTGCAACAGTAAGTCTACGAATTTACAACGCTAAAGTTAGAGGTTCGTTTCTCCTCGGTGGGCTGTGGAGATAGCCCGATTTAGCTTTGCAACACATATAGATTATGGATAATTATTTAATTTATTTGTGTGCGAAAAATTATTTAAGCTGTTTTTGTGAATAATCATCCAAATATGTTAGTGTTTTCTGAATTTTGTTCAAAGCTACTCGGGAGCGATCTCTGCTGACCGTTCCCTATATACACTAGAGTAAAAGAAGCTAATCAAGGATACCCACTATCACTCTACAACATACTCGCTAAAAAAATGATAAAATAAAATAACCGAGAGGTATCAATATTATTGAGAAAAATAACTCAGGTTTTATTTGCAATAATTTGGATACAATTTTGTTCAGTAATGTCTCAAGGTATTTTTTTCTTCTCCATATCTTCTCCATTTTGTAATAATGGTACTGTAACAGTATAGCGACAATCGGACTACACACACACAAATCTAGCACTACACTGTTTCAAATCGATTTGTATTAAATTTCATGCCCTCCAGTGGCTCAGCGGTATGTCTGCGGACGTACACGCTAAAATCCGGGTTTCGATACCCGTGGTGGGCAGAGCACAGATAGCCCATTGTGTAGCTTTGTGCTTAATTCAAAACAACAACAACAACAACAATTAAATTTCATCATTTTTAAAGATAATCTCCAAATTTAAATTAGTAGTTGGACTGTAAATATCTCAAGGAGTTTCGAAGTTAGACAAGACCTGAAGCTTGGAGCTGCAAACGCAGAAATCCTAAATTAATTCACACTGTGCATAAATCTGTTTATTTATTTGTCTGCGAAGTCAGGCCCGGCATGACCAGGTGGTTAAGGCACTCATCTCGTAATCTGAGGGTTGCGAGTTCGAATCCCCGTCACACCAAACATGCTCGCCCTTTCAGCCGTAGGGGCGTTATACTGTCACGACCAATCCCACTATTCATTGGTAAAAGAGTATCCCAAGAGTTGGTGGTGGGTGGTAATGACTGGCTGCCTTCTCTCTAGTCTTACACTGCTAAATTAGGGACGGCTAGCAGTCTCGAAATTCAAAACAAGCCTTACCGAACCACGAAGTCCTCCCAAAGGGCCAGACTTAGCAAACGAACTCAGAGCGGTTAGAGGAGTTGTTCATATTCATATAGCCTTTGCTTTTTTATGAAAAGCTACATGAGGGTTATCTTTGCTAGCCGTCTGTAATTTAGCTGTGCTAAGACTAGAGGAAAAGTAGCTAGCTATCACCACTCACCTTGGGTTACTCTTTCACCGACAAATAGTGGGATTGCGAGTAGAGAGTTTTAACCATCTGGCTAAAACATGCCTAGAAGGTCATATAAACGTTTTCAGGAACCATGGGATTTGTTATCGAGTAGGAACCTTCCTATAGAAGTAAATGAAAATAATCTGAGGAGAATCCTCAGTGTATTAAGATCTCTGTGAATGTCAATTGTGGTTTTTAACCTCCATAGCGGAGTACGTGCGTTTTGTGCTAATCCAATATTAAGTAAAATTTTCAGCAAATTTGTCTGTCTGCAAACTTCTACATTTTTGAAGCTAGCACAAACAGTCTTGGTAGGTAAATTTGGGACAGTCTTAGGGTCTTGTTGTTTCTATAGTGTTCCCCATGCTAAAGGAAAGAGCTAAAATTGCACACGGAACATTTCCAACATTTTTAGGTTTATGAGGAGGTTTCAGGGTTGCTAAACCAGAATCTAGCATCAGTTTTTGTGTTAGTGCTTTCCTCAGGATCCTCTGGGCGCCACGTTTTAGAGTATGTTCACACCTAAAAGTAAAGTTAGCTGGCCAAACGTAGCACACGTGCACAAGTGCCATGGACAGTTGGGTGTTCTAATGAAAGTTTGTTTTTCGTATACTGGCGTCGCGAAACTCTGCAGTAGAACACTAGTATTTTATACTAATATGTCGAATGTAAGAGCTATGAAAATTTCAGACTTGACTTTCACCTTAGCTTTATTTAAATACAGACGAGTTTGATAAGAAAGCTGAATACAGCTGTAATAAAAGAACATGTATGGTAAAAATATTTGCTTCATATCCTTAAGTCTGAACACATATCCTCTGGCTATGTAAAAGCCGATATAACCCAAATACGAGAGCAAATGTCACTGAATCGAAATCGTCTGAATTTGTTTTCAATTTATTTATAAATATAGAGAGAAATATTTCTTATCATCCTCAACTACTCAGCAGATGCAACCTATAAACAAAAGTGTAGAGACATGGTCATTTAAACATAAAGTGCACTTTTGCGTTTCATTTTCCATGTTAAACCTTCATAATATTTTACGTAATACATGATTTTTACTAAACCACAAAGGATGGCTTAAATGGCCAAGTGCATCACAAATTAATAAACTGGGATGGAACTATAATTCCAATAGCTGAAGTAATCTTCAAAGTTCTATACTGCATAAACAATAATAAGAAGGCATGCTGTACATACTAGTTTGGTGATAACATACTCCAAAATTCTACTTTAACCATGCAATAAGCAGGTACCACACGCCTCACTTTCCCACAGCACACACTTCAAATGTACAAAATATTTAAGTATTGCTAAAGAACTAAGAGCATAATAATGCCAGACGAGGCTACGTTAACCCTATTCATTTCTTTGTTTAACAAGATTCAATCACAGAAGTTGTATTATATCCTACTTTTAATAGTGAAACTGTTTTATAACTGTCACATGAATCAGATATATATCTTGATACTTGTAACCCGTGAAAAGGCAAGTTTACAACAAATTTCAACTTGATTCTTTATGGAATACTGGATTTCTGAAACCTTTGAAAATGGCAAGATACAATAGAATATTTGAAACTATATGCTTATCTACATTAACGGAAGCGAATTGCTTTACTCGTAAACGTTCAGTAACGTTTGTACTTAGGGTTGGTTTTGTTTTTAACAGTAATCAAATTCAAAATGTTTTTTATTTCTTCTTTTCACTTTATATGTCACAGAAGTGTAGCCTCTTTCTTTACGTGATTGAAATAAAGTCCTAACGTTATTTGTTACTTGGATGCTATTGAAGCAAATAATATCTACGGACAATTAGAGCAAACACTTTTTTTCAGTACCAAAATACTGGAGGGGGAGGTACAATTCTGGAGCAGAGTCTATGGAGCATGGTTACTTTGAGGAATTTGAAAATAATTCCTTACACGAGTAGACATATAGAAACTTGCTTTTCAGAAAGCTTTTGAGCACAATGAAGGGAGGGTTCTATCCAGCTTCGGGAAGAGGGAAGGATGTAGTTCTTGTCTCTTTAACTAAGATTTACTGAGAAGATCACCAAGACATAAGTATGCTAGACATACACAAAAGTGGGTTAGTGAACAAAAAGTTCATCCTTTCAACACTAAATATGTCTTGTAAAAGAAAAGGTACGGCGCTGAAGTATACAGTTTGGAATAAACCAGTTATCCAAACATGTTGTGACATGTGGAAAAAGACGAGAGCAGGGCCATCGTGTACTGCATGTGCAGACTGGCCTTTTAAGAGTAAAATGTTTAAGCTGAAGAAGGTGGAATACTGAGGGGCATACACTAAAGATGAAAGACCTTTGTGTTTGCTTGTTTTTGAATTTCTGCAAAGCTACACGAGGGCTATCTGCGGTAGCCATCTCTAATTTAGCAGTGTAAGACTAGAGGGAAGACAGCTAGTCATCACCATCCACTGCCAACTCTTGGGCTACTCTTTTACCAACGAATAGTGGGATTGGCCGTCACATTATAATGTCTCCATAACTGAAAGAGCGAGCATGTTTGTTGCGACGAGGATTCGAACCCGCAACCCTCAAATCCTAAAATAATTCACTTTGAGTGTAAACATGTTTCTTTATTTGTCGACGAAGTGCTCCGATGGTTATAAAGCTAGAAACCAGACTTGGCGAGTGGACTCTGTGCAATCCAGAGAACAATTGCAAATAATTAGCTAACTAGATTCTCTACACTTACTCAGTACTTTTAACTATCACATTAATTTACATTTAAACTACATATCAAATATTTATTTTGTTGTATACTGTTTACTAAACGCCCAGTGTATTCTAATAGAAGAGATATACATTAAGCAGAGATGTTTCTTCTAATAGCAAAGCCACACCAGGCTGTCTGCTGTGTCCACCGAGGGAAATCTAGCCCCTTATTTCAGCATCGTGAATCCAAAGGTTCACTGCTGTCCCAGCAGGGGACTTACATAAAGGATTAATAATAATAATAATATATATATAGTTCTAGAGCCTTCATAAAACGTTTGATCTGTACTTCAGTGAAATGTGAGATAACATAAACGTAGCTGCACATCTAATGTGTAAAATACATCACATCACTTTGTCATAATACAGTTTTATGGTTTTCCTATTAAAAACGTAATTAGATTTTTTTTCTTTCCATGTAGAAAACAGTGTCACTTCCTAATGTACAATGTAGGTTTGCTTGTCTGTCATTCGCCACCAAACCGCGTTTTCTTCTGTAGTTACATTTTAAAGATTTCACTGCGTTTTCCAGCAAGAGAACTTCAAGAGAGTGATCGATTGCTCATTAATTACGGTTCACAGCGTTTAGGGAATTATAAATACGAAGCCCATTAATCATGTTGCTATACGGCTGCTTTCACTCGCTGAAAGCCTTTGTGTACGAGGCAACTTTAAGAAATGTTTCAGTCTGTGTCTTGCTATCTATAAATTAGAATATCCCTCTGTATTTTAATTTAACATCAATTTGGCATCGATTTTTATTAGGTGTTTCTTTCTCTTGCGTGATTTATTTGTGTTTCTGAGTAAGTTATATCCACTGTAAGAAAAACATTCTTTAACGATTGCACTTTTTCACAGAACTTACTTCCCAAACAGGTGATGCTATCGTAAAGCTCAAATTATTAACTAAATTAAGCAACACTGTTATTATCTCACGCCACATCATTTATTGGGTGATATGTTCTTCATTCCAAATTATTCAAATCACTGTCTTAACCTCACGTTCTTTAAAAACAGTTTCGACCACGAGAATTATTTCTCATCAGTAAATGACTGTTTCTCCTGTCTTGAGTGTTATGCCTGTTTAACCGCAACTTACCAATTCACAAGTGAGATTTCTGCCAAACAAATTGTTCTATGGTAGCTGCATGTCAAACGTTGTTGATGGCAATGTTGAACCACAGCTCACATGCAGGAATCTGTCTCAATTTTTTTTTCTCGTTAAAATGTGTGTCAGACGTTTGTGTGATTGAAATTCCAGTATGTCAAGTCCCACTAGGACAGAAACGGTACTGCCTATAACAACAAAACTCATATCGGTTGATGCAGTTAATTTACACGTTAGGTTGAGAGTGAAGGGCTTGCTTACGCTGTTTAGTTTCGTTAGTAATTTATAACTTTTACCATGGGAACATATCGTACAAAAGCTGAAATAAGGCGTTCGATTCATTAATCTATGAAACATTAATTGCATCACACTCTAATTATAAAATATCTACAAGACAGAAAACAAACTGCATAAAACACAAATAAATATATAATTACTCGGATCGTTTGAGGGAACAGCTGTGTTGTTCCGGAAAAATAAGAGCTACCTGTGATCTGTCCATCACGAGCTTCGTATTTTTTATCGTTATAAGCATTTAGGCTTACTGATGATCACCGATTTAGAGGAAAGTATTGCCTTTCGATGAAATAATTCAATTCAGACTCGTCAATAAGAGAATTTAACTTTAGAAAAGCTTTGCTTTTTCTAAACTATGGATACGTTTGCTGGGAGTAATTCAGTTATTCGAAAAGAAAAACGTTATATTTTGAAAAGGAAAAAAAAATGAAGGAAAGAAAGATGTCAAAATGAGGAATTGGGTCATGTGGAAAAGTAGCCTTTACTCGTGAGGGAATGACCAGTTTGTTCTTCAGATATCACACTTAGTTCCTGTATGTAGACTTAACAACTGTAATTCTTACAATTTTCTTACAAGAGGGGCATTTATAAAATACTTATGATTGCTCTTAGAGGTTAAACTTGTTGACCTGCGTAGAAGCAGAACCACATTGAGGAGGCGAGTTGTAATTTGGTCAATGACAACCTTGAAAGTCATTTACTCTACGCTCGTGGCTCTTACCCTATCATTGAATGGTCATGTTTTATCATCATAGATAAGAACCACTTAACCAATTGTGCCTGTCATTTTTTTCCACTGTCAGTTAAAGGTATTTTTTTTACACTTTGTTGGAGTGACCTGGGGCTAGGTAGCTCTCACCAGTAAATTTGTGTTATCCTGCATACCCTATCATTTACATTAGTTTTCCGCTGTGGCACGTGGCACGTGATGGTCACGGTCCAATGATACATATTTCCGCGTGGTGTGTGTTTCTAAAGTGGTAATTAATGGTTAGAGAGGATCCGGACTTTCTGATAAGAGAAATGTTTTTAAATGATTTACCACATTATTTAAAAGCAGTGATTAATAATATCATACAATAGAAGCCATATTTTAGAAGAAGCATCTTCATCCATACAGTTGTGTGAATATTTGAAATGGCACTACCTATAATGATATAACTCTTCAGCTGGGAATGTTAATTTCGTACATGTTGCAACAGTGAAAGATTTTGACAACGTTTAACACAGTCACTTATGTGTGTTATCTTATGTTCTGGAAATATTTGCTGCTTTTTTGATATAAACTACAAAAACATACTTGTTAAGCTGTGTAATAACTTCATTTGGACGTTACAAGGAAAACTAACATCCGTCGAGTTATGGTCAAAGACGTTAATATATATATATAACGCATTGAACAAGGGTTAACTGTCTTAAAAGGATAATAACCGTTGACCTAGGAATAAAGACGTTAAAGTATAAGAACCGTTAAAATAAGGTAAAAAAAAAAACATTAAAAGTATAACAACCACCAAACTAGGATTAAAATGTTCAAAATATAACAACCACTGAGCTAGGGTTAAAAACGTTAAAAGAATAACAGCCGTTAAACTGGGGTGCTAAACAAATTTATTTTTTATAGTTTATGTTAGAAATGCAGCAACTATTTCCAGAATATAATTCATTAACCGTTGAATATAAATTTTTTTTTGCACGGACAACAAGTGACTACGTTAAACGTTGTCAAGATATAAAAGAAACTTATTGACATTATTACTATTCATAAATTTCAATAGATATATAAAAGAAGTTGAATGTTTATTCGAAGTGAAACAAATACATCTTTGTGTAAAATTATTGCATTAGTCACCACTAAGAAAACTTGGATCACAGTGAGATCTTCTGAACCACTTAGTACATTGAGTGAATAACAGCTAGCTTCAGGTACAATCTGTATACAACAGAAGTAATATGTGCCATCATACTGGAGAAATAATGTGTACCAACAACCAATATAATTATGAACATATATGAGTTTCTGATTAGCTTACTTGAAAGACAGGATAACACCATAAATTTGTAATGCACCAGAAATTTAGTTGTACCTATGATGGGAAAAAGAGATAACCAGGGTTTAGGGATAGAAAGTTTTAGGGTGCTCTAAAATGAAATTAAAGACTCTTTTTGACATAATATGCATAAAAAACGAATATTTTTTACCCTAGTATGTTTCAAAACTGGTTAAAAAATAAATGAAAACAAAAATTTGGATGAAGGAAAAAAAAAACCTTCTCTAAATCAAAAGAAAAAAATTACTAATTTCCTGAAAGCTGTCAAAAGTTTCAATTCAATACTTTACACGACCCGGCATGGCCAGGTGGTTAAGGCACTTGACTCGTAATCTGAGGGCCGTAGGCTCGAACCCTCGTCACACTAAACATGCTTGCCTTTTCAGCCGTGGGGGCGTTATAATGTAACGGTGAATCCCACTATTCCGTAATAAAAGAGTAACCCAAGAGTTGGCGGTGGGTGGTGATGACTAGCTGCTTTCCCTCTAGTCTTACATAATAAATTAGGGGTTGCTAGCACAGATATTCCTCGTATAGTTTTGGGGGTAGTTCAAACCATACAAATGAACTACGAATTATTAATTAATGCCGGTAAGTAAGATCTCAACATCACAAATATCGTATGTGTTGCCATGAATGTAAAATTTCAAAAAAATTGCAGCTATTAAAACTTCGGTTTCTGGTATGGGTCAGTTGAATTATAATAACTATATTTCTTTCTACCTTGAGATTTGCACCAGTTGTATACCGAGTTACTGTCTAACGATAAATACCTTTAGAATGATAAGAACATTCCTATTGGCCAGAACTGTACATCTCATCTCAGCCAATGATGATTCCATTAAGAACACACGTGACTAATAGTAACGAAAAGAAAGCTTTAATAACTGCTGCAATTCGACTGACGAAGTGGAAAAATACTAACCCAACAACAGAAAAGTTTGAAAACAGGCAGATAATAGTTGGCAGCTCATGGCAAAAATTTTAAAGTTGGTGGTGAATTTCCATTCCTATAAAGAGTTGAAAGCATGTTTCTAATTACTATGCATGATGTGAGCGCGATTTATGAGTTAAAAAGCTACGTAGTTTTCAATAATCCTGAGAAATAAACATGTACTAGCTTAAAATATTAAATTCAAATACAAATATAAATAATTTATAAATATATATAATTTGTAGCGAGCCCCACTTGGTGTATTGTATTGCGAGGTGTATAAGGCTGGTATACAACGTGATCACGGTAACGCTGGATAGAAGAATGACTATATAATTACAATGGACAAAACTCAAAGAGTTTCCATCAAGATTATTTCCTAGAGTGGCATAAGATTCGCAAAAACTTCAATGGTTATGCAATTGTGCTTTTCTTATCGGAGACTAGACTGTAATGTGAAAGTCAGTAACTTGAATTTTTCACAAAGTCACATTTCCTATTTATCATTATTGTTTACTATGGTGGACATTTAAAAAGATTGTTTGTTTGTTTGTTTTGAATTTTGCGCAAAGCTACTCGAGGGCTATCTGTGGTTAGCCGTCCCTAATTTAGCAGTGTAAGACTAGAGGGAAGGGAGCTAGTCATCATCACACACCGCCAACTCTTGGGGTACTCTTTTACCCACGAATACTGGGATTGACCGTCACATTATAACGTCCCCACGGCTGAAAGGACGAGCATGTTTGGTGCGACCAAAGTTCGAACCCGTGACCCTCGGATTACGAGTCGAACGCCTTAACACCTTTGGCCATGTTTAAAAAGAAATATGATGTTATGTAGATTGTTTAAATGACATATTATGTGCTTCACAGGCAATAAAGTAACAGCCAAAATATGTGTTTGAACAGCCAAAATACGGGTTTGAGAAATACTTTTGACATATCAACAAGCTTGTTAATACTTTATGATACCTATGTGATATTCCTCTAAGTTGCAATGCTTTCACTAAAGGATTTAAACAGGGAAAATAACAACACAAAACTGTTGCACTTCAGAACATCAGCTATTTTATGGTATGTTAATTGTGACACTAACAAAACAAAATTATATTAACTGTGTTTATGTAATTGTATTTATGCAATGTCATCAGTTATGTGAAGGATTAATGTTGTCACTACTCGTAGTTGTAATTCTGGTTCTTACACATTTACAGCAAATCCATGAGGACATGTCACTATCTCTTAATTTGAACTACCGATCAGAAGTAAAGCAGCCAATAAACAGCGTCTTATGGTCCGTGCTAAGGGATTGGATGTCACTCTTTTGACACACCAACATTTTAAATTTTGGGGAATATTTTGCGATTTCGTAAGGATGTGTGTCACTTGAAGTCCATCTTATGATGGTGTAACTGACATATAGTTCCCAGAAATTCCTGATGTTTTCGCATGAAATCATTGCCATTATGCATTGCTCCTCGATTTCAATTATCCACATGTTGTATAGTGAAGATCCCTTTGGTGAGGAGGGTTTCCAACTTTCCTCTTGCCAAAGTTTTTTATCTATCTGCTGTTTACATCAATAGTTCTTCTTTCATGGACTTTGTAGATAGTTATACACTTTTCATCGATGAGGTCGAATAATCGTCATCACAGAATCAATGTAAATCAACACACCATAAGGTTTCCCATGAACAAACCTGTTGCCACACGAACAGTTTGCTTTAAATACTATGTTTCTTTTTCTATGGGGGACATAATGTAGTCTTAAACCTAGATTATCACCCTTTGGTTCTTCGCAATTTTCTATTTCAAAGGCTTAAAATGTTCCCCCTCTTCTGACATCTTGGAGGAATTTTTATTTCTTATGAGTTTATCCAATTTTCCTAGAAATATGACTTTTTAAGTCCCAATTGAAACGTCTTCCATCATGTGGTTTACGTCTTCCATTCTGAAATAAGAGGTATCTAATGAATCTTTTGAATTTTCTTCTAAATCTTCATCTGAGGAAGTTTATGTTTATATATTACTTGCTCTTATAAGTTCGTAATTCATGGATGGTGAATTTGTGTGTTTATCTATGGATTTAAATGATCCCAGTTACATCACCATCTGGAGGTATTGTTTTAAAGATGTACATTTGCTTTAATTTAGCCTAATTTGTATGGCCTTATTCACTAATACATTTATAAATTGCCCACGTGCCAATGAATCCACCATTTCACGTGAGGCATTCGAATAAGATAACAGGGCAAACCTTTCCACGTCTTCAGCTGAGGTCTCATCTCTTCTCTGTACTCTACTTCTGAACTACTGTTTGTAAACCTCTTTCTTGTGTGACATTCCAAAGCTTTTTGATATGGAATCATCAATACTTGATATATGTTATAGCTCTTAGCTGGAGTTGTTAAATATTGTTGAAGTTATTGTTTATTTTTAATTAAACTGGCAGAAAAACGAAAGCCGTGTGGCTCTCTACTCTGTCCATATACGTAGAATATTATTTCAAACTGAAAATGATGTCTCTCTCACGGTATTTTTGTTTTCCCATAATCTGTCGATTTGTCAACTGGACAATATTGTTAAACTGGTCAGCTGAATTATGAAATTAGAATAAGTAGTGAAATAGTCGCAGTATATAGTATTTCTATATAGTCGCATGTGGCACAGTATTAGTAGTAAAAGGTTTAGGCCAGATGAGTTCTGCTCTTACATGTTTCACAGCTAATAGTGTTTGTAAACGAAATTCTCGGACGAATGATAAAAGAGAGAGCCTTGCGTTTATAAATTCATTTTCCAGACGCATTATTCCGTCATTGGTGTTGATTTTTTTAACTCGTTTATTTTGCTTTTATATTTTTTCACTTCATAAACTTTATTATTATAATATATCCGTACTTCTCTAACAAATTATTTGATCTTTTATTCAATAAAGTGTTTTCCATCTATCTCTGAATCGTATTTTTTAAATTCTCATATTTTACTTGGTCTTATTTTAGACTTTTGTAATTCCTATCTTCTACTTCTTAGTCTTATTTCAGTCTTTTGTAATTCCTATCTTTCACTTCTTGGTCTTATTTCAGTCTTTTGTAATTCCTATCTTTCACTTCTTGGTCTTATTTTAGTCTTTTCTCATTTGCTTCTTCACCTACTTTCCACTGCTTCACTATTCCTAACATGATCTGTCAGTAGCACAGCAGGTATGTTTGCGGACTCACACAGCGAGAAACCGGGTTTCGATACTTTTGATGGGCAGAGAACAGGTAGCCCATTGTATAGCTTTGTGCTAAATTTCAAACAAACAAAACTCTGAAATTTTAAGTTCTTTTTGATGTTTTTCTTACTGAAATATCTTCACTATTAATATCAGTGTTGTAAAGTGTTCTATCAATAGATTGGTTCTTTTCTGTTATTAGGTAGAAATAAAGCGAATTCCTTTTTATTTAATTTAAATTCTATAAGCTTACAGAGCAATACGCCTAACTCACAAATAGAGCTAAACAGTCACTGACTTGATAAATTTCTTCTTGTATCTACAGCGCAAACTCAAACCTGGCTGACTCTATAATACAGAACAAGTCTCTTTGTGTTTTATTTTTATTATCACAAAATTATCTTCACAAATCACCAGATAATTATAGACATCACACGCACATCGTTTTAAATTTAGACTCTTAGGTTATTCATTTCTAGGCATCACACATTATCATAAAGTCCCGCCAAAATCTCTTCCAACCCCCAGCAAACAATTCAAAACGTCTAAATGTTGTTGTTGTTTTTGAATTAAGCACAAAGTTACACAATGGGCTATCTGTGCTCTGCCCACCACGGGTATCGAAACCCGGATTTTAGCGTGCTAGTCCGCAGACATACCGCTGAGCCACTGGTGGGCTACGTCTAAATGAAATATCAGACAACTTATACACGCCTGCCAATGTCGCCGTATTTGAGTTTTATGTTTCGAGCTTTCACGTCGTAAATACACCGGTCTCGAGCATAATGTCGTAGAAATGTCTTCGGTTAAAAAAACCGTCAAAAACATGACATGTTCGACGAAAGAAAGGTAAAAACTTTCTTATTTTATTGCAAAACTCGAGGCCGCAAATAAATTGTGTGGTGGGCCGGGTAAACTTAAGTCGCTGTTTTCTTTTGTGTGTGCGTTAGTACCGCATTTAGAGGTCACTCTTTAATTTTTAGTAAAACAAATATTGTTCAGTGTTTATAACCTCACGCGTATTAGTTGAGAAAGGTTTGTTTGTTTTGAATTTCGCACAAAGCTACTCGAGGGCTATCTGCGCTAGCCGTACCTAATTTAACAGCTAATCATCACTACCCGCCGCCAACTCTTGGGCTACTCTTTTACCAACAAATAGTTGGATTGACTGTCACATTATAATGCTCCCAGAGCTGAAAGGACAAGCATGTTTGGTGTGACAGGGATTCGAACCCGCGACCTTCAGATTACGAGTTGAGCGCCTTAACCACCTGTTCATGCCGAGCCTGGAATCATGTCTCTTCGTCGGCAAATTCATTTTCTAAGTTTTAATTAGATAAAGTAGCTGCTTGTCCCGGCTAAGTTTGTATAACATCTTAACTTTCTAGAAGAATAATAGAAGCATTTCTATATTTTAGCTGCGGACATAATTTTTTATCTGTAATTCTTCCTCTCTTTTACAGAGGCTGAAAGACTGATTCGATTTGAAATGTATAGTTTACATTACAAAGAAGTGTGAATTACACTTTCACATTTATCACTAAAATGTCAAACCAAATAGTTGAAGGTGTATTACTGTCTCGTGCGTTTAGTATGTACCATACTTATCACCTTACGCTTTCTGCAAACATGCTACATTTGTTTCATTTTTAGACGTATAATTAAGAGGTACTTGAAATTTATGTTTTACGTTAAGTTTCAGGATGGAAACAAAGTATTCTGTATTTAACAATGTGAATGAAATTTCAGCTTATGCTAGCTTTAAGGTGTAGAGTTAAAATAAATAAGTTCTGAATACATGTGCTTATATTATGGTAAGGCTTTCGTTTATTTGTTATATTAATCTCATAAGAAATATTTTACGTTTTCTAAGAGAAAAGTGTACATGTAACAAAAATCAACGTCGATATTTTATAGTAGAATTGGTTTTCAATGTCTCCAGCGTACAATGATACTTGATTTCATTCACTTATATTTATTAATGGTTTCTTTGTTTTTGGATTTTGCACAAAGCTACACAAGGGCTATCTGCACTAGCCGTCCCTAATTTAGCAGTATAAGACTAAAGGGGAGGCAGCTAGTCATCACCACTCACCGCCAACTTTTGAGCTACTCTTTTACCAACGAATAGTGGGATTGTCCGTCATATTATAACGCCCCCACGGCTGAAAAAGCGAGTTTTTTTGGTGTGATGAGGATTCGAACGCGCGATCTTCAGATTACGAGTCGAGTGCCTTAACCATCTGGCCTGTATTAATGGTTATTAATTGTGATCTAATGTTTCTACAGAATGTTTTGTTTATTTGGAATTAAGCACAAAGCTCTGCCCACCATGGGTATCGAAACCCAGTTTCTAGCGGTGCGTGCCCGCTGTGCTACTGGGGGGCCGCTTTGTCTCTTAGAATAGAATTTGTGAAGAAATAAATGTAAAAGCTTAAATTTTTAATTCGTTACAAACAATAATAAAAATAACCAGAAATTTAAATTTCATTTTCATTAAGTAAACATTGTTACTGGCAAAAAGACGAAACAAAACCATATTGGGATGATGGACTATGGATACGTTTTGTTCTCATCTGTATCACTAAGAATCATAAAAGAATTTTGTTGACCCTCAAGCAGTTTTAGAGAAGGTTTATTTAAGAGATATATAGCAAATGTTACTTAGTTCTTTTCAAGATTAATGTTCGCTTTTTCATCTGCGACTTAAAGGACCATGGATTCTGACAATGACGGTAAGATTAAACTTCTTCCAAATGTCACGTTTTCTTTCTTTTAAAGCTGTAAGCCGTCAGTGTGCAGCATTTTCTTATCTGCGGATGCGACGAGAAATCTGTAATATGATCGAATTCCTTTATAAACTTATCTTTACCAAAAAGCAGCCCTTTCCTAACAAAGCTCGACCAACACGGGAGGATTGTAATCTCCAGGAAGATTAACCATTAATCATTAAGTGACAATTTCTGGTTACAAGTCTCACGTAGAAGTAATGCTAACACACGGCCGGTGATTCGAGTAACGCGTCTTCAAGATAGATCACACACTTAATGTTCTGTAAACACCTAAAGGCGAGCTCTCGACAAGCCAGAAAATGAGTGGAGAAAGCAATGATAAATGATTAACTGTAACTTTAAGTTTGCTTACCATATAGCGTTCATGCATGTTGGACTGCTGGTATTCTTAACTTCTCTGTCTACCATGTTCTTCAGACACCTCAACATTGCGGCAAATATTTCGGATGCGTCTAACGGTTTCAAAATTCCATTCGTCATGCGTGTATTTCCCGTTCAGAGGACAATAAATCTTTGATCATATTTCGCGGTGTTTGGTAACTAATTTTTCAGTCTGATTTGACCAGCTACAGAATAAATAAAGCAATAACAACCAATAAGTTCTTAATCAAATGTTTGTTTGTTTGTTTTTGGAATTTCGCACAAAGCTACTCGAGGGCTATCTGTGCTAGCCGTCCCTAATTTAGCAGTGCAAGACTAGAGGGAAGGCAGCTAGTCATCACCACCCACCGCCAACTCTTGGGCTACTCTTTTACAAACGAATAGTGGGATTGACCGTCACATTATACACCCCCACGGCTGGGAGGGCGAGCATGTTTAGCGCGACTCGGGCGCGAACCCGCGACCCTCGGATTACGAGTGCACGCCTTAACGCGCTCGGCCATGCCAGGCCTCTCTTAATCAAATATGGGTTCGGTTCCCCTTTGTGGCTTTGCTATACGAAAAACACACACTTAATCAAATTCCTGAGATGTCCAGACATTTAAGATGATATTTAGTACATTAAGTCCTTCACATTTTCTAAATCTCTAATCTCACCCCTTGTCGCCCCTGATAAACCATGCCAAATTAACAGAAAGAGACGCACAATAAAATAAACTTATATATCAAACAGCAAGTGATACCGTTCATTCCAACATTACTTGGAAGATTAAAACCTACGTTTTTTTTTTTTGTGATAAACACTTCCATCTGTCATCTTGTGACCTTTAACGTGTTTTTCAATTTGTTTCATTTCAGTAACACCAGGGTGAGATATAGACTGGACTCCGCTTTGTTTCTGATAGAAAGGTTTCATCTTTACGCTTATATCATGTCATCGGGCTTTTTTATCGCGAGGCCTGGCATGGCCGAGCGCGTTAAGGCGTGCGCTCGTAATCCGAGGGTCGCTGGTTCGCGCCCGCGTCGCGCTAAAACATGCTCGCCCTCTCATCCGTGGGGGTGTATAATGAGTTGGCGGTGGGTGGTGGTGACTAGCTGCCTTCCCTCTAGTCTTACACTGCTAAATTAGGGACGGCTAGCACAGATAGTCCTTGAGTAGCTTTGTGCGAAATTCCAAAACAAACAAACCAATTTTTATCGCGAAGCAAGCACGCTGTGTGTTGACCCCGATGACCCTTATTTTTCGAATTTGGGGAAGGAAGAAAGCGGTTTTTTAGTTCACTTGCTTTGTCGTCTCTGGTTTAGAAGTGAAACACTTGGGAGACAACGGTTGATAAACAGTGTACATTATCATTACTTCGAGTACTCTTGTTCGATTGAATTGTAGGATTTTACCATCGTGCACTCTTACCACAGTCCCAAAGCGGCGGGGCACATTTTTGAGTCAAAACCACAAATCTCTGGTTTACACTTAAAGGCACATTAACCAATAGGTTATCCCTCGCTCTATTTATTTGATGTTAAATAATTTTTTTCTCGATGTAGTTTTCGCGACCGGTCTCTTTTTTTTAATACTCTTTTGGAACATTCCAAATATCTTTTAAAAGATACACAGAACTAAAGGACTGAAAGAACTAAGAACAAGTTAAAGATTCTAGAACGAAAAATGATAAATTATGACAAATATTTTTTTAAACAACCAGAAAAATACTACAAAGTGTCGGTCCAATTAAAACTAATAAGAACAAAGTTATTTTATCCATATGCCTATTAAATTGCCACATATGACCTGTCAAAATGAAAAACTGAATTCGAAATGACAAATTTTGTGATTAATATCTGTTCCTGTGATGTCTGATCCTCATTAGAATGTTTAATTTAAAATAATTCTGTAAGCAAAAAAATACAAAATAATATTTAGCATTATGTCAGCAAAATGACCACTAGGATAAATATTACCTTACTCGAAAAAGAAAGAAAAAGCATTACAAACTAAGCCTCGTTAGTCCTAAGTAAATAGCGTTCTCTTAATTAGCCTATCTGTATTCATCTTCACACTTCTTCTCCGACTTCACTGTATAGCCTGTCTTTGCGTATTGAAATTAATCGGTCTTAGAAAAACCTTATTTAAGATGTCGCTATACTGTCATAACGCCTAAAGGTAGTTCACTGACTCGATGAAAAAGTATCCTTGTCGTATTTTTGAAATATTAGTCAAATTTATTTTCATATTTTAAACATCATATTCGTGGTAAGGGATCTATATCTATAGCCTTCACATTTTTTTCCCTAACGCTTGTTGATGTCCAGGTGTCACCATCGCCCCCTGTCGGTGGTATCACCAGTTTCAGTTTTATCTTTAGCAAACTTAATATTCAAGCTCAAAAATGATATATTACCGGTAGCGCGTGGGAGAACAATGTATACTTGAATCTTGTATGCTCGTATCATTAATCATATGGGTGACAGCTAGCGATTCTTGCATGCTGAAGTGATCGGTTATAATGTTAGGCTCGTGGCCTGTGGGCGGGGCTAAATGCTGAAAGGGCGTCACAGCAAACAATAGTTTTTTGTTGGTTTTTTTTCCAACTGGTAAATAATCGGCCCCTACTAAGTAACCTAACAGCTACGAGACCTAAATAAGTCCAGAGAAGTTATACAAAATACAAAAATATTCACCCTTTTCATATAACCACGTTCACTGTTTTTTAACCTTTGTTGTTTTCTTGTTGTTGTTTTGAATTAAGCACAAAGCTACACCATGGGCTATCTGTGCTCTGCCCACCACGAGTATCGAAACCCGGATTTTAGCGTGTAAGTCCGCAGACATACCGCTGAGCCACTGGGGGCGTTTTTTAACCCATTACTTATTATAGAACATTTTTTCTCAACGCATTTATAGAAAAAAAAACGAAGTTATATGTAAGACTTCAGTTAGTGTCAGTGTGAGTAGTCATCTCTATCCTTGTTTCATAGAGTAACAGGCGAAGGGTACACGTGAAGCCATCAGTTTTAAATCATAACAAAGACGTTATTTTTACTAAAACAGTAACACAGATTTAGAGCGCTCAAAACGAATCGTTAATCTGAGGTTCGCAGGTTCGACCCCCGTCATGAACATGCTCTTCCCTTTCAGCAATAGGAAATGTTATAATGTGACGATCAATTTAACTATTCTTTGAAAAAAAAGTAATCCGAGAGTTGATGGCGGGTGGTGTTGCCTAGCTTACTTCCCTCTAGTCTATCACTGCTAAATTCAAGAGAGCTAGCGTAGATAGCCCTCGTATAGCTTTGCGAGAAATCCACAACAAACCGAAACAAATTTATAGGACGTTCATGGGTTCAAATTGGGCCTTTGAGAAAACGGGTACGAAACTTGAACTCATCACAATCAGAGAATACTAACCACTAGATCTCCTACGACTCGTGTCTTCAGTCAGGTACCAGCAAGCGTTGTATTTAGAAAGGCAATTGTGTTAATTTTTTTCAGGTGGGATACTTCTGTTGTCGGCCCGGTATGGCCAGGTGGGTTAAGACGCTCAACTTGTAATCTGACAGTAGCGGGTTTAAATTCACGTCGCACCAAACATGCTCGCCCATTCAGCCATGGGGGCATTATAATGTTTCAGTTAATCCCACTATTCGTTGGTAAAAGAGCAGCCCAAGAATTGGCAGTGGGTGGTGATGACGAACTGCCTTCCCTCTAGCTTTACATTGCTAAATTAGGGACGGCTAGCGCAGATAGCCCTCGTGTACCTTTGCGTAAAATTCAAAATAAACAAACAAACGAAACCCTTTGTGAACAGGAGCTTGGAATCGCTCATTCCATCTCCAATATGGACGCCAATCACCATGACGAACATGTATAAAAAGGAGGTTCAAAAAGTAACAAAACATCGATTGATGTCTGAATTTTTTTTAAAAATAGCCTCTCATTAGTTCCATTTGTTCATTTTGAGAATGTTACGACGTTTCTATCCCGTATTTAGCAGACGATAAATAAATGCCATCACTTCGACTGAATCGAAACCCTGGGAGCCCAGCACCTGCTAGCCTAGCCATTAGCAGCCTTTCTCATTCATATGATGAGTAATTAATTCAGCTATCTGTCGATAATCATCAAACTAGGCCAGATCCACTCCACTGGACAAAAGCTCCTAAAAGAAACTGGCTCCTCACAAAGACTGTGACTGTACAAAATCCTAGCACTGCCATTAGAGAGAAACCACTAATTGTCAAGTTATTAAATTATCACTAATAACCAAAAAGGATGTCAGGAAAACTATGGCAACGAAAAAGAAAGGACCACTAATTATTAGCAAATGAAGCTCCTTTGTCCCAAGTCTTAATTAGAGAGAGGCGGCTGTTTGCGCTGAATTATTCTTTTCGGAGAAGACACCATTTTATGGAACATCCGGGGAACTCCTCTGAAGTAAAAGTGTTATTTTGTAGGTAAATTAATCGTCATTTTAAAGGAAGCTCGTCCATTAAAAAAAGCATCCCACTCGACCATTTTGTTCATTCTTTTTATTATGTATAGAAAACTTCACAAAATGGAATTGAAATTCCATATTGTTACTTTATAAAAAGCAAATTTGTGACTAAATTAGAATAACACACACAAACGCACATATATATTATTTTAATCGAGACTAAAAAGATAATTAGAGTTCGTATGTTTTAATTTATTTCGTTTTGTTTTTCGTGTGAGTTGTATGTGATATCGAGAGCACTATTGTATGATATCAAACACTTTTGTAACAACTTAGACCGAGAGATTCATAAAAAAATCCCAGATTTACTGGTGTTAAATGTTAGTTGTTTCTTGGCATTATATCACATACTTTAAGTGTCAAGCGACTCAAATATATTTTTCTTTGTTTCTATTTAACTGCTTAAACAAATTTTGTTTCTTAAAGTTAAAACGACACTTGTGTCACGTTTTTCATACGTTACAGTTGTTGGAGGAACCAACCTTTCAAAATATGAAAAAAAAAATTTAAGTTTTTTTTATTGTGTACTAATAAACGTCGGTTTGTTGAAAGAACTGTGATGCTTAAAAAATTGTCTTTTTACTTTACTGTAATAAATCTAATCTAAAATCTTTAAGCGTCGTAAGAAAACAAAGTGTGTTTAGAGGAAGTTCCTATGGCATTCTTTGTTCTGTTTGTAATTGGAAGATAATATAATAATATAATTATTCACAATATTATGTTAAAATATGCTTTGTGATTAAAAAAAACAAACAAATTTTAAACGTCAACAATCTCCTAATTATAAAACCGCTAATTATTGACCCTAGAAAACAATCAATAGATGTCGCTGTTGGCGATGACGTATATTTACCCTAACTCACAAATTTGTATGTTGTGAAATGTAAAGCTACATGCAATGTCTATGATCTGTCTACCCATCTCTGGTATCGAAACTCGATTTATTCGCATGATTATTCTTCAAATATGTAGCTGAATCATATAGAATTCTATCGTATAGAAACAGACGACAGCAAACAAAGAAATAACATCAGTGTAGTTTTGAGTCTGTTTTGCTTCAGCAAATCTTTTAACACACACATACACATAGACGTAAAAAGTATTTTTTTTGTATTTGTTTTGGAATTTCGCACAAAGCTACTCGAGGGCTAGCCGTCCCTAATTTAGCAGTGTAAGACTAGAGGGAAGGCAACTAGTCATCACCACCCACCGCCAACTCTTGGGCTACTCTATTACCAACGAAAAGTGGGATTGACCGTCACATTATACACCCCCACGGATGAGAGGGCGAGCATGTTTAGCGCGACGCGGGCGCGAACCCGCGACCCTCGGATTACGAGTCGCACGCCTTACGTGCTTGGCCATGAGACGTAAAAAGAGAAGGAATGTTCTAACCCGAAAGTGATTTTATAATGAATTCGAATTTTACACTGAAGTAATACTGCAATGATCCCGAAACCGAGGTAATTTAACTTGTAACACCACGAAATAATTTGTCAAAATGAGTGCACACCGTTGTCCCTGTAACTACTAGCGTTTATGCACTTATCGTGAAATGCATTCAACCGTAAGAGAGTGCAAGTTGGTAGGGAAAGTTGAGGAATATCATAACGTTCACGTATGTGAGCTACTAACAAATTATCATTAACTTATATGAAAGCAAATTACTTATATATTAATTAGAACTAGAACGAAAAATTAACCCAGCCATTAATACAGCTCATTTTATATACCAATCTAACTACAAATATGTAATGTCGTAAAATAAAAAGGTCCGGCATGACCAAGCGTGTTAAGGCGTGCGACTCGTAATCTGAGGGTCGCGGGTTCGCATCCCCGTCGCGCCAAACATGCTCGCCCTTTCAGCCGTGGGGGCGTTATAATGTGACGATCAATCCCACTATTCGTTGGTAAAAGAGTAGCCCAAGAGTTGGCGGTGGGTGGTGATGACTAGTTGCCTTCCCTCTAGTCTTACACTGCTAAATTAGGGACGGATAGCCCTCGAGTAGCTTTGTGCGAAATTCCAAAACAAACGTAACATAAAATATTACAAAATTTGCGTTGAGTGTTCAGAATAACATTGATCAAAGTGCTGTAGATCTTTAGAAGCTCTTCGTTTTAAAAAATGTATTAGACTACATATATAAATGAGAAAAATTGTGAAATTATAAGAAGCAATGATATTTTTCTAACAGGCTTAGTGAATTTCTCTCTTGGTAGTATGAAAGCTTGCACATTACAAAAATTTAAATGTTTGTTTTAAATTTCGCGCACAGGCATATGATGTCCAGCATTTTGTTCTAAATTAGCAGTGTAAAACTGGAGGAAAGGCAGCCAGTCATAATCACCCTCCGCCAATACTCTTTTAATCAACAAAAAGAGCGATTGACTGTGACTTTATAACACCATGACGGATGAAAGAACGATGATGTTTGGTGTGAGAGGGATTTAAACCCTCGATCTTCAGATTACGAGTCACGCTTTCTAACCACCTGACCTTATTAAGCCAGAGGAGAAGCGATACTTTTCTAAAAACGAAATAGCGAGATTAAGTTTTCGCTTGTTCTCAAGGGTGGGTGTACACAAAAGGTCTTGAGGAACCAAATGGTCATTTGTTGTGTTACATTAAGTTCTTTAAATTTCTTTGACCTTAACATCTTTAACCGCAAGTCCATTATTGGTAGTTTAATACGTTCATTGCTTGGTAGTTTGGATTACTATATATATATTTTTTATAGCCAAATCTGGGATTGGCATGGCCTAGCGCGTTAAGGCGTGCGCTTCATAATCTGAGGGTCGCGGGTTCGCGCCCGAGTCGCGCCAAACATGCTCGCCCTCTCAGCCGTGGGGGCGTTATAATGTGACGGTCGATCTCACTTTTCGTTGGTAAAAGAGTAGCCCAAGAGTTGGCGGTGGGTGGTGATGACTAGCTGCCTTCCCTATAGTCTTACACTGCTAAATTAGGGACGGCTAGCACAGATAGCCCTCGAGTAGTTTTGTGCGAAATTCCAAAACAAACAAACAATTATAGCCAAACCACATGAGGCTATCCGCTGAGTCCATCAAGGGGTAGGTTAGTAATTCAATTGTTTGCAAATGAGTCATTTTCCCTCTGAGTGGTCCCGGCATGGCCAGGTGGTTAGAACGCTCGACTCCTCATCTCAGGGTTACGGGTTTGATTCCTTGTCACTCCAAACATGCTTACTCTTTCAGGCGTGGGGCCTTATAAGTCTTGGCCAATCCCCCTATTCGTTAGTAAAAGAGTAGTCCAAGAGTTGGCTGTGGGTAGTGATGACTAGCTGCCTTCCCTCTAATATTACATTGCTAACTTAAAGACGGTTAGCGCAAATAGTTCTCGTGTGGCTCTGCGCAAAATTAAATATTTTTTTTTTGTTTAGAATTAAACACAAAGCTGCACAATGGGCTATCTGTGCTCTGCCCACCACGGGTATCGAAACCCGGATTTTAGCGTGTAAGTCCACAGACATTCCGCTGAGCCGAGTGCCTAAACAACCTGGCCATGCCAGGCCTATTAAAGAAATGAACAAAACTATGTGAATCTTCAAAGACACTTAATAATTTTGTAATTGAGAAAAGTTTACTCAAGAAAAAGATGTTCTAAACAGTTACATTTCTATTTTGAAACTAAATATCTGGTTTAGAAATATGTAATGTTTTTTTAAAGTATATCTGAATAAATTTTACTCTATAATTAAACTTTTCCTGCTCAGATTCAGTCTTCAATTTTTTTCTTCTTTGAACAGTTTATCCCTCTTGTTTTTTTTGCAACTGCAACATCTAGAACATTACACAAACGATTTTACAACATCAAGAACATCACACACACGATTTTACAACATCAAGAACATCACACAAACGATTTTACAACATCTAGAACATCACACAAACGATTTTACAACATCTAGAACATCACACAAACGATTTTACAACATCTAGAACATTACACAAACGATTTTACAACATCAAGAACATCACACAAACGATTTTACAACATCAAGAACATCACACAAACGATTTTACAACATCAAGAACATCACACAAACGATTTTACAACATCAAGAACATCACACAAACGATTTTACAACATCTAGAACATCACACAAACGATTTTACAACATCAAGAACATCACACAAACGATTTTACAACATCAAGAACATCACACAAACGATTTTACAACATCAAGAACATCACACAAACGATTTTACAACATCAAGAACATCACACAAACGATTTTACAACATCTAGAACATCACACAAACGATATTGCAACATCTAGAACATCACACAAACGATATTGCAACATCTAGAACATCACACAAACGATCTTTGTAGCCAACTGCTATGGTCTGTTCTGACATTTGTTTCAGGAATAACAAAAAAGTGTAGTTATAGCACGATAAAATCTGAAAATACAAAAAAGTTTTGAAAATTGTTGCAAGAAAAAATAAATATTTAATTAGAAATCTAAAAAGCTGATCTCACCTAACTCTTAAAAAATGTAAATTTTTTTCTTTTTTTTATTAAGGTTAGCCAATTTAATGTTCCAACCTAATGGTCTTTATTTTGATTTCTTGGACAGTTTTTTTGTTTTTTTTCATATTTACACACTCGTAAATTGGCTGAGGCTGTCTTCAGTTTTGAATTGATAGATTGAGAAAAGGCAAGGAGACAATACTATCGGCCGCCAAATCTTTGTTACTCTAATCGAATAATGGAATTTAACTTTCTTTCATTTTGATGTCTGGACGTTGACAGTAGCAGAAACACCTATGAAATATATCTCTTAAATTACTGCTTTAAACAAATTACGCCTTGAAATCTAGTCTCCAGATGAGTTGTAATAAGATTAATGTTATTACATCGACACGCTGAATTTTAAGTTTAATTTGAGCTAAACTGCTAGCACTAATTTTATTAAACACTGCAAAAGGTAGTCAGTATCAGATTTAACCGGTTATTTGACGATTCGATTAGAGATAGCACACAGCAAACGTATCTTTGTAACTAACTCGAGTAAGAAGCAAGTTTAGTTTTTTGTCTTCCACGCAATCATTTTAACGTTGATAAAAATGTATTCACCAAAGTCTAAGTCACATTTTTATTAATTCAACAAATATATTAAAATACTTTATTTCTGTATTCGATTTTGTCATTAATCATTAATAGCCCTGTTGGCAAAAAAACAACAACAGAAAACTCTTGATGGCCATTAGAAATGTTGAGAGAATGCCAAATAATTTCTTGCTGACATAGAATATACCCAAAGACTGAATATATTGTTATTGTGGTCAAGATCCCCGTGAAACGAGCTATTCTTTGCACGTTAATAAACTGTCACCAACTGTCGTACTGCTGTAACTTAAAACTTGCTCGCGCTGCAAATTAGCTACTCTCGGTGCTCGTGAGTATTGTTTGTTTGTTTGTTTTCGACATTTCACACAAACTTACACATGAGTTATATGCACACAACTGTCCTCTTTTTGAATTAATAAACTAGAGGGAAGGCAGCTAGTCAACACCATCCACTATCAACTCTGACGTTACTCTTATCTGACAAATAGAAGGATATGCACTCACGTGTATATCGCATGTTTCACTGAAGCCAGACTAACTAACAGACCATCTCCATCCCGATGAGGAACAGGAGTAGAATACAAAATAAGGACATGACGTCTTCACTTAGTCACGTGGTATTCTTAATATTTATAATATATCTTAATAAAGTCAGCTGAAGGTGCAGAGTAGGCTTAGGGTACAAAAACTTAGTTGATCAAACTGTAGAAGATAGAAGAATGGTACCATTGAAACAGAAGAATAAACATGTGCTGAATATGACAAAACAGTATACTTAGCGTGGTTAGTGCTTTTAAACCTCAAACTATTAATACCAACTTGTTTCCATCGAAGAAGGATCGACCGTATATTGCATAATATTTAGTACAGAACACGGTACAAATAAATGACTAATTATTATTTTATTTGTGTGCGATTATGTAACCGGCTATGACATGGATTCATAAGCTGTCATTAAGGATCATGTAACCGGCTATGACATGAATCCGTAAGCTGTCGTTAAGGATCATGTAACCGGCTGTGACATGAATCCATAAGCAATTTGGATTTTTTTTTTGTTACATAAAATATGATTAAGAAAGCTAATAGTGTCTATGAATGTCAATAGTAATTCTAGGCTTAATGGAGACTTCATTATAAAGGTAAAGCTTTTTTAAGCGACATTTGATCCAGAAAGATTGGTCTGAACAAATGGATGGCTCTCAGAATAAGTATAGTTCCCAAAATAAATACGTAGTGTAACAGTACTTTTCATACACAAATACCCTTTATAAAGTGCCCAGCATAGCTTAGTGAGGAAGTTCTCACCTTTTTTAGCCATGGGGGCGTTATAATGTGACACTCAATCCAACTATTCTTTAGTACAATAGTAGCCAAGTCTGGTGATGAATGGTGTTGACTAGTTGCCTTCTCTCTAGTCTATCACTGCTAAATTAGGGATGGCTAGCGCTAATAGCCCTCGTGTTGCTTTGTGCAAAATTCAAAACAAACCAAACTTCTGTTTAAAAAATATTCTTGGGTAGAGCAAGAATTTAAATACACGGTTGACGATTCTTAAGAATTAGCGTTCATGGAAATTAATAACTCTTTGAAATAGTTATTTTAAGTGTCACTAATTTCTATAGAGACACTAGCAGTTTGCCTGTTTTTGTTACGACTTTCTTTTCATTGCCGACTGACGATTGCAACGTGTTTCTAGACTGTTGAACTGTTATAACGGTAATTGACGAAGGCAGCACAGATATCAGTTATAATACTACTGCTTACTATCATGTCTTAAAGTTATACGTCATTGTTAGTTGAAACTCATTGTTCAATTTATTGACCTTTCATAGGTTGGTCACAATGATTCAAACTAAATAGATGTTATGAGGTAAATGTTTACGACAAATATAACTAATAGATGGACAATGAATGGTCATTTTAAGCCTCAAATTATTACCAACGTCTGCATTTCCATGAAAACTATGCAAAACTTTGTTTATGAAAATTAATATAATAAATATGGTTATTATATCATAAATACATATGTTTTGTTGTTGTTTTTTTTAATTAAGCATAAAGCTACACAATGGGCTATCTGTGCTCTGCCCACCACGGGCATCGAAACCCGGATTTTAGCGTGTAAGTCTGCAGGCATACCGCTGAGCCACTGGGGGGCAAATAGATATAAAAATAAAACATTTGCTTTGATATAAGCAGTCCAATCTGAGCAGAACTTTATGCACTAAATGACCCAATAACCATCTACCCACTCTTACAATAACTTTGTCCAGCTTATGCCCTAAGCAACAATTACTTAGCGTATTTAATGACATCGCGCCTCAAGCCTTGGACCTTCAAAAACACACTATACTACTCCAACAGGTAAATCTTGGTCCAACATTTGTATCACCTATTGCTGAATCCATATCAGTGTTTAAAATGTGCGAGAAGCAAAAAATAATAATATAGATGGCCACGAATATTGCACAATATCCACTCTAAGTGATACTTAAACCTAATTACTAACGCTTTTCGATGATTATTTATAGTAACCTAGCCTTTTCCATGTGAATTTTATTGTATTTCGTCACCTTAACCTAAAGATGTTGTTGTAGGTTTTAATTCTCATTTCGGATTTATTTGATCTATTTTCTTCAAATAAAAATTGTCTTTATAGAGTTGCTTACATCTTTGATGTACAGAAGTGGATATGTTATATTAAAACGATATTTAATATGAAAACCAGCAAATTACCTGACGGCCACAGTTGATATTATATCCAGATGAAACGGTGTGTATAAAAACTAAATTTTGACATTTTTTAAGCATTGTGACGTATAAAACAACTATTTCCGGTACAAAGTATTCATATAATCGGATCATAGAAACATGTTTTTTGTTGGGAATTTAGAATTTCCAAGACCTTTTATTCTTACTGAAATTGGAAAAAAAGAAAAAGATATACGGATCATTTTGAGGCACCAGTGTCTTCTATCTATAACATGTCATATTTCAGTCATGATAAGCAAAATACGGCGTCTTGTAACATGCTAAGAACCATGAACACTAAGGCTTTTGGCAAAAACTGTCCACATGCCCCAGACAACAGTTCGAAGCACAATTATAGAGATCCCTCATCTAGAAAAGCGACATAATTCACATGTTCACAGGCTGCTTCCATAACATATCCGTTAAACTGTGGCATACTTCAAGTAGGTGTAGAATGAGACTGGTGTTCATGATGTTCTACACAAACGCATACTTGTCAAGTCAACGGAAATACCATTTATGGGGTCCAAGTGTAAATACACAGTGTGTAAAAAATGAACCGTTGAGAATAGCAGGAAAACCAACATGCTTCTGGCTTAGTTCGAATTCTATAATTATAAAACAAATGATTATGGCGAATCTAGTGTTATTTAGAGCATCCATGACTCACCAATATAACAACACTTCGGAAAGAGCATAGGCTTAACAGTAATTCAGAAACTGAAACCTGTAACGTCATTGGTAACTGAGAGCAAACGAAAGGTAGAGGAGATACTCTGTGAGGAAACATCAGGAGTATGGAGTAAGTCCAGACAAATGGCATTAAATTAAATATGGCGAAGATTGGCAGGAGGATGTGGAGGAAAAGTTTAGGGTTAGTTGACATCGTCGAAATCACTGGCTGGATATACGAACAGAGACTGACTCTAATCATAGCGAAAGATAACTCAGTCAAAAAACGTAAGTACATAAGCAGGAAGGATCCCGTGGGGGGATGGACATCTAATATTTGAGTGTTTAGTGACTAACATTTAGCGCTCCAGTTCTGTTTGTCTGAGCAGAATGTGGTGCTAACGAGAACACACTTTTCTGTACGAGCAGTAACAGCAAAGATCTTGACAGGATCGAACTCCTAAAAGGCCATCTTAGTTTCATCATAAAAGTGTGGACAGCTGTATTATCCAAAGAACGCAGTTGAAACCTTAGAGAGACTAAACTCTTACCTGATGACAACATATATTCCAAAATACGGGGAAGAGAAAGACCATCTATTGGGTAGAACTCAGCTTTTGTTTGACTTGGGACGATCTATGGATGATGTCGTCATTAAAATGATATGTAGACTTATGGAAAAAAAAATGATGGAACAGGTTCAACAGAATAAGGGAGGAAGGTGATGGAAAGTAAGTGGACAAGACTGAATCACGTGATCACACTATGTAAAAAAAAAAATTACTTTTCTTGTTCCTGGGCAGAAAGTGTTATTCCCCAATTGCTTATGCCTAAAGTAATGGAAAAGACATATTTTTCTCTTCAAACTTTGCTTTTGTGACATGGGAGCATATAACGAAAACCCGACAGGAGACTGTATTTGGGAGTTGATATGTGAAAGTCACAAATCTCGAAAATCTACTAACTTCTAAACATTTTTGCACAACTTTAGTATAAATGCATGTAAATCTTGATTCATATGTTGTTTTATTCAGACCGTATGTAAATGAAAATGTGCAAATTTGCTCATTTTAACATAGAAAATTTTTAAATTTCATTATCCAGGTCCCGAAAGCAAAGTTTGAAGGGAATAATGTTCATTTTTTGTACTTTTACAAAATAAGCAAGAAATAAATAACACACACTATCCAGAAACAAAATTTGTGTTACATAGTGTTATTACTAAAGTTTGTTTTGGAATTTCGCACAAAGCTACACGAGGACTATCTGTGCTAGCCGTCCCTAATTTAGTAGTGTAAGACCAGAGGGAAGGCAGCTAGTCATCACCATCCACCGCCAACTCTTGGGCTACTCTTTTACCAACGAAAAGTGGGATTGACCGTCACATTATAACACCCCCACGGCTGGGAGGGCGAGCATGTTTGGCGACACTCAGATTACGAAGCGCACGCCTTAACGCGCTAGGCCATGCAAGCCCATATTACTAAAGCAGCGTTGAGTAGAAGGAGGAAAGCCCTTGACAAAATCTTTAACGTAATAATAACAGTAGTAGCAGTAATACTATTAAAATGATTGCACCTTTACTGAGTATCTAGTGCTTAATATATACATGTGATGTAAATGATTTACTAATATAAATTTATTTTAATATCGACATTTATATTAGTTATTTATGTATTTAGAAATGCGTGTAACTTGCACAGTTAAATGCGTATTACGAAATGCAAACCAATTCCCTATATTTGTAGAATATTCTCGAGTATAAGAATTGACATTATATGTTTTACAAAATCACAAGCATATCGTCACGTATTCTTCCCTCAACTGAAATGTATAGGAATTCACCTAAAGTTTATAAATCGACCTGCCAAGAGATAGTTAACTGTAGTAAACGCTTAGTAATCGGGAGAGTATAGATATTTGATCAGGAATGTTTATGGATTTTGGACATTACAAAACATTTAGCTTAGCTGAATTCATATCGGACATCGATATTTTTTACGTGTACATTATATGACTTCAGTGGTAAAAAATCAGCTTGTAAACGGTGTGAGACCAATGAAAAATAGAGAGAGCTAGCTAGCTACGAGTTCAGTGAACTGTATTGATTGAAAAAACAAAAACCTCACGGTTATTTCAAAGCAACGATTATTTAATACACAAATTTAAAAATAAGACGTTTCTGGTATCAAAAGTACAGTAAAAGACCAATTAACTTAGTATAGAAGACAAGAATCAGTAAAAAAATAATAATCAGAATAAAATTGGAAAACAGTCTCATTACACTCTATATGTTTCAACGTATATCAATCCGCCATTTTCGATAGTGTAAAATTACCAAAGGACCGATTTGCATACTAAATAATTTCACGCCAACATTTCCATGAGGTTCATTATTCTTATTTAATAACTAAAATTCACCTTTTTGTACTTAATTATCTCAATAAATTCATGCATATCCATACTAATCAAATTTCCATAATGTGCTAAATAACATTTTTCTCATTGAATTGTATATTTAATTTCAGTGATGTTTTCTGCTAAAAATGAAATAGTAATATTATTGTTTTTAACATTTCTTTTGTGCTCATTAATTCTGAATTTAAATTTTTTTCTAGTTTGTCCTATGTGTGTGTTTTCTCAAACCAAAGCCACATCGGGCTAGTTGCTGTGCCTACCGAGGAGAATCGAACCCCTGATTTTAGCGTTATAAATTCGTAGCTTACCATTGTCTTAGTTTGTCTCACGTAAGCTATTTGAGATTAACATTATAATTCATATATACCACATTTTTCCATTCAATCATTTTTTATCTTTAATTATATTAAACATTTGACCAACTTTGTGAATCGGTTTATTCATAAAAAAAAGTATTAATTTGATTTTTTAAAATTTTCATTATATGACAGAATAAACCTGGAATAGATGAAAGTATCAAAGTTTTTTTAATTTCTTCAGCAAGTGGTTTTAACTCCATATTTTTATTCCACTTTCTTAGTTTCTTAACAGCTCCATTAACAACAGTAGGATTAAAACATCTTTTTTCAGCTATGTGCTTAATTAATAATAACTTGCCCCCCAGTGGCTCAGCGGTATGTCTGTGGACTTACACGCTAAAATTCGGATTTCGATACCCGTGGTGGGCAGAGCACAGATAGCCAATTGTGTAGCTTTGTGCTTAATTCAAAACAACAATAATAACTTATTGTTAATATGAATCTGTTTACAGCATAATTTTAGTACCTTATTAACATGACACTGAAAACAGTGGATGTTTTGGATTTAGTGTGGCAAGATTTTTGATGTAGCGAAATGGTTACAGAGAGAGTTTTGCGATGAATTGTAGTTTCCAATTTATCTTTAATTTTACTCACTAAAACATCCAGAAAAGTTTGTTAACCATTTGTCTCAATTTCATAATTAAATATTGTGAATTATCAATACTATTAAGGTAATTTGCAAAAATAACTGGTTAATCGATACCATGATGCCAAATTAAAGTGTATCATCGACGTACTTAAACCATACTTCAACGTTTTTATCCGTTTCAACAAGCACTTTGTTTCAAAAATCTCTCCTTAAATAAATCACATAATAATGGGGATAAAGGGATAACCCATTGTTAGACCTTCATTCCGTTTATAAACTTTGTTATTAGTTTATAAAAAGAGAGTTTTCAACGCATACTTTTTCCAAGTTAATCGTATCCATTATTTCTGAAACGTAATAATTATTTTCTCTCAGGTTTTTCTCAAACGTGCAATAGCTGTTTTTACGGGTACTTTAGTGAACATCGAGCAACACTAAAATATATATTTTTGATCTAAAATTATATATTCAATTATTTTCACAAATTCAAACGAATTGTTGACGGCGTATTTGTCTTTATCTCTTAAAAATAAGAATTTTTAGATATAAACGTTGTTATATTGTAAGTTGAATTATTAGTATTGGATACGAAAGGTCTGAAACTGCCAGCTACTTTGTGAACTTTAGATAAGGCATATAATCCAGGTAAGATAATGTTGTTCGAAGATCAACTTTAAATTGAACTGTATTGATTTCAACTCGAAATGAATTCGCTCATCGTGAACCGCTGACAAAATATTCAATTCCCCGCTAGATATAAGACTCAATATTGTTTGTAAATTTGCAATTATTTATGTAAAACGTTATTTGTAATACCCGTTATTATAAGTTGTATTATTGCTTTTATTATATAGCAAAATATATTTATGTTAAGAAAGAAAATTGTGAACATCAATCTTGTTAGCAAATATCATAAATTTGATAGATATTAACATTTAACTAATTCTTAAATCAAATAGTGATTTAACTCGGTTTTAGGTTATTTGAAGTGGTAATACACAGCATAATAAATTAGAGACTCGTTCAAGATAAATTATAATACGTAACAATGAATATATATTAGCAAGATAAACAATAATGAATAATAATAAAGTAAAGTGGTCACTACCGTCTAGCTGCCTCCATTTGGGTTGTGGTTTTGAAGTAGAAAAGATAACACGTTACTTGGAGTAATTTTGACAAATGTGCTGCCCTACGACTCCAAAAATGGAGGGATGAGAACCTGTATTTTATTCGGTTATAAAGCCTATCGTGTAAGTAATAAATACACAAAGCAAAATACGACTATTGATGTTTCTTTTGCAACATATAAATTATATGTTTATATTTATATAAAAATATTTCTTCATTAATTTGGTTACAACATGTTGTTATTTTGAATTAAGCACAAAGCTACAAACGGGCTATCTGTACACTGCCCGCCACGGGCATCGAAACCCGGATTTTAGCGTGTAAGTCTGCAGGCATACCGCTGAGCCACTGGGGGGCAATTTGGTTACAAATATTTATTTATAGGAAATTTATCCAATACTAATAAGTATTCTTTTACTAACTTATTTTATCATATCGAAATATTGTAACTGTTCAAACCGGACTACAAGGCGGTACTGCAACCAACTGGGAAACCATTCTTGAAACTTGAATATCTTTGGAAAGCACTTTTCTAATTACAGCTCTTCATATGTTTATGTACCGTAGTTTAGTCATTGTAATTGTACAAAAAATAAAAATAGGTAAGTACGTTTGTCAGAATGGTTGTACAAGAAAAAGGAGGGACGTTCGTCAGAGTGGTTGTACAAATATGTAAACATGTTCCAGTTTCTCGTTTATCTAAAACTTTGCTAAACCTATTTTATAATATTTTTATTCTAAAGACAGATGTAAGGTTTATTAATTAATTTATTAATTAAGTTTATTAATTTAGTGAGATTGTTAAGGAGTGATTAATTAATTTTGTGGTCATTTACTTTCTCATTAGATAAATAAATAAAAACACGTAAGTTCTGTCTTTATTTTGCAAGCTCCATCTTTTGACATCAAGTATATAAACAATTTTTTAATACTAAGTTATATATTTTTCGTAGAAAAATTGCTTTTACGTTCGTGTTGCGCTCGTTTTCAAAGGAGTTTCTCATATTAATTAAACTTGCTTGGTTGTGTTTTTGCTCCAGATACCCCTATATGAGGTGTTTACAGTTTGACAAATTCAGATTAAAACAGCAATAAAACTCTTTATTTAAAGTGCGATCTGATCACCATTAGAATAATTCATCATCGCGTGATTTATCATAAAAATACTCATATTGAGAATATGAGCTGATAACTATGAAAATAATTTATCATTGTTTGATTTTTCGTAGGATCACACCACACTATCAAAGCGTCACGGAAGCTAACAAAAAAAAAAAAGAGGGAAGAGAAAATCTGATGCATGTTTTATGACATAATTTTATCATGTTTTATGATATCATGTAATATCATTTCTTTAATTTGAATTTTCTTCTAAAACTACTTGTGCTAATCTTCCCTAATTTTCAAATGACTGATTAGGAGAAATGCAGCTATTTAACACCACCAGCCGCCAACACTTGAGCTACTCTTTATCAACGAACAGGCTCGGCATGGCCAGGTGGGTTAAGGCATGCGACTCGTAATCTGAGGGTCACGGGTTCGAATCCTCGTCGCACTAAACAAGCTCGCTCTTTCACCCGTGGAGGTGTTATAATGTGACGATCAATCCCACTATTCGTTGGTAAAAGAGTACCCCAAGAGTTGACGGTGTGTGGTGATGACTAGCTGCCTTACCTCTAGTTTTACACTGCTAAATTATGGACGGCTAGCGCAGATAGCTCTGGAGTAGCTTTGCGTGAAATTAAAACAAAACAAAACAAAACAAAATGTATAACGTATTATGTTTAGTTCAAATCAACGGTACAAGTCACGTTATATTCAAATTGACCTGCCAAGAAATTTCCAAAAAAGAAAAATTGTACCAGCTTCCAGTGAAAGAAAAAAGGAAGTGAATATTATTTTTGGGAATTCAATAGAACCAGGGCTCACGTAAAACTCCACAATATTTAATTCAGAGTTTCAAAAAAAGCTGGTTTTGTATGTTTGGCACAAAGCTACATAAGGGCTATGTGCGTTTTGTTCACAAAAACAGCACAAGTGATACTCCAGTTCGAAATCCGAAAATAATCGGTAGTGAGTTCCATTGAGGAGTAGCAAGATACTATTCTGGATTTATATCCTGATTCTGAAAAATTGAGGAGAGCAAGCTGTATATGTATACATTGCGTGTTGACAAATTACCACGTAAACTCGTCCCCCGCTAGTACAACAGTATGTCTCTGGATTTACAACGCCAAAATCAAGGGTTCGATTCCCCTCGGTGGGCTCAGCAGGTAGCCCGATGTGGCTTTGCTATAAGAAAACACACATCACGTAAACTCATAAACACATCTTCTACAATTCTTAAAGAATACGCTAAGTCTACGATGGCCGTGCTTTGATGGACGGCTTACGTACACGTGAGCCGTTTCATTTTGTTTGTTCGTTTTGGAATTTCGCACAAAGCTGCTCAAGGACTATCTGTGCTAGCCGTCCCTAATTTAGCAGTGTAAGACTAGAGGGAAGGTAGCTAGTCATCACCACCCACCGCCAACTCTTGGGGTACTCTTTTACCAACGAATAGTGGGATTGACCGTCACATTATAACACCCCCACGGCTGAATGGGCGAGCTTGTTTGGTGCGAGGAGGATTCGAACCCGCGACTCTCATATTACGAGTCGAACGCTTAACCCACCTGGCCATGCCGGGTCTTACTAATATTATTTTAGTGGTAGTGTGTATATAAAGTAACGTATAGCTTCTCACAATTCGTACATCTCAGGTATGAGGCATGATGTGAAAAACTGTAGTAGTAGTTACAGTCTAACTTCACGCATAAATATATCGATCTATGTGTGTGTTTTCATGTAAGAAAACCACATCGGACAATCTGCTGAGTCCATCGAGGAGAAAATACAGCCATCTAGTTGACTGTTTTTGCATCAGTTATCAAGTTTTGCATCCTCACTAAACTTTCCTTAAACTGTCTACAGCCTTCTTTAAAAGAGTATTAATAATAAATTTCCCTTGAAGTTTTTAGTAACGAATTATTTAGGACACTGTGTGCTTAGGTGCTCATTTCCCTTTAGAAGTTCTGATAACTTCTAATGGAGAAAATACGAACCTACACAAAATAGGACATCATATTATTATTCGCCAGTAGCACACAACAGGATACCACGGAGTAACATGCGCGTTTCCATGGTAACAGATAATAAACTTTTTCGAGCCTTTATTGTTCTGACGTCATCTCCATCCGTTGTTGTGCGATAGCTTTTAGCGGTCACCTCACGTAAACAAGGAATTTCAACCTTTTAATCCGAGAGAAACTGCAATCCCATTTTGTGAAAGTTGAATTAATAAAATCGCAGTCATTCTCGTTTCTTAGCATATGTAGATCACATCCATATACACTCTTTCACCATCCATTAATCATCACAATTTCCATGTCTTCTGGCATGTTTATGCTCTGAACGGAGCACTCGTGTGGCAGGCGAGCACGGCAACAAATCACAGAATAAATGCAAGGACCCTTTAATTTCCACAATGAATTACAATACATCGGCAAGGTAGACGCGGGCGAGAAAGAGCAACTGCAAACGACTGAGTAAGTTTATGGTCATGAGTAATATATTAGTGCAATTAAAGCTCAGTAAGTAAAGGGATGATGCCTCTTTAGCAAAATAATATTCACCAAAAATGACGTTTCGTCTGGATGAAAGGTTTGCATTATTTCCACTCTATGAAAGGCACGTCAGCTTTTAATGGAACAGAACTTTTCCGCAGCATGCTTTAATTAGGTTATTATTGTGAAGATTCCGACTAGAAAAATCTCAACATCCCTGCTATATTCCATTTAGCGTTTGTTTCTTCTAGCAATGAATAGCCACGCGCTAATGCCGGTCGTATTTCATTAAAATGTGATTTTTAATAATACGCGTCTAGCGTTTTGCACTCTGTCAACGTATAATAACTGTCTGCATACTTGTCTTTCTTAGCTTGTCAGGGTATAAGTAAAACGATGCCACCAATTTTCCGGAACTTCTTTGCTAACAACAAAATACCTACAAAAAAAAATCGTAACACCACTATGGTGTTATCACGTAAAACATTTTTTTTTTTAAATGCACTACTTTAGGGATTTAATTTGCACTTTTTAAGCTTCATATCGATCATTCTAAAAAAAAAAGAGCTAAATCCGGACTTTTATATGAATTTATTGAAATATAAATATTCGCTTAAAGAGATATCTAATATATGTCTAACAGAATGGATTAACATTTCTGTTAATAGTGTAACGTCTTTTAAAATGTAAAGCATTTCACATTCAATACAAAAGAAGCTTATCCGTGTTTAGATTGATGAATCTGAGAAAACTTCTAGTGAAATCTAGTCCAGTGCTGCTCAACCATTTCCAATGTTGTTCATTACTGTGTGTTTCTCACAATCATCCCAGTTCGAAAAAAAACAGATAAAGATGCAAAAGTCTTTATTATGACTTAAACATACACCAATCTATAAACAAAAAAATAAATGTATTTGTCATACAACTACTAGAATAATTAATATTATAGAAAAACATTCTTTGCTCTTTAATTTATTGTGCGATGGATAAAACTCATTGACCGTGATTATGGTTTCATTACTCCATGAGTGAGCCATTCATCCAAGTGTACTCTTATGAAGAATGTCTGATTATTCGAGTGTCCCGTAACCCGAAGGTCGGGGTTCTAATCCCCGTCAAACCAAACATGATCGCCCTTTTAGCCGCAGGTGCGTTATAAATGTGACAGTTAATCTCATTATTAGTTGGTAAAAGAGTAGCTTGAGAGCTGGCGGTGGGTGGTGATGACAAACTGCCTTCCCTCTAGTCTTACGCTGCTAAATTTGGGATGGCTAGTGCAGATACCCCTTGTGTAACTTTGCGCGAAATTTACAAAGAAACTGATTATTCGGAATGAAACTACGAAGCACTGAAAACTAGGAAACTTGAAAATGAAGTTATATATTTGCATGGTATTTATTGAAATTATTTGGATTGCTATGGTAAGGATTCCAACAAGTATCAGATTTATCGTTAGTAGAATTGTTTGTAATAAAAGAAATAGAGCACAAAATTTAGATAACTTTTTTAGGGTAACGAAAAGTTTTTGTTTTTGTACTAATGATTTTTCGCTGTAATAATAAATAGACTAAATTGTACTGAAGTATTAGATGAAAGTAACTCCATGAAATGAAACATAAAGGATTAAAATATAAATTCAGTTTTTTTTCTTAAGCTTAAGTCTGTTACAAAATCCTAGAACACAGAATGGACTACAAATGAATCAAGTTCTATAGTATGCTCTGCTTCAGTAAGTGTTACTGGAAAGACCTAATGTTTAAACACATTCCTGAGACTCACATTGCATTTCGGATCGTCGTGCAAAACCACAGTTTTCATAGTAATGTAAGCCAAATTAGGCTTAACTAACTTACGTGTATATACATTTATTTGTTACACTTTAAGTTTAAAATACATGTTAAACATGTCAAAAGCGAGCTTATGCCATACAGATAAAGACTAGTACCAGGGTTTTAAATAAATGTCTTGTCTCTGTAAGTAATTACAATATTATGTTTATTCTATGAAACTTTATAAATACGTAATCAAGGGTGTTTAGGGTTAGTTGGTTATCTGCAGCTAATAGCAAGTGTTTCAATTGGCTGGAGCGCCCTTTATGGATTTTATCCTATAATCACAAGACAATTTTATCAGCTTTGAGATACATAGTGAAAATAACAAGAGCTATGAAAGAAAAGTTTGATATGCACTAACTTCAAAACTAGAAATCTAGCTTTGAGCCTTTCTTAACTTTGGATCTTTTTCAAATAATGACATTAATTTCATAGAAACAAACATTTGATTTTTTTTAAATTTATACATTTATAGGTTGGAGATCTTTGAAAGCAGAGTGGTTATTGGTTAAAACAATATAATTAATATATTTACCAATTCATTTTCATGTTGGAAAGATCATTTCAACTTGATTTCTTAGTAAAAAAATCATTGTTAGAGTCTGCACCAAACATTAATAACAGCTTTCCATAAAAGATATACAATCAGTTCTTTACAATCTTCAAATGCGAAGAGAGACGAGAGAACTAGATGATGGATGACAAGCTAAACCGTGAGAAAAATTATCCAGGACATTAATCATTCCAAGCTTCATGTAGCCAATGATGGAACTGTACATCCTCCAATGCAGGGAATGTAAAGGAGGGACTTGATTGAATCAAATTCAAAACCAGGAGTTGATATACTTGTGTACATTAAAAACCTCTGCCGACTAGAGTAGAGATAAGTATGAGAAATTATGGATTCTTTTTACTGCTCAGTGAAACGTTTCTATTCGACATGAAACTAAGCCGTTTCACATAAAGTTTCAATTTTAGATTTGATCTTTAAGAATAAGAAAAAAAAGGAATTATAGTATTTTTTTTGGAATTCTAACTAAAACGCTTAAAATTCAGTATTTAAGGAAACTAAACTGCATGAAGTAATAACAAAAATACATCTAAAAATAGCGCGATTTAATCAAACGACATGGTATTATGCTTTGAGGTTGATATGAACTTGTGATAACTTTACGTATCGGAAAAGCCAGGATATTTTTTAAGCTCTATAAAACATAATTAGCTAATCAACATGGACAAATTTCTTATAATTGCTGTCAGCAAAATAGTCAAATATATTTATGTAGATGTAATTTTTACGACTTTGTTCAGGTAAGCGCAAAGTTAAACAATATGCAATATTGAACAGAGCACCACAGGGATCGAACTTCATTAATATACGTCCTTAATCTTTATGCTGAGCTACCGATAGCCAATTTTTACAGAAACTAAAGATAATAAAATAAGAAGGAATTTCATTAACAGTCATTTCTGTCAAAAAACGATGGAATCGAGACGCCCTCTATATTAGTTTATAACTTTACGATCTCTTTCTAACGAAGGAGATTGCTTTCCTTGCTTCAATACGTTTCGTTCTTTACTACGAGTTCTCAGTTCTTTCAAATAATTAAAAACAAGACAGCTGTCATTTGTCACCTTATCATATAAAATCACAATTATTAAAAATAATCAACATCAGTCTTGTGATGGCTGATAAAATACGAAATCTCTGTTAAAACGTTTCAGGAGAATTTCGTATGACGATTGAGTCATCATCATCTGTGATCGTTCGTCATTTGGCTTTCCTTATTAATAACCTCAGAGAATGCATACAGAATACGAGGATACTACGACTGTCTACGTGATAAAAACAACAACTTATATTTTCTCGACTGTTTCTTCACAATGTTTAATTATTTGCATCAACATCGTGATTTTCTTTTCGTTTAATATATGTTATTTTATTTTTACCGTTACCTATTTACAGTAATCTCTACGGGTACAGCCTCAGCACTGTGAAAATAAGGGGTGGATGGAGTGTTATGTTGGTGATTCATCTGCCCAGGTGGAAAGTAGCAAGTATCTTGCAGAGACAGACCCCTGGACTCTTTAATTACGCTTTACCCACGGCTGATTCAGATCTGTGGCAGTCGATGAAGAAATAGTTCTCGTTTGTCACTTATCATGTAATTACAAAGAAAAAATAGTTGAAGGATATTTTTGTCAAAATTATATAATATTTTCAGTGATGTCGAGAAAACCCACTTGTAGAGAAATATATATATGCAAAAACGGCTAGTTTGGGTTGAGAGAATAATCATGAACCTGACGATGACCGACGAAGGTCGAAACGTTGTTCGCTGTTCTACGTAAAATATTTTCTTTGCCCAAACGAGCCGTTTTTGCATATGTATAATATTTTGTTTTAGCTCAATCTTAGATGAACCAACTAATCGAAGATTTGACGACATTTTAATTATTTAAGGATTTCAATTTCTAATTTAGATTAATACGTATTAAATTAATATTAATAATAATTAATCAAATTAAAAGTATGGATTCAAATACAAAGAGTTTAGAAACTAGAGGGGTGTTTTCTGTTGGTACGACATGAATGTAACATCGGAGTGGTACCGCCTCGATTGTTTGTAACACTGAAGCAGTGTTTGTCTTAGTTGTAAGACTGGGGTGGATTTGTTTGTCTTGTTTGTTAGACAACAGTACCATTGTCTATAAAATAGATTGTGGTTATCTGTATTACTTATAATTCTTGAACGATAGTCTCTGTATTACTTGTAATTCTGGAATGATAGTCTCTGTATTACCTGTAACTCTAGAGTGATAGTCTCTGTATTACTTGTAACTCTGGAATGATAGTCTCTGTATTACCTGTAACTCTAGAGTGATAGTCTCTGTATTACTTGTAACTCTAGAGTGATAGTATCTGTATTACTTGCAATTCTAGAATGATAGAATTTGTATTATTTTTAATTCCAAAATTTTGATTTTGTGGTGCATAAAAATAGTAGTATTAGAACTGACTCATATGTGTAACAATAGTAGAAGTGGTATTGATTAATATGCATAAAAATAGTAGTATTGGTATTTTTGAAATGTACAAAAATACTACTATTGGTATTCATTCAGATGTAAAAAATTATAGCATTGGAATATATTCAGGTGTATAAAAATAGTAGTATTGGTTTATATTCAGATGTAAAAAATAGTAGTATTGGTATTCATTAAGATGCATAAAAATAATAGTATTGATTTTCATTCAGATGTAAAAATAGTAGTACTGGTATTCATAAAAATTTACTGAAATAGAAATGTTGGTATTCATTCAGATGTACAAAAGTACAAGTATTGGTGTTCATTGAGATGTATTAGAATATGAATACTGGTATGCATTCAAATGTATAAAATAGTTATATTGCTTTTCATTCAGATGTATAAAATAGTGGTATTGGTACGGGTTGAGATGTTTAAAATTAATATTATTGTTATTGATGCAGATGTACAAAAATAGTGGTATTGTTATTCTTTCAGATGTATATTGATAGTAGTTTTGGTATTCATTCCGATGTATAAAAACATTAGTATGGGTATTCATTCAGATGTATATTGATAGTAGTTTTGGTATTCATTCCGATGTATAAAAACATTAGTATGGGTATTCATTCAGATGTATATTGATAGTAGTTTTGGTATTCATTCAGATGTATATTGATAGTAGTTTTGGTATTCATTCAGATGTATATTGATAGTAGTTTTGGTATTCATTCAGATATATATTGATAGTAGTTTTGGTATTTATTCCGAAGTATAAAAATGTTAGTATAGTATTCATTCAGATACATAAAGATAGTACTATTCGTACTGATATAGATGTGCAAAAAAGGTAGTACTGGTATTTATTCAGATATATGAAAATATTAGTATTGGTGTTGATTCAGTCTTACAAAAATAGTTGTGTCAGTATTCTTTAAAATGTATAAAAGTACTAGAATTGGTCTTCATCCAAATGTACAAAAATAGTACTGGTGTTGTTCCTTCAAAGGTACAAAAACAGTTTTATTAGTATTTATTCAGATGTACAAAAATAATAATATTACCGAATTTTTAAAATACCTAAAAATAATGTTCTTATTCTGTTTCACGTAGTGGAGAAATCATAATAACATTACTATTATTACTTTTTGTGATGGTGTAAAATTGTCATTATAATTTTTTGTGATGGTTAAAAACTGTTATTATTATTATTTTTTGTGAGAGTGTAAAACTGCAATTATTATTATTATTTTTGTGATAGTTTAAAACTGTCATTATTATTATTTTTGTGATAGTGTAAAACTGTCATTATTATTATTTTTGTGATAGTTTAAAACTGTCATTATTATTATTTTTTGTGATGGTGTAAAACTGTCATTATTATTATTTTTTGTGATGGTGTAAAACTGTCATTATTATTATTTTTTGTGATGGTGTAAAACTGTCATTATTATTATTTTTGTGATAGTTTAAAACTGTCATTATTATATTTTTGTGATAGTGTAAAACTGTCATTATTATTATTTTTGTGATAGTGTAAAACTGTCATTATTATTATTTTTGTGATAGTGTAAAACTGTCATTATTATTATTTTTGTGATAGTGTAAAACTGTCATTATTATTATTTTTGTGATAGTGTAAAACTGTGATAATTGTTATTTTTTGTGATGGTGAAAAACTGTCATTATTATTTTTTGTGATGGTGTTTAGTTATTTCATAACTGTGTTTTTCGATAATGTAAACGTAGCAGAATTACTTTATTTTAAGATAAAGAATAGTAGAACAAGTAATTTTTAAGATGGTGTAAAGGTAGTTGTCTTACTCTTGTTTAAAATGGTGTAATAAGTGGAGTAATAATATTTTCAAGATGTATAAAATAATCGATGTTGTTATGTTTTCAGATAGTTTAAGGTAAGTAGACTTAGCCGTCCTCAGATGGTGTACAGTAAATAGCATTGCTTACGTTTTTAGTAGCATACGTTTTTATGTCTCCTTTGTTCTGAATGAACTAGCATACAATCTAACATTTTAGCTACGTCTAAAATTTTTCTGAAAATATCTGTATTTGCAGCAAACCTACCAATATATTAATTATCAGGAGTTATACTGAGACTGCTGGTTTGACTTAGTTTCTTGTTAACTTTCATTTCTTACAGGAAATACTTATGTGAAAAAAATGCTATTTTGTTTAATAGAAAAGTAGGTAAAAAGTGAAACATGCTAAGCGCGTGCTAACCTATATAAATTACTTCCCTCTCCCACAAAGTATATCTTTTTTACCTCTATCCATATACAACATAAAACATCATAACAACATCATAAAAAAATGTTTTCTACCTTTCATCTGTATACTTTGTACACTGCCTCGTGCTGATGGCGCTAAATACACACATTGAGTAGATATTTTTATGCAAGGTATACTAACCATGTATTAGAACATGTGTAGAGACGGTAGGTGTCGCCACTCTTCAGAATCGAAACGTGAAACTCCTCTCATTAAGCATTGTTTACTTTGAGGAGAATTCGAGTGTCAGTTAAGCCTGATAACGAGGAATCCACTTTTAGCAGAATAAAAGCTAAAAGTTTTCAGGCGGCTTGATTGGGTAATGAAGAAACTTAATTATAAATGTGCTTTCAAACCGTCTCAAAATTTTTAAATTCCAGTCGCTTGTCACTCTATATTTTTAAATGTAGATTTCAGTGATGATTTTAGTTACACATTATCAAAACTACATAATATTAAATCTTTTTGTTACTCATTTAGAAATAAAGGATTTTTTGTTTCTTGGTTAAGTTGTGGACAATTTTTATTGAGTTATATTAAAGACAAACAAGGTTTTGTTTGGACATCACTCGTTTTTGCTTGTTTGTGAAACAAAAACAGATAACAATTGGTAAAATTTACTCAAAAACGCTCTAAAAGAAGGAAATAATAAACTTCCAGCTATTATGAACTGCGGAAAGTGTATACAAATGTTTATCTGAAGATATAAGGGACACAAACATTATAAAACTGTCATAACTGAAAAGGTAAAGTCTATTTTTAAAAAATTAGAATGAACACAACACATTATTGATGACATGGATAAAGCATATCTAAGCTTGTACACTTTGAAACATTTTCATTTTTAATGCATACAAAATAACTTAATCAGTAAAAGTAGATCGTACTTAAATCAGACAAGTTGAATAAACAAAGACTAACACGAACGAAGCGCCATCTTGCTGTCCCTAGCTTGGTGTGTCCTTACTTATAAAATGATCCCCAGCCAATCCTTGATGTTGTCTTCTCATTACATCAATCTCCTACAGCCGTTATTATCGTCATTGAGGACACTGCTTTCATGATGTGAGGTCAGTACCACAGAATATCCAGGTTCTTTGGTCTTGTCTCATGCAGGGCAGCAACACTATACTTCTACTTTATGAAGAACCTTTTTGTATAAAATGTACTTCCTGGATTTTGATAAGATCCCAGCCATTGTGCCATCACACTTGGATATTTCCTGACTTCTGGCAACCTCATTATTTGGATGTTTAAATATGATATTCAGTAAGCTCTTTTTGAAGAGATGATAGTTTAAGACATTTTGTAACTATGCAGCTCTCTTTAAGGACCGCATTGTCTTCATATCAAATAAGATGTGAAGAAATTTAGACGAGTGACAAAATACTTTCGAAACTTTTGTCCTTTACCACGCTGATTTTTAAAACTGTCCTTTCCAGTTTACACATGATGAATACTCTACCTAAACAATCTAACAAAGGAAATTAGATCCTTCTACTTCTGAATACCTGTCATGATGTTACATGGACCTAAAAATAAATTAGAGCCTTTTCTTTCTAACCAATATTTATACTATCGTGAAAAATTGGATCATTTTAGATCCTTCCATCTTTGATTACTTATTTCTTACTTGTATCGATGTTTTGGAAATATATATCTATTCTGCTCCTGATTCCTTTTGATAATGATATCTAAAACCTAGGAATATACCACTCATAATCTCTTAAAATCATTAATTCTTTTTGTCAACAATGGACCTAATACAGAAATTTTCTAAACCTATGAGAGGTGTTAACAGTATACTTTAGATTCGACTGGTCAATCAGTAATTTTTACTCATATTTATTTACGGCCTATTATCATTCATGAAGTTACAGACAGTAAAATCAGGTGATCGCGGGTTCGAATTCAATCACCGATAACGATTTTTCAGTTTGTTTTTGAATTTCGCGCAAAGCTATACGAGGACTATCTGCGCTACCCATACCTAATTTATCAGTGTAAGACTAGAGGGAAGGCAGCTAGTCATCACTACCGACCGCGAACTCTTGGGCTACTCTTTTACCAACGAATAGTGGGATTGACCGTCACTTATAATGTCTCCACGGCTGAAAGAGAGAGAGAGCATGTTTGGTGTGACGGGGATTCGAACCTGCGATTCTCAAATTACGAGTCGAGTGCCTTAACCATCTGGCCATGTCGGGCCCACCGATAACGAAAGCTTTGTAATCCGTAGGAGCATTATAATTTGAAAGTAAATCCCACTATTTGTTGGTAAAGTGTAGTCCAAGAGTTGGCGATGGACAGTGTTGAATAATTGTCTTCCCTTTGGTCTGTCACTCAATAATTAAGAAACAGTGTCATGATTGTTGTAAACGATCATTGATGTTATGGGTTCAACATGGCATGGATGATTCAATAATAAGACTGCCCTCCATGTATTCTAGAATTACATGATGCTGTATTTTAGTACTATGGATGAAAAGTTTATCCTTATAGATCATAATGCCATCCACACCACGGCTGTGCTATGTTGAGTTCCTAAGAGATAAACTATTTTCCGTATTGAGTGACCCATTCAATTAAACATTGAACGAGTTTGGAGAAGCCTTTGCTGAAGAATGAGGCACCCAGTTTCATCAAAAGCATGCAAAAACAATGCTAAGAAGTGTTTAAGTTTATGGAGAACACATTAACTATTCAAGAAATCTGTTTTGTTCTTTGTTGTTTCCTCTCATTAATTAAAAAAGCTCAGTATACATCATATCTATTTTGTTTTCTTATTGATGGGTTATTCTCTTCTGTGATGACAAGACTAAAGTATTTGAGAACATAAAAAAACAGGAAATGTTTGTTACTTACTTGTCACTTGTTATTGGCTAATTTTTAAAAGTGATGATAGCAAATTGTGTACATCTTGTACTTCGCTGTTGTTCTTTATTTTTTATGATGTGACGTAAAGAAAGAAATAATTTAGCCACTCGTTATCATGATTACTTCTCATGATGCTATAGACCAATACTTAGATAGATTCTTTTATTCATGGTTATGGCCTGGCATGGCCGAGCGCGTGAAGGCGTGCGCTCGTAATCCGAGGGTCGCGGGTTCGCGCCCGCATCGCGCTAAACATGCTCGCCCTCCCAGCCGTGGGGGTGTATAACGTTACAGTCAATCCCACTATTTGTTGGTAAAAGAGTAGCCCAAGAGTTGGCGGTGGGTGGTGATGACTAGCTGCCTTCCCTCTAGTCTTACACTGCTAAATTAGGGACGGCTAGCACAGATAGCCCTCGAGTAGCTTTGTGCGAAATTCCAAAAAACAACAACAAAATCATGGTTATGTTCCATAATGTTGAGTAGCTAGAGATATTCTAAGCTCTTCTATTCCTGACTAGTATTAATATCGTGTTGAACTAAGGACTAATGGAGATTATTCTGACCATGTCTATCTCTACTGATGACAAGTAGAACTAGACGGAGACGAGATCCCTCTATTCAAATTTACTTCTATTAATGCCAAGCAAAGCTGTACGTAGACAAAATTCTTTTAAAACCTACTCGTCCCCAATAGCTTGGTGCTAAAATTTGGGTTTCAATACTTAGAAATAACCAATTAATACATTTTTCCTGACTTCCAACTATGTTGAATAGAACTATACCCAGAATACAAACCGCAAAAGTTTCATTATAATCATCTTGTGAAATAAGTTTTAATTTAATTTTTAACTACTCCAAAAGAAACATGTGATTACAATTATATTACAGTAAAGCCACCCCATAACGTGTCAAAAACATTTTCTTATCTTGGTACCTATAATGAAAATCTTAGTACACCATGTTTATTAAATACCCAAAGATAAAACATTCTTCCCTTTCAAACAATGGCGATGGTATATTATCAAAACATAGATGTATGAAAATTACTCTTGGCCATTTTAGGATCTCTGATTACAAGAGAAGTATAATTATTTTAATCTTTAACTGGAATCTCGTTGGCTGATGTTTTGTAGGCCATCCCACTACTAAGAGTGTGCACCAATAACATCGTTATATATATTTCGTAACTTCTATTATCTATTCAGCTTCAATCTTTAAAGACTTTGTGAAAATACATTTTCAGGGTTGTTGAAAAGAAGCCACATAGCTGGATAGGTATACATAATTTAGCAGCTTCTGTCATACAAGAATGTTTCCTCTCGGAGGTTTATGTGTAGATGCAAACTTGACGATTGGAAAACGCTATTAAATCAGTGTTTGACTGATACAACGCAGCTCAAGAACTAACGCGAAGAAGAGAATGAAAACATGTATTATTCATCCAGCTGTTTGCACATATTGAGAGACGCAGAACTCTCCCGAAGATGGGAATAAAAACAAATCTTCAAAGTTACTCCTTTGACTGGTAAAGGTAAAGCCAGTAACGGTAACTCTCATGAGCTATCACGTGCAATTTTGAACTCTGATTGATTTTTACATGGCAAAGTATCAGAAAATGGGAAAAAAATATCACCATATTATATTTATTTTAAAAAGAGAGCTTTTCTACCTCGATTGTGTTGGAAAAACGCTCGTATCTTATGTTTATATATTGTCTTAAATATATTTTAAACTTTCCGCTCTGTTACTTTACATAAAATAGAAATTCACTGGAACTAATGTGATTTTATGATATGTCTATACGCTCTTTTACAGTTATTGGCAGCAAGTTATGTTACCTGCTTTGTTTGTTTTCTTCTCTAAACACGTAAAAAGAAGAAAGTAGGCGTTTCTCCATTTACTCCAGTAAATGCCAAAGTAAAAATAATATAAACATTAGTATACTAGCATATGTTCTCACATAAATTTGTGTCTTTTTGTTTGTTTGTTTTTGAATTTCGCGCAAAGCTACATAAAGACTATCTGCGCTAGCCGTCCCTAATTTAGCAGTGTAAGGCTAGAGAGAAGGCAGTCATCACCACCCACCGCCAACTCCTGGGCTACTCTTTTACCAACGAATACTGGGATTAACCGTCACATTATAACGCTTCCACGGCTGAAAGGGCGAGCATGTTTGGTGCAACGGGGATTCGAACCCGCGACCATCAGATTACGAGTCGAACACGTTATCTCACCTGGCCATGCCGGGCCGTGTGTTTTTGTACAGCGAAGCTCCATCGGGCTATCTACTGAGCCCACATAAAGCAAAATCGGTGATACGTTATTTGTTAGGTACCTGCTTGCTTATCTGTCTAACAAATCTCTGAAAAGAGAACTTTAATAAAAGAAAACTATTGCAACGTTCATTGGATGAACTGATTTTTAACGACCAATAGAACTGAACACAGTATGAAAGAGAGATAAAATTTTAAGCGTTATTTAAATGTTGTATTTAGAAATAATCCATAATATATGTTTGTCATGTTTTATATTTTAAAATGTATGAATCTATATATACCTATACTTACGGACGTATCTAAATATGACAGGATTAATCCAAGGTTCGTTATGATTTAAAATAAATATTTAGTGCTTACTGATTCAAGAAAGATAAAGTAAGGAAACAAAGAGGAGTTAAAAACACAGATTGAGTTCATTGTTTTATACACCAGACCCGTGTACGTTTAAACACTACTTGTGATAATACACCAGGCCTGTGTATGTTTAAACATTACTAGTGATAATACACCAGACCTGTGTATGTTTAAACATTAGTAGTGGTAATACACCAGACCTGTGTATGTTTAAACACTTCTAGTGATAATACACCAGACCTGTGTATGTTTAAACATTAATAGTGATAATACACCAGACCTGTCTCTGTTTAAACATTACTAGTGATAATACACCAGACCTGTGTATGTTTAAACATTACTAGTGATAATACACCAGACCTGCGTATGTTTGAATATTACTAGTGATAATACACCAGGCCTGTGTGGGTTTAAACAATACTAGTGATAATACACCAGACCTGTGTATGTTTAAACACTACTAGTAATAATACACCAAACATTACTAGTGATACAGTTTTATACAACAGATTTGTGTATGTTTAAACATTACTAGTGATACAGTTTTATACAACAGATTTGTGTATGTTTAAACATTACTAGTGATACAGTTTTATACAACAGACCTGTGTATGTTTAAACACTACTAGTAATAATACACCAAACATTACTAGTGATACAGTTTTATACAACAGATTTGTGTATGTTTAAACATTACTAGTGATACAGTTTTATACAACAGATTTGTGTATGTTTAAACATTACTAGTGATACAGTTTTATACAACAGACCTGTGTATGTTTAAACATTACTAGTGATACAGTTTTATACAACAGACTTGTGTATGTTTAAACATTACTAGTGATACAGTTTTATACAACAGACCTGTGTATGTTTAAACATTACTAGTGATACAGTTTTATACAACAGATTTGTGTATGTTTAAACATTACTAGTGATACAGTTTTATACAACAGATTTGTGTATGTTTAAACATTACTAGTGATACAGTTTTATACAACAGATTTGTGTATGTTTAAACATTACTAGTGATACAGTTTTATACAACAGATTTGTGTATGTTTAAACATTACTAGTGATACAGTTTTATACAACAGATTTGTGTATGTTTAAACATTACTAGTGATACAGTTTTATACAACAGACCTGTGTATGTTTAAACATTACTAGTGATACAGTTTTATACAACAGATTTGTGTATGTTTAAACATTACTAGTGATACAGTTTTATACAACAGACCTGTGTATGTTTAAACATTACTAGTGATACAGTTTTATACAACAGATTTGTGTATGTTTAAACATTACTAGTGATACAGTTTTATACAACAGATTTGTGTATGTTTAAACATTACTAGTGATACAGTTTTATACAACAGATTTGTGTATGTTTAAACATTACTAGTGATACAGTTTTATACAACAGATTTGTGTATGTTTAAACATTACTAGTGATACAGTTTTATACAACAGATTTGTATATGTTTAAACATTACTAGTGATACAGTTTTATACAACAGATTTGTGTATGTTTAAACATTACTAGTGATACAGTTTTATACAACAGATTTGTGTATGTTTAAACATTACTAGTGATACAGTTTTATACAACAGATTTGTGTATGTTTAAACATTACTAGTGATACAGTTTTATACAACAGATTTGTGTATGTTTAAACATTACTAGTGATACAGTTTTATACAACAGATTTGTATATGTTTAAACATTACTAGTGATACAGTTTTATACAACAGACTTGTGTATGTTTAAACACTACTAGTAATAATACACCAAACATTACTAGTGATACAGTTTTATACAACAGATTTGTGTATGTTTAAACATTACTAGTGATACAGTTTTATACAACAGATTTGTGTATGTTTAAACATTACTAGTGATACAGTTTTATACAACAGATTTGTGTATGTTTAAACATTACTAGTGATACAGTTTTATACAACAGACTTGTGTATGTTTAAACATTACTAGTGATACAGTTTTATACAACAGACCTGTGTATGTTTAAACATTACTAGTGATACAGTTTTATACAACAGATTTGTGTATGTTTAAACATTACTAGTGATACAGTTTTATACAACAGATTTGTATATGTTTAAACATTACTAGTGATACAGTTTTATACAACAGATTTGTATATGTTTAAACATTACTAGTGATACAGTTTTATACAACAGACTTGTGTATGTTTAAACACTACTAGTAATAATACACCAAACATTACTAGTGATACAGTTTTATACAACAGATTTGTGTATGTTTAAACATTACTAGTGATACAGTTTTATACAACAGATTTGTGTATGTTTAAACATTACTAGTGATACAGTTTTATACAACAGATTTGTATATGTTTAAACATTACTAGTGATACAGTTTTATACAACAGACTTGTGTATGTTTAAACACTACTAGTAATAATACACCAAACATTACTAGTGATACAGTTTTATACAACAGATTTGTGTATGTTTAAACATTACTAGTGATACAGTTTTATACAACAGATTTGTGTATGTTTAAACATTACTAGTGATACAGTTTTATACAACAGATTTGTGTATGTTTAAACATTACTAGTGATACAGTTTTATACAACAGACTTGTGTATGTTTAAACATTACTAGTGATACAGTTTTATACAACAGACCTGTGTATGTTTAAACATTACTAGTGATACAGTTTTATGCAACAGACCTGTATATGTTTAAACATTACTAGTGATACAGTTTTATACAACAGACCTGTATATGTTTAAACATTACTAGTGATACAGTTTTATACAACAGACCTGTATATGTTTAAACATTACTAGTGATACAGTTTTATACAACAGATTTGTGTATGTTTAAACATTACTAGTGATACAGTTTTATACAACAGACCTGTATATGTTTAAACATTACTAGTGATACAGTTTTATGCAACAGAACTGTATATGTTTAAACATTACTAGTGATACAGTTTTATACAACAGACCTGTATATGTTTAAACATTACTAGTGATACAGTTTTATACAACAGACCTGTATATGTTTAAACATTACAGACGTTGATGGAAGCCAGCATTAAAGGAAGGAAACGATTTCCTACGAACTTTCATGTAAAATAACCTGCTTGGTATAAAACTGAAGCGATTTGGGAACTCAGCCATCTGCTGCCTTACATTAAAAAGCGGCTTTATTCAAATTGCTGACAATTAATTCAACCAAGAGTCGAAATTTATCAACGACGACAAAGTGCATTAAGCTGTACGAATCGTGTGCTTTCATCGCTGACCGTGAACGCCGTTAGGGGCTGTACCTGGATGCTCCATGGAAGATTGAGCTATCTTTCACGTTCACCTGGTTATGCGTCGCTAAGGAGCAGCTAAACTAGGAATTTTGAAAAAAGATTAGCAACTGAAAAGTGATTTTTTTCCAAAACCTCCATGCTGCTATGGTAAAGGGAAAGTGTGCATTTGCCTTATGACTGATTAGACACGCGGGAACACACACGCAAGATCGAAACACGTGACGGCTAAAATAAATAATAAAAAATATAGCTTGTCAATTTTTAAGCAGGGAAAGAGAACTAGATTCGAAACCAGCAATGTTAAATATTAGCTTCCACACGCACCAACTGCCGAATAAAAATAGGCTGGCTACTTGGCTACGCTGTGAGCCATTTCACACAGTTTATAAGAGTTTTGTAAACATGGAAATAGCTCAGTGAATAAACTCAATCACTGTGACTTGCAAGTTATGTGAATTCGATTCATTTAGTGGTACGTTAAAAAAATAGTCTATAATATTCATATTCAGTCTTTAAACAAATTCGCATCTGGGCTTAGCCACACCTACTTTTTCACTGATAAATTGAATGACAGGCAGTCATCCAACTACACATTTGGGTTATTATTTTCTAACCAGAAACTGGGAAATAATCGTCATTTTTTATAGTACACCTTAGATTTCAACGTGTAGAATGCACTTATGTGTCAACGGGATGCGAACCACAAACCGTTCGATTCACAGTCCAGGCACGCTAATCACTACTACACACTACTCTATAGCAAGATTAAAATATTGGGTTTATGGAGACGACTGAACGACACAAAGTAAAACGGTTAACTAGCGATTAAAAAAGCACGTAGAAAAACATAAAAGTTCGTGTTAAGAAAATTTCAAATATTATTTTGATACACGATCAAGTAATAATAACTTGATCGCAGAGTGAAATTTAACTATGTTAATTCTAGGGGTGTGGACTACAAACTGTATTATTAATATCATACCTGAGAGGTTAGTGTACCTTTACCATTTCTGTGTTAGGGTGTGCTTTCTTCTAGCAAAGCCACATTGGGCTATCTGTTAAGCCCACCGAGAGGAATCGAACTGCTGATTTTAGTGTTGTAAATCCGTAGACATACCTGCTGTACTAGCAGGAAGCTTTTCTATTAGGAGATATAAATTTTACTTTATAAAATCCCTAACAGATACTCTTATTAAGAATGTACGATGCCACATACAGGTTGTAATGGGAACCTCCCATTACCCACCAAGAGGACACTAATTCCCGAGTTCGAAAGTAACAGAGAAATACCATAAAAAACTCCTTATTGGAAATCTTATCACGCTTTATACACTCAAACAAATCACGTGGTAGTATTTTAAATTACTGTTGTTAAAATTTATAATATTTAAGTAATGTTTTTTACGAGTTCTGTATCTTCGTGCAGATATAAATTAATATAGAATTCATGTGAAAATATCATTTAATTAGATATAAAGTTTCGTCTGCGTAACAAACATGAGGTTCTTGTGAAAATATCATTTCACGGAAAGTTCTGACATTAGTTGTAGGCCTACTGAACAACTGCAATTAGACACGGGTATAAAACGAATGAAATATCCGTAAAGGGTAGCACGATCAAACCATTTCAAAAGATTAGCTCAGCTAATCATACCCTCTGAAAGGATTTAACCATTTAACCAAAATATAAAATGGGATTTACCCACCTGCCCTAAAAATATGGAGCGTAGGCTGTACAAAAGTGCATTACAAATACCTTATTAGTTAATGTGCAAAAAAACAAAAAACGTGACGGATGTGAATATTTTGAAAAGGTGTTAACCATTGTGAAAGAGAAAGGTATAGGTGTGAATATATATACAGACAAGGTGTTAATTAATGTGTCAAAGAAAGGTATGAATGTGAAAACTAGCATACTAGAGTCAAGACTAGCACACTTATCACATCTAAATATTAGTGATAGTTTCATAATACTTGGTAACCCCAATAAACGTTTAATAGCTTAAAATTGATCTAATGATTAAGTTTGTAAAGCTTAGCTTTAATGGACTGTCACTGTCTGTTTCTAGAAGAAGCCAAAATTCCACAGACTTACCTTACTTAAGATGTTTCTTAAACAGAAGTCTAATGGTGTTACTTCAGAATTTGCTTAAATAACTGTAAAAGAGGTATCAAAACTTCGTCTTGCCTTCTTCGTCCTATATCTTACTCTGTTTTTTAAAGCTTTCATATATATACATATATATATATATCTTTACAAATGTTTGGCTTACACAGTTTAATTATTAATTTAATAAGAAAAATAAACAAAAAATTCGAAAGATAATATGATATATGAAGAAAATAGTTCCGCTAAAATTTGGTTTCGATACTCATGGTGGACAGAGAAGAGGTGGCTCATTGAGTAGCTTTGTGGTTAATTATAGAAACCAGCAAAAACAAACTGAGCGAATAAGTTACAACAAGTGTGACTTTCTTCTTCTTTTTTTAGGCTTAAATAACTTTTAACTTGGTGTATACGCCACAACAATGATAAATACACTTGTTAAATACCTCAGAAAACCTTTAAGGATAAGTTGTTTTGAGAATAAGGTCGACGTTCACATAGAAACAGAGAAAAATGGAAACATTTGGACTTACACGATAATCTGAAATTTAAGAGTCACAAACAAAATAATATTGCATAGATCCTCAGGTTACTGTAGGCGGCTAACTTGGGTTAGAAAATAACACAGTTTAAGAATTTTGATGCGACATATGCAGGTCATCTCCCGCAGCTCAAAACATAAACTGAAATTAATAAAAGATAATCTTATGTTCGTTATTTTGTGTTGTTTCATAGCGTGGAATAATGTTATGTTGATTAATTTGTGTTGTCTTATAACATACAGTAATGTTCTTTTTGATATTTTGTGTTTCTTCACAGCATACAGTAACGTTACTTTTATGTTTTCTCACAGCATGATAGCTTAAACTTTATTTCTTACATTGTACAGACTTCTCATTCTTATAAAGTGTGACTTGTATGATTTTAAAGTCTATAGATGTTTTGCATATCTGTGTAAATCGTATTAGATTATTTGGTGCCCTAAACAATTTGTACTATATGTTTTAATCAACTGGATAACTCCTATTACATGCTTTCATTAGCTAGGTATGTTTCATTAGGTTTTTTGTTAGTTTAGTAGGTAATATTCCTATTTGGGTTATCTGGACGTGTTCCATTAACATTTTTGATTAGTTGGATAAATCCCATTAAATAATTTTAACAGTTTGGTAAATCCTTTTACATTTTTTGGTTAGCTAAGATCCACATTTCCTTGGATCCCATTTTATATTTTTATTACTTGTGTAAATCCCATTGGATGCTTTTGATAGTTGAGTTGATCCATATTTTGATTAGCTGGGTAAATATCATTATATGCTTTTCTTAGCTGAATAAATACCATTAGACACTTTGTAGTCCGATGAATTTTATTTTGTCAGATGGGTAAGTTACCCAGATCAACTTCCTTAAATATTTCAGTTAGCTAGATAAATTCCATCACATGTTTTTGTGAGTTGAGTAAATCCCATTAGAACAGTGATATTCACATTATGTGGTCTACACTTGCCTTTTCAGTTGATCAGTAGAGAGAGGAAAAAATAATTGTAAAATAATCAAACAAATAAAGTTTCTTTGTAATTAAGCACAAAGCTGCACGTGGGCTACCTGTACTCTGCCCACCACGGGTATCGAAACACGGATGGAAGCGTTGTAAGTCTGCAAACTTAGTGCATGTTCACTGGGAGATAATTAAATAATAGAGAGATTGTTGGTTTTTGTTTGTTTTCTGAATTTCGCACAAAGCTACTCTTGGGCTACTTTTGTACCAGCGAATAGGGGGATTGATCGTCACACTATAACTCCCCCATGGCTGAAAAGGCGGGTATGTTTGATGCGACGGGGATTCGAACCCGCGACCCTCAGATTACGAATCAAACCTGGGAAATAAGAGAGAGATAATGTAAGTAATAATAACAAATAATATAATGATTAACGTTCTTTGTCAAAAGTTCAAAAAATATTCATATGTTCTTGATTTTAACTAATACGTTTATTTTGTATAATATGTTTGTGTTTTTTGTATCAAAATAATTTTTTGAGGAATAAATTGTATGGAATTTATAAGCATTTTTAAATCTGTCTAATACTCCAATTGACCCTCACTATTTATCTAGTGTTTGTGTGTGTGTGTTTTTTTTCTTATAGCAAAGCCACATTAAGCTATCTGCTGAGTCTACCGAGGTGAAACTAATCTCTGATTTTAGCGTTGTAAATCCATAGACTTACCGCTGTATCAGCGGGGGGAATTTATCTAGCGAATACTAGAGCATTAGAATATTTGGTCAGCTAAGTAAATCCCATTAAATGTGTTTGTTAGCAATGTAAATCCCATTTGATATTTTATTAAATAGGTAAATACCAATAAATGCGTTTGTTGGACAAACAAATTCCATAACATATTTTATTAAATAGATAAATCTCATTACATGTGTTGGTTACATGGATAAATCTTTTACATGGTTTATTAGCTGTGTAAATCCTATTAAATGTGTGTGTTGGATAAGTAGATTCCGTTTCATGTTTTAGTTAAATGAATAAACTCATCTGATTGTAATCGCGTACGTTTACTTGCTTATACAAGCAGCATTACCAAAATGTTTGTGTGTTTATATATATATATATATATGTAAGTAAGAAAACATGTTACAGAAGCAAATATTTAAAAAAAAAATAGAATTAAACGACATATATATTTTGTTTTACTTCATGAAATACAAAATACAGAGTAAAACGTCTCTTCTTCAGTGGAACAGCCTTCATAAGGCTAGGAAGAGATTATACAATCTACCAAAAACTAATGCCCGGCATGACCAGTTGGGTTTAGGCGTTAGATTCGTCGTCTGAGGGTCGCGAGTTCGAATTTCTCTCGCACCAAACATGTATTGGGGCCGTTATAATTTGACGGTCAAACAAACCAATTCTATTTGTACAAACATTCAACGTACAGAAAACGGTTTCTAATAAATGTTTTGATATCCAGTTCTTAAGGCCTTCTTATCTATTTTATTCGAGTCTTATTTAATAAAAATTCAGTTTTTAATAATCCACGTTTTCTTTGTGTTTTTTTTTTTGTTTTTAGGATTATGCTTGTTTCAGTTCTTTGAGTTACTTGTTGCAAAATTGTATTTATATAGATTGTTGCAAACTTCGCTTTTATTTTGCACTGAAAACCTTTAGTTTATGTATGTCTGTTTTCTTTCTTATAGCAAAGCCATTTAGGGCTATCTGGTGTGTCCACCGAGCGTTGTAAATTCGAAGACTTGCAGCTGTCCCAGCGAGGGATCTCGGGGTTATGAAACGTATCTTGAGAGACAACTTAGTCTCACAAACGAGACACAATTACGATGGCACTGTAATAAACAGGAGTTGGCGAGTAAGGCTTTTAACAATTGTTGATATTAAACTGTTTATAACCGTTTAAGATAAAAGCCTTCGTGTTTTCGTGAAGATACAAAAATCAAAGGTTTTAATCATTGATGTTGTATTGACCAATTATGAGCAGTAATCAGTAGACGCTTAAAGTTTCATTTGCCAAGTGAGTTTGTTCAAAGAGAGAAATATTCATTTGTTTAATCTAGAAGTATTGATATAAAGATGCCTGGTATGGCCAGGTGGTTAAGGCACTCGACTCATAATCCGAGGGTCGCGAGTTCGAATCCCCCTCACATCAAACATGGTCACCCTTTCAGCCGGGGGGTCATTATAATGTTACGATCAATCCAACTATTCGTTGGTTTGTTGAGCAGCCCAATAGGTGGCGCTGAGTTGTGATGACTAGCGGCCTTCCCTCTGGCCTTACACTGCTAAATTAGATACGGCTAACGCAGATAGCCCTGGTGTAGTTAACTGTAAGTAAATATTTCGCTGTCACTCATGAAATACCGTAGTTGAATTTTCCTTATATGCATACTTTAAGTATCTAAATATTTATATTTTTCTCTCTTCATGATGATGAAGTTTCGTATGTAACATGTTCAATATCTTATATAGTGTAAAACATTAATATAGGTTCATTTATTTTCACAGTGTAAGACTATAATATGTATTCATTATACCTCATATTGTAAGGCAATAGTATATATTCCTTATGTTCAACATTATAAGGCTATAAGTATACTCATTATATCCCACATAGTGAGGCAATAATATAAGCTCATTACGTTTCATATCCATTATACCTCACATTTTAAGACAATAATACATATCTATTATACCCCACATTTTAAAACAATAATACACATCCATTACGTTCACATAATATTCCCCTAGATCACAAAACTATCTAACGAAAGCAATATTTCTCTGTTCACACATGCATTATTTTCAAAGAGAGCTTGAATGATTTACTGATAAATTGCTGCTTTAAATTTATCGCCCCCTTACACGCTAAAATCCGGGTTTCGATACCCGTGGTGGGCAGAGCACAGATAGCCCATTGTGTAGCTTTGTGCTTAATTCAAAAACAACAACAATTTAAATTTGTCACATGATTGATATTTTTACGCAGAGAAATTTGAAATAGAGGCAGTAATAAATCTTTTTGATCAAAACTGATTTCATCTGTTTTAGTTATTGTTGTTTTGAAATGAGCAAAAAGCTACACAATGGGCTATTTGTGTTCTGTCCTCAACAGGTATTAACACACGGTTTTTAGCATTATAAGTCCGCAGATATATCGCTGTGCCACTGGGGGGCGTTTTAGTTCTTTCAAGTGCTCTTGTATAAAAGAGATCTATCATCGATGAGATGTTTTCGAATTAAAACAATAATCTAAATTCATTCATTATTCTATGTTTCTGATTATTTACTGGATGTTGTGGTATGAGGGGTGAATATGTTTCTGATTATTTACTGGATGTTGTGGTTCGAGGGGTGAATATGTTTCTGATAATTTACTGGATGTTGTGGTATGAGGGGTGAATATGTTTCTGATTATTTACTGGATGTTGTGGTATGAGGGGTGAATTCCCTTATATTATAAAATCAGATCCTGTTCCAGATTATCCAGTGCCAATGTTTGCATATAAACTAGGAACTACCAACTGTAGTTTCAAACTATTTCCGTGTAGTATAACAAGATTTCATTTCCAAACCGAAGCTGAATAACTAAGAGAAGCGTGAAAACAAAACACATTAATAAAGATTTTAATGGGAATGTTATATTTGTATTGGTTACGTCACGCGTATAACCTGCGCAATGCGCGAAAATATTTATTTTGTTTTACATGACTGTTTAGTTGTATAATGAGACAGTTCTAAAAAAAACATCTGCTACCGAAAATAACTTGTTTGTTTTGGAATTTCACACAAAGCTACTCGAGGGTTATCTGCGCTAGCCGTTCCTAATTTAGAAGCGTAAGACCAGAGGGAAGGCAGCTAGTCGTCACCACCCACCGCCAACTCTTGGGCTACTCTTTTACCAACGAATAGTGAGGTTAACCGTCACATTATAACGCCCCCAGGGCAAAAATGGCGAGCATGTTTGGTGCTACAGGGATTCTAACCCGCGACCCTCGGATTACGAGTCAAACGCCTTAAAACACTTGTCCATTTCAGGCCTTCTGAGAACAGCATAATAATATCTATACATAAAATGACGTCATTCTTTAATTACCTTCTCAGATATAGCCAGTAACTTTAGGAAGCTCCTATCAAGGTTAGATTGTCAGTCACGTCGCGGTGGTATTACTACCGTTCGATATAAAGACAAGGCATTCTTTTTATTCTTCGGGTCTTCGGCTGTGCCAGTCAAACTGAGCGACGGTTGCTCTCGTTGGAGCTGACGTTTGTCTCGGTGATATTACAGAAACGTGGTAATATTGCGTTTGTGTTCTTCCCTAGACACGAAGAAGGCTATTATCAACACTTCTTTAAGCTCACAAATTTAAATGTAATAGCTACCAGTAGTTTGAGCCAAGCACTTGTCACGCAGATGAAGTTAAGCCTCCCGCCAAGCCGAGAGATCTGGTAGATCTTCGGAAGGATTCGTGAACACGTGTTCCTAGTTGTCGTTGTCACGGTTCAAAATTCGTAGCAGGCAGTGATAGTTAGTTGTGCCTTGGAATCCATTAATCACAACAAACAAAAGGGGAAAAGCTGAGAGTATAGATGGCTCTATGCTTTGCAATGCAACAAAAATAAATCATGATTAGAGTTGGTGAATTCTAATTCATAAATAACTTCATCCATGCAATGTTCTGTCAAGCAACAAACAATAGGGGAAAAGGAATGCTTAGAGTAAGTTATAGGATCTTTCAAGGCTTAGCGAAATTAAAAGCCTGAAAACGACAGATGAGGTTTCTATAACACACAAACCTACACAACGCTGTCAGTAAATCACCATGAAGTTTACATATATTATTTTGAACACGAGGTTTTTCCAGGAAAGAACATCGAAAGAAAAGTCTAGGATAATTACCATATTAATATAAAGTGAGACAGATTCTAAATAACAGTTTCCTTTATTGTTATATTTTTTTGCTCCTCTGAAATAGTTCGGAGCAGCCGTGTTTCTTCAACTTTAAAATAAGGCCTGATAGAAATATAAAACTATCGAGTTAATATTCAGTTTGCGGATCAGAGAGCCGTATTTGGTGGCTTACTTCTCAAACAAAGCATTTTGGTGTTCTATTGTTACTTCTAAATAAAAATGTGAACTCCTGGAATACGATTTTCCCACTTGTTGTCCTCAAATTTGGAATAGTTTTACGGTTAATCACAGAAAGGGATTTGACCGAAATTTTTTTATCATACCCTGGGCACAAACTTTGTGCCAACTGACGGATAACCATGAATCCTTTGATTTGAAGTCCAGGCACATTAATCATTACACCACTTCTGACCATGACTGGCAAATATATAATTAGATAGACAGAAAGACATTTCAAATCTGGATTGTTTGTATTTTGGTTATAAAACTGCACAAGGAGCTATCTATGTTGCACAGGTATCGAGTTCTGGAGTTTAATGTAATAAATCTTCAAAAACATCGCTGAGCCACGATATAGTAACCTGACAGACAGGTAGATGGAAATATTTCGTTCCTTGAAACATTGTTAAAGGCAAAGGAAAACATACTTCACACATATTAAAACAACCTGACTAGAAACCTTTGAAATACTAAAATTGAAACATAGTAAACACCCGGATACCAAGTAGGGAAACAAATATAAACAAATGCAAAATAAAAGAATCCATACTTGTACAAAAACTAAAACCAAAATGAAACAAATATAAAGGAACACCTTTATACCTATACTAATTAATAACCTAACATCCACCTGCAATGCCCCCCACATTCCGGTACCCCTTTATACTTTCGTCCTTAAGACACGTGTCCGGCAACGGTCAGTTCCAAACTCTCTTTGATAACCTGAAGATGACCTAGGAAGGTCAAAAGATTGTTCTCTGCTTACTAATAAAAGTTTCAATACCCGTACCAACCATTTTATGATACATCTTCAAAATAGTAATTCTGGACAACTAACATTAATTTGATACAAGTCAAGGTGGCAGCTCTGGGCCCTCAAAATACCAATTCTGGACAACTAACATTAATTTGGGCCCTCAAAATTGATCAGATATTTCATTCAGAATAAACGATCCTAGAAACAGTACGTGACATGTTCGGTGGTTTCATTATACCTCTCCCAATTACTAGTTTCACATCAGATTATTCCCGCAATTTGCCCACATTTTGGTTAGGTAAACCTTACGTAAAAGCTCTTGATAGGCAGACCCCAAGATCCGTTTCAGCCCCCTAAGGCAAAAAAGTCTATATTATTTTTCAGTTTTTGGAAAGTCGAAGTATTTGCGTGTAGCTACCGTCACGTCCCCTCTCTACGTTCTGGTTTACGTTTTCATGTAAACTATAATTACCTGCCTGGCCGAATCTAGTAAAGAACAAAAATTTAAACTGATATCAGCCTCTTGTGAGTGATGACTTATAATTGGTGCTTTAGCACAGGAAAGACCCGATTCTTCTCATCAAGAACGAATTCCGAAAGACTGAAAACTAACAAGTAAAGGCTAATTAATTGGACGACAAAATTCCTCATTTTTGGTAGTTTTAATTGGGTCCACTCCCGTTAAAGCATTTTTGTTCTAAATTAAAGACTACGAATTGTTTTGATCATAATTAAAGTTGCTTTATACCGTTTGGTTTGGTTTGTTTGGAATTTCGCACAAAGCTACACAAGTGCTATCTGTGCTAGCTGTCCGTAATTTAGCAGTGTAAGTCCAGAGGAAAACCAGCTAGTCATCACCACCCACCGCTAACTCTTGGGCTACATTTTTACTAACGAATAGTAGGATTGATCGTAACATTATAACGACCCGCGCATGAAAGGACGAGCAGGTTAGGTGTGTCAGGGATTCAAACCCGCGACCCTCGGATTACGAGGGAAGCGCTAGTCTTACACTGCTAAATTAGGGACGGTTAGCGCATATATCCCTCAAGTTGCTTTGCGCGAAATTCAAAAAACAAACAATCATTAACCTAACCAAGAAATTATTTAAAATATAATACATGAATAGAAGTTATCGTGCTTATAATATAGAAAAATTTACAATATATCTTTTTTGCTTTATTGATCATTATGTTTCACAACATAATTACACGTTTATTGTTTTTTAACATGTTAATCTTTACTGCTCGGACTTGAATGCTAATTTATTTATTTATTTTAAGTAGCAACGTCAAGAAAGTAACCGAAGTTTAGTTTAATTACCTTCTTAGTTTTTTTTTTGTCTCATTTTATTATTACTATTAACTGACAGCTAACGTCTGTTCTTATTTTGGTCACTGCCGTTTAATCTTGGGGATGGGCCATTTTTTCCTTTTCATTTTTATTTAAAATCAGTCAAAAATCCCAGGTTAGTTGTGACGTTTATAAGGGAAAAGTAAAAAGCCAAAGAGAAAAAAAATGAACTATCTCTATCGAAGGGAATCGAACCTCATAATATAGAGTTGTAAATCCAAAGACTGATAAGTGTCTCACCGTGGAGACGGTTAACTATTACTCCCTTGAAAAACCATTACTCCATTGAAATAAGTATATAGTGCTTTACCGCAGCTGATACTAACGTTTGTATTAAACCTGCTATTTGAACCTATATTTAATGAGCCTTCAGGACTCCTCTTGTCCAATGAAGGTTAGGGATAATCCTTTTTAATAGCATGACAGTTTTTTTTATCTTATTCTGAACACAAATAATACAAGTACAATATATGCATTCTGAGTGCTGTTGAAATCAAACCTCGTGAAGTAGAAAACATTTAAACATATTTATATAGACATATAACTCACAAATTACGTTTTAACACAAATGAAGACATCTATTTTTCCTATAATTTGAAATCAAATTTACACAGTAGAGTTGAAGACCGTTGCCTTAGTGACAAAAGTGTTTAGAAACCATATACAAACTGTATGATTTTAGTAATGGATATTTCATTTATGGCCGAGCACGGCCTAGTGGCTAATATGCCCGACTGTGGAGTTGAGGCTCTGTGGTTCGCGTTCCGTTTCCATAGAAACAATTGCTCGGCACGCTGGGGCCGTGGGTACGTTATAAGAGACATGGATAACTTCCATTTTTTGGTCTGAGAAGATTATCTCAACAGTTAGCGGTGTGTGACGTTGACTAGCTGTCTTCACTCTAGTCCATCGCTTTCAAATTGGGGACAGCTAGAATAAATGAACTTCGTATAACTGCTCGAAATCCAACAAAAGAAACAGTTTAAACTACATTAAATTTCTGTATAACTAATCTCAATCTAGAATAAAAGGAAAACTGTTTCTCTAAAGAAAAAGGTAATATGTGTATATGTGTGTGTGCATATCAGAGATTATGTCCAGAAAGCTTAGCTTGAGTTTGGGTATCAGCCATTGAAGGAAACTTATTTCTTGTGGTATCCGATATGGTGAATTTACTCTTTAATGTTTATATTAATATAATAACAAAAACAATAACATATAGCCTTGATTGTATCGTTGAGAATAAATACGTTTCTTCATGAGGAGCTACGATATAGTTATGTAATGACGCATACATATGATGTCATGTGGTTGATCAAATCAACGCACTAGGAATAATCTATTCACCATTGTAGCCACACTCCTCTCACACGTTACCAAAACATACCATATAACGTAGAGTTAGGCTTAGGATCCATTAAACTAAGAAATACAAATATTGGTTTGGGTTACCAACGCTTCTATCTTACACAACCAGGAACTGATACATTACTTTTATAGTGAATGCTGGTTGCCTTAGAAGCACGTGATAGAAAGACTATGGCAAGGTAAGCAAACTGAAAACATGTGTACTTACTAGTGGTAATGGTGTTCCCATCAGCTAGTACCAGAACTTATCGCATCACCAGAATAATACATCACTTCCAGTAAACCAACTTCGATATAACTCTGAACGTCGCAATTCTCTAATAAACACCGAGTAATAGAAGGTTGAAGCCAATGGCAGTTAGATGCTAAATATTTCAGTTATTTTCATGTACTTATATTACAGTTATCCTGACAAAAATTCAAACACCTGAAGAAATAAAATATGTGTGTGTTTCGTTATAAGCAAAGCCACATTGGGCTAAATTCACCGAGGGAAACTGAACCGCTGAATTTAGGGTTGCAAACCTGCAGACTTATCGCTGTACTAGCGGGGAACTATAAAAATATAAATAGTTAAATAAAAGATATCAAGGAAAAATAAAACTTATAAGTCACCGTAAGTTGCTAAATTGGACTTTAGTAACCTAGAGAGAAGCGTTCTGAGAAACATTTGAAGGGGGAGTGATTAATGATGGAAGTATATAAGTAGATCGTGCATAATAAAATTGAGAATAAAAGGTTACTAAACATCGTAAACCTGTGGGTAAGTTTCCAAAAGATAAAACACAAATAAAAAACAGATTCCAGTCGTAAAGCATCACTAAGGTGCAGGTGTACACGTAAAGAAGAAAACTTGAACGAACAACAGAAAATACTTAAAGGTGAAAAACTACTGTTAAGATGAACATTGATGGCTGCACAGTTGAAATATTAAATAACGAAAATATAAAATGTGAGTGAAAACTAAGCCAAAAATTAATTTGAATTAAGCTACACAATGAGCTATCTGTGCTCTGTCCACCACGGGTATCGAAACCCGGATTTTAACGTGTAAGTCCGCAGATATACCGCTTAGCCACTGGGAGGCAAGAGATATATAAATACAGTTATAAAATAAGAAAGGCATGGGTAATTATTTTGTGCATTTCTCTTGAAAGAAAACGAACGTGACGTTTTTTGTCAGTGTAAATTTTGAATAATAAAATCTGATAAAACGATAATGAAGTCACGAGATAAGATATACAAATTAAGATCTAATCTAAAATTTAAACACAAACTCTTATGAAACTTTATCAAAAATCGAAAAAATAGTTTCAAAAACAAACAAAACTTAAAATCATACTGGAGATAAAGCAGGAAGTCCTTCGCTGGTACAGCGGTAAGTCTACGAATTTACAACACTAAAATCAAGGGTTCAATTCTTCTCAGTGGACTCAGCAGATAGCCCGATGTGGTTTTGCTATGATAAAAACACACATGCAAAAAAGTAAAAAACAAATGGCATCTTAATAAGGTTTGTTTGTTTGTTTAGAATTAAGCACAAAACTACTCAATGGCTATCTGTGCTCTGCCCACCACGGGTATCGAAACCCGGTTTTTAGTGTGTAAGTTCGCAGACATACCACTGTGCCATTGGGGGGGGGGGCTCTTAATAAGGAAACAATAAAAGAACTAAACACGAAATAATATTAACAAGTAAAACAAAAGAAATATAAAGATTTGTAGAAGTCTTAATGATGTTTTCGTGGTTCTTAACTTCACATATTAAATGTCACTGTATTAAATTGTTTATACTAAATATTTCGCTTGAATGACTTACGAGTAATATTCACCAGCTACTGGCCAAATTGTGATATGATTCGAAAACAAACACTTGATTTTTTACAATGCAACAAAATACTGGTCCCCAGTTCCCCTAGTTGACGTACTGAAAACGTTACGAACTGTCTCACGCAGTGAGTGTGTGTTTCTTGTAGAACAACCACGTACATTTCTGATACCGAAGACAAAATAACGAAACGTTACACGAGTAGCTTTGGTTCGTCTACTCGAGACGAAGTAACTGAGCCACTAATTCAGGACATAACACTATATGGACTCCGCTAATTGTCACGTTTCACCAATGAAGTTTATTCTGATTAAGTCCAAAACTCTTTGACGTTTGTAACATAGTTATCTTTCCTATGTCTACTGATGATCCACAATTATCTCTCAACCTTGAGGTGTACTGTAGCGCTGTAAGTGTTGGAAGAACAAGGCGAAGACTCATCAACCATGGCACCCTACCAAGAAGTTTGATCATTACACGTCCTTTTAAAATATCATTCCTCGCAGTATAAGGAGACAGTGTAACAAGGTATAGGAAACAAATTACTGTATGCGATAATCATAAACGCTGGTGTACGGTTGTATGTAACACGACTCACAGCAATATGTATACGTGTGTACAGCTCTCAGTCACTGTCACATTGTGCTTAAAGTGGCCGCTACATAGAGCAGATTAGAGGCACCACGAAATTCGACTCGAAATGTTTAAAGCGTTTTTGTTTTTTGTTTTTTTTCTTTCCTCACTTCATTTATTAAAAAGATACATTCGCTGGAAGACTTACAATGCGATTTTTTTCTTCTAAAGGTAATCCTTTGACACGTCAGACCATTCGTCTTTGGAGGACTAATTATGAGTGAAGACATATCTCTGAAATATAGAGACTTCTCCTCTTACTTATTAGGCCATCAACTTTATAATTGCCACAAGAAACAAGCAGCCAGCAGGTTCTGATTCGTCGGTTGGGACTCATTACTAAAGCGTCATCTACGTGAACCTGGATGAGCAGAACTAAACAGGACAAAACCAAGAGCTTCTGCAACATAATACTTTAGTTATAGTCAAGTAGTTGAATACTCAGAATAGTTTACAGCACAAAATGATGATTGATAAAGGGCATAAATGTTTTATATACCTTCTAAATTGCGAGATCTGGATATAGTACCGATATGTAAACTTAGCGTTTACAGAGGGTAGTTGGGAAGGGAAGGTTTGTTTTGAATTTCGCGCAAAGCTACACGAGGGCTATCTGCGCTAGCCGTCCCTAATTTAGCAGTGTAAGACTAGAGGGAAGGCAGCTACTCACGATCACTCGCCGTCAACTCTTGGGCTACTCTTTTCCCAAAGAATAGTGGGATTGACTGTCGAATTATAACGCTCCCTTGGCTGAAAGAGTGAGCATGTTTGGTGTGATGGGATTCGAACCCGCGACCCTCGGATTACGAGTCGAGTGTCTTAACCACCTGGCCATACCTAGCCGGAAGGGGCTGAGAGACTATTCTGATCTGTGACTGTAACTTAGCTCCCAGCAGCCAAACACTTTGGATACCCATAATTAGAAAACAACTTAGGAAATAATCATATTATATTTAATTTTTAAATTAGAAGTGATTTTCAATGTAGTGACTTCTATAGTCATTGTAATTAAAGTGATTGTTTTTGTGTATTAGAATCATAAGTACAATATCTCTATTAGTGCAGTCCGAAAGCTTAAAAATAAACCTTAAAAAGATCTTACACACAATTCAAGTGTGGGCGTGTTTGTCAAATATACTCAGAATCAAAGGACATATTTAGAAAGGGAGCTGTTTACATGTAACTTGGAGAAATGACTGGCGCAGCCTTTTCAGGTCATACGTAATGTCTCTATCACACCAGTAACACCACTTGAATCATGACTCTAGTAACCAATTAAGTGCTTGTGGCTCATGTTTTATTTTATGGTCATTCAAGCTTTTTTACTGAATATATCTATATTATTTCTATGGTATAACAACTGTAAATATGTTTATATATTAACCAGACAGATGACCCCCCACTGTTCGTAGAAACGGTATTTCAAATATCTCTAAATAAATCGTCAGAACCTCGTAATTTTATACAATGTTTCCTTTTATTACAATATCTTTGTGATGAATGAGTCGAAAGTTCTGGAAATGTCCGTAAATATTATAGGAAAAATTCTGGATCTCTCATTTATTATTTCTTCTTTTATTTTTATTACATAACAACTCAAAAACCAAAATAATGATGCAAGTTTACAGAGGGGACGTACTTTCAAACAAAGTATCCATGTTTTTAAAGTTCTTAACTAGTGTAAATGATGTTATAATGGCCCCTTGCAGTTAAATTTTTCACAGAAATTTGGTGTTCATATACAAAGCTTAGGTATAGAATGAAACAGGAATTGTCAGCCAATGACAGATAATCAATACATATTACAGTTGGAGCCTGATCGTACTTAGAACTTGGTAACTAATACAACTAATACAACCTTCCTATGGCTATTGAAACTCATAGTAGTAGTATTATGTAGGGATGATATAAATGTCATCCTTGCTATCTCGTTTTATTATTTTTAAATGAATGATTTTAGATATCCTAACATTTACTTCCTTAAAAAAAATCTCTATACAATCATTGGAAATGATTACAGCAACAGGGAATAAAAGTATCACTGTCTCTTCTATAATGCGAAAATAATGTATAGGCAGTTATTGATACCATACCCAGTAGTAGTACGATGATGCACTCATGGCTCCCACGACAGAAATTCTACATTATGAATGTATAGAAAGGTAAAAAGCCCATGGTCTACAAAATTCAAATTAAATTTAACTCGGGCTATGATTCTTAAGTGAGGTGTAATAATTTATCAGAGAACTGGCCAATGTCATCACTGTAATTATAAGTGTGACTGTATTCTGGAGAATAGTAAGATATCTAATGACACAAAGTAGCCTCAACAGATATGTATTTGGCTGCTCAAAATCCACTGCTGAGGAGAGATTGTCATAATCAAATATCTGAAATGGACATTAGACTCCAAACAAAGAGATGATTAAGACTGGAGAAAATTGGTCTCCACAGATAAATCCAAATTAAAAATATTTGTCAACAATCCATGAGAGTTTGTTCAATGGCAAAGAGAGAAACAATATAAACATGGGCGACATTTCAACAAATTGTGTCAAAAAGTCACACTTAAATGATGGCACCTTAACTACTGACACGTACCAGTGAGTTCTTATACATCACGTCTTTTCCATTAAGAACAAGATGCTTTGGGCAGATATTCATTTTCTAGTGAAACAGTGATACAAAGCATGCAATAAATGTTTTGACATGATGCACACAAGTTAAATAAAAGTTGAATGATCACTCTCAGCCATGGTCTGCATGTAAATATTATTAAAAACATTTGGGCTTATACAAATGAACTTAGGAAGTCGAACAGCAGCCTAATAATATGGCTGAATTTTGAGGAGTAACACAATGTTTATAATACCATAAACCTTTCTAAAGTGTACCAACAAAATACTGCAGCATTTTATTATATCTTACTTGTTTTTTTCGGGAATTTTTGTAATATTTATATGTAACACGTAACTGAAGATTAATTGCATTTATCCATTGCTTATGACTCCTGAAAATAAAGTGGTAAGAGAGCTCTAGATTAAATTAGTATATTAATAAATACTAAACTAATGATAGGGCAAAGACAAATGGATTTGGTGTTTGCGAATATAATTATTTTGTGTTTTTCTGGAAATTCTGTATTTCAATAAGTAATGCTGTAATAAAAGTTACTAATTTGACCGCAAATATTTTCTGGATGCTTTGCTACTTTAATCTTAACACCTTGTTAGTTAATATTTCGATTTCTGTATACTTGTAATAAAGTTAAATCGTCTGTGTGCCTAATAAAGTATTTGCGTAAAATTCTTCAACGAAGTGTTTGTTTAGCCAAATCGCTTGATTTCCATATATGTATAAGTTACATAGCTGAGTTGGGTTGAATGTCCTGTAACTTCAGTCTTTATTATCTCGGTCGATATGTGTGTACATTGAGTAAAGGATGCCCTTTTACTCAAGCAGGCAACATTATTAATATGAATTGTACATCGAGTTATTGTTGCTCTGTTTATCACCCAGCAAGGCCACATACCGACATATACATGATTATGCAACAATGTTTTTGTAGTCGTGTCGGAACTTAAACAGTGTGATAAACATTCATTACTGGAAGATAAGCTACAACGACTCTGTTCTCACTTGCTGGAGAAATTTACTTACGAGGAATAAGAAACGTCAACTAATATTTATAACCGTTCTTTAAAATTACTTTTCTGTTTCCTTTGAAATATTATTTCGATTCTCGAGGCTATGTGTTTTTCTTATAGCAAAATCACATCGGACTACCTTACGAGTCAATCGAGATGAATCGAACCCCTGATTTTAGCTTTGTTAATCCGTCGACTTACCGCTGTACCAACGGGGGACCTCGAAATTGTGAAACGTATCTTCCTATCGTTATATTCTAGACATCAAATGATGCTTATGTTAATATATTTGCTTCTGAAGTCGGAGTTTGTTTATAAAGTGGAACAGAGGTTGCAAAGGTTTCAACTCGAAAAGTTCACGGACGTCTTAAAAACTATTCCGCAAACTTTGTACGTTCACACGCCACGCTCCGAACCCATCTAATAAATCATTTGCACTTTTCAAAATTTTTATCCTTTAATAATTTCTGCGACGGAGATGAGAACAATTTTGTATTACGTGCGTGCACAAGTCGTTCACGCAGTGATCCTTACGATTAATTAGAATACAAGATGGCGTCATCTCTCGTACTCTTTTCCTTCCCATGATATACGAGTCAACTATTCGCCAAGGATGACAGATAGACGGCCCAATGATGAAACCGTCCGATAACACCCGCTTTGCTCTACAGCCCAATCAAATTATCCCTTTGACCACGCCATTCCTAACCCTATCATTGCCCATGACAAATGACTCTCAAGGCCCACCATGTAGTCGACCAGGTGACTTAAGTAATTATTGGCCAAACACATTACTTCTATTGGTTACCTGGCCGTCTCGATTACCACAGTGTTCAAATCTTTTCTCTACGTCACGAAAACTGCCTAAGATTAAACCAAACTTGTCGGTTACCTCCGAATGGCCACGCCTAGTTCTCCATTACACTGATAAGGGAAGAAGCCAATGTCTTCCCTGGTTGTACCAGTGCATTATTAACATGTAATATAATATGTTGCCTTAAACGATCAGCTGGGTAAAATAAATCCTTCATTTTAGTTTTTTCGGGCAATTACTGTCATTTCCCCCAAATTCACTTCGAGCAAGCATTTAAATATTCATGTTGAAAAAAAAACCCACCAAAAACAACAAAATATACGTACATTAGTACGTTCATTCATCACGTTTAACTTCAAAGTAAAAGTCGAAATCAAGAAGACGCTGGAGTGCCTAACACACATCTATCTTCTTCTCTGGTTTGACCGTAGACAAGAAAAACGTCCTTTGATTATACACTCAAAGTTTCCCAGGTTTTTTCACCTTTCAAACCACAAAGTTTTGTAAGTTCAAAATACTTTCTGGTTATTTTTTTATTATTATAATAATAACTCTGTATTTTTCAAAAAATGTAAAATTAAGTTCAGAGTTTAGCTATTACAGCAGCTTTATATTGTAATCGAATGTAAAATTGGCTCGTTTGGTTCACCCCATCCTATCTATATGATATATATATATATACTCTCACACACACTCACAAATTTTTGAGAGTATAAAAGGTAGATGGTTATAGTGGAAAACAGGCAGATAGGCGCAAAAATATATATAACTACTGTATTCTGTCGTATTGTTTATTTTGTTCAAAGCACATTTTGATGTTTAAAGAAATGACTTCTCATTCCTTAGCTCAATATAAAGAACTCGTTTATGTGAATTCTATTTTGTGATGTTCTACAGTACCGTTTGTATTTTGAACCGAAAGTAGAAGGATGATTATACATAATACACTATGTAAATATCGCTGTTTAGCTAATACAATATTTCACAACAAAATTAATATTGTACGAATCATTGGATAGAGTCAAGCCCGTTTAGTACCACTTGCACAATACCTCTGCAGCTCAGAGTTGGCCTCTGACCACAGAGAAACAAAATACCTCTACGAGAATATAGAAATAAGTGTATAAGAACCACACATCGGCGCAATTCACTCACCTATGTTTTACAAAGACCACAATAATTTATCTCTGACCTATATAGAGCAAAGAGCAAGAAGTTTTTAATTAATTAGATTTGACATTAAATTACTACAGTAAACACCAGAGAAACTTGTCAGAGTTTACAATTATAGCATGTTTTTTTTTATTCTGTTCCTCACATAAGGTTAAATATTAATTAATTATTGAAAAACATTGAACAAATAACTTAGAACTACCGTTGTAGAACAACGATTCGAAACAAGCCTTGCGGAACAACACCGAGCCAACATTCAATCCAAAAATAACAAACGCAAGATTCTTATTACATGAGTATAAATCAAATAAAACATATCGTATAGGAAAATATAATTAGATTTGAAAAGATAATATAAATTTCCTGGTACAGCAATTGTGTGTGTAAATTCTGAGATGCACGCTCTATGAAAAAATTATAGCCGTATGTTTTATTGGTTTAGTTAGAAAACTTAGCATCCTAAAGGTCTGTGTATAGAATTAAGGTGCTTTATATCCATTTATCTTTCTCGCACATAGATTTAAAAGTATTTATAATGTTAGTATTTTTTAATGACGTATTATTACAATTCAAACATCTCAAAACACGCACTTATCCATTCGATCTACAGATTACTAGGTATTCCACACATATATATCAAAACACGTGCTTATCCTTTAGGTTTACAGGTCACACAGTGACAAAACACGCATTTATCTGCTTAGTTTGAGATTACACAACGTTCGACACATATCTCAACCACTGTCCCAAAGAGCTGGGCGCATTTCTAAAGTAACTTGTATTAAGACAAAATCATCACAGCAACTGAATTAGTTTGTACTTGAGAAACAATTACGAAAACATCACGTAATCGCCTGAGAAACCAAACTGAATGTAAAAGTGTACAAGTTTAAGAAATTCAAAATGTTGGTTTCATTTATATATATTTATGTATATATGTATGTATGCTACAGAGTAGTGGTTCATGTTACTATATATATTTTACTGTTTTGTAAAGGTTTTAAAATGTGGTTTATAAGTTGTTTAGCTAATCTGTTGCATTACAACTTTAATACAAAAACATTTTTGCGCTCATTAATGCCTTTAAATTGTCTATAGAAGTACTTTGTATTTTTTACAAAAATCGAAGCAAGTGGTAGTGAAGTCGTATTGAGGTTACCATATATAGATAACAAACGTAATGACTGGAGTTTACTGCGGTTAAAAAGAATTCTATGAATAAAGAGGTGTAAGCTTTTACTACTAAATAATTTCACTTTACTATTTTACTTACTGGTTAAAAGCACCGTTTTCTAGTTAAATATTATTGTTAAAACTCAATGGAACAAGCTTAGTGTGACTTCAAAGAGTTTGTTTTTACATAATAATTTAGTAAAATTCGAGAGAGATAGTTTTCATGCAATCATTTAGTAAGACTTAAGAGATCTAGTTTTTATACAATCATTTAGTAAGACTTCAGAAAAGTAGTTTTCATACAATCATTTAGTAAGACTCCGGAGAGGTAGGTTTCATACAATCATTTAGTACGATTCCAGATTTGTACTTTTCATACGATAATTGAGTAAGATTCGAAAGAAGTAGTTTTTATACAATCATTTAGTAAGACTTAAGAGATCTAGTTTTTATACAATCATTTAGTAAGACTTCATAAAAGTAGTTTTCATATAATAATTTAGTAATATTCCAGATTGGTAGTTTTCTTACAATAATTTGGTAAGAATTCAAATATATAGTTTTCAAACAATAGTTATGTACGAGTACGTGGGTGTACAGCGTGTACTGATGGCTGGTTGTCTAATTGCAAGGTTTATAAACTGATTACTATTTTTCTCTTGGGATTTCTCTTTAGCTAACCCAACGTCTAAACTGTTACTCAAATAGCGCACCTACAACTGAGAGTGCAAAGCTGTTTGGAAGGATTCTCTCTTGAACTGAGGTCTTCGAAAAAACTGTTCCACACACTAGTATCACGAGACTACTCTCGAGCTACAATCGAAAACAAATAATCAAAACTGGGGATCTTTTTGAGTGGTGATCCAGCAAAAAAAAAATGTTTTATTTTATGCATCAAGTATTTTTAATAGTAGTCTTTAACAGCGTAAAACAGTCCTGAGCATACTGGCTTGCTGTTCGAAGTACCTTGACACTCTTGAACACGTTATGTACTTTCAACTGTGACCCTGCTCGCGGTACGATTAGACGTTTACCCAGCAAGTACTGATAGCTGGTCGACCACTCTCTTGGTCATTGGTTCTAAGCCGTGGACGACTATGCCTGAGCGTTGGGTCATAATGTGCCTTTCGGACTGAAAGTACTGAACGTTAATTGTTAGTTCTGCTGAAGCCTCATCAACATTGCATTAATTTGCTGTTTATCTTTTTATAAGATATATAGGTGAAATGAAGAAAACTAGTAACCAAACGCTGTGGTACTTAACAGTAATTTTTGCAATTTAATTTTCCGTTGAGAAAACGAACACAGCCTGTTTTATACTAAACTGCAGGAGAGAGCACGGTTGATGCGACGAGGATTAGTACCCGCGACCCTCAAAATACGAGTCGAACGCCTTAACCCACCTGGCCATGCTGGGCCTCGTTCGTAGCAAAATGAAAGTTTCAAACTCCAAGATCCATCTGAGAAAGTGTAATTGGTTTTGTGAAATATTGGAAGCTAAATAAAACATTTGAATCGCATGCGATAAAACTCCAGTTTTCATCCCAGTAAACCTGTCGGACAATTGGTGGTAACAAATCTAACAAATGAGTGAAAATCAAAGTTGTTTAACACTAGACGTGAGTTTTCGAGAACGAGATATTTACTAAACCTAGAAAATAAAATATTTAAATATTCAAACAAGACAAAACTCAATAACTTTTAAACCATAACATCATGACCGATACTGTGATAAACTGGTACCACGTCAACAGAATTTAATACGCAATAAACCTCAGCTTTCTTTGGGAGTTCACAATGAAACCTCTGTCACCTTTTATATTACTCTATGTGTGAGAGTGTGTACATATATATGTGTAATAATGGTGGCTAGTTGGATTTTAATCCTTTAATTTATCCACGTGCATATGGCATTTTCTTCATTAATTGTATTCAGTTTGTGATGGTTCTGTGTCATGTGACAGACAGGACAAGTTTTTTTAGTATTATGTTCCATTCTTTCTGTAGACCATTCAATTTACAATAAATGAGGTTATGTTTATTAGCTCAGCTGGTCGTTTCGATTTAAAGACAGAATCAGTTGAAGACGAGCTTGATAACGTTGTAATTGCTATAGTTTTCAGAAAATTATGTATGTGGTTATGTTGGTATGCATAATGTAGTTGTGTACGTTTTACGGTTTACAAACTTACTTGATGGTCCCCACAGTTTAGTTTTGTTTGTTTTCTTTTAATTTCGCGCAAAGCTACTCGAGGGCTATCTGCGCTAGCCGTCCCTAATTTAGCAGTGTAAGACTAGAGGGAAGGCAGCTAGTCATCACCACCCACCGCCAACTCTTGGGCTACTCTTTTACCAACGAATACTGGGATACTATGTCACCTTATAACGTCCCCACAGCTGAAAGGCGAGCATCTTTGTTGTGACGGGGATTCGAACCCACGAGATTTCAAATTACTCGTCGAGCGCCTTAACACACTTAACCATATTATACTTAAGAAGGTAGGGATTATACGACGTAAACTTAAGTTCTCATTGTTTCTGTCTGTTTTTTTTCATGTAAAATTCAGAAATAAGACACTCAAAATGAGGACGAACTATTGGACCCTACAATGTTCGAGAGATATCTAGCATAAAAAAATAAATTAAAAAACAAAGGTTTTTATACAGTTAAAACTGCGTTAATCGTAAATGTGGCGTTTATCTATATATCAAGACGACCATACTGGACTTAATTGTTGTTTATCAAATTCACAGTGGGCTTACGCTTTTATGATTTAGCGACCGCGCGTGCGAGTGACTATGTAACCCGGCTGATAACCCCACATAATCAAAGGTATATACGACAAAAGACGGTTACCATGGTAACCAATGAGGCATAAAGGCACCTACATATTTACCTTGTAATTTTCTTTATATAGAAAACTCACTTATCATCTCTGTCCACATCAAGTTCCTCTGTGTATACCTCTGTATATTCATATAGATACACCGCCTATTGTACAGAATGCCATGAAACAAAGGCAGTAAGTAATTCGGTCTCACTGAGTAAACAGCGAACCTCTTAATGCTCTCCGGCAAAGCATATAAATTTGAAAATTATTCTTGATTCATGGAGATAAAAGGTAATTTTTCGGAAGGTACCTTCTGTTAAGCAATAGATTTCGAGGTTTCATTGTCCAAAGATTGTGTCTTTAACAACACAGTTACTTAACTGAGAGAGAAAAAAGAACATTACTCGTCGGTTTAGATGCTTGTTTTACGGTCTTTCTCTTCGGCCTCCTTTCGTTCTCCGAAAATTTATTATCTTTAATAGAAATAACATCAATAAGCTCAGAGAGCGATACTGGCCTATAGCGTCGCGGTCTATTGTTAGTTGGCATTAACTGTAAAGAGACAGGAATAGCGTTAAAACAATTCGACCTCGCGCAAGGAGAATCAGCAGTTTAGAATCACAAACCTAACTTATGTAAATTTATTGTATAATATTTCTGTTGTAGAGTGATGCATTCTTATCTCTCCTGGGTTACCTTTTCTTGTATTTACATCCACTTATCTCTACACCCCAGGTTCCCTTTCTATTTATTTTTTTACCAAAGTCTAAATTTATGACAATATTTCGAGATATCTGTCAAGATATCCCGAAAGAAAGACTGACAGAATAAACATCATTGTTTTTCATGTTATATATTATTGAGAAACTGATGACGAGAATCGTTGTTTATCAGCTTACATACAACCGAAAAAAACAAAACAAATAAATATTCTCTTAAGTTTTACAAATGATTTTGTACGAGCTTTGGTTTGTTTTTCTTGTTTTCGAATCTCGCGCAAAGCTACACGAGAGCTATCTTTACAGTGTAAGATTAGAGGGAAAGCAGCAAGCCATCACCACTCACAGCCAACTCTTGGGCTACTCTTTTACCAAAGAATAATGGAATTGACCATAACATTATAACGCTCCCATGGTGGAAAGGGCGAGCATGTTTGGTGTGAGGGAGTTTCGAACCCTCGACCCTCAGATTGCGAGTTGAGTGCCTTAACAGCCTGGTCATGCCGGGCTCCACTGTGAATAAAGGTAGATAACAGTAGACTATAGTAGGATCAAATTAATTCGATTTAGAGACTATATAGAGTCCAACTGAGTACTTTACACTGTGAATGAAATTAACGACAACAGAGCAGAATCGGGTCAAACCATACGATACGCTAGGTTAATTTATGCGACTGGAACTCGCAAAATGCGACGTATGTATTGGCGACAGAAATACGCAATTTTCTAATGCGACAAAGATTTTTCACTCTTTATTTATCCAAATTAACATAAGTTTTATTCATAGAATATACACGCAAGAGACAAGTGTCTGTATTATGATGTGCCAAACTTATTAATTCCTGTTTCGCATTTTTGTTGTTAACTTATGTGCTTCTGTGAAATAGAGATCACGTGTTTTGCTGGACGTCAACATTAAAACACTCTTTTCCGATATTGTTTTAAATATTTGTGTTGTCATATATACATGCAAACGTGCTTTTTGTTCTGTGTCAACGTATCAGATGGCATTTTGCGTTATGAATTTATTCCATATGAACGTAGATGATGACGCTGTATTTAAAGAGTTTATTCTATAACAACGTAGAGCGCAACACTTTATATTTCTGTGATGAATGGTAAGATTGTGACAAGGGTTTAATGATTTACATTATTCGAAAAAATGCAGTAGTCAAGAATGACGTTTCTTGTTTACACATTTGTGTGAACGTAAGTAATCATCGCAGGTGTTTATACATTTGTGCGAACGTAAGTAACCACCAGGGGTGTTTACGCATGTGTGTGAACGAAAGTAACCATCATGGCAACTGACACATGTATGTGAACAAAAGTAACCACTATGGCTGTTTTCACTTTTATTGCCTACATGTGTATACAAAAATAAAAATCCGAAGCGTGAAACTTGTTCAGCTTCTGTAGCACCAGGTACTGTGGAGTCTGTGTAAAACGTAACATTGTAAGGACGAAACAGTGAAGATCAACATACCGTTCAGATCCCGAGGACATTCGGAGCATTGCGATATTTCAGAGTATCGCGGAACTCCGAGTTTCTGTATTTGTTAGTGCTTCGTCCGTTCTAAAGACCTATGTCGGATGTCAATTGTAAATTCACAAAGGGGTTATTCACTCTCACGTCGTCTCTTTTCCCTGTACCTTCAGCCTCACGGATATCTTGGTGTATACTTGTCAAATAAAACACAGAAGCGAAGTGGCTCACCGAGTTCTTAATGAGGCGCGGGTTACGATCCAGTTCGAGCTTCCAAAGGTAACTGTTAAAGTGCATCCAGTCAAAGCAAGCACCCGAAGTGCTTATGTTTGTTTATTGGAAAGACAAGCTGTCGGGTAGATGAACGTGGTGCAGCTTTTGTTTTCCAATATTCAAATAATTTTGTTCATAAAGACTTAAGGATCGTGATTTACTGCTGAAAACGTTCTTTGTGAGAAATAAACACTTATTCATCAACTACCCAGTTTGTGAACGAAAACTGTAATTAAGAAGTTTGTCCTCCAGAGGGCTATTTGTTAGTTAGCACCACACCCCCACCGCGCAAGAACTGGTATTCAGCCTTTAAGTAATCTAAAATCAAAGCTTATCAACCTACCATGTATTTACTTTGGCATTAAACCTCAAGGTTGTTATTGATTTCAAGTGATGGTCATACAACCAGACCGTAATCTAAGCCCATAAGTATGTTCTCTAAAACTATAAAGGAGGTTATCTCCGCACTGCCGTGAGCTACGTTTTCAATATCTGTAAAACCAGGTGTGTCCAAACAGCGACCATAATTCATCGCAAAATGATGCATTGGTCTACCGCACGACGAGAAAATCTTCCCGGGCATTCTTCTGCAGGCGTTAAAACTACGGTGGTGCATTTCCCAAGAACCTAATGGAGGCTAACTTTTTCTGTACAATCTTCCGCTGTTTTCCAATCTGTTTCAGAGTTATCAAGGTACCCGGATATTCGATAAGATTAATTAAGGCTTCTAACAAGAAATTACAGCCACATCACAAACTTTCGTCACGACAAACTTAGGCCTTACTTTTATAACGCTGCGCCATATTCTTGGAAATAACGAACTCGGTCACATCACAAACTTTCGTCACGATAAACTAAATCGTTTCTTTTACAACGCTACTGCGCCTTATTCCTAGGAATAAGAAACGTGGCCACATCACAAATTTGCATCAAGGTAAACTAAATCGTTTCTTTTACAACGCTACTGCGCCTTATTCCTAGGAATAAGAAACGTGGCCACATCACAAATTTGCATCAAAGTAAACTAAATCGTTTCTTTTACAACGCTACTGCGCCTTATCCCTAGGAATACGAAACGTGGCCACATCACAAACTTTCGCCACGATAAACTTAGGCCTTAATTTCCAAACATTTCACAACTTTACGTCTTATTCTCAGAATCAGCAAACCTGGTTACATCACAAACTGTCGTGCTAAACTCAAGTATTACGTCCTATACCTTTCCATTCTACAAACTTTCGTCGTGGTAAGCTCAATCATTACTTTTACAATGTTATACTTTAGCCTTAAATACAGCAAAACTAAACTTGAAAAACCACTGTTGAAAAACATTTTGTACAACTTGGTTCATCGTATAGATTCTTTTCGGTCATCTAAAAACATTACACGAAACTCCCAAACTTCATTGGTTAAATAAAACTTCTTGTATTCTTTTTGCACTAGTAATATCAGATTAGTTAACCTTTAACTGTCCCAAAAACACATAAACACAGAAATAAGAGCATTTTTTCCATTTTTGTCCATTCCGATAAACAACTTATTCAATGTGTGATTTTCCCCCAAAACACACATTCACAGAAATAAGAGCATTTTTCCATTTTCGTCCATTCCGATAAATAACTTATGCAATGTGTGATTTTACAATAAAGTCGAGGCTTAGTTATTACCACCCGCAGACAGTGAATTCTACAGTTGTCTGTTAGGAACTTAGCACATAAAACATAATGGGCTGTCTCTGCACTGCCTGCCACAGATATCGAAACCCAGTTTTTCTAGCGGTTTGAGTCCGCAGACATTCCTCTGTGTCACTGGGGGGCCAATGATTTAGAAGTCGCAAATTGTTTCGGTGTAAATGTTTGGGGCCGTGGGTACGCTATAAAAATGACGGTGTAATCCTGCTATTGGGTGTAATTAAAGCATAACTGCCTTACTATTTGCACAACAGTTCAAGTAAGAGATGGTCATGCACATATAACTCCTTATGTAACTTTGCGAGAAATTCTAAAACAAACCATCCTTTTAAATGAGCAAGTAAACATGCATAAATTTTGAATTAAAAATCCAGAGAACTGCTTTTCAAAACCAATAAACGTCTTTGTTTGTTTTTGTACTTCGCGCAAAGCTACACGAGGGCTATCTGCACTAACCGTCCCTAATTTAGCAGTGTAAGACTGGAGGGAAGGCACCTAGTCATCATCACCTGCCGCCAACTATTGGGTTACTTTTTTACCAACGAATAGTGGGATTGAACGTCACGTTATAACGCCCCCACGGCTGAAACGGCGAGCATGTTTGGTGTGACAGGGATTCGAACCCGGAACCCTCAGATTGGGAGTTGAGTGCCTTGACCACCTAGCCATGCCGGGCCAGGTGTTGATACCTGCACTGGATAAAACGTATAAGTTGAAAAAAAATGGAATATCAACTGTTTTGAATTCGCAAATATTCAGCAGCTAACTTATTGTTGGTTTGAATCACTAGTGGATCATTAACACTAAATCCAAACCTATCATAAAGTAAACTTGCAAAATGAGTCTAACATTTGACGTATGAGGATCCTACTTTATTTTGCGTTCTGTATGAATTTAAGTGTTCGAAGATTCAAAATAAATTAGGGCTGAAGCCTGTAGCCTAACTAAACATTGTATCAAGTTACAGTTCTGAATTTTAGAGAGAAAAAATACCTAACTTTATTAATAAGATATATAATTTTAAAAACACGTTAAAATAGATAGATGATTGAACCACGGGGTATAAACACAGTTTAAATACTAGAATGATCCAATTGTAATAAATCTATTACGCAACTTACCTAATCCAGATCCATAGAGCTATTAAAGTGCACCGCAACACCTAGGAAATTAGTTAACTGCATTCATACACCCTTTAAGCACAGACTGTCCAAGATAGCTCAGATCAGGTTTCACGGTATACGTGACACATTGCATCAAGTTTCTCAAATCCACACCCATATCTTCTGAGCCAGTCAGCTTGACACCTGCGGAAAACTAGTAAAGACCTATGCGTGTGTATATGACTTTTATATTATGCGTTTCGTGAAGAAAAAAAAAAGACATCAGACATGTTCCAAGTGCATTGTTTTCTTTTTTTCATAAGCCTGTTACTGGTTCAGAAAACCTAGCTTGATCTGAAAACAATGAAATTAACTCTTTATTTGCACATGAATAGTAAGTGTGAAAATAAATTAGAACTGGCGAGTCAAGTTCAACTGATTACTAAATATCAAGCCATTTATCTGTAACAAATGGTGATGAAGAGTGTGAGAAATGGGATAATCAGCAGATAGCGAGAGTTAAAATGTTTGTATTCCTTTCTAGCAAGACTTGAATCCACGCGTTTTTCTGGTATTATAACGTAGTTAACCCTAACAGACTTGAAGTTTGGTCACTGATAGACTCATTTACTGTTAAAGAATTAGAAAGTGTAGGCCCAACATTGTTGAATGTCCTGACTTATAATTTTTGAAAGTTTTCAACGACACAAGCATATCATATGCAATCACTTTAACTGTGACTCTTAAATATTGTTATGTCATATGTTTCACATGTCTTCCATTTTATAAAACAAACAAAAAAGTGTTAGAATTTCTGTTTTATTTTTTTCTGAATTTCGCGCAAAGCTACACGAGAGCTATCTGCGTTAGCCGTCCCTAGTTTAGCAGTGTAAGACTAGAGGGAAGGAAGCTAGTCATCACCACACACCGCCAATTCTTTGGCTACTTGTTTACCAACGAACTGATCGCGTCATATTATAACGCTCCCACGACTGTGAGGGCGAGCATGTTTGGAGCAACGGGGATTCGAACCCGCGATCCTGAGATAACGAGTCGAACTTCCTAATCACCTGGCCATTCGGTACCGTTAGAAGTTTTAGAAGCACACAGTGACGTAAAACGTTTTGGTAAAACCACGAAGATACTGAGACTCATGTTTTAACTTGATTCAAGTATTTAACGCCTGATATCCAGGTTTGAATACGCTGAAATCGACGAGTGAATTACCAGAATATCTTAACACTAATTATTCTAGTGTCCAACTATCATTGCGCTGAAATCAACAGTTTGATCACATGACTCCTATTTTTGATTACCCCAATTTCTACATATTTATGGCTCGGATATTTTCCTATTTATTATCTTGGTATCCATGCGCTTGCTGGTTGTAACGAAGTCTGCTGGTTCGATTACCTTAATGTTCGCATATTAATTACTTTGAATTTTCCGCTAATATTATCAAGGCCCACCTGTACTGAATGATTATGTTTGCAATATTGGGTTAAAGAATACCAAAGCTTCATACAGACATTATTAAATCAAAGTATTTGTGCATGAAACAGTAGCACTGAAACCATTCCACGTTATATGTACGCGGAAAACACAATAATAACTCCATTTCAAACTACTGCTAACTAAAAGTTAGAAGTGACTTTATTGTTATAATCAACATGCACTCTAATTTTATACATTTGTAGCATGCAAGGCTAAACCGACTCTATAGGATATTGGCTTTATTTTAGAACACGATATAACATGCAATACCAGATTGACTCTGTATTACAACACTGTATAACATGCAGTGCCACACTAGCTCTGTTTTATAACACTGTATAACATGCAGTACCAGATTAAGGCTCTGTATTATAACACTGTATAACATACAGTACCATACTAGCTCTGTTTCATAGTACTGTATAACATGCAGTACCAGATTGAGGCTCTGTATTATAACACTGTATAACATACAGTACCAGATTGGCTCTGCGTTAGAACATAGTATAACATGCAGTACCATACTAGCTCTGTGTTACAACACTGTATAACATGCAGTACCAGATTGAGGCTCTGTATTATAACACTGTATAACATACAGTACCAGATTGAGGCTCTGTATTATAACACTGTATAACGTGCAGTACCAGACAGGTTCTGTGTTACAACACAGTATAACATGTAACACTATACTGGTTCTGTATTTACAACACTCTATAACGATCCATGGAGTTCCATTTATTACCTCAAGAAACGCACGTTGGTTCACGCAGAGGAACAGTAACCACATACAGTTGGACATGACAAAAAGTGATCTGGTGATATGAGTCAAAATTTCCCCGTTTGTTGTATTTATAACATAAACAACCAGATTAAGCTTACATTCAGAACCACTGATCCAAGTTGTAAGGTGGGCATGTGGTTAATAGGGGATCGTAATCTTAAATACAAGTTTAACTCAGTGATTGCAACGAAAAGTAATATATTAATATTAAAAGTAATATATTAATATTAAAAGTAATATATTAATATTAAAAGTAATATATTAATCTAGAAAATATGGTTTACTCTACGATGTATTTTGTTCATAGAACTGGTGAGTATCTTTCAAAATGGCCATGCACCTATCAAGCACCTCGAGATGTCTACTTATTGACCGAGCATGCAGAAACCTGCAATAACAGCTCACAAAAGAAGAAATCAAAGTTGTCATGGTTTATAGAATATGGCTTGTAAAACTAATTAACCAACGTTCTTATATATTGATATAAGTTAACAGCTATTTTCTCTCCTCGTGTTAGAGTGCCAGGAGTAAGACGTAAGAAATGTGAGTTGGAACACATATACCTGCACTAACATGTTATAGGTCTTAATAAACGGTAAGCAAGTGTTGTAAACAGAAGTTAAATATAATGGACAGCGTATTCGTAACATTATACGAGTTCTGTTTTCACGGGTGCTTTTGAATGAAAAAGGACCGTCATAGCCAAGTGGTTAAAGCACTCAACTCGTTTTGTACACGTCAAATCGAATCAGTCTTTCAGGCTCTGTAAAAGAGAGGAAGAATTAAAGATAAAAAATTATGTCCGCAGCTAAAATATAGAAATGTTTCTATTGTTAAGAAACTCTAAAGTTTGCATTCTTCTAGAAAGTTAAGATGTTATACTAACTTAGCCGGGACAAGCAGCTACTTTATCTAATTAAAACTTAGAAAATGAATTTGCTGATGAGGAGAGATGATCCCTTTCTCCAGACATTATAATGTTACAGTCAATCCCATTCTTCGTTGATAAAAGAGTAGCTCAAGAGGGGGTGGTGATAAGTAACTCTTTTCCCTCTTGTTTTCACTGCTAAATTATAAATGTATATCGCAAATAGCCCTCGTGTAGCTTTGCGTGAAATTCAAATACAAATAGACAAAAGCATAAACACTCTACAATTCTCAAACGTTAGTTTGTACCCTGGTGATACTTGCTATTAATGTTTTAGCTCCGAATTTCGTTAACAGAAACATATAAAACATGTAAGTTTTGTTCTCAAAGCTTTCTCTAACAACAACTGACCAAAACGTCCCAGTTTATGTTAACATTTCTTTTTATTTTCATAAGCGATTAAAATAATAGAAAATTAAACATGTATATGTATGCAAGTACTGATAATCGAAACCTAGTTAGTTTTCTACAGTGACAAAATTAACTCAAGTTACAGCCTTACGAATACTAGTTGTAAGTTGTTATTTATTCTTTTAAGATTATCTTTGTCAAACGAGGCGCTATGTTTGTATGTTTTGGGCATATGGATTTATATAGAATTATAAAGCAGTATGTTTAGACAGAAAAGTTTACTTAACATACATTCGTCCTAAATTCTTAAGTCTTTTGGCTCACGACTATTAGTTATTTATTACAGTAAATATTCGAATGTTTTACTTTCTTTTCAAAAAATATATCAAATACGTTAATTTAATATTGTTCTATGAATCAAAAATGTCCAATATTTTAAGGCTAAGTTAGTCAGGTCTTACTCTACCTGATGATCGTGCATTCTGACAATAGCCCTGAAATGTAGTTTCTATTATAAAATGATCCGTCACAAAGCTGTCATGTCTAAAGCACACTAATGCTCTCTGCATGCATTCCATAGTTTATCTGTTGTATGAGGACGACATTTTTTCAGTACCCGTTTCAACAGTTTCGTCGTACGGAAATCAATAGGTGCTGTGTCCGGCAGCTTGATCGTGTGTCTTCATATGGAAGGGCAGGAATTCTTGTTTCATTTTCAAGGTGCTCGAATCAGGATATAAAACGTATCTGGACGAGATTTACATTGCTTTTCTAAGAGATAATCCTTTAGCAAATTGCATGCTGTGCCTGAGACACGTGGAGAGCTTCTCATACTGACTTTTGAGTTTCTAGACTCACCTGTTAAAAAATCCTGTACTTTGCTCACCGTGGCTGGAATACATCTTGTCACGTGTCTTTTAGATGGTCCTTGTGCTCTAAATCGGTCCATATTCTTTTGTTTTTTAATGTCATTACGTACAAGAGATACTAACTTCTTCGAAATTATGATCCGAGTGTATGAATATCTTTCATGGAAAACAGTTGTTACATACCCTTTCTAAAGACGATTTATTTTCCGTAACCTGACACTACTTACGCAGCTCAAAGTAAAGTCCTGAACTATCATTTCATTCCACCGCGATTTTATATAAAGTGTGATTGTCACGTGATATCGTCTGAATACCTGTCACTCAACTATCAGATGATTGTTCCACGAAAGTCACATGGAGTACAATAAATACTATTTGTTCACTGCATCACAGATAGAGTTTCCGTCTGAAATGAAATTATCATCTCATTCCATTGCGTCTACAACTAATATTGTCAACAGTATGTATCTAATGTTTATTAGCATTAATTCGTGGATATTCTACAATGTCTAAAAACATAATGAATAAACAGACGTTTAATCCGATTGTACTGTTGCATTAAGTATCTGATAGTGAAGACTTCTAGTTTGACTTGCTGAAATGTTATCCAAGGTTCTTGATGACGAGAAACCCACTTGAAGTAAAAAATTATCTCAAGACGGCTAGTTTGGTTTGTTTTGAATTTCGCGCAAAACCACACGAGGGCTATCTACGGTAGCCGTCCCTAATCTAGCAGTATAAGACCAGAGGAAAGGTAGTTAGTCATCACTACCTACTGCTAACTCTTGGGCTACTCTTTTACCAACGCATAGTGGGATTGACCATCACATTATAACGCCCCCACGGGTAAAAAGACAAGCATGTATGGCGTGATGACGATTTGAATCTTCTACTCTCAGATCACGAGTCGAGCGCCTTAACCACCTAATCATCCCGGGCCCAAGACGGTTGGTTAGGGCATTAAGACTTCTATTGAAGTAGACTACCTTATTTTAATTGAAGATTTAATACTCATATTAGCTGTCTTGAGATACGCTATGCAGGGTGTTTTATGAGTTCAATCGGAAGACACTAATATTTCATAACAAGATTTCTACTTTTAATGAATTAAAGTTGTACTTTAGGTGCAAAAATGTACGCAAAGAAATTATTCTAACTGCATTTTCCTCAAATTTCTAGAGAAAAAGGGTTTGTTTGTTTTGAATTTCGCTCAAAGCTACATAAGGGCTATCTGCGGCAGCCGTTCCTAATTTGGTAGTGTAAGACTATAGGAAAGTCAGCTAGTCATCACCACCGACCGCCAACTCTTGGACTACTCTTTCACCAACAAATATTTGGAATGACAATAACATTATAAAGCACTCATGTCCGGAAGAGCAAGCGTGTTTGGTTTGATAATTATTCGAACTCGCGACCCTCAAATTACGGGTCGAGCTCCTTAAAAACACCTGGTCATGCCAGGTCCAAGATAAAATGGAAGGAAAATAATTGGTATAACTAAATCTTTGAGCTGTTGAAAAATCATGAAATCGTTTGTTTATTAAGCGATAAGCGTGTGAACAAGAACAAAGTATTAAAGTCTATAATTTGCCCTTACATCAGAGGAAAATAATATTAAAGTCGCATTGAGTTGTGTTTAATGTTCAATAAAACGCTGATAAATAAATAATCATAAATACGAAAAAAAATAGAGAAAAAGACACAACATAATAATGTGCTCAAGAAAAACATTTATTTATCTGATTAGTGAATGTAAAGAAAACCGTGCATGTATTATCTGTAATGACGTTTACTTTTTGTTTTATAGTAAAGCCACATCGGGCTCTCTGCTGTGTTCAGAGAAGGGAATCGAACTATAGAGACGTATTAATTTAAAAGAAATGACCAAACTGTATAGTAACAAATCGCCATTTATCATCACAGTTTTACAAAAGATATGGGTTTAGTTAGCTGTTTTTTTTTTGGCAGAACTTCATGAAACACAGATAGATATTTGGAAGACACATAACTCTTAACAGCAGAGAACAATACGTGTATTGCTTTGACATATGGTTATGACTACATAGCCAGGAAGAATAATCCGTATGAGCGAAATATTTATGATACTATTTGTGATAACGAGCAAGAGAAAGAATGTAATACTTTTATTTATAAACATTGCGGAATTTGTAATTTGTCAGAGAGGAAGTAAGTTTAGAAATAGGCAGTTGATAGCCTCAATCTATTTAATGTAAAATAAAAAGAACATATTAACATGTCTGATGGTTCATTTATCTTCAAAAAGATTGGACTAAATTAGAACGTATGTAAAATATAGCGTGTATGTACAATTCAACCCTGAGGACAAAGGAAATTTTCTGTCAACAAACCTGATGAAACCGGCGCCAGGAATATCAGGTTTATATATACGCGAAACAATTATCGTTGGTGGCAAGTTAGTTACTCCCCCCCATTCAATTCTATTCAAAAGAAAAACGGAAGGTAAAGTAGAAACTTCTGTTTATGATCGTTCAATCGATTAGGCTTAGCAGAAAAACTTCCTTTAAGTACAAACCCTAAATTCTTCTGGATTCTTAATGACATACGTTCTATATGCCATTTTTCAATGAGGTAAATATCTCTCTTTGGAGCTGCTATACATTTCTCTTGCATTAGACAGAGCGTCGATCTCCATAAGGATTGCTAATTCTTATATCCAAGATAGCAACCCATTCATACACATCATAGCAACGCTTATAGAATTCACTACCACCAAAACTAACGTTATGTTCGATGACCAACACTACCTAAAAAAGAGAGAGCGTCGATCTGTTCAGTTTGCGACAGCGTGCTAAGTTTTGACCTTTCCGTTCCCGAAGCTTCAGCTCTCATCAACGTGCTACTTGCAGGTGGAGGTTCTCAAATCATGCTGTGTAACAGTCGTAAAGTTTTATCTTTACACAATAGAAAAAAAAGTAGTTATTCATCTAGTAATTTTGATACCATAAATTATACCACGAACATCTCTCTAGGACATGAGCGTATTGTTAACGACTTGCCTTCAGCTAGACGTAAAGTTATGCTACAGAACAATTTGGTTTGGTTTGAATTTTGGGCAAAACTACACAAGGCTATCTGCGCTAACTGTCCCTAATCTTTAGAAACGATGGACTAGAATGAAGGTAACTTGGGCTTCTCAGTTTTGTTAACGACTGATGGATGGGATTTACCGTCACATTATAACGTCCCCACGTCTGATGAGCGAGCATGTTCACTGACGGGTGTTAAAGCTCGCGACCTTGGATTGCAAGTTTAGTGCCCTAACCAAGAGATAAACTGGGCAGTGAAAACATTTTATTATATATACTTTGTTGTTTTGAATTAAGCGCAAAGCTACACAATGGGCTATCTGTGCTCTGCCCGCCACGGGTATCGAAACCCGGATTTTAGCGTGTAAGTCCGCAGACAAACCGCTGAGCCATTGGGGGGCTATTATATATACAGATACGATCAAAGCTGAAGTTATCAGATAAACAAAATAAAATCATTTTATTGATTGATTGTTTGTATTTAAGCATAAACGTACAAAGTGAAGTATTGGTGTTGCCCCCCCCACAGGTATCGAAACCCGATTTCTAGCATTATAAATCTGTCTTACGTTTTATAGTTAAGTAAATTTGCTGCGGGTAACCAATGGGAGAGTATGAGCGAATGTTCAGTTTATCTCCTCATAACAGTAATTAAAAAAAAGGTTTTACTATATTAGCAGATAAACTGAAGATTCACCCACACTCTCTCATTGGTTACCCGGAGCGAAGGTACTTAATTAAAAAATATAAGAACAAAATTTTCTTGTATAAATATTTGTAAGTTTGAATTTATCACAAGACGGCTGAATTGAACATTGATACCTTCACCAAAATAAAGCAAGGTACAGGTAAAAGTGCTCACATGCATACCAGTCATCCTGATAAACACTTTTACTTAAAGTAGGTTGGTTTCTTGTCGTCATGAATTACTTCACCACTGCGATTATACGAGAAGTGTAAGCCTATAGCGTTTCTTTGTGTACTGTGTTATCTGTTTAAACTCCATTGTGCCTGAAATTACCTACATTACTCCATTGTTAACTGTACGCCCTCATGCGATCCTAACGAAACTAAGAAACTTAAACCCCAAAAAAATTATGAAGAGTGACATTTATTTTATCCAACAGCGTTAAAAGGAAAATTTAATCCCTAATTTTGTGAAGGTAAAACTATCCAAGAATATTAATCAGTGTACAAACATTATCCACAGTTTAAAAACAACAACAAACTACTGAAAACCATATTAAACACAAAATATAAATAACTAAATGACTTGCAGAAAGAAAAAAATGGATCTAGACTATTCACTGGACTGTTGCATTCAACCAGACATTTATGGACTCATACAATGCAACATCAATCAGTTCAGTGGTAAGAAAGGCAAGAATCTAGGTAAGCTAAGGTGCCAATAACAACAAAGACGCCAACACTACCTCTTTGTTAACCTGAAGATGACTTAAGAAGGTCGAAACGTTGTTCTCTGCTTCATTTTGGTTGAAGTAGTAATACCCATATCAGCCGTACTGAGATGCATTTTTTTCGAGTTTCTCGTCATCATAAATATCTGTATGTTTGTAAAAAATACAAGATATCTAAATTTAAAACAGTGATAAGTCATACGTGGTGCAATGCTAAAGTTAAGAAAAAAACTCGTTGATGACGGACACTGCTCTCCTGGTGCACTGAGAGATTGGAAGGACATCAGTTAGTCAACAACACTTACCAGGAACTCTTGTCTGAACAAAACATGAAATTTGACAATCGATGTTATAAAGTACCCATCACTCCAAATTGTGGAGTGCGCACTGGTTTCAAAGAATTGCAAAGTCTAACCTCTGAGTATGATAACCACAAGGCCAGAAGTAATTAATTCCAAGATAGCGTGCAGTCGCTGCTCTTTAAGTGCGTTCATAAATGAAATCAAAACTAAGCGTTTCAAACTAGATCTTTCTGACAGTAGAATAGAGACTTATAATTAACCAGAATAAAAATTAAATTTCATTCGAAATGTAAAACCGCTGACAATATCGAGATATTTTTCTCATTCGAGTGTTTTATAAACAGGTTTTTAAAAATATGTCTGAAAAAACACGTGGTTATACAATAGATTAAGAATTTTTTAACTTATTTATTTTTAGTTTTATCTCCCATACTTATGACCCATCATGACCAGGTAGTTAAGGTACTCGACTCGTAATCTGAAGGTCGTGGGTTCGAATTCACGTCACATCAAACATGCTTGCCCTTTGGCGGCGGTTGGTGATGACTAGCTGTCTTCTCTCTAGACTTACAATGCTAAATTACGGACAGCTAGCAAAGATAGCCTTCGTATAGCTTTGCGCGAAATTCAAAACAAACAAACACAGGATTAGTCATATTTCAAAGCTCCCCGCTAGTGCTGCGGTAAGTCTATGGATTTACAACACTAAAATCAGGGGCTCAATTCCCCTCGATGGGTTCAGCAGATAGTCCCATATAGCTTTGCAATTAGAAAACACAAATTTTTGCCATGAAACGGGCCTGAGTGCGGTGTTATACACTGGCCCAAAGCTGTAACAATTAATATTTGTAACATCAATACCCAAATACCCACACAAAGAAGCTCATATTTCAATGGTCAAACGCAAAATACGTAAACATTTCACACTAGCACTTATATAAAACAAAAAATATTGTGTTCAAATCTGACATCTCGAATTATACTATGATCGTTTGTGGTTGTAACAGAAGGTTGCACTAAATCACATTGTAAAAGGATACCAAGCTTAATTTAGTAGCAAGTGAAAAAGTACATGTGTAAATAGAGAAAAAAGGTATAAGCTTATTACATTTTATGGCCAGAATGCGTGATAAGTAGTTCAGCATTATCAAAACACCCGTCTCATACACACACATGTATGTGATAGTTTGTTGTTTTTGAATTTTGCGCAAAGTTACACGAGAGCTATCTGCTCTAGCCGTCTCTCATTTAGCAGTGTACGGCGAGAGGAAAGTCAGTTAGTCATCATTATCTACTGCCAACTCTTGGGTTACTCTCTTGCCAACGAAAAGTGAGATTAGCCGTCACATCATAATGCCCTCAAGGCTGAAAGAGCGAGGATATTTGTTGTGAAAAGGATTTGAACCTGCGATTTTCAGTCTAGCGGCCTGACCACATAACCATCAGAAATGTTTATGATAAAAAGTTATCAATTCAAAGTTTTTTCACTAACAATAAAAATACGTATTACATAGACTAAAAGATTGACATGGCAAGAGATCCAAACGTGGAAAACTGAGGTTTCAAAAATTCTGTTAATGTAAGAAAAGCGTATTTTGTTATCCTCATATGAAATGGATGTACAATTACTTCTTGTCAACTTCCTAAAGGACAAAGACAATTAAAATTTAACACTTTAAGATAAAGGGATAGATTTGTTGTATTATGCACAAAACTACACAAAGAGATATTTGTGTTCTGTCCAGATATATCTGTGTTCTGTATCAATTCAAATCGCCTCTTTAAACTTTACTATTAAACCACGCTATTATATAGAGAGCAGACTCAATGCATCCTTAAATAATTAATTTTAAGTTTCAGCTCCTCAGTGTATGCTAATACACATTCTCAGTGAGTCGAATTGCCGCTTTGTTATTTTAAAATTTTCTTTTCTGATATCAGCATCATATTAGAATTTGGGTTTGTTTTGAATTTCACCCAAACCTACACTATCTGCACAAGCCGTCCCTAATTTTGCAGTGTAAGACAAGAGGGAATGTAGCTAGTCATCATCTCTTACCGTCACTCTTTGAAGCGACTCTGTTACCAACGAATAATGGGATTCAATGTCACATTATAACCAACCCACGACTGTGTGATGTAACAGGGATTCGAGATTATAAGTTGAGTGCCTTAACATCTGATGACGCCGAGCCTTAGAATCAGGAAGGAATCCACAGATTATATAAGTATACTAGCGAAGGTATCCGTTTTGTATGAGTTATTAGACTGAATTTTATATGCAAAAACGGCTCGTTTGGGTTTTTGCATATAAAATTCTCAACAAGTGGGTTTCTCGACATCACTAATTATTAGACTGACATATTTCAGCAAGTACATAAAATTTATCATGAAAGTATGTGTGTGTTTTTCTTATAGCAAAGTCACATCGAGCTATCTGCTGATCCCACCAAGGGGAATCCAACCCCTGATTTTAGCGTTGTAACTCCATAGACTTACCGCTGTACTAGCGGGGGTCATCACGAAAGTAAAAATATCAATCCAATTTGAAACTTAGATCCCTTTTCAATTAAATAATTTTTTGTTATATCATTAATGTTTTAAATCAAAACAAACAAACCTATTTAATCAACAGAGACTCTACATTAATAAATCAACAACTATCATTCTAGTTTTGTTGTTTGTACATTTCATTTTATACTTTTAGTACATAAATTAATAACGATATTAGGTTATACTTTTGTTGCTAAGCAACGTGAGATAAAAACCATCGTTGGAACGCATTGGCTTATATATATTTATTTGTATATCACAAGTTGTTAATTTTATATACCAAGAGGTATATACTATGGAGAGCACGTGCACATGGATAAGTAATTATGCCCAGGTGCACAACCTCGTGATCCACTAAGTACAGGTCCAAATTTTGTTTTTAGAATCTTCCCTCGTGAAGCTCTGACAAGAACAAACACGTCCTTTTATTATTATAAATTCACTAACATCAATAAGTTACTGCATATTGAATTTGAGAGTGTATCTTATTTCATAATGTTTCCTGGTAAGCCAGTGGTATGTTTACAGACCCGCAATACTAAAATTAGGGATCGATCAGATTGAGATAGGTTATTTCATAGTTACATACAGCCGAATGTTGAAAATATAAACAATAATAATGTTATTTAATTAAAAAAATATTTTAATAGATTTCAATAAGTTACATTTACATTTTATTGCTACTATATTTAACTAGTTCATTCGGCTTAGAAAGTGAAACTTTAATAGATGATGAAAAGAATTGAGCTCTTGGTATAATATGAAGTAATACTTACGAAATACGTTTTGTTGAAAATAAAAAGCTAAAGAAATAATTCATGTTAAGTGAAAACACAACGTACTGAAAATTAGAAAGGATATAATTTGGACAGGAGATATAATCTGACAGCATAGCGGTTATCCATTAGCAGGTATAACGAACACATATATGGATGGATAAGAAACATGTTATTTAAGCAGTAAATCTGAATGTTCTGGGGGTATTACTGATTTTTTTAAAGCTTTCTGAAGTTTAAAGCTATTGTGGTAACGTGCTTAATAATTTCCTCTTTCTTTGCTTTTAAGTGACTAAAAGTCGCGCCAAACATGCTCACCCTCCCAGCCGTGGGGGCGTTATAATAGTACGGTAAATCCCACTATTCTTTGGTAAAAGAGTAGCCCAAGAGTTGAAGGTAGGTGGTGATGACTAGCTGCCTTCCCTCAAGTCTTACACTACTAAATTAGGGACGGCTAGCACAGATAGCGCTCGAGTAGCTTTGTGCGAAACTCCAAAAACCAACCAAACCAAACCAGGCTAAAATTTCATTGTTTTTTGTGTTTTCTTATCGCTTTCCTTTCAGAAACACATACCAAACGTTATTTGCTCGATTTCTTGAATACAGTAGAATTTCCAGATATCAATATTACGCAATTTTATGCGTATTAGTTATTATTTGTAAAATAAATAAAATAATAGAATTTCCTCCATTTCTGGAAAGTTTACAAATTTTGTCGATCGTAGTCTGAGAAAATAAATCTTAAAAATAAACTAATATGAAATATACTCTAGGTAGCAGGCCAGTTGTGGGAGATAATGGCGGGTATAGGTTTTGGGTCTTCGCTAAATACTCAAACTACAACAACTACTCCATCATTTGGTTTTGGTAGTATAGCTTCGACTGGACAAAGTAAGTAATCAAAAAGAAATTAATTATTAAAAAGGATAATACTCGGATATCTTGGCAACGCTAAAAGTAACATAGTTAAGTGGACATTGTAAGCCGTGTAAGGTTAGGCTTAGTAATATTAATATAAGCGATAACATTACTAGGCAACACAGATGTGCATTTTAAGAAACCACTTACACGTTTTCTTATACTTACAACAAAGTTAACTACAATTTAGAAATATAAATTATACTAAGTTACAGTTAAACGAACTGCTTTGGTATGTTTTGTTTTAGTGTTGCAATATTATTTTCATAATCTTTTATATATTTATATATGTAATACTACTAAATTTATACCAGAGTTAGTCACTGTTATAGTTTTCATTTTCAAAAATGCTTGAAGATTTCACTTAGAAGTTAAATTCTTGAAAGTTGAAATATGAATAAGTTGGAGGTTATTGGAAGTGGTTTAAAAATAGATTTCCAGTAATTTTAATGAATTGGATTTTTTTGTTTTGTTCATCAGCGACGAACATGTAAAAATTTGTTGTTATGCTTTACTGTTAAGACTCTTTATAATAGCAGAAATACATCTATATTTATTTGATATGGCAGTGTATAAAAATTATGAACATAAATGTTTAATTAATGTCATGATCCATACATTTCCATAGGACTGATTTCAACTATACTCAGCAAATTTTGAAGATTGTTTTTTGATTTAGTTATAAGACATATGTTTTTCATCAGTTATGATGCCAAAGTAATATTTAAGTGTGAAATGTCAAGTGCAAAGTAGTATTCTAATTTAATAAAAACATCAAAATTTTTTTTAAAAATGTGTCCTCAATGTATGATTATCAGCTAAAAAACATTTAAAATATATTGACAATTGATATTGTCACACTCCTGTAAAATGTAATCTTTATTACATTTCAAAGAGATGATTGTGTATGTGAAGAAACCATTGGCTTTATGCCAGTTGGAGTATTTTATAGTTTTGGTTTTTATACCTAAGGAAATATATTGACCTGTTAGAGAGGTTTCAGAGAATCATTAGTATAATGGCTTTTGATTTATTTACACTTGAGATTTAAAAGAGAAGCTAGATTGCAGTTTATACAATTTTATTTTTTACTAAGAGGTTATTAGAGGAAGAAGATTGATAACACTATGTAACACAAGTTGTGTTCCTGGATAGTATGTGTTATTTATTTATTTCTTGTGTTGTAAAAGTACAGAAAATGGCCATTATTCCCTTCAAACTTTGCTTTTGTGACCTGGATAGTGAAATTTAGAAATTAACCTATTTTCTATGCAAAAACAGGCAAATTTTCATTTATGTAAGGTCTGAATAAAACAACATATGAATCAAGATTTACAGATATTTAGACTAATATTATGCAAAAATGCTTAGAATGAGTAGTTTTTCGTGATTAGCGACTGTAATGTAAATCACTTTCATGTATTAGCCCCCAATTATAGTCTCCCATCATGTTTTCATTATACGCTCCTTGGTAGTGGCATTCAAAGTCCAATATATCTTGGTGGAAGAGTTTGCCTTTCTCCTCTCAGTATGCTCCCATGTTCTTCTTGAATTTATCAAGATATCATGGACATGAACTTTCAGGGACATCCTGCAGCCAATTTTGCTGTAGTTCTTTACTAGAGCTTCAACCAGTTTCACATAATTTTCAGCCTTGTGATTGCCCAAGAAGCCCCGATTTACTGTGACAAAGCTGCCACAAGCTTTTTGGGGAATTCTGTGCACTGCAGGATCTTCTTTATTTGTGGTCAAAAGAAATCTTCAGCTTTGACCTTCGCTTCAGATGGCTTAGAGAAGTGTCGAAGGTACTTGAAGGCTGCAGACTCCTTATCAAGAGCTGTGACAAATTGTTTCATAAGACCCAACTTTATGTGCAATGATGAGAACAACACCTTCTGGAGGTCCACTAGTGGCTCACATTTGACATTGTGCCTCCCCACAGAGAACTTGGTCTGTTGTGGCCAGTGCTTCCTGTTGTAGTGTGCTGCAGTGTCCCTGCTGTTCTAAAGTCAAAGATAACAGGGAAACTTGGTAAAGCCTCCCTGGAGACCCATCAGAAATGTCATCATTTTGAAGTCTCCAATAACCTCCCAGTCATACTCATCATACTTCAAGGTTTCTAGCTTGAAGGTATTGATGCCATAGTATTTCTCTTTTAGGTGCACTGAATGAGTTAGGGGAAAGAGTCAGATAGTTATTCCTGTTATGGAGCAGCACAGTTTTGAGGCATCTACAACATTCTAGAAAGTTTTCGAAAATTCTTGTATGTTTGAGAAAATGCTCTTTCAGCTACTCAGCACTGAATCTACCTGAAATGTTCTGGAAAATGGGCAAATTTGAAAATTTCATTATCCAGATCACAAGAGCAAAGTTTGAAGAGAAAAATAGGTCTTTTCCATTTACTTTAGGCATAAGCAATTGGGAAATAACACTTTAATGTTATTTAACTTATGTAAATAGTGCCTCTACTAAAGAAAATAGTCATCTTATGAAAATTAATGTTTTTATTTATTGCTGTTTTCAGTTATTCTAATTATCCTAGTCTCATGTGAGTAGAGCTAGGCAATTAGTAATATATGCTAATTGATGAGATATGGAATTGTAAATCAAATAAATCTGATTAATCTATTAGAATATCTTACCTTCTACAACTAAGATCAGGGATTCAACTCCCCTCGGTGGACTCAGCAGATAGCCCGATGTGGCTTTGCTGTAAGAAAACACAGAAACACACACACACATGCCTTCTACAACCCATATAAGCAAAAATATAATAAAGGGTTTTTTGCTGCTGCCTTTTCAACCACTAAACTATTTTAACATGATATTTGTTATCTATTTTATTTTACAGTAGTTTGTTTTTGTGTTTTTTTTCAAGGTAATTTTTGGATTATACTTGGTTTTTAAATGTTGTTATTTGGGCATTTGTGAAAAAGTTTTTTTTTATTAGAAAGAAATTCCCAAAATTTTACTTACATATTTTGCCAAGTAATGTTAATTAAATACCACTATTAATTTTTCAAATGTGTACTAATTCCACACAGATCTTCTGTAAAACAAATCAATTGGTAATTGAATAATAAAAATACATGTTACTCTCACAATAAGTGGTAATAATGTTTTTATTCAAAGCAAGACATAATTACAGTTTACTCACTAAACAGTAAACTTCTCTGGTTGAACAACATTATTTTAGTAGATGAGTGTAATAACAAAACCTTTTTTTTATAACTATTGCAACACTATAAAATCCTGGTATATTTATTGAACAATAAAAACTGTACAAAAAATACTGTTAATTAGCCTTAATCAGTTTCCAGTTATTGATTTTTTTGGTTTGTACTGTGCAGATAAACTACTGAAACCTGATGATGACAAAACTTTCCTTGTACATTGTACTGTAGTTGCTGTATTAAACCTTTTATAATGATTTGTTTGTTATCCATTCATCTATAAATTGTTTAAGCTTACTGAATTTATTCCAAGTTATCTGATATCTTCTTGCTGAAGAATATTTGTTTATCTTTCAAGAAGATGAATTTAACACATAAATACTTTCACAATTCACAAGGAATATTTGGCTTATTTACAGAAACTACAAAAACAACTTAAAATCTATATAATTATTGTGTTAATAGATCCTACTTTATTCAGTTGCACCTTATGGTGCAGATTCCTTTACACAGTGAAGGGACCTGCCAGAGAATGTTCTGTTTTTTCAGTTTATCTTCTCTGGGATCTAAATATCCATCCACATGTTTGCTGTGTGTGGCAACCCGTGAAAGGGAGGAGAGAATCTTGCTGGTTTTGGGGTATATCCTTAACACACCATTTTGGTCTTGAATTCTTGTAGACAGGCAGACTTGGGGTGTCTCACCTCCTTAGTCAATTGGCTGGTCCACTTGGACTAGGGTCAACCAAGTACCAGTGTTGGATGCTCTCAATGGTTGTTGTGAACATTGTATCTGATGCTGGCATTTAAGTATGGTGCTCATGAAACCCTAGCATTGCTGCAGTGTTCTTGTTTAGCACTGTAGTGTGTCCACTTATAGGGCTTTATGGTGGGTGGAATCAGTGGGCACTAAAACATTTTTTTTTATTATGGATTCTCCTAAACAAAATGTATAAAAAATGGTGAGAAAACAGACCATTTGGAAACAACTATGTATTGAAGATTCTGAACAACAATCTTCAACTTCTTCATTACCTTTACCCTATTTTCTGATATTATATTATTTATCAAACATATCTTTAGAGTAAATGTCTCCCTTTTTATTTAGAAGGGACAAGAGGTATTTGCTGGCTCTTCTGAGTCAGTCAAAAAGCTTAATTCTGGTGATGTATTGGTGGAAACATCTGCTTCTAAACACAATGAACTCCTCTTGCAATTGAAGGCCATTGGGGATATACCCATTGAGGTTACTCCCCATGCTACTTTGAATTCATGATGAGAAGTTATTGTTGAAAGGGATTTGAAGAACATCCAGAGCCAGAGATCCTCATGGGTTTATCCACCCAAGGGGTTTCTGCAGTGAGAAGTATCTCCACTCGCAAAGATAGAATTATGATGCTGACTGGTGTCCTAATTTGGACATTTACATCACCACGTACACATGCCACCATCAAAACAGGTTACCTTAATTACAAGGTATGGCCATATATTCCAAACCCTCTTTGATTGCAGTGTCAACAGTTCAGTCACTCAGACATCATGTTATGGTCCCTTGACATTTGCTTATTGCAATGGCAAGGACCAAAAGGCTTATGAGTGTGAAATAGACCCTTATTGTGTCAATTGTAGCAGCTCTCACCCATCTTTTTTTTATTCATGTCCAAGATGGGTGGAAGAAAAAATAGGTACAGCATTTGAACACTGTTCGCATTTATTACCCTGAGGTTAGAAAGTTACTGTCCACTACTCCATCTGAGATGTATGCTGCTGCACTTCATTTCACTACTACAGTGAAAGTGCAGAGGGATCTCTCCATGCCTCTGAAAAAATCGTTCTCAAACCACATGAAAAGTCTTTTGCCCTCCATGGTTAAGAAAGCTGATGAATCAATGTCAACTCACATCTCTGTCCTTACTATTCTTTCCAGCAGATTCCTGAATCCATTTCTTTTGGTTCTGGATACAGGTGTTTCCTCAGGTCCATCTTTTCTGCCTCCAAGATGCAGAATGATTATTCATTCATACCCTCAGTTGGTGGGATCTTCTTTCAGTGAAGAGATCTGTCCAACTGACTCAGAGCAGGACGCATGGAGGTTGATAGACCTCCTTTGAATAAAGAAAATAAAGCAAAAAGACCTGGTCAAAAACACAAGTAAATGTGGCCACTTTGTTACAGTGGTTTTGTCAAAGTTTGTTGTCTAATCTGGATGACATCAAATCACTGGATGCTTTCTATCATTCTGTGTATCTTTCCATACAGGAAACATTTCTGAAAACTGTTGATACAGTCACACTTCGGCAGTTGTCTTTGTACAGAAATGACGTGTAATGGACAAGTGCATGAAGATGTGGCACTGCTGGTCAGTTAGCATGTGCCTATCCTGTTTTTGCCACTTGGCACACCCTTAAAGGCCATAGCTATCCATGTTTCCTTGTGTCATACCATCACTGTTTGCTCTCTCTATCTCCTGGAGAGAATTATGATCTATCAGACCTTGATGCTTTCATTTAACAGTTGCCATTTCCCTTTTTAATATTAGGAGACATTAACAGATTTAATCCCCTTTGGGGAGGTGCTAATATTGATGGGAGAGGTAGCTCTGTAGAGTGTATGCTCATAGATCACAAACTTTCTTCAATTCTAGTTCTTGTACTCATTTTTATGTACCTAGTTAGTCATTTACTGTTATTGATCTTTCAGTCTGCTCTTCTTCACTATTCTCCCACTTTTGATGGAGGATTGACAGTAACCCAAGAGACAAGTGATGATTTTCCTATCATTTTGTTAGAGACTGGCCATGGTTGATGTCACCTGACCCACGTTGCACGGTGGAAGCTGGATTAAGCCAACTGTCCCCCTTTCACTGCTGTCGCAGAACTTGATCCTGCCGTTCATAGATAACTGCATGGGAGCAATGACTGACTATTGAATATCCATACAGCTGTTCAATGTATTCCTAAAATCTCTACATGTTTTTCATAATATCCTCAATCGTGGTGGAATCCTATACCTGCCACATGGCATGGAAGCCTTAAAAATGGGCCTGGGATACCTTTTATAGGTATCCCAAACTTTCACATCATATTGCTTTTTAGATTAATGCCATCACTGGACAATTCCTTCTTACTGTTGCAAACAGACTTTATGTTGATGACTTCCACTTCTCATGCCAGTCATCGAACATGAAGTTTATTGAATGGCAGCTACTGACCATCCTCAATCACTTACTGAAGTAGATCATAACAAACAGTTTTACTTTTGCTTTCAACAGAGTATTCACCTTGATTCTGAACTCCGTGTCGGTGAAGTTGTGTTTCACGTGTTCCTCAAGAGAAAAGTTCTTGGGGCTTATCTTTGACTGTAAGTTGACCTTTATACAACACATCAAGCAGCTAAGAGTCAAGTGCACAAGGGAACTGAACATTGTCCATATCCTCTGTTCCACATCTTGGAGAGCAGATCGATGTTCTATGCTAAAGATATATCGTGCTCTCATTCAATCAAAACTGGACTATGGGTCTCTGGTCTATGGCTCTCCCATGACCTTGACCTTGAAGATGCTGGATCCTGTTCATCTTTTTGGACTTTGTGCACAGGGGCCTTTTACACTTCTGCAGTCCATAGTTTGTAACTCTCTTTACTGTATCCTTTAAAACTTCAGTCCTTACCACATTATCTTACTTGGGGTTGTTTTCCTTCCTCAATGGATTGCACGTTTTCAGAGTGAGTGATTTGCCATTTTTCTTTTGGGCTTTCCTATGGAGGTGGATTTGAATGAAATGAGTCTGTCTTTGGATAACATATCTATATCCTATTGATCAGCCCATCCCACGAAGGGTAATTATCATCTTCAGGTGTGATTTTTCTTTGAGTCATCTGAAAAAGTTGGATACTCCCAAGTGGAATTATCATCATTTATTTGTCAAACATCTTTTGAACCATCTTTACCTTTCCAATTACACAGATGGTTTCAAATCAGGTGATTCTATGGGCTTTGCCATGGTTTGTTGTGAATTGGTTGTTACACACAGAATCCCCTCTACAGTTTGTGTGTTCATTGCTGAATTGTATGCCATTTATCTTGCCATGTATTATGTAGAAGTTATGCAGTACTCAAATTGTACTATTTATACTGATTCGTTTAGCCCTCTCGCTTCACGTTAGTTCTTGCTGATATTCAAAACCAACAGGCCAATTTCTCTTTAACATCTACTTTTAACCAATTCTTCTGGATACCAGGCCACATTGTTATTCTTGGAAATGAGCTTGCTGCTACTGCAGCTAAGTCCATCTGTTCTGGCACTATCACTGCTGTTCCTGTTCCATACATGTACTATGGTCCTATATTCAAGGCTTGGCTATGTGTCAGTTAACAGTCAACTTGGAGTGAGCGACATGAAAACAAATTTTTCCAGATAAAACCCTCTATTGGATTTTGGCTGTTTTGTTTGGTGCAGATAGTCTAGTTGCTTTGCGCCATAAAATGCAAGCCAACCAATCAACTATTCAGTTATATTTAAACATTCTATGTTAGGAAGAATTGGAAAAAAGTCAGGCATGTTATACTGGCGTGTTTATCAAAGAAAATTATATCTAGCAATAGGTTAAGCAACAGTAAACGTGCTTTTACGTTTTCTAAGAAAGGTGAATTACATTATTTATCTGTTGTTACTTCTATCAGTATATTGGTTAAGTCTGTTTAATGTATCAATTAGTGCAATAGAAGTAAAAAGAAACTTAAGTAAAATATAAATACTTTTGCTCCCAGCTGTTGTGATGTCTTCAGAGGTATGTTAGTGGACTTACAATGCTAGAAATAAGTTTTCAATACCTTTGGTGGTCAAAACACAGTTCATTGTGTAGCTTTGTGCATAATTGCATCAAACCAAAAAAAGCTTTTGTGGTAAAGATCACAAAGACTACTCCTTGGTTTGCAGTCTTATCGAATAAATGTGTTTTTGTGCTCGTGGTTTGATTCACTCTCCACAACTTCTTAATTTATTTTTACTTTTACCACATTATTCTTTACTGTTTTCATTCCTTGTTGTGGAAAGCTATGATTTATATTACTTATCTCTTTTAACTCTATATAAGTTACGCACTCACAATTTAAGGTTGTCAAGACTAGAACGTTTTCTGCAGAGTAACTGACCATGTACAGTAGGTTGGAACCACTATATTCAGCCAATGAAATGATGGCTCTGCTTTGATCAATTTTACACAATAAACAAAACAAAGTGATGATTGTCCTATCACAGTTTTTCAGTGATTAGGAAGCTTTGTATTTGGACAGCCTTTTTCCTTCACCTGAATATCCCTCTCAGTTGTGTGCTGTTTAAGAGACTTGCCAAAGCCTCATTCTCTATTTGGTGGTTTTGATTATTTAAGTGTGTTATGCTCTATTTCTTGTTTACTATGTTCCACCCTGTTCTTAAGGCTAGCCTTTGGATCATTATTTTAGTGTTTCCTCCTTCCCTTGATTTTGGGACTCATGCAAGTTGTTTTGGGAAGCCTTTGTATTTGAGATCAGTATGTCTTGACCCACATGTGTTATGAATGGTTATACCTTTGATCATGATTATTTTAGCTTCCTTTTTTTGGATTTTCCTCATTAGTGGAGATAGGATCCTGATATTTTCACTAGCTTTTCCTTCATGTATTATTCTGACCACCCTTCTTTGGGCAGGGCCAATGTGGGCTAGATTCCTCCAATTTGTTAAAGTTTCATTTGTAGTCAATTGATGGGTTCTGAAAGTTATTTAAGAAAAATCTAATTCTCTACTTCCATTCGTCTTCTCCATTATCTCACTATCCCATTTTTCTTCCCTCCTTTGTGTATTCCCAATTTTTACCTGCTTGTTTCATTCCAGGACTTTTGTTTGCACTGTTCTGTGGACAAATAGCTGCTTCTAGCCTCCTCACAAGTCAACTCAGACCTATATGATTGCTTTATTCTCCAGGAAACCGTTGAGGTTGGTTGGTTTTTCAAAGTGGAGCAGTTTTTCTTGAAAATGCATTACTAAATGCATAAGAGTATACCTGGCTCAGAAGTGGCATGGTTTTCCTTTGAGTTCTTTCTGAAGGTGGATCAACTTCTCACTGTCTCTCCATGAGTTCAGAATGGTATTTTAGTTTTGTATGAGAAGAATTAAGATATCATAATTGAAGTTAATATTTACTAAACTGAAAATGTATTTCCAAGAAATACTTACCTTTTTCTCACATTTCCCATTCGTCCTGCCTTATTTCAGTGGGTTTGGTGTAATCTGACAAATTTTGAAGTTAACAGCTGTAAGATTAGAGAGAGTGCTAGTTACAATATGGGTAATGTTGCACTTCTCTTGATGGGGGGTTGCTTCACAATTTTTTGCATGTTAGTATGTAGAAATAAGCTGAAATATCAAGGATAGTAGTGAGTGAAAATTAGTGCTCATAAGTCAAAAAAGCTTTTTATGAATTTAGATAAGTATCTATGGGAAATAGATTTTCGCTTTAGGAAAATCTTCAGATAAGGAAAATGAATATGAAAATGATATGTAGGCATGTTTTTCTCATCATTGTTACATTTTAAATCAAATTGTTTTGATAACAACTGAACAATGCTGTTGCATTTTTGTCTTTGTTTCTTTAACCTTTGATATTTTTTGAAACTTTTGACCCAAGTTTATGGTTATTACATTATTGTTAAAAATTATCATGTTTGCACTGTTTTGGATGCAATTATGCATTAGCTATGTTGCCTTAACAGAATTGTTTTCTTGGAGTGTTTTTTCATTCCTCTGATAAAATAATTGACCATTGCTTGAAATGTTTAATCACTGATTCATTTCTAGTTGTGATATGTAAGCTCCTTATTGGTTGTATTACTGTTCTGTACCTTTTTTGCTTTTGCAATGAATGATCTGGTTTCAACTTAATTTTGCATATTCCTGTATACTTGTCCATTACTGTGTCTTCTTTCCCAGATCTCTGGCTGAAAACAGAACTGCCATTGTGGATTGTTTTTTAGTTGCATCTGTTTGGCTTACATATATAGTACCATTTCGTTTCTCTCATTTTTGGCTTTCAATTCAACACCTTTATTTGTTGCCTGTGATAGTGTTTCTTTGAAACCACTATTTCCTCGTGTTTTAGCCATATATATGGGTTTCATTACACACACTTCAATGTAATATTTAGGCCAGTGATCTTGGCATTTGCACTGTCAACAGACCTGGCTAAATTTTTTATCCAAAGTCAATTTTCTGGGTCATCTGGATTACACATTGAAGCTTTCCTAATTCAGACATCAAACAAGGGTTCTGAAACACCTCAACTGAAATAATCTAACCTGGAGGCACTTGAATGGTCATTGTGCACCAGTAGGTAAAGCTCATTCTGGTATGATTTCTGCATCTCACTGGTGTTTGTTCTGCTGAGTCTGCTTCTTTCAACACGTTTTGTCACTATTGTTTCCACACCTATTTTTGCTTCTAGTTTCCTCATCCTGATGGATTAACTTATTTTCAATCTTCATCTTTCAGTATTTGAGTTCACACTGTTTTGTTTTTCATGTTCATTTTCTCTCCAAGTACCAGTTTTGGACATTCTCATCTGGTATTGTTTAATACTGACATTTGGGTATAATGCTCATAAAATCCTGGCATTGCCACAGTGTTCTTGTTTGGCATTGTAGTGCATCCCCTCACAGGGCTTCATGGAAGGTGATGTCAGTGGGCACTTTTATTATGGATACACCAATTTATGAAAATAAATATTAAAAAGTTTAAAACATTGTTGGAAAATGACCACTCATGGACAACCGTGCTGCACAGTCAACATTACAGGCATATTCTGTACTTTGATTTTTAATTATACAGTTCTTATCCAAGAATTGTTTAGTGCAGATGTCCCTCTTTTTTTTATTCAAAAGATATTAGAGGGGTTTGTTGGCTCCCCTAAGCCAGTAAAGAAGTTGTGCTCTGGTGACGCTTTGGTGGAAACATCTTTACCACAACATACCAAACTCCTCATTAGGAATATACCCATTGAGGTTACTCTCCACATGACTTTGAATTATTCCAGAGGAGTTACAGCTGAGAGGGATTTAAAGAACATTCCTGAGTCAGAGATCCTTGCTGGTTTCTCTAGCCAAGGCATTTCTGTGGTGTGTCAAATCTCCACTTACAAAGATGGAATCATGGTGCTTACTGATGTTCTGATATTAATGTTTACATCACCACATCCTCCTGCCACATTTAAAGCAGGTTATCTGAACTCTGAGGTACGGCCACACATTCTCAACCCTCATGGATGTTTCCATTGTCAATGGTTCGATCACTCAGAAACATCATTGTTCTTTATTAACATGTGCTCAAAGACCACAATCCATATGAGTGCAGTCTAGAACCATGTTTTGTTAGCTGTAGTAATCTATACTCTTTATTTCTTGCCCTAAGTGGATGGAGGAGAAAGAGGTGCTATGTTTGAAGACTGTAAATAATATCTCTCTTCCAGAGGCTTGGAAATTATTGTCCCTAACTCCATCTTGGACATATACTGCTGTACTCCATTCCACTGACACAGTGGGAGTGCTGACAGACCTCTTTATCCCTCCAGACGAGTCATTTACAAAACATCTGAAAGAATCTTTTGCTCTTCATGATTAAAAGAGTTGATGAATCTACATCTAATTCTATCTTTGTCCCTGCCACTCCTTCCAGGAACTGCCCAATTCCACTTCCTTTGGCTTCAAGTTTGGATGTTTCCTTGGGTTCATCATTGTCTGCAGCCCAGAGAAAAAAAAACATTTGTTCATGCCCTAAGTCACTGAAATCTTTGTTCATCAAGAGACCTGCCTACTTGAAACAGGGCAGGATCCATGGAGGTCAATAGACCTTTGTCCAATAAAGAAAAAATGTGGTCATAAATGGTAGGGCTCCCCATGTTTTCCTCCACATATATAAAATTGGCCATTCTGATCCAATGAAACTGTCAGGGTATTCATTCAAATGTAGATTACATCATAAATGTGATTGATTTTTACCATCCTATGTCTCTTCTTGCAGGAAACATTTCTGAAACCTGCTTATACAGTCACCCTTTCTACAGAAATGACAGGTTTTGTGATGGATGAGTACATGATAGAGTGACATTGCTGGTTGATCAGCATATGCCCACTATGTCTTTGCCACTTGATACACCATTGAAGGCTGTAGCCATTAGGTTGTACAATTACTATTTGTTCTCTGTACCTGGCTCCTGAAGAGACCAATGATCAGACAGATCTTGATGCCTTCACTGAACAGTTACCATCTTCTTTTTCAATCCTGTGGGATTCTAATGGATATAATCCCCTCTGATGGTGCTGATATTGATAGGAGGGGGCCATTCTATAGAGCACATTTTTGAATCACAATCTATCTCTTTTCAATACTGATTTTTATACTTATTTTCATGCACCTAGTCAGTCTTTTACTGCTATTGATCTTTCTCTCTGCTCCCTTTAACTTTTCTCTTACTCTTCTTAGAGGTTTGACAGTACCCCATGGAGCAACAATCATTTTCCTGTCATTTTGAAAGAGACTAGCTGTGGTCAATGCCACCTGACCCATGTGCCTTGATGAAAGTTGGACCAGACCAACTGGCCCTCTTTCATTTCTCTCTCAGAACTTGATTCTGCCATCATCTGTAAACCATTGATAGATGACTGTATGGCACCAGTGACTGACTCTGTTGTCCAATGCATTCCTAAAACCTTGACATGTTTCCCACAGTATCCTTGTCTATGGTGAAATCCTGCCTTTCACATGGAAAGGAAAACTCAAAAATGGGCTTGATAAACCTTTTGTTGGTATCTCACATTTTTGAACTGCATTGCATTTCAATGGGCCTGTGCACATGCTTAACAAGTAAAATGTAAAAGCCATAAGGAATCTTGAAGGAAATATACCTCTAGCATCTCTTCTACCACCAGTTCCAAAGTCACATGGGACAAGATTTGAAAAGTTAGTGGGCATTATACTTCTGCCCCAGTTTTGATCTTACACTCTGATGCTCAGGAAGTTGCTGATGCTCAGATCATCACCAATACTCTTGGTGAAAGCTTTTCTTGTGCATCTTGTACTTCTGCTTCATCCCCACCTTCTTAGTTGTTAAGACATGGTAAGACTGATTGCCTCTTTCTTTTTGGGCTGATCATTTGTATAACTATAATCATCCCTTTATGATGGTGGAACTCAAGCTTGCTCTTTATTGGTCTGGCAATACGTCAGTTGGACTCAATATTTATTATGAGATGTTGCACCACCTTTCTTCTGTCTCTCTTGCTATTCTTCTGGTTATATTTTACTGGATCTATCAGGAGAATATTTTTCATGATGCTTGGTGCCATCCTTCCTTTTTCTGAGTCTGGGAATGATTCCAATACTCCTTTGAACTATTGTCCAATTGCTTTGATGAGCAGTCTCTGTAAGATCTTAGAGAGGATGGTTAATGCTTATCTTGTTTGGTTCCATGAATCAAACAGCCTCCTTTTACCCACTCAGTGTTGGTTCCAATGACAGCACTCTGCCATGTACCTCCTGATTCTACTTGAAAAGTCAATCAGAGAAGCCTTTCTCAACTTACAACAAGCTTATGATACAGTGTGGAGGTATGGCATATTGTGAGACATCTGCCTGTACAGGTTGCATGGCCATTTACCCATTTTCATGAAACATGTTTCAATGAACTTGTGATTCAAAGTCCATGTGAGTTTGACACTTCCCTGTTCTTTTCCATGGGAATTTGAAATCTCTCCATGCTGTGTCTTGAGTGTTACACTTTTCATTATAAAGATTAATGTCATCAGTAAACAACTTCCCCTTCTGTGGCAAACAGTCTCTACACTGATAACCTCCACATTTTGTGTCAGTTGTTGAACATGTGATTAATTAAATTGCAACTACTGACTGGCCTCAGTCTCCTGCTAAGTGGACCACAGCAGATGTTTTTTACCTTTTCTTGCTCCAAAATTATTTGCATGCACTTTTCCTGTTAACAGGGTTTTTATCCAGATCCTGAGCTCTGTCTCGGGGAAGTTGTGCTTCCTGTGGTCCCTGAGGCAAATTTTTTGGTACTCATGAGCTCCCCAAGAGTTGGATGAGAGGACATGGAGAATAATCAGTGCCCTTGCACACTTGACATGTAGCTGCTTGATGTTCCATGTTTAAAATCCATTTTGCCCTTGTTTGATCAAAACTGGACTGGGGTCTCTTATCTGTGGCTCAGCTTTGCAGATGTATCAGGGGCCTTTTGCACTTTTCTAGTCCAGTTTGTATGCTGAGTCTTACGAACTTCCTCTATACCTTTGCCATTGCACCCCAGTAGCTCAACGATATGTCTCTGGATTTATAATGCTAAAAACTGGGTTTCAATACCCGTGGTAGGCAAAGCACAGATAGCCCATTGTGTAGCTTTGTGCTTAATTCAAAACAGGAAAAACCTTTGCCATTTATAACTGGCTTTACTTTGTGGCTAAACTTTTATTTTTGCCACAGCATTCTACCTAGGGTTATATTTTCCTTCCACAGTGGGCTGCACGTTTTCAGAATGGGTGATCCGCCATTCTTCCTTTAGGTTTTCCAGTGCAGGTGCAGTTGATTGAAATGAGTCTGTCCTTGGATAACATATCTGTATCTATTGATCAGCCCATCCTACCAAGGCTAATTACCATCTTCACATGTGATTTTTATTTGAGTCATCTGAAAAAGTTGGATACTCCCAATTGGAAGTACCAAACATCTTTTGAACCATCTTTTCTTTTCCATTTATACAGATGATTTGAAATCAGGTGATTCTGCAGGCTTAGTCACAGTTTGTTGTGATTTGGTTGTTACACACAGAATCCCCTCCACGGTTAGTGTGTTCATTGCTGAATTGTATGCCATTTATCTTGCCATGTATTACATAGAAGATATGCAGTACTCAAATTGTACTATTTATACTTATTTGCTAGTTCTCTCTTGGCCCTGGAATTGCTTCATGTTAGTTCTCACCCTGTTCTCGTCAATATTTAAAACTGACTGGCTCATTCCTCTTTATCAGACTATGTTGATATTCGTGGGAACAAGCTTGCTGACATTGCAACTAAGTTTGACTGCTCTGGTACTATCACCACTGTGACTGTCTCATACATGGACTATGGTTCTGTGTTCAAGGTTCCACTCCACACCAGTTGAGAGTTGACTTGGAGTGAGCAACACGATCACAAGCTTTTCTAGATCAAACCTTCTATTTACCCTTTAGCTGTCTTGCTTCTGTAAGAATTAGAAGGAGGGAGTTGTTTTGGCTAGGTGCATGAGTACCAGATATAAGAAAGAGATAAGTTAAAACATTGTGATCAATGTGTAGTGTGTGAGACTTGGGTCACAGTAGTTCATGCTTTACTGTCATGCCCTCATTACAGTTGAGAGCAATGATACAGTTTTAAACATATTTTTACCATAGATTCACCCTTGATGTTGGAAAGTGTTATTGGCAATGGTGACACTGTCTACCTCAGTTGTGTTTTTACATTTTTAAGGGCCATTGGTCTTTTTAACTCTATTTACAATTTTAATTTGAAAATTAGACTGTTTTGGTTTAACATGATTCCTTTTTACCAGTTTGGCATAGATAACCCAGTTGCTATGTGCCTATAAATGGTAAACAACAAACCAATCATGAGTTGGAGGATTTTTTACAGCTTTTTTTTTTTCATCTCTTTATGCCATGCCTATGGATTTTGCCAGGCCAAACTTAGCCTTTATGGATATGGTTTCCTATTTGTATTTCATTTTATTAATTTTGTATGTTCAATTATTACATGGCACACATCCTTAGAATATCCTGTTTTTCTTCTTTCCCCTGACACTAGGGTTCATACTGAGTATTTCATTTCTCTCATCCTCTGTCGGCTTCTGATCATTATGCTTTGTCATATCATCAGGTTGATCAACATTTTCTTAATTCTCAGCAGTTAGAGTCACCATTGTAGGGGTTTGATTTTGAAAACCCTATCCTTTTCTCTCACATAAAAATTTCCTGCCTATTTTCTTTACCTTTAGAACTCTTCTGTGTTATGTGTCCACCATACTCTTTCTTCCCTTGGCATCTCACTGATCTATCTCCTCAGGGTTTTTGTGAGGTACTTTTTCTCTCCTTACCTACACTTTGGCACAGTTCTCTTCCTTGCTTCTGTCTTTTCACATGTGGTTCATTTGCTGTTAGGAACTTCTTGAGTGGGATGCTGACTAGTTACAAGTTTGTTTACCTTCTGCTTGTCTTGAGTCTTTGAACATGTGTGGTACCTGTGGCTACTTGTTTGTCTCATTCTGATCTATGATCTTTCCCATAACTGTTTTTGGAACTTCTACTACTATAGTTTCAGCATTTCATAGTGTGTCTCAATGTTGGGTGCATCATTGCCAGCAGTTCTAATGACTATCAGGTAGTTTCTGGTCCAGTAGGGAGTGCATTTGATGATTTGGTTTTCCTGTGAGAGGAATTCACTGCCAGTCCTTTGGTGTTCCAAGTTTTATCCAAAGGACTTTTCATCTTTTTTTTTTATGCCCAGTTGTCTCCTGTACCACTTTCATTCCTGTTATTTTGGGTTCCCCCTACCAGTCTGAGGCTGTGCAAATATTTCTATCACAGAGGGTTGCTGAGCCTATCAGCCTTCCTTTTCCTGGTTTTTTTACTCTAAGCTTTTTGTTGTCAACAAAAAAATTGATGACTGGAGGTCTGTTCTTTTCAACCATTTTTTAGATATTTTCTCCAGGAATGTGGATGAGCTAACTAGACAACTTGAATCTTATTTCTCCTCTGTCCAGATGCTGTCTTTGATATGTCCACTACAAGGTTGTGGCTTGTTTTGTACTGTATGTATTTTGTCAGGAGGTTAGGGCTTCTGCCTTACTTGTGCATGTATATGCACAACTTCATTGATGACTTGCTCCTGTTAGGTCATTCCTCACAAAGGGTATGAGAGATAAAATTTTAAAAAAAGTCACAGATTTAAGAAATTTAAATTGACTGTTATTATCCAAGACTTAGAGAAAAAGAAAGTTGGTCACACAGGAAATTAGGACATCCAAAGAGATGTATGAAAAAAATTTGGCTGAAAACATAAAAATTAACAGTAAAGATTTTTAAATTACATTAGGGTAAACAAAATGTTAAAAAGAGGATAGAATCCGTGACGAATGACAAGGGAATGCATGTATATGATTATTATGAAATGACTAAGTTATTAAATCCTGCCTTTTCTTCAGTTTTTAACTAGTGAATATTTATGTAGTATTTTCCATTTTGAACAATTAATAAGTAAAAACAAAGATAAAGAAGACAACTATATAAATTTTGAGCTTGTTAAAATAAAATTGGGAAGGGTGTAGAGTGTAGATAATATTTCCCTGAGAGTTTCAAAGGAGATCAAGGATTGGATATGTGAGCCATATGCCACACTTTTTCCAAATTCCTTGAATAGTGGACAAGTATCAACAAATTGTGCCTTAGCTAATGTTAGTCCTATCTTCTAGAAGTTGTACCAGTAATTATAGGCCTATTAGTCTTACATCAGTTGTGAGAAATGATTTGGAAAGTCTGATAAAAGATACTTTGCAAAGTCATTTAACAAAGTTAGAATTTTATTGGATAGTCAACATAATTTCACTAAGGGAAAATCTTTTTCTTAGAGATCTTTTGATATGCTTTGAAAATGTTACTGCACAAGTAGATGAAGGTAAAGATATGGATTGGGTGTATCTGGATTTTCAGAAAACATTTGACAAAGTGCCACTTAAAAAGCTTGTAAAGAAACTCATCTCTGTAGGTGTGGAGGATAAGTTAACTAATTGGATAGAGTGGCTAGGTGGAAGAACACAAAAGGTTGTTATAAATGAAGTTCACTCAAACTGTTGCAAGTGGTGTACTTCAGGGCTCAGTCTCAGAACCATTGCTCTTTTTGGTTTACATTAATATTATAGATGAAGGAATGATCCATAAAATACTTGTATTTGCCAGTTATGTCAAGGTATTTGATGTTGTTGGCTGTGAAGAAAATGCTGCTGTTTTATGAAAGAATTTAGATGATTTTGTGAGTTGGACAAATAAATGACAGATGGGTTTTATGATAAATGCAAGATATATAAGTACAATATGGATGTAAATAACCTTAACAGTTTCATGAAAGAAAATTATCTTAGTGTAATGATTAATTTTTCTCTTGAGCCATCCAAGCAGTGTGCTGTTGCTAGTAGAAGGGCAAATAGAATTTTAGGTTGTATCTATAGATACACTGAATACAAGTCTAAATGGGTCATAATTTAATTTACAGGTAACTAATTGAGTCACATTTTGAATATTATATTCAGTTCTGGGTTTTTTATTTTAGGAAAGACATGAATTGTTGGAAAGGGTTCAGAGGAGGGTTACTATAATGGTGCCTGGGATGAATGGGTTATCATACGAGGAGTGATTGAAATCTCTAAGATTGTTTTCTCATGATAAAAAGAAGAGTTAAAAGCCCCCTTTTAATTGAGTTGTTTAAAACTATAAAGGATATTGATAATGTTGATGCATTGTTGTTTTATTGTATTGAACAACAATAAATGAACTATAGGACACAAATACCAGTTTAGGCAGTTAAAAGCTGTCTTCAGTTAAGACAGTTTTATTTTTCGAATAAGGTGGTTGACCTATGGAATGGATTACCTTTGGAAGTTGTGGAGGTAGTAAATTTGAGTGAATTTAAAATAAAGCTTAATAGGTATGTGGATTGTAAGGTATATGGGCTGGCTTTAAGTTTTATTAATTAATTTATTTAACAGTTTTGGTTTGGCTTGGGGATGGGACAGCCAAGATAGACCTATAGATCACTAGTTGTCCCTAAACATTTATGTTATGCTGCTAATATATAAGCAGTTATTTTTTATTGGATTCTCAAGTTGAACCTTCTCCATTCAGTTGAGCTTTCAGTTCTCCACACGCTTGCTACTCTTTTTCATCTTTCTGCATGAAAAAGTGTTTTATTGCTTTTAGAGATATGGTCTTCTGTGGGGGCTTTTATCCCCTTAGGTTGGGTGCATAGGTATTGTTTTTGGTGGACTCTGTGCATCTAATGGAACCTTAATCAGGACCCCTTGGACTCGCCAATCACCCTTCTTTCTCTCTTGGCTGACTATCTGCATTGGTGGTTGAACAAGAACAACATGATGATGGGAGTACTATTTCCTCCACCGTGTCCAGATTTATATCTGTTCAAAGATGTCTCTCTTTCTCTAAGGTAAAAGGAAATAAGTCAACAGAAAACTCCCAGACCGTGGTCTCAGATTGTAAAGTTGATAACCTTCTTGGAGCTTCTAGTGATGCAATGTACTTTGTATCATTTTCTTCCTCTGGTGCAGAACCAACACATCTTGATCCATTTAGATACTTTCACCATTGTTGACTATATCAATCATCAGTTGTTACCAATTCCTTTTTCCTCTGTGGTTCAAAATCACAGCTCCTTTATTATGCCCACAAGGTGTGGATAATTCTTGTTTATCACCTTCAGGTACTTTTCAGTCTTGTGGTGGTTTATCTTTCAAGACCCATTTGGGTTTATCTCACAGAGTAAATCACTCATAGGTTTTTGAATGGCTATGCAGTTGGTGGGGTGCTCCTTATCTGGATGCTTTTGCAACTTTCCTGAACACAATACTACATCATTTTTATTTTATTTTATTATTATTTTTTTGTCTATGGTTTATCATAGTTGGGCCATGGCTGTAAATGCTTTCACTTAGGACTGAACTAACTGGTGCCTTTATTTTACCATCAAATCTGACCTATAATTTTGATCATCCAGGCTGTTGGAACTTTGATTTCCGTAGCTCATTCAACTCCAAACTACCTCTATATTGCCTCAGCTTGTCACTCCATTCCTGCTGTGTCAACTTTGGTCACCAGTCCTTCATGCTGTCCTTCACACCTAGTGATTATCAGGTCCTCGGAAGGGAGATCTGGTTTGTCCAGAAGTGTTGCTTCCTTTGTAGCATTTGCAATACACTATTTCTTTCTTGAGGTTTTGGGCATCATTCTTTTGGTTTGATATATTTGCTATCATTTCATTTCATTTTTTTTATTCCACTTATGCTTTCCTTTATCCATATCAATCTTTCCTGTCCCAAACTTTGGTGGCTCTTAGGGGAAATTCATCCTTCTCACTAATTTCACTTTGATCCATCTCCCACCTTTATTCCTAGTCTGATCTGGAGAGACTTCTATGTCTTATACATGCTCTTTATTGTTACATTGCCCACACAACCTTCTTTCATGATTCCTTTTCCTGTCTTTTTATCTCCTGACATTTCCTGCTAGTACGGCAGTAAGTTTAGAGTAAGCAGTAAGACTTACAATGCTAAAATCAGGGGTTCGATTTCCCTTGGTGGACCCAGAAAATAGCCCTATGTGGCTTTGTTATAAGAAAACACACTCATCTCCTGACAACATTTCTCTATATTTGACCTTTCTCTTTTAACCCTTACAAGTTAGGTACACTAATTTAAATGGTGTATTATTTCTTGTCTCTTTCCCAAAATTTGTTCCAGGTGTTATTGCATTAGATTAGGCACCCTACTTTTCCTGGCATTTCACCTCTCTCATCCATTGGAGGAAATTCTTCAGTCTAGGAAGTGGACTATACCTCATATGTTCATCTCTCACTATCTTCATTGGATGGTGGATTCTTTCTTGTCAGGGTACTGACTTCTGCCTTTTAACATCCTTCAAACTTTAGTGTGACTGTGACTGGGTAAGTAGTCTTATCTATATCTTTTTTCCTTACAGTTACATCTCCCATTTAGGATTCCACTCAGTGGCAACTGTTACCTATCCAGGTATGCTTCCTGTCTCTGAAACCTGCATGGTACTGCTAAAATGTATACCCATAATCAGTAGTGCATGTTGTTGACATAAGATGTTCTGCAAGATTGGTAGTAGGTTTTCCATGCAGTATATACTTGTTTTATAAATATGCCCATCATACACCTTTAATGTTCATCCACATCTGGATAAACTAGAAGGATATGGCTACTCATCTGTTTGATTGAATAAATAAGTGGTGGTCTGCTTTTCAATATAGGGTTTCTATGGTTACCTGTTGCACTTCTCTAGAGTTTCCACTGCATTTTGTCTCCCTATTTTTCTAGTGTTGTATGAGAGCTCTTGTATCTTTCCACTTTTGAGCCACTAGAGTGGTAGACCATGGAACAGTCCTTCTAAATGTAATTTCTTCTATTCAGTAGAGAGTAGGATATTGGTGTTCTGCTGGTTTAGGTGGCATTCAATTCTCTAATCATGCACTTCATTCCTCATGGTGGGTCTTGGAAGTTGATTCTATCTGTAGGGTGAAGTTGCATATCATTTACAGAAATGATCTACTTCTGTTCATTGTGACCAAAAGGTTACCATTGTGCTCCAGTTTTTATGTAGTCCTATCTGAAGGATGCTTCTTCTTTGGAGTAGATCCATCACGTTGCAGTTAATCCCTCTGCTTGGGATCTCTCATCCTACCATCACCTGAATGTTAGTTTTCTGTGAGTGTTTGGATTACAGGTAGACCAATCAACATAAATCGTCATGTGTGTTGGTTTTGTTTTATTGTACGCACTTAGTTTATTAATTTTGTATATGATCTCCACCTCTGTGTGGTGGAACTCAGAATTTGATGTTGCACAAACATGCTCTCCAGTTTTTGTATTTTCATATTTGGAGGATGATGTATTTTTGGGTGAAGGTTCTTTCTCTTGCACTCCACCTCAAAAAGTTTTCACTATCTGAGGCTGGTGTGTAGTGGGATACCAATCTGATTGAGATTGCTTAATTGTGTCCTGCCACATTACCACATCTATTTGTACTTTCATTTGGATGTTGAATTCTAAGTTAGATAGGTGTTTGTGAGTTTTTGAGGTTGCTTAATTGTGTCCTGCCACATTACCACATCTATTCGTACTTTTATTTGGATGTTGAATTCTAAGTTAGATAGGTGTTTGTGAGTTTTTGAGATTGCTTAATTGTGTCCTGCCACATTACCACATCTATTCGTACTTTCATTTGGATGTTGAATTCTAAGTTAGATAGGTGTTTGTGAGTTTTTGAGATTGCTTAATTGTGTCCTGCCACATTACCACATCTATTCGTACTTTCATTTGGATGTTGAATTCTAAGTTAGATAGGTGTTTGTGAGTTTTTGAGATTGCTTAATTGTGTCCTGCCACATTACCACATCTATTCGTACTTTCATTTGGATGTTGAATTCTAAGTTAGATAGGTGTTTGTGAGTTTGTGCAAAACCAAGCAGCATCAGTAACACAACTTTTGACCCATAGTAAGAAGATGGTTCACACCATCCTCACTCAAGTTGAGCAGTTACTCACAGTACAATCCATTCTAGTTATTCTACACTTTTGGACACATGCATTTAAAGTTTTCTATGCACTCCTCTTTGTAGATAGTTTATCTGTAGTCTTTCTTCACCAGGACTGAAATTCTAGTGTACATCTCTTCTTTTCCCTCCCTTTTTGTTGTGCTTCTTCCATTTTCTATCCATTATGCAATACCTATTTCAACACTGGGTACAGAGTATATCTGTTACAGAAATGGTGCAGTCTATCTCCTACTTGTGTTCCTTTCCTTTTGGGATCACACTTCATGAGTGTTTTTCAGATGCTTTTACAGGAAACTTCTTTCTATTCCTCACACTAGTTTTCCCTCATTTATTCATTGTGGAGTTCTAGCTATATGTGTGAGAAGAGGTGAAGTACTGTAACAGAAGTTAATATTTTTCTGTATTGAAATGATGTTTTCTTTAGGTGCTTACCTCCCTCATTCTTTCTCCCCACTAAAACTGGTATTTCCTTTCTATCTAATCTCAAAGTGATAGTTTGATAAAATCAAACAGAGGGAGTCACGTGCATCAGCAAAACTGTGGCATGATGGGTTAGATGAGAGGCATAATTAACCATACTTATTGGGGGAATTCAATACTTGTGTATTGCAAAAAAACTTTCTCTAGAGGTAAACCAAACAAGAATGTGAGTGGAAGTAAGTACATGTAGGATGTATGTTTTCAATATAGGAAAATAATATTTTAGTAAAACCAATAATATTGCATTATTAAACAGACCAATAAAAAGATTTTGAATGAAACCATGTTTTGAAAGCAGGGTATAGTTTACAGTTACATATGATCTTTTATTGTGATATAAATTGTACACTCTGCAGTATGTGTACATTTCAAGATTTCTTCATTTTATAAGTTTGGTGAAAACTGTATAATTGAAAGTTATTACGTGTATGTTTTTGTATGACTGTTAAACACTTTGTTCTTTAGCTGGAACTGGAGGATTCTCATTTGGAAATCCTGCAAAAACAACTGCCCCATCTTATGGCTTCGGTTCTGCTTTTAACCCTACAGCATCAACTGGAAGTTCAGGTAAATTCCAAATATTTTGTATATTATATGTGTAACAGAACAAATTTCTAAAATGTTTGTTGCATGTGTAGATTTTGGACTAGCATTATAATAAGTAGTTTTTTACAGGAAATAATGTATACCATATTTTATTTTATTAAATTGCATGTGTGTTTGTGCTATAACTATAAATTTATGAGCCAAAATAAAACACATTAAATTAAAAAAATATGCTGTATTTAAAAAAAAATCCAAGGCTACAAAGTGCAACATGGGATTAATAAATGTATTCTAGGTTTCAGAGGTGACTGAAGAAGAGGACCCACATTGTGGTGGGGGTACACCATCTGTCAGTCTTAACCTCCAATTTGCTAGTCTTGCATATATACACACACACATTTTTTCTTGGTGAGTCTGACAACACATACAGTATTTTGTTATAATTGGATTTAGTAATCTGAAAGCTATTTTGATGATAATGTCTTGTATAAAAACTGCAAAGTTTGCATTTATCCAAACAGCTTTCAATATCCAACTTGTAAGTGAAGTGCACTTCTTTTTCCTGCCACTAGGCTCATCTTGAGGAAAAGTTTGTTTTTTTATTTTGAACTACTCCTAGTTTCTAAGTGTTTGAGAACTGAAAGTGTACTGTTTACTATGTGTTTTCATAACATTCACTTGATTGTAATGTGTGTGTTGTTTTGTTTTCTCTGTAACAGAAAGTTATGTTATATGGAAAGAAAAAGGGCAGACATTTTTCAGTTGTTGTAACTTAAATTTTTGCAAGAAGAAAGTTTAGTTGGAGAAAATTTACAAATCTTGTCAAATTTCATGAAAGCAGACAAAATGTCAATATCACAAATAGAATATTTTATAAAAACTTTAATTTATAGACATGTTTTTATGTTTTCCAAAAATCATACATGTCTATAAATTAATATGACAAAGATGCCACACATTCTTTAATGTAGCATGGATAAAATCACTCGGATTTCCATAAACTTATTACAGTTAATGAAAATGTTGAGTTTCAGTAACATTAGATCTTTTTTTTTTATCAGCTTCTGTAGTGAATTGGTAGTTTTATACTAACATTTGCCACTTACTTACAGTAATGCTCAGTGTAAGGAAACAAAAAATTACAATTTTTTAATGTTTTTGTTTTTTATTTGCCATCATACTGATAGTAGAGTTAAAGCTAAGTACAAAAACTATTCCCCATGGTGTGGATTCCTGTACATGGTGAAGGGACCTCCCAGGGAAGGTTCTGTTCTGTCTGGTTACCTTCTCTGGGATCTAAACATCCACTCACGTGTTTGCCGTGTGTGGCGACCCGTGAAGGGGAGGAGAGGATCCTGGTGGTTGAGGAGTCCAACCCTAACACACCACTTTGGCCTCGAATTCCTGTAGACGGGCAGCCCTTGGGTGGCCCACCTTGGGTCAATTGGCTGGTTCACTTGGGCTAGAGCCAACCAAGTACCAGTGTTGGAAGTTCTCAATGGGTGTTGTGGACATTGTGCCTGATGCTGGTGTTTGGGTATAGTGCATCCCCTTGTAGGGCTCCATGGTGGGTGGGGTCAGTGGGTACCAAAACTTTTCCTCTTTCCTATGGATCATGTGGACATTGTGCCTGATGCTGGTGTTTGGGTATAGTGCTCATGAAACCCTGGCATTGCTGCATTGTCCTTGCATGACTTTGCAGTGCATCCCCTTGTAGGGCTCCATGGTGGGTGGGGTCAGTGAGTACCAAAACTTTTCCTCTTTCCTATGGATCCTCCAAAAAATTTAAATAAAATTGTAAAAAAAACAGTCAATGGGTAAGCAACCATTGAATACTCAGAACAGCAATCTGCAACATCAGTAACACACGTACCTCATTTTCTTATATTGCATTCTCTTTCGGAAAAACCTTTAGGGCAAATGTCCCCTTTTCTTATTCAAAAGGGACTAGAGGGACTTGCTGGCTCTCCAAAGTCAGTGAAGAAGCTTCGATCTGGTGACATATTGGTTGAAACATCCACATCCCAACACAGTGAACTCCTCTTGAATTCAAAGGCAATTGGGGATATGCCTATTGAGGTTACACCTCATGCTACTTTGAATTCTTCACGAGGAGTTATTGTTGAAAGGGACTTGAAGAACGTTCCCGAGTCAGAGATTCTTGCTGGTCTCTCCACTCAAGGAGTTTCTGCAGTGAGGTGCATCTCCACTCGCAAAGATGGAGTTACACTGCCAACAAATACCCTTGTTTCAACATTTACTTCACCACGTGCACCTGCCACCATCAAGGCAGGTTATCTCATTTGCAGGGTTCGGCCACACATTCCAAACCGTCTTCGATGTTTCCAATGTCAGAGATTCGACCACTCAAAGACTTCTTGTCATGGTTCCCTGACATGTGCTCGTTGTGGCGGCAAGGACCACGATGCCTATGACTGTGACTTGAACCCGCATTGTGTAAACTGCAATGGTTCTCACCCCTCTTACTTTCATTCTTGCCCAAAATGGTTGGAGGAAAAAGAGGTGCAGCATTTGAAAACGACACATAACATTAGTTATCCTAAGGCTCGGAAATTGCTGTCCACAACTCCATCTCGGACATATGCTGCTGCACTTCATTCCACAACTACAGTGGGAGTGCAGACAGATCTCTCTGTGCCTCCAAAAGAATCGTTTTCAAAACAAATGAAAAGCCTTCTGACCTCCGTGGTTAAAAAAGTTGATGAATCGACTTCCACTCCTATCTCTGTTCCTCCCATACCTTCCAATAAACCTCAAGATCCACGTCCTTCAGTTTCAAATACAGGCATTTCTTCTGATACATCATTTTCTCCAACCACAAGAAACAAAACAATTATTCGTTCGCGTCCTCAGTCACTGGATTCCTCTTCCAATAACAAAAACCTGCCCACTCGACCCAGAGCAGGATCCATGGTTGATAGACCTCCTCCGATTAAAGACAGTAAAGAAAAAAGACGTGCTCGTAAACCAAAGGGTTCTCCAACCACTTCACCTACCCGTTCTTAAAAATGGCCACCTTGATACAATGGAACTGTCGAGGTTTACGTTCTAATCTGGATGATATCAAAATGCTGATTGCTTCCTACCATCCTGTTTGTCTTTCTTTACAAGAAACATTTCATAAATCTGCTGATAAAGTCTCCATTCAGCAGTTTTCTTTGTACAGAAATGACAGGTTGTGTGATGGTTGAGTATATGGAGGGGTGGCACTGGAGTCCCTCAAGGCTGTGTATTGAGTGTCACACTCTTCAGTATAAAGATAAATGCCATCACAGAACAACTCCCTCTCGCTGTTGCAAATGGGCTGTATGTCGACGACTTTCACATCTCATATCAGTCGTCATACATGAGAAATATTGAGCGGCAACTACAAACTCCCCTCAATAGTGTACGGAAGTGGACTCTGGTGAATGGCTTTAATTTCTCTCTCTCCAAAACTGTATGCATGCACTTTTGCTGTCGACGAGGTATTCACTTTGGTCCTGGACTTCATATTGGTGAAGTTTTGCTGCCAGTGGTCCTGGAGACAAAATTCTTAGGGCTTATTTTTGATCGTAAACTGACCTTTATACCACACTTAAAGCAACAGCTTTGGGTCAAATGCACAAGAGCACTGAACATCCTCCGTGTCCTCTCTTCTACCAGTTGGGGGCAGATCGCTGTTCAATGTTGAAGATATATCGTGCTCATATTAGATCGAAACTCGACTATGGATTAATGGTCTATGGCTCTGCCAGACCCTCGGCCTTAAAGATGCTGGATCCCATTCATCACCAAGGACTTTGACTCTGCACTGGGGCTTTCCGTACCTCTCCAGTTCAAAGCATATACATTGAATCTCATGAACCTTCTCTACACCTTTGTCGTTTGCAACTATCTTTACAGTATACTTCGAAACTTCGTTCCTTACCAAAGCATTCCACCTGGGAATGTGTTTTCCTTCCTTGGTGGGCAGTACTTTTTCAGAACGGACGATTTGTCATTGCTCCGTTTGGCCTTCGCATCCGGGTGCAATTGGATGAATTGGGTCTGTCCTTGGATAACATTGCAGTTTCAACAGGTCGGCCCATCCCACCATGGCTTATTACAGCTCCCAAATGTGACCTTTCTTTCAATCACCTAAAAAAGGCAGATACTCCAGATTGGAAGTACCGTCTTTTATTCAATGAGTATCTTTCAAACAATCATTCAGTTCCCATTTATACAGATGGTTCCAAATCAGGTGATTCAGTGGGCTCTGCTATGGTTTGTTATGGGTCAGTAGTTGTGTGAAGAATCCCCTCTACAGCTTCTGTGTTCACTGCTGAACTGTATGCCATATCTCTTGCCCTGGATCATATTGCAGCTGAGCAGTACTCCAACTGCACTATTTATACTGATTCGCTTAGTTCTATACTTGCCTTGGAATCGCTACATGTTAGCTCACATTCTATTCTCGCTGATATTCGAAACTGACTGGCCCATTTCTCATTAGCAGCTACTTCAATCCAGTTTTTCTGGATACCAGGCCATGTTGGTATTCGCGGAAACGAGTTTGCAGATATGGCAGCTAAATATGTCTGCTTCAGCACTGTCACCCCTATGCCTGTTCCGTACATGGATTATGGTGTTGTCTTCAAGGCTCGGCTCCGTTCCAGCTGGCAGTCCACTTGGAGTGAGCAATGCAACCACAAACTTTTTCAAATCAAACCCAAAATTGGAGTTTGGCCATCCAGCTTCCATAAAGTTCGGAAGGAGGAAGTTGTTCTCACTAGGCAACGCATTGGTCACAGTTTTTTAACTCGTCATTTTCTTTTATCTGGAACTGATGTACCAATGTGTAGTTTGTGTAACACTCAAATCACTATCAGCCACGTTTTACTTTCTTGCCGTCTTTACAATTCTCAACGACGGCAATATTTTAAACATATTTTTTCCCAGGGTCAGTCTGTAACATTGGACAGAGTTATTGGTGATGGTGACTCTGTCCACCTTGATAACGTTTTTAATTTTTTAATGGCCATTAATCTTTTTCATCTCATTTAAGGGTTGCATATTTATTCATTATACCTTTTTAATTGTGGCTCCTTTTTTGCAGTTTTAATCTCTCTCATTCAATTTGACATTGGACAATGGCCAGAACAATAAATAACTCGACACCAGGACTGGAAAGGCCAACTTCAGGTGACTAACGCTACTGTTTGAACTACTCGTTAGTCATCCTGGCGAGTTGTTATTATACTTTTGCTGCATATCGTTTCACACTTTTACTATTTTACTTTTTAGTACTGGCCATATTGACTCATAACCCGGAACCAGGACTGGAATGACCAACTTCAGGTGACTGACGGTGGTTTTTATTCTTACCTGTTAGTCTTCCTGGCGGGTTATGATCATTACCATTCTGCTACAGGTAGTTTTTTACATCTTTGTTGACTGGATGTCAACATTGGTTTTTGCACCATTTTCTGTTTTAATTGCTGTTTCACTTTTATCTTCAATTACTTTTACAAATTTTACTCCATTTACTTGACTTTTATCTTTTTACTGAACATTTGGCTACTCATTATTAAAACTTTTATTTTCTTACATTTTGATAATAGCTGCTATGACACATAACCCGGAACCAGGACTGGAAAGGCCAACTTCAGGTGATTGACAGAGGTTCTTGAACTTACCTGTTAGTCTTCCTGGCGGGTTGTGATCATTACCTTTTTGCTAGAGTAAATACCTTACAACTTCTTATACTCTGCCTTCTATCTTAACGTTGTAGATTAGGTGTCAACATTGGTTTTCTACTTTTTTGTTTTACCTTCATTTCCATTTATGTCTTTTACTAGATTTATTTTTGTTATTTTTACTTTTTTACCGGATGTCTGGCGCAGATAGCCTCGTTGCTTTGTGCCATAAAACACTAAATCAATCAATCAATCAACAAAAACTATTTAATCAAAAGTGACACACGTTGACCATTTGATCAAATATTTCTTAAATTTTTGCTTTATATTTGAAATGATTGTAAAGAAATGAATTTAAGAGAAGAATTAGACCAAGGCAGTACCACTTTTGTTATCATTCCTTCAACCTAAACTTTGTTTGTGCTCTTAGGTTTTATCCATGAAGCATCTGAAAGACCTTTAAGCCTAATATTAAGTTCTGTAAGCAGCTACTGTAGAACTAGTAAAACCTGGTTGCTGTTGTAAGGAAATCTGAACTGATGTTTCTGACCGTTAACTATTTTGGGTGCAGCATTTATTTTGCTCCTTGGATGGAACCAGTCGCAGCTTTCCTGTATAATTCTCATAAATAATATTTCACTGTAGAAGAACTTGTAAATGAGCAGGTTAAAAATGTATCAGTCACCCAAGCTCAGCAGAATATAGAAAAACAGTACAAGCAAGTTATCTCTCGAGACTATGACACATTGCAACCACTTGTTCTGCCTTACTGAATGAATAATTTGAGCATTGAGAAGTTTGAATCCTCGCGTAATGTTACTTTGGTTGTTCTCAGTTTTGGAGGCTATAATGACCACTGGAGCATTTATAAATGCAATTAGGAATTTTAAAAGAAGAGGCATTTGGTTCTAAAACTGTTAGGGATGCTATCCCTGTTGTAGAATTGTAAGATCTTGGTTTGTTAACATGTTGGAAACCTATATACCCTTTCTTTATTTTGGCTGCCACCCATTACTAGTTTAAAGCGGTCTATTGCGTTTCGGTAATATCATGTTTTGTGCTTATACTCAATGAGAAGATGGTGTGACATATCTTGTGTTAGTATAATCAACTAAGTGTACTATGCGAGTTTAAAAGTGTAAAAAGTATTACTTTTTATGTGTACATATACAGATACTAACAACAGAGAAACATATCTTGTTTTTTTAATGTTTGTTGACAAAAACTTTTTTTCAGGATTTTCATTTGGAGGGTTAGGGTCTACAACTTCCACTGCACAAGGAGTTACAGGATTGAACTTTGGAACATTAGGAGCAACAAATGCAGCTAGCAGTGGATTTTCTTTTGGAGGTCTTGGTACAGGTACAACTACCACAGGATCTGGATTATCCTTTGGTAGCCTTGGATCTACTGGAACATCAACTAGCCTGTTTGGTGGATTAGGTTCTACTGGTACATCTACTGTTCCCACATTTGGTGGATTAGGTTCCACTGGTACATCTGCTGTTCCCACATTTGGTGGATTAGGTTCTACTGGTACATCTGCTGTTCCCACATTTGGTGGATTAGGCACAACAGCTGGAGCCCCTGGTGGCTTGTTTGGCAATTTAGGCTCCACTGGAACATCTTCAGCTTTTGGTGGTTTTGGGTCAACAGGAACAACTTTTGGTTCTGGAACTGGGCTATTTGGAAGTTCTAATGCAGGTAGGTTTGATTATTTGCTCACAAATGTGAGCAACTTCCTTGTTAAAAGATGTGTGTGTGTGTGTTTTAACAGTTGATACACCATGCATCAGGTGTTGCCTTGAGTTGCAAGTCTCACATTTGAGGTAAAGAAATGTTGGTGTGTTAACCAACCATATCCAAACTACCATTTATCTAACATTTAGTTTAATAATTGTTATTACTTTTCAAATTATTTTTTAAAGGAGAGTAAAAGACCATCTTATTATAATGATATTGCATTTATCCTGGTTACATAATTCAAGCCATGTATTTTTAAATATAAAGTTAATTAGATTTGCAACATTTTACAACCATTAAGAATACCTATGGCTTATTTCCATTACTAATTTTAAAAAAAATAATTTTTTTTTCCTTCACGTTAAGTACTGAAAGAATGAAATGTCTTTATTTCAAAACGAAACATACATTAAGGAAGAACATTTTTCAGGTCCAGCAACTGTAACAAACATAGCTTCAGCATTGTTACTGCTGATGGTATATGGAGATGAACGAGACACTATTCTAGCTAAGTGGAATCAACTCCAGGCCTTCTGGGGAACTGGAAAAGGATATTTTTCTTCTAATGCTTCTCCAGTAGATTTTACTCCAGAAAATCCTTTTTGTAGGTTTAAGGTAATATCCTTTTCATGATTCATACATTATTATCATTATTACATTTCTTGTTGTACAGGTGATTAAAGGGTATCATGGGTATCATCCATGTATTAAGAGATTAATTGAGGAATGTCTTTTCATCTTTATGGGTATATCTATCAAAAATTGTAATATCATTCTTGACAAAGACTAAAACAAACCAGTATAGTCTCTCAAAATCTATCACACAAGTCTTGTGCATATTTCCTTAAGCATGTGTACTAGCCATGTATTAGAGATTTGACTTTTTTTTAGAGTTAACACAATGTTGAAAACTTTTAATTAGGGTTCAGATATTTATATGCTATGGATTAAAATATATATAAAAACTACGGGTTTGGGTTGAGAAAATCTTTTTATGTAGAAGAGCAAACACGTTTTGATCTTCTTCGGTGATGATGACTGAAGAAGGTCGAAATGTTGTTCTTTCCTCAACATAAAAATTTTTCTCAAACCAAACCAGTCGTTTTTGCATATATATTTTTCTATACAAATGGGTTTTCTCATTGTCACTGATGTGATGTTATAGATTATTGGTTAGGTATCAATAAATTATCTCATTGTTTAGGATTTGTTGACCTAATTTTTAACCTGTCATTGTAGACACTTACCCAGGTTGCAGAATTATTTCATCCAAAATCATCATTCTGCTTGCATTAGATGTAAGTGCATGTGCAGAAAAATTATGTTTTGAGTGTAATTTGGGTTTTCAAGAAATGTCTTACTTAACAGTATAATATAGTTCCTATAAATATTCATTGAAAGGTGATGGCAAAGTTGCTATTATGAATATTACACTAAAGTTTGTTGTAATCTGGTTCCTGTCCTATTCACAGTGAGAATTATGTTTCTGGGATCAGTACTGTGTATCGAGACATCATTGTTTTATCCATGATCGTGATAGTGCATTTCAGAGCTACATAAAACTGTGCTGTAATAGTATCACATTTACTTAGTAATTTATTCTTTATGCAGACAAGTGCTTTTCCAAATAGCTTATTGTATTCCATATAGGCCTTCAATTCAAATGTATCACATGTATAATACATGAAATTTTTTATGGTAAAATTACCCATTTTAATGACTTTCTTTCTCGTAAAAGGAACTATTCATGCCTTTGATAAGCATGGTATTAAAGATTCCCAAGTTGTATGGAACAGCTTTTGTGACTAAAGTAGGACAGTCATAACAACTGGTGCATATTGAAAGTAACAAACAGTGAGGCAGAGAGAGCTGGTTTTATGACACTATATTATGTGGTTGTTTTAACTTTAACAAATAGTGTAATGAAAGAAAACTGTAGCTGGTGAGATTTTCATCAAAATCCACTTATATTGAGGCATTTCTCATAAACTTCCCATGAAATTTATATTAACTTACGTATAAGATTGATTTGAGAATGTAATTAGAAATTGTAATTAAAGCTAGGTAAAACTTCCAGGCTATCTCAATACTGTATCATGTTATGTTGGTGTGTACATTGATATACTGACGACGAAACATAAGGTAATTATAGTCCATTTTGAATGCAAGTAGATTTTAGATTTGAAAATTGGAATAATAGTAATATAAGTAGTAAGAATGATTATTCTTAAAATAATTCATTAGTTCAACAAAAAGTTTTCTTCAAAAACTAGACCTTATTAAAAACTTTTCTTGAACAATAATAGAAAAATACAGCAGAATCAACTTCTGCATAAGATAGTGTGGAGTACATCTATTTGATTTAATATAAATTAGCATTGTTTAAGTGTGAAAGAAGACAGTTTACTTAACATTTTAGATCTGTTTGTTTCAATAGAGTGTTTAAGTTTCTTTTTTTGATGAAATTGGAATTCTTCTATTTATATCTGTTAAATTCAGTCCACATTTTGAAACAACCTTGTCAAGTTTATAAATCACGTTAAAACTTCAGTAAAATTTATATTGGTGTGTTTGTTATCATTAGTATAGCCTTGTGTGTTTCAATTCTCCTAATTGAACAGGCTATAGGCTACAGTTGCCTTCCCACAAACAAGCCTGAAGAAGGGCATGTTAGCTTGATCATAAACAAAAAAGACACTGAGGTTCACAGCCAACAGCAACAGTTAGTCGATTCCATACATAGGCTGCTGGGAAGTAAACCAACATTATCTGTTTGTGTGGAGGGTGTGCGAGCTTTACCAGATGTCAAGTTAGTTTTTTTGTGGTTATTACTGTAGATTGGAAAAAAAACATAAAATAAGAACTTGTATTTGTTGGAAAATTTGTATAGGAACACAAGTATTATTTTGAAAATATTTTCTGTGGGTACATTACAAAAGAGTAGAAGGAAATTTATGTCCTGTGTGAGCATGTTTAATATCAAACAACCCTGGAAAAAAACATCACAAGTTTGTTTGGTGGTAGAAGCAGCCTGATTGTAGTAGGAAAAATAACTTAATGATTATTTGCATGAGAGATATTTTTGTCACAGCCAGTGGTCAATATATTACAAGTCCATTCTTATGATCTTATGATAAAATATTTATTTTTTTAAATTTGCAACAGTGTAGTTTAATATTACTTGATCACAGATGGCTAATAATTATATTGAGAAATATAGTAGATAAATGATATAACTGGTGATGTATAGTTCTGTGATTATGTTAATTAATATTCTTTTCATTTTAACTGTTTTTTATTGGTGGTTTCAACTATTGTTTGCAGTGATTATAATCCTTATAAATTTCTTTATTTGAATTTTTTATTACCTCATTATTTGTCATATTTAATATTTTTTTGTCTGGGGCAGTTTTTCTTATATTCTGCTGGAGTAGAAATTTTAATTAAAATGGTTTTTGGTGCTGGACTTTAAGATGCAATTCCTTTATTGGTTATGTGCTCAATTGGAAGAAATCTATTGTAAAATAACTTTACTAATTATTTAATTAATACCAAATTAATTGTTATTTTCCATAGGAGTTGAATAAAACTTTTTTGATATTATTTATTGCATACAAATATTTCTGTAAAATTCAGAATACGTTCAGTTCTTCCTCTGACCATGAGTTAATAATTATTCTTTTATGGTATGAAGTTTATTTTTATTCTAAACATATCACCTTTTGTTTTCCTCACCAGATAAACAATTTAGTGATAATAATCAATTCATCTTCTAGCGTACTTTTTCTATCTCTTTCTGTTTCTTTTTCGAAAGGTTATTTTCATGGATCAGCTTTTCATCTATCTTGTTAAAATTTTATTAGATACTGTATCAATACTTGGTATGTTTTCATAATACCCAAGATGTATTTAGTAAAAGAACTTTAAAAAAGAGCTAGGAATTTGGAAAACTGAGCAGTATGTTTTAGGTATAAATTACACTCAGAGTTAATTCATATATGGTAAAATAGATTTGTTTCATCAGAGAAAGGACAGCAATTGATATGATTCGGTGGCAAATTATTTTAGGAACATTGCATTCACAACATTTTGTATGGTCACCTGTAAATTACACTTTCACCTTGAGTTTCTGCATTAACATATTCTAGGACAGAGGTGGTTATCTATTTGATAGAGCGTGTTCCTACTGGTTTGTCTCGTCGAGTGCCCACCTATGAACTCCAAGCCTTCTTGGAACAGAACCATATTAAGACCCAACTAAACTCTATGGGAATCTTGTCCTGTATTCCTCGGTCAGCTCCTACCAAAGACCAGTTAAAAGGCTATCTTGACAATCCTCCTGCAGGTAAGGCCATTCTTAGGGAAAAATATGCATTAGTTTTAGACCAGAAGCTTAGCTTTCCTTAATATATCGGTATTATTTACACTAAACTATCACATTCCAAGTTATTAAAACCAACATTTAAATTCCTCTTTGTGACAGATCTTACGGTGACGTCTTTTGTGGGAGACCGTAATCATTTATGAAAGTATTTTAAATGTAGCTAAATGTGAATGTAAAAATGCAGCCCATTTTTATTTTCTGTTAAATGTAGAAGTATATCTAACATCACACAACTGGTATTTGTGTGGTAGATGATGTTGCATCTCAGGTTCTGTTAGCTTTACGTTAACTTGCATCATTTGCTAGTACAGCAGTAAGTCTATGGAATTACAGTGTTAAAATCAGGGGTGGGCTCAGCAGATAGCCTGATATGGCTTTGCTATAAGAAAAACAAAACAAAAAAAACGTTAACTTGCTTATGGATTTTGTCAAAAGTAATCATTCAGTACAGAATAAAGGTCGTATACATACTTCTATTACTTTCTCTTTGTAATGGGACTCTGCAATAACAACTTTGTTCTTATGTCTGTCAGTTCTATGTGAGGTTCTTTCTGTTTCAAATACTTAACAAAACATGTTTTACAAATTTAAGTGTTACTGAATAGTTGTAGCTAATGACAAAACCTTCAGGATTATTGAATATTGTGATGTCTTCTCTGTACACATACCAGTAGTGTAAAGGTTTTTACCTGAAATTTTTAAATAACAATTTATGTTCAACAGAAGATTTCGCTAAGCTAACTTGCACAGTTTGGATTATGTTAGACTAAGACCTGACCTAAGATAATTTTAATTTTGCATCCATTTGGTGATTTTTGTTTTTTGAACAGTTTAGATGTAAATACACTATTATTGTTTTTTTTCTACACATTAAATCTTGATACACTATTATTGTTTTTTTTCTACACATTAAATCTTGATACACTATTATTGTTTTTTCTACACTTTAGATCTTAATACACTATTATTGTTTTTTTCTACACTATAGATCTTCATACACTATTATTGTTTTTTCTACACTTTAGATCTTAATACACTGTTGTTTTTTCTGCACTTTAAATCTTGGTACACTTGTTTTTTTCTACACTTTAGATCTTGATACACTATTATTGTTTTTCTGCAGTGTAGATCTTGATACACTATTATTGTTTTTCTACAGTTTAGATCTTGACACACTGTTATTATTGTTTTTCTACACTTTAGATCTTGACACACTGTTATTATTGTTTTTCTACACTTTAGATCTTGACACACTGTTATTATTGTTTTCTCTACACTTTAGATCTTGACACACTGTTATTATTGTTTTTCTACACTTTAGATCTTGACACACTGTTATTATTGTTTTTTCTACACTTTAGATCTTGACACACTGTTATTATTGTTTTTCTACACTTTAGATCTTGACACTGTTATTATTGTTTTTCTACACTTTAGATCTTGACATACTGTTATTATTGTTTTTTCTACACTTTAGATCTTGACATACTCTAAAGTTATCTCATACTGAACTTTCATTTCAGGTATTGACCCTTTGTTGTGGCAGCAAGCTAAACTGGACAATCCTGATCCAGATCATTTGATTCCAGTTCCAATGATAGGTTTCACTGAACTCCATCGACGAATCAAAGCTCAAGAGCAGGAAACTAAACAGCATCAGGAGAGGCTCGATGTATGTATCGTAGCAAACTGTTTATAAACTTCTTGCTGGTACTATCTATTATGTCTTCTAAAAGGTAGACTCTAACATACAAGTAAGCTTAGTTTGAATAGATAACATCACAAATATTATGTAATATAACCTTCATATTTGTTCTCATTAGGGAACAGTTTGTTAGATCCTTTGTTTTAATCAGGTAATTTTATCAGTTCTAATTAACGTATGCATTAGAAAAGTTGAGATGAGCTTTTTCTGCAGTATGTATTTTTCCAGCATCTTTGAGTAGACAGTATAATTAATGTACTTTCTTTTTCTTTAAGATAATAGCAGAAGATATTTCTAAACTTAAACAAAGGCACTCCACTACTTTAGCAAAAATAGCTGATCATAAAAGAAAGCAACTGGAACTTGGACATCGAATTCTGAAGGTAAGCTAATCTCCTAAATAATAGTGTCCTAAACAAACCTGATGATTGTATTCTGAAGGTAAGCTGATGTCCTGAATTATAGTGTCCTAAACAGATGTGGTGATTGTAATTTGAAGGTAAGCTAATGTCCTGAATTACAATGCCTTAAATAAACTATTTATTTAATTCATAAGATAAGCTAATGTCTTGGATTATAATGTCCCAAACAAACTTATTGTCATATTATTGTATATAACTTACTGTAACTTTTTTTTATGTATTCTATACAATATTATAAAATATATTAAATTGTTTAACGTATTGCTGTATATTTACATCCTTGAGCAGTGTAGGAGACTTAAGTACAAATAGTAATTTAGTTTATTGGGACAGTTTTTTGAATAATTTCTCATTTATTAAGTGCTGTTTGTAAGAATGAAATTAAAAATATGTCAAACTTTACAGTGAATGAAATGTTTTGCCTGTAACTTTTTTAGATTTTTCCTGACAATTTTGTGACATGTTTGTGTTCACTGAGACATTATCATCCTTTGAGAATATAAATGTAAAAATTTTCTTACTCACATGGTTTCTGTTTTCTTTTCTCTGATCTTAATTCCTAACCTCTCATGACACGCTGTGATGTGAACAACTGCTAATGAAGCTCAGCTCTGAATATAGCTACAGAAAACTCTGATGTATTACATATTATGTAATTCAGTGTATGGGGGATGATGTACAGTGAAACCTCTCTGAAGCAGCTACCTTCGGGACCGAGACAACCTGGCTTGATTAGAGGGGTTCCACTGTAGTGTAGGAAGTTAACAGAATTGAACTTTTGCAGAGAACAATAAATCTAATGAGACGTTTAGTAGATTTAGGAACAAATCACAAACGTGGGGAGTATTTTGTTTTTGTAAATCTTTATCATTCCTGAAATATATTTGTTTCAATGCTTAAGAAATTTTTTTGTGTGACAAGACATCAGTTAAGTCTGGTTTAGTTTATAGAAAATGGTAGGTGACAGCAAAATTTTCTGGTGATTCACAAGTTTGGTTGTTTTTATTGAATATTAGTCTTAAGTTTATCATATTCAAATGACTTTCATAAATAATAAAAAAGATTTCTAATGTATTGAACATAATTGTTGTTACAAATGTATCGTTACATTGTCTATTTCTGTTTTTAAAAGTGATTTCTACAGTGTTTTTTACCAATTCCCAGCTAAAATGTGGCAACTAATGCTTTTGTCAAATTAAAATATCAAACAAAGTTGAAATCGATTTCATACATAAAATATAAAAAAACAAGTTTGAAATTCTGAAGTCAAAGTAATTTTAATGTGCATTTTTTAAAGCAGTGTTCGCACAAGTCTTGGTTTTTATATTCAAACCAAACTAATCTTGGCTGTTCGCACAAGTATTGGTTCTTACATTCAAACCAAACTAATCTTGGCTGTTCCCACAAGTCTTGGTTCTTACGTTCAAACCAAACTAATCTTGGCTGTTCCCACAGGTCTTGGTTCTTACATTCAAACCAAACTAATCTTGGCTGTTCCCACAGGTCTTGGTTCTTACATTCAAACCAAACTAATCTTGGCTGTTCCCACAGGTTTTGATTCTAATATTCATAACAAACTAATGTTGGGTGTTCTTACACGTTTCTGTTCTCACGTTCATACCGAATTAATATTAGCTAGTTTTATAAACAAGACTACTAGAAACGTTTTGTAACCATTGTATGGTTTGCAGTTCATCAGACAAACTTAATGTTCATATTGTGTATATTTCAGGTGATAGTTTGTCAAGAGATCAACAGAAAGTTAGGGTTTGCTATTCAGGCAGATGAAGAACAGTTACGTGTTCAACTCGAAACTTTGCAAACTGAACTCAATGCTCCTACACAGTTTAAGGTATAAGGCAGATTTATTTATGATGATCAGTACTATTATAATGTTTGATGTGTGAACCATTTAATGTTTTTGTTATTATATTGCTTCTATGGTCAAAGCATTATCATTGCAGCTTTTAACAGCTTAACTTGTATGTTTAGGATTTTTTTGTATTTTTTAAATTGATTTTAAATTTGTGATAATGTATGGTTAACAAAAGATGTATTTTTTTAAAATGTTGGTTAAGTTTGTATTGTTTGTTCACATCTCAGATTTTTAAATTGAATATCACTACTTTGAAAACACTTAGATTTACTGTATATTTTATGGTGTGTTAATAGATTCAGTTCATTGTCATACTAAATTAAAGTTTTTTATTTGTTTGATCTTTCTGCTAGTTCTATTTTCAAACATTTCCTTCTGAAAGCAAATTTTGAAGGAAAAAAATAGCCTTATTTTCATTGTTGAAATGTTGGACAGTAAGGTTCTCTGTAATTTAACAGAAATGACGATGAATTTGTATATTTCAGGGAAGATTAAATGAACTGATTTCACAACTACGCATGCAAAATCACCAAGTATCTGCTTACAGAGAAACAAGTCATTATACTTTAGAGCCAGCCTTACAAGAAGAAATCAAAGAGGTATGAAACAATCAGTGAGCTCACCCTGATTTTCTTAATTGAATGCATAGAAATCCTCACTGTAAATTTTTTTAGGTAAATCGTGGTTAAAGGCTAAGAATTTTTTTTATTAATATTATTATATTGGCTTTGAGCCTTGATATTCTTGGACCTGTTGGGAAAAAAAAATTCTGTTGGTGATAAAGCAGTTTGTATATGTATGTAGTAACCAACACTTCTGTCATGACGTTTCTGTTGTATAGTACATTAGTTTGTATATGTATGTAGTAACCAACACTTCTGTCATGATGTTCTGTTGTATAGTACATTAGTTTGTATATGTATGTAGTAACACTTCTGTCATGACGTTTCTGTTGTATAGTACATTAGTTTGTATATGTATGTAGTAACACTTCTGTCATGATGTTCTGTTGTATAGTACATTAGTTTGTATATGTATGTAGTAACACTTCTGTCATGATGTTCTGTTGTATAGTACATTAGTTTGTATATGTATGTAGTAACACTTCTGTCATGATGTTCTGTTGTATAGTACATTAGTTTGTATATGTATGTAGTAACACTTCTGTCATGATGTTCTGTTGTATAGTACATTAGTTTGTATATGTATGTAGTAACACTTCTGTCATGATGTTCTGTTGTATAGTACATTAGTTTGTGAAGTGATGATCGGCTGTTATCCTTGTAGACAGATATTAACTTCTGTTATTCTTGTTACTTTGCAAACCCAGTGTGTAGCTTTAGCCTAGTGGATTGACATTAACTTGTGTTATTCTTGTTAAAATAATTGGTATTTCCCCTGTATTAGTTTTTCTAATTCTTGTTACTATGATATTGTCTTAAATGAGCAGTTTGACATAAGTAAAATGTTTCTGATCATGTAAGGAATATTTGTTGGTCTAAAGGTATAAACAGTATGCATGTTTTTTTTTTTTCATGAAGTGCTTTTGATTTCTAATGGGTAAAATCATACATTAACAATAAAGTCAATCTCCAGAAGACATTTCTTACTTTCATATTAACTATAGTTTAAATCTATGGGTCTTATAATAGACCAACAACTATGTGTTTATTGTAAGGTAGCCAGTGTTTGACAAACGTTTTTTTTTGCTTTCTTTAGCACTTACGTTATCAACAAGAGGGTATCTCTCACCTCATCTCGGTACTAAAGGACAACATGGAAGACTTAAGAATTATTGAGGAGGGTTTTAAGGAAGCTTCTGATCGAAGAAGATAACCAGTTAATACCTCTAAAAATATTGTTACTGGAATGTTTCACTATCTGGAATCGCCAGGTTTAGACGTGAACTCTTTACCCTTAAGATCTATGTTTGTGAGCAACAAGAAAGTGAAATATATTATAGCTGTTGGGTATTCTTGTTTCAATCCATCAAACTGTCACTATTGTAAAACGTATCGAATGTTTTAACCACGTGTACAGCTAGTTTTAATTGGTTGTAACTCTGTTCGTTTAATAAAAATAAAATGTTTTAAAATACATTGACTTGTAGTGTGCCTTCACAAAATAACGTTTGTAAAAAATTATTAAATATTTGACAGACTTGCTGCACATAATAGATTACAAATTTTAAGGACAGTAGGTGATAACTCTGCTGAAAATGAAGTGTTAGAGTATTTCAGAGATTAATATGTACAGTTTAGTTTTTGTCACTTCAGTAAATGTTTGAGAATTTTGGGCTTTTGAAAAATTTTAGTTGTCATCAGAGTGCATTTTCAAACTGTGCAGTTGTCAGTCAGTTTTATCTAAAAATATAACATATTCATAAAAGTATTTTATGTTTAACGGCCAAAATTAAAGTTTGATCCACAAAACTTCATAACACAGAATGTGTGTGTGTGTGTGTGACTTGATTACGTACACAAATAACCTTTCAAAAGGATACTGAGTTTTGGAACAGAGTATTTTAACTCTCTCCTTTAGGGGTGGAATAATAATTTCAAGGTAAATAATATCTTGAAAATTAGAAGAAAGGTTCTATGTAAAAACACAAAATCACGCTTTGCACTTTGAAGCCATGGATGTGCTGTAAAAGTGACAGTCAAACAACTGGTTTAAGAGTTGACAGTGTTTTTCCTGCCTACTCTTTAGTATATCAGTTGAGAATTAGGGACGTGTGTACACAGTTAGAATTTGTTTGGTCTTGCCCAAACATTCTAAACGAATAAAACTGATACATTAAATGAGTATCTACTGTTTTATAACTGTGCATGTTTTTGTTTTCAGAATTGTAGTTAGATATGATGACACTCAACCTAGATTTTGTCTTTTAATATGTATTCATTGGGAGAAGTGTTTCTAGTCCGAAAATGTATATGTGTGAGTGGACATTGATCGAGTAAGTCACAATCATCTAAACGAGAGTTTGACAACAGGTTTATGATTCAGAGTAAATAAACATGGTAATACAAGAAATGTACGTATAGAAGGTACAGCATCTGTTAACCAAATGGGGAATTTATTATCAGTACAGAAAATGCTAACTGTCTTGTGTTACTGTCCAACAATCAGGAAGTTAAGTCGTTTACTGACTTTAGTGTTTGCACAAACTCTTACAACAGTAAGATTGTTCATATCCTTGTACAGGCCAAGTTATGGTTGTAAATGTTCCATTATCTTGCTTGAAGATGAGTCGCTACTGATGTATGATTGTATGATAGCATCATCAGTTTTCTGTAGATTATTAAATTGAAGAATTCATAATAGATGTATTTCGCCCAGAAATACCATAAAAGAAACTGTCGTTAACTATTCTGTTGTAGGGCAGTTTTACTTTGAGATTCATTTGTAAATAACACAGATCTCCAGCTTTGACCTTTTCCACTGTTTGTGGTCTGATGGTCATTTTAACCTCTTGTTTAGGTCATCTTTTATGGGCAGTGGATTTTGAGTAGCTACACCCCCACTTTACACTAATATGTAGCTTATTGTTATGGAGGTTGCATTCATACTTGTATTTACGTCAAGTTCATTAGTAAAATCTGCCCTTTGTCCGCCTAGTAAAGAGCATACTTAACATCACTAGAGAGTTGCAGTATTCAATGTGAACCATCTATCATTAACAGTACCAGTTTCGTGTACACTCTTAAGCCTTCTATGTGGCTCGTAACGAAACGTGGAGTTTTGCTTTTACTTTTTCATGTAGTGTATTGTTGACTATCCAAGGCTTTGCTTTCTATCCACTTTTCATGCAGTATTTTAATGTCAGGAGCCCATGACCAGACTTACACTGCTAATTCTGAATATAGTATGGCTTTCTGTACTTTCATAGGCCTTATACTAGCATAGCACTTTCTGATTGGTTGGAATGACAAGACGCGTGTGTGTGGGTGTGCTTTGACGAGGTTCATTTGCATATGATAAAAGAAGTTTATACCTGTACAATTTATCTTTTAAGACTTTTTTCCTTTGCAGAATTATGGGTATGGAAGATGAAAATTATTTTTGGAAGCTAACACAGTTTTGATTTCATTATCTTTATGCTGTACATATTTTGCTTCTTTCTGTGTGTATGTTTGAGGTAAAGTTAACATGCACCTATTGTTAACAGAATATAACTTCACATAGAAGAATATGAAGATACCACAGATAAGCCCAGCATGACCACGTAATCTCAGGGTCGCGGGTTCGAATCCCCTTCACATCAAACATGTTCGCCCTTTCAGCCGTGGGGGCGTTATAACGTAATTGTTAATCCCACTACTTCTAGTTAAAAGAGTAGCCCAAGTGTTGGCGGTGGGTAGTGATGACTAGCTGCCGTCTCTCTAGTCTTACGCTGCTAAATTAGGGACGGCTAGCGCAGATAGCCTTCGCGTAGCTTTGCGAGAAATGTAAAATGAACAAAACCATGGACTCCTCACCTTCCCAGCGAGGGAGTGCACAAAGCCACGCAGTCTATCAGTACGTAGCTGTTTCTAATATTGAACTTATAGATTACAGAGAAGGTAGATAGTTAGGGTACTCATCACCTATCTGACCGAATGGTAGGATATGATGATGATTATTTGAATTAAGCACAAAGCTTCTGTGTTCTGCCCACCACGGGTATCGAAACCCGGATGTTAGCGTTGCAAGTCCGCAGACACCACTAAGCCTCTGGGGGCCAGGCGTGATATGACCGTCACTTATGTAGTTATAGCGTAACCACAGCCTCAAGATAAGTTTTCCCGGCAGCGGGACACGAACAAGGAATACACGAATATACAGTCCTGACATGCTAACAACCTTTTGGCCAAGCTTTAGTAATAAGCATTTGTGACACAATATAAGTTTCAAAACGATTTCAAATTCTACTGATACAAACTTTTACTTTCAAGGAATTTGCCTCCAAATTCGATAGAAAAAAGCATTGTAATGTGTGACAACTTATAACATTTACTAGTATAATTAGTAATTTAAAAAATTCGACCTTCTAGCTTAAAATATTAATGATGAAAACTTGAATTAATTTATTAATTCCAGGAGGATAAATAATATTTTCAGGTAAATATACCGTTAATTTGTATTCATAAATGGATATCCCGTTTTAGTTTGTTTATTTTTGAATTTCGCGCAAAGCTACTCGAGGGCTATCTGCGCTAGCCATCCCTAATTTAGCAGTGTGAGACTAGAGGGAAGGCAGCTAGTTACCATTACTTACTGCCAGCTCATGGGCTACTCTCTTACCAACGAATAGTGGGATTGACCGTAACATTATAATGCCCCACAGATGAAAAGGCGAAAATATTTAGTGCGACCGGGATTCGAACCCGCGACCCTCGGATTACGAGTCGAACGCCTTAACGCGCTTGGCCATGCCGGGCCGTCGTTTTAGTACGCTTTGTTATACTACAGAATCGACAAGCAGGAGTAGTCTTTCCATCACCGAACCTGGCTGGGTATTCAGCTGAGCCCGTTTATTCTTTGCCTTGATTTATGAATTCTCGGTTTTATTAATAGTTATTTTCTGGTGATTTGATATAAAAAGAAATTGATACAGTCATCTATACAACAAGACGATCTCAGCTTGCCTATAATTTTAAACCAAGTGACTGACAATGAACCAAAAAGTTTTCAGTTCTTAAACCTGATTCAGCAAGTCGTACCTCTGGAAAGCAAGAGCCCTCTTGTGTCGAAAGTTTTTACAATAAAAGATATATAAAAAAGAAAAACTACTACCGTTGATTTACTATTTTAGTCTCCTTGACACTTGTATAAACATGCAAATAAAGTGCCGTCTTTATTTATGTTTAATGTCAAATTTAACGAACCTTAAGTACCTTTCAAAACATCACAACATGGTTATTATTATCATTAAAGAATAATGCCCGAATCACATACTGTAATGAAAACTAGTTTTACTACATCAAAAGTACGGGAGATAGCTCGTGATATTGAAGTCGCATTGTCTAATTATTTACTAAACATTCAACCGAGTGGTTTTTGTATAATTTTAAACGTATCTTTGTTCCATGTAAAATTCAGAATATTGTAGTTGATTTTGTGTTTCACTGCATAAAGAATAAAATACAAGGCTGCGTCATAATTGCAACTTAAAAAACGAGCCTTGTAAGTACCACAACTTATGTTTATATTGCTTCATGCAGTCGAAATGTTTCATGTAATGAAAGTTCTGTAATGGATGGTTATTACGCTTGCGAAACAGCAGATATTACTACGTAATTCTTGTGTTATTGTCGCAAGATATTAAATTGATCTGCAATTGTTTTGTTTTCGAGTTTCGCGTAAAGCTACGCGAGGGCTATCTGCGCTAGCCGTCCCTAATTTAGCAGTGTAAGACTAAAGGGAAGGTAGCTAGTCATCACTACTCACCGCCAAATTCTTGGGCCACTCTTTTACCAACGAATAATAGGATTAACTGTCGCATTATAACGCCCCACGACTGAAAGGGCGAGCCTGTTTGGCGCGACGGGGATTCGAACCCGCGACCTTCAGATGACGAGTCGAGTGTCTTAACCACCTCGCCATGGCGGGCCAGTAAGTCTACGGATGTATAACTCTAAAATCAGGAGTTCGATTCCCTTCGATGGACAGAACAGATAGCTCGATATGCGCCTTTGCTATAAGAAACACACATAACTTTGTGGAATATATGCGTGCTGTACTGAAATACTCCGAAATAACAAACAAACTGCTGAAAGAATACAAATATGTAAATATTTTTATCAGTTAATTTAGTATATATGATTTATTTTTATGTAGCTAAAACTGTTGTCTACCAGACTCAAAGCTTTGCTTTTGATCTATAGGAATTATGACAGAGCTTCTACACGATAGTGAACGATGCAATATAAAACTAATTGATTGTTTCTCAGGCTCATTTTTTTGCTCTTTATTTATATAACGCAAGCTATCATTCCATAGATAGAAAGTTGTGATGAATAGATGAGCTGTCTTCCTGTGGACAACAGATAATCGGTTTCCCAACACTCCACTTTCCAATCATTGCGCTCGTTGATAACGCAATACTCCTCTTGCTTCCACGGCCTCATTTCCTAAAACGACAAGATTACTAATAATTCTACGTAGCAGATTGACGAACTGAAATGCCTCTTCGACACGACTTCACGAACGACACCATTCATTGCGGGATTTCATTTTTCGAGAAAACCCCCGCCATATTGGATGTCCACATAAGCCACTCGGCTGTTGATGGATTGGGACTGACAGCCTAAGGCTGCCACTGTTAGAGAAAGTTTTATGGAGACGACCCTTAGCCCCATATTGCTTTGTCATGTGGTCGGCTCGTCTCTCGATGATTTGCCAAACACATTAACTGTTATAGAACTTCCACGTCTCTTCGGATGCTTAAGCCATGCTTTCTTTTCGTAACTCGTTTTTCGTTCACTTTTCAGACTTAGTGTTATCTGTTAGTAAGTTATATTTATTGCAATATATGTGTGTTACGGATGTGAAATAAAACTTGATGGGTCAAATTATTTATTATTATTTCTCACTTCTGTCTTATCTACGATTGCAATTGAATGACATATATATATATATATAAGGATCATAAAAATGGTAGCCTATTAAAAACACTCCTCATGTATGCCAAAGTTAGTTAAACTGTTTTGTTTAATGTTATTAAAATATCATTTGGTTATTAGAACATTTAGAATGTTTCTTAGTTTGTTAAAGTTTAAGTTTTCCGTTTAGAATATATTGAATATAGAATATGTTTGTTTTGAATTTTGCGCAAAGCTACTCGAGGGCTATCTGCGCTAGCCGTTCCTAATTTAGCAGTGTAAGACTAGAGGGAAGGCAGCTAGCCATCACCACCCACTCTTGGGCTACTCTTACCAACGAATAGTGGGATTGACCGTCACATTATAACGCCCCCACGGCTGAAAGGGCGAGCATGTTTGGTGTGACCGGGATTCGAACCTGCGACTCTCGGATTACGAGTCGAACGCCTTAACACGCTTGGCCATGTCAGGCCTTTAATAGAGAATCAATTAAGTGCGAAGTTTCAATTTCCTTGTGCATCTACTTGTAATCTAATATACGACAAACAATGAAATACACTGATGTTACGTAATACAGAGACAGGCGCAAGACCTTAAGGGATACCGCTGCCATATCATAATTACTTCTAGTATTAGAGTAAACAACAAAGCATATTGATGGTAATATAGAGACAGATACATGGTCTTAATAATATGTAGGATTCCACAATCATGTCACAATTACCCCTAATATCCCATACACAACAAATAATAAGAAACATTAATGATAATGTAGAGAAAGTTACGTGATTTTTAAACACATGCAGGGTACTACTGTCATGTCGTGATTACGTTGTGGTAGTAAACAAAATTTTTACGCTATTCTTTAAATTCTAAAGGCGATTTTGTTATTCTTAATATAATCTGTACGCATATTCAAGGATGATCGACCAGCTAACTAGTCGAACAATCGCGGATTAGTAACAACCGGTTTCCTGAGCTGAAGAAACCTTCCATCCTAACAGTTCTGCAGGTCTGTGGTCAGTGCGTCTTCGGAACTCGAGTTTTTGTCTTCTATCAGTGGTTGGATGACAAATGTGACAGCGCCAGTGCTCGCTATTATTTTATCGTTTCCTCTAGAATCAGTCGCTGCAAATAGCGGAGGAAATCTATCATAATTCAAGCTAGGACTGAGGAAGAACTGTATAACTGTAAAGACGTCAGCAGAGCCGAGGTCAATAAATGTCATGGGCAAGGCTCTCCCCATTTGAGCTTGAAAAATGGTCCTAGCAACGCGTATTTTGATTACCGCCGAGACTGTCCATGAAAGGGGAATTACACACTGGATCGACACAGTTTATCAAGTTTCTTATTGGACGGATTTTTCGAGTCTCTTTGGTGAGCAAAAATTACGACTATCCCTGGTTTCTCTTCTTGATTTTCACGGTCAGGCACTCTATCGTGCCCGACTAAGACTGAAGAATTGTTATAGAAGTATGGAGGAAAATATGTAATAATAATGATAAAAACACCTGGGCGATTAGGTCCAGGTTTCGTTCTATTAACCTTTTCAGTATTTTATAAAAACATATATAAAACTATATATACTTTTAAAGACGTTTATTGTTGTTGTTTTGAATTAAGCACAAAGCTACGCAATTGACGATCTGTGCTCCGCCCACCACGGGTATCGAAACCCGGTTTGTGGCGGTGTGAGTCTGTAGATATACCGCTGAGCCACTGGAGAGCCGAAAATGTGTTCATAAAATACGATAAATATGTCTATTCCAGACAACGTACGTCCCTGACGCATTCTAGGAAATCAGTTTTAGCGTTTCTTTATCAAAACATATTCAAAAGTCAGAAGCCACATGAACAGATCAATAGTAACATTAAACTTTGAGAACAACCATTGGTTTAGTGTGGTTGCTAAGTGACGTGCTGCCATGAATTATGGCTGTTTAAAAATAAACAGCAAGAATTATATGCTATTTGTTCAACGCATTATATAATATACATTATCAGTAATTGTAATCAGCATATGTATGTATACATACATTGTTCAATGCTTTTATTGCTCCAAAATGATATGAATATTCAGGAGAAAGTTACGATGACGACATTTTGCACTGTCCATCACCCACCCGGGAGGTCAGCGACATCATGCCAGTGCAACCGTAATATATGCACCAGTTGATGTATCCGTCCTTTGCCCATGTTATGAACTTAAAAACATTGGCAAGCTAATTTTATTATAAATAACACAAAAATCCAAACTTTTACACAATTTATTTATAACTTAACATATTATTAACATTTTTCTCATCATAACCTTGCCAGTATACGCAATATGTACATACTTGAAACATGGTATATACACCATGTGATTGTCGGATGTTTTGTATTCAGTTTGTATGTTTTGTTTCTGTTTGTTTTTGAATTTTTGTATTAAGAGGTGGCGGAAAAAGTAGTGGCGGTAGGGGCTCTTTCCGTTACCTGTTTCCAAAACCCAGCTTTTAATCTTCTTTCACGGTGTTTCACGTGATTAGTTAATTGACGGTCATTGGCGACAGCAGTGCCTTGCGGGTCGAAGTTGAAAGGTCACAGGTCAAAGTAGGAAGTGGATACAATTCAAGAAATGGCTTTTCATATCAGCCTTAAGGTGGCTGTTTAAATAGAAACTTCACCTGAGTTTATGTAGTGCTACAATACTTAAGACCACGTTTTTTTCGTTCCATTCCTCCACAGAGGAATATACTTATTTATCGTAAGGAAGTGGGACCATCTATAAATATAGGTAACGTTAAATTACGCCAAAAATAATAAATTCTCAGTAACGGATAATAGTGGATGAAGAGGGTTATTAATTCCCATTAATATATCTTATTACAAACTATCATTGATACAGAGATCTAGGAGTAGTTAGATAACGGACAAACAGACAGACACAACTTTTTGTAGTTTATATATAAATGTTATATATATATACTTTTGCTCAGCACCCACTCAACAAAAAACTATGTTTTTCTTGTATATATTATTTACTTTGAGGCTCTGAAATAATTATGTTTACATACTTCTGCTCGGCTTATTTCTGTCTGGTCGAACCTTTTATCACTATACACTGAACAAATTAACGATGAACTTTGGTGAGGAAACTGTTAGCAGATCGCAAGAAAGAAATATTTACGGAAAAAGTATCAATACCATAACCTCTTGAATATTGCTGAAACCTATTTATTAAGGTCAAGTGTGTGACTGGGCGGGTCACTCCCTCACAAAGATGTAGCTGTAGAGTTTCTTCACAGAACAGTGCAGCCACACGAGAGGAGAAGTCATAACAATGCAGCTGGACAGAAGTAGTGGTTCTATCAAACAGTGCAGCCACACGAGAGGAGAAGTCATAACAATGCAGCTGGACAGAAGTAGTGGTTCTATCAAACAGTGCAGCCACACGAGAGGAGAGGTCATAACAATGCAGCTGGATAGAAGTAGTGGTCCTATCAAACAGTGCAGCCACACGAGAGGAGAGGTCATAACAATGCAGCTGGATAGAAGTAGTGGTTCTATCAAACAGTGCAGCCAAACGGGAGGAGAGGTCATAACAATGCAGCTGGATAGAAGTAGTGGTTCTATTAAACAGTGCAGCCACACGAGAGGAGAGGTCATAACAATGCAGCTGGATAGAAGTAGTGGTTCTATCAAACAGTGCAGCCAAACGGGAGGAGAGGTCATAACAATGCAGCTGGATAGAAGTAGTGGTTCTATCAAACAGTGCAGCCAAACGGGAGGAGAGGTCATAACAATGCAGCTGGATAGAAGTAGTGGTTCTATCAAACAGTGCAGCCACACGAGAGGAGAGGTCATAACAATGCAGCTGGACAGAAGTAGTGGTCCTATCAAACAGTGCAGCCAAACGGGAGGTATAATTTAGATGTATTGCAGATCACATCGTTTGATATTGATTTTATGTAAATCGTAATAAACGTAAAATCAAACTCGAAAATCATATTTCGTATTACAGTTTGTGAATGTTATTAACAATCTAGTCTCTAGAGAAGTTTCTCGTGACTGATTAGAATAAATCACATTAAAATATTCACATGAAATGGATGTTAACTGTTTTTATAGCGTTTCAGTAAAGTAGTGTGATTGATTGGTCGTTTAGATTCTGAATAAAAAAAGTACTTGCTAGTTATGTAACCAGTGGTACGAGCTCTTACGGTCGATTAGGACGATATTGTACATTAAAATGCAACTGTCTGTTTTGTAACATAAATATTTCTTTTTTGACCACATTAGTAATTTCGTTTTTACAACATCAATAAATTCCTTTTTTTATACCTCTCGTGGTATTCTTTTTTACAACGTTAGTAATATCTTTTTATAAATTACTCGTAATTCCCTCTTTACAACACTAGTAAATTTCGTTTTACGACATTAGTTACGTCATTTTTACGACACTAGTGATTTCCTTTTTTACAATATTAGTAGCTTACTTTCTTACAGCACTATTAGACACCTTTATCACTTTACCAGTAATATCCTCTTTTACAGCATTAGTAACTTTCTTTCACACAGTACTATTAGATACCTTTGTCACTCTACTAGTAATATCTTTTTTAACAACGTTAGTAGCTTTCTTTCTTACAGTACTATTGGATACCTTTATCACACTACTAGTAATATCCTCTTTTACAACATTAGTAACTTTCTTTCTCACAGTACTATTAGATACCCTTATAACACAACTAATAATTTTTTTTTTACAACATTAGTAGCTTTCTTTCTTACAGCACTATTAGATACCCTTATCAATCTACTAGTAATATCCTTTTTTACAACATTAGTAGCTTTCTTTCTTACAATACTATTAGATACCTTTATCACTCTACTAGTAATATCCTTCTCTACAGCATTAGTAGCCTCCTTTCTTACAACATTAGTGTGTTGTGTTGTTTTGAATTAGGCACAAAGCTACACAATGGGCTATCTGTGCTCTGCCCACCACGGGTATCGAAACCCGGATTTTAGCGTGCAAGTCCGCAGACATACCGCTGAGCCACTGGGGGGCTACAACATTAGTAGTTATTGTTTTTACAACATTAGTTAGTTTATTTTGTCCAACAATAGTCAATTTTTTAAATGGAACATGCGAAACTAATAGTTCGCGTGAATATACTATGTATTCATATATTCTTGGATTGTTACCCGCTGTCGAAAGAACGCCCCACACACTTTGGGGTAGTGTGTATATTGTAAGAAACTGTCCGAACCCGCTGTTCGGGTTACACAAAAGTAACCCATGAGTTTGCTTCTTACAGTTCGAAATTGTACAACTCTGTAAAAAGTGTACCTTGTCTAACATTGAGTGAAAACTCTAAAAGAAGAAAACTGCTACCTTTACAAGAGGATTCCTTACTCTTAACAGCTGACAGCGAAAGTTAAAATGTCAAAAAAGACAAAGAACTGAACAAAAACGACTCTAAGGTTATCTCCAAAACTAAATTCAAAGTATTAGAAGTATTTTTTTTAAATAATAAATATTTAATAACAGTACATTAAGTATTGGTTAATAGTTTAAATATTTACTAACAATGTAAGAAGTATTGGTCAATAATATAAGTATTTATTAACAATGTAAGAAGTATTGTTTAACAATGCAGGAAGTATTGGTTAATAGAATAAGTATTTACTAACAGTACAATAAGTATTGGTTAATTGTATAATACATATTGCTTAAGAGAATAATCGGTAGTGTGTTGGATAAATAATTATTAATAAACAGTTTAAGAAGTTTTGGTTAGCTGTATAAGAAATAATAATTTACAGTATAAGATATACTGATTACAAAATAAAAAATGCTAGTTAATTTTATATGTAAAAACGGCTCGTTTGGGTTGAGAAAATATTTTAAATAGAAGAGCGAACAACGTTTCGACCTTCTATTTAAAATATTTTCTCAACCCAAATGAGCCGTTTTTGCACATAAAATTCTCAACAAGTGGGTTTCTCGACATCACTGAAATGCTAGTTAAATGTACAACAAATAGTTATCAAGAGTACAATAATAACTGATTAACAGGCTAAGGACGTATTAGTTTAAAATAACTGATTGTGGCCAAGTTAGTTTGATTTACAACACAGGAAGTACGAATAATGGAGATCAAGTACTATTAATTTAGCAGTTGGGTGTTGATCAACTTGGGTAAAAATAATAAAAATAGAAAACAGATTTCGTTCAGGCGTTCGAGGGGAGTGTTGAATATGAGTTAATTTTGAACTTGAAAACTGCGCTTTGACAAAGTGTTTCGAGTAAAAAATATTAAAGTTAGAAACATCAGTGGATAATTTGAATTTATGTTGCGATTTGATGTAGTGCTTTAAATTTTAAAATATGGAAGCAGAATCCGATTATAATTAATTTTTCGCTTTAGGAATTGTAGAATTTGAACTAAGTTTTTTAATTTCGAATAACAAAAGCTCTTGTTTTAATAAGGGCTTTAATGACCTGTCTGTACTGAGACAGGTAATCATTTTCAAAATAATAATAAGAAGAAATAACTTTGTGAACCTGATAAGAAAGAAAAACCACGTGTATACTCGTATGTACAATAGGTTACCCATCTTCTCTTACACTTTCTTGACACTTACAGAACCAAAAACTAAATTTCATGAAATTAGCCTTCTATATTAAACCTGTGACGTCAGCGAGGGCACTTTTCACTCCTGTACAGATATAGCGCTAAAGTGTTACTTATATAAAAGTGTTAAAAATAAGGTAACTATAAACTATTGTCATAATATAAGTTTCTCCATCGTTGGCTGTGACGCTCATCCAACAAGTTTACTTAGTGTAATAGAGTAGAAACAAACAGCTATATTCCAAACCAAAACCAAACTAATATGATCAGAAAACCCATTAAACACAACCTGGGCTTCTGTGTTTCAAAGATAAAAGAATCTCATCCCGAATCCCGAACTTTACAACCGTTTTAATATGTTTGCATTGCTTGACAAAACCCTGTAAAGTATCTTCACCTCACACATGCGCAAATGCATTAAAATGTACACAGATCTAGTCGGATTTACTCTTGATGTATGGGGGCGCTTCAGTAATGAAAACTCTTTAACTCAGCGCCTTCAAACTTACTTATAAGATGATATTTTTCTGACTGGCCTGTTTGTATTAAATGTGATTCATGGTCACTGCAGCTAGTCCAAAGAAAATCGAACTCTTAAACGGATATTTAGACTACACTATAAGTAAAACACTTGCGATAAAATTATTGTTTCTGTTTTTTACAGTGGTTCTTCGTTCATTGTTTTTTTTTTTTTGATTACGCGCAAAGTTACACGAGGGTTATCTGTGCTAGCTGTCCCAAATTTTGCAGTGTAAGACTAGAGGGAAAGCATCTAGTCATCACCACCCACCGCCAACTCTTGGGCTACTCTCTTACCAACGAACGGTGGGATTGACCGTAACGTTATAACGTCTCCACGACTGAAAGGGCGAGCATGTTTGGTGCGACCGGGATTCGAACTCGAGATCCTCAGATTACGAGTCGAACGCCTTAACCTACCTGGCCATGCCGAGCCGACGTTTTTATTTGTACAACTGGATTTCTAAAATATTGTAAAAAATTGTATTCGCAGACACCGAAATCTTAAAATCCGCTTGTCTTAGGCCTAAAATTAACACTGTAACTTGGATACGTGTTTTTGTTTTAGTTTAGTTTCAGCTAAACTTACCGTATTTAATACTTTCAATACATAAATTTATAATGTTTTTCTACGATAAAAAGTTAATTTTTATAAAACTTTCGTTAACGTTTAGCACATTGTTTTACAAAATATCCAGTAAAGTACATTTACATCATCATGTGTAAAAAGGCAGTAAAGTACGACAAACAAAAACCGAGTATTACCATATTAGATAGTAGCATATTTTCTTGGACCATGAGACAAAAAAAATTGTTTTATTTGTACGTTAACGGTTTGGTTTGTTTTGAATTTCGCGCAAAGCTACACGAGGGCTACCTGTGCTAGCCGTCCCTAATTTAACAGTGTAAGACTAGAGGCAATGAAGCTAGTCATCACAACCCACCACCAAGTCTTGGGCTACTCTTTTACCAACGAATAATAGGATTGACCATAACATTATAACGCTCCCGTGGCTGAAAGGGCGAGCATGTTTAGTGTAACGGAGATTCAAACCCGCGACATACGTTAACAATAACGGATGTTAAGGAACTAATAGCTTAAACATTTCTAGCCAGGCGTGGCCCACTGGCTAGCGTGATGAACTGTGATTTCGAAGGTTTCAAATTCGCGTTCCCTTCCCTCAAAACTGCTCTTCGCATTTTGGGGCCATGACTAATCAGTAGGACCAATTAAAGTGGGGGTCAAACCGCACTATTTGATCAAATAAGAGTAGCCTGAGAGTTGGGTGTGGTGCTTGTGACTAGCTGTATTCTGTCAACTTAGAATACCTTCGTGCGAAAAGTGTCAACGAATATAAACACTTTAACAGAAAGTGCTCATTTAGGTTAAAGTGTCTTCGTCCTATTGAGTATTAGAGAAGCTCACAAAGATTATATTTGTTAGTTTATCCCGAGCAAAATAAAGATTTTTGTGAAAAAATTTCATTGATGGAACATTTCACGCAGTGCTGTCATGAAAGCGAAAGTGTGCAAACCAAGAAAACATAAATGTGTAAATAAGTAATGGGTTTTAGTTTTGTTTTCATAAAATTACTTATCAACAAATATGATTATACAATAAAAGAAAAGGCTTGGGATTTTTCAACGTCTGCCAAGTAAACTAGTTAACTGGTATTTTATTTTAAGATGAATTTTGAAAGTTTTTTTTTGTGCTAGATTTGGGTGAAAATGGACGAACAGACCAGTGGCTTTGTCATAAGTTTTCTGTTTTCACCGTGTATCAGCCACTCCTTTATGACTGAATTTAAATCACAGACTACATTATAAGACAGGAATATAGAAACGGTATACGGAAGATACTTTTGCCAGGTTGGTTAAGGCATTCGAATCGTAATCTGAAGGTCGCGAGTTCGAATCCCGGTCGCACCAAAACATGCTCACCCTTTCAGCCGTGGGAGCATTAGAATGTTACGAGCAATTCCATTATTCGTCGGTAAAAGAGTAGCCCAAGAGTTGGCGGTGGGTGGTGATGACTAGCTGCCTTCCCTCTAGTCTTACACTGCTAAATTATGGACGGCTATCGCAGATAGCCCTCGTGTAGCTTTGCGCGAAATTCAAAAACAAACACAAATAAATCCTGATTTTTGCGTCTGTTGACAGCCCACGTGTTGATCAGATCTCAGAATCAAATAAATGATCTGACGTTGTCCATTGAGGATAGAAAATCAGAACGATACGTAGTAGTGAAACTAATAAATGACTCGATATTGAAACTAACACCGGTTGTATTAATTGGTGAAAATACTTACGTATGATTTTTTGAGTTTAACAGTCTCTGCTGAGACTATTTACACAGCAGTAATGAGTCCCTCAATTTTATTTTAGAAACAATAGTAACACGTTTTAAATTGAAGTTTGTGTGATCTAGTATTGAACTAATCGTAATTTGAATTTTTTTTTGCTTGCTTCTATTTAGACGAACTTGAGAGTATCTGTATTGAAATATTTTCCTTTTAAGGACAAAAATCATAAATTAAAAAAAAAAAGCCTTTGGTCCAAGCTCTTCCTTGTTGTGTCTTTACCTGATATGAAAAAAAATGTTGTAAGTCTTCCTGAATGTCATACATTTTGAAGAGGGAAAAATGGAATATCTGAAATATGGTAAGACTGTAACATTATGTAATTTTCCCTGAAAAAAAACTTTAGATCTGATGGATGTTTCACAGCAGAGTAAGTTATTGAGTAACCTTGTGAAAGTGCCAAACACTGGCAGATGGTCGATGAGTCTTATCATCATCTCGATTCCATTAACAAGCTGTTTAGTATCGTAACTGGAAACTACTTATCTACAACGAGTTCTTTAACACTCTAAAAATAAGGAACAACATCCACTAGAAATTATACCCACGTTTTATCTCTGTGCGAATATACATGACATGATAAACACGTGGTAGGATATGTAGATATATGTATTAATTTTCTAACGTTTACGTATAGGACGTTAAGAACATATTAGTTTGAAGTGTCTTCCACGACGGGGAGGGTATTAACATTGTTCAGAAGAGAACGTCTTAGTCCACTAAAACTTAAAGGATAAACTAGTGAAAACATTTCTTTTTTATAGGTGGCGTTGATGTAACAACTAGCAAGACTCATGGGAATTTTTCGATTCATTTTCTCGTTTAATTAATCACATTTTTAGTGAACAAACCAAACTGGAACTGATAAGAGAAAACAAAGGCACTCCTTTCTCGTTTCGCCTATCAAGTGTCATTCAGTCGAAATTACCAAGTTTTCCGTTTGTCAAAATCAGGAAACAGCGCCATCATTCGTGCTACTCGTCTGATTAATCGAGAAACATCGGAAAGACAGTTTCAGCACTCAGGTAGGGAAACGAGTGATGCCACCTGAGGAAATTGACGTTCTTGGACCTGGTCGCGTAAGGAAATGAAAACATGACCGACAAGCTTTCAAAGTTGCACACAATTATCATCTTCATTGACGTTTCGAAAATAGACGCTCACTCTTTGTTTTCTAAAAGATTTTAAACACCCCAGACCCTGTTAGCCGCACGTGAACGGAAGGTTGATTATTAATCAGTGGACACGTAAATTCATTAACGACACCTACATTATGTTTATGGCAACCACAAAGCTTGTTTGGTGTTCCATTTTAACCCCTTTTATAAAATACCGATTTATATCTGTATTTCTGTGGGTTATTTTGTACGTGAGTCTAAATTAACCTTCATTTATTTAGACTACGCAACTGCTGAGAAGTTTTATGCTTAAAACAATTAGTTCGGATGAGGTCTAGATGTTAGCGTACCAATAGTTCATGGTATTCATCTCGTATTTTCCGCATTTGAACAGAACATTTTTTGTTAAGCAGTAAACACATAAATTCGTTTACGAACTCCTCGACTCGTAATCCGAGGGTCGCAGGTTCGAATCTCTGTCTCACCAAACATGCTTGCCCTTTAAGCCGTGGAGGCGTTATAATGTGACGGTCAATTCCACCATTCGTCGATGAAAGAGTAGCCCAAGAGTTGGCAGTGGGTGACGGTGACTAGCTCCCTTCCCTCTAATTTTAAACTGCTAAATTAGGGACGGCTAGCACAGATAGCCCTCGTGTAACTTTGCGCGAAATTACAAACAAGCCAAACCTTCACTGGTATAAAGTGCACCACAAGTCGTTATTAACCTCACGGTCACATTTTGGTGTCTTATCTGACATTTTATATACCAGGTGTATTTACTCATATTTTCTACGTCGTATCGCCTCACGTCAGCAGTACATCATAATCTCTTGACCTCTTCATCAGTATTTTGAATACCACGTGTATTCACTGACGTTTTAGTATTGGAAGTTGTTACCCATCTCGTGAGGTGTTTGCACTGATATTTTGTATTCCAAGTATTTTCGTAAGTATCATCATTGATATTTTTCTGCAAGGTGTTTTTGGTAACAGAGGTGTTTCTTCATGGTCTACATACCAAGGGTTTTTACGAGTGTCTTATATAACAGATGTGTTAATTAATGTTTGATTTACTAAGATAATTTACTAAAAATTTATATACCAAATACCTGTACTGGTATTCTGTGTACAAGAGTTTTGTATACCACAAACTCTTTAGTGACACTTTTGGTACACAGAACCATTATTGACGTTTTACATACCGGGTATCTCAGCTGATACTCTGTGTACCAGGGACCTTTAGTAAAGTTATATAAATCAGGTGCTTTTACTGGTATTATCCATAACAGATATACTAGGATTCTTTACTGGAGTTTTCTATACCAGGTGGTTTTCAGACCGGGAATCTCTATTAATTTTTAGATTATTGATAAATATATCCACTGATATCTGTATGCCAGCTATCTTCAATGATTGTTTTAGTAGGAGGCGTCTGCACTGGTATTTTCTCTACTATGAGCCCTTACTGGTTTTTCGTATACCAAGAATATTTATTAGTATTCTACATACCAGGTACGCTCAACATTTTTTTCCCTTTTTATAGAAAAATTATTTCCATGTATTCTTTATACAAGTGGTTATTTATAAATGCGTTTACTGGCGTTTTGTATACCATCTGTATTCACACGTGTTAAAAGTAGGAGTCTTTACATTGTTTCGTCGGCTAGGAGTCTTTACCAATTTCGCGCTTATATCTTAGAATCTTCACTGATGGTTTATATACCAGGTGTTTCCACTGGTGTTTTCTTTATCAAGATTCTTTACAAATACTATATTTACCAGCTATCTTCACTGATATTTTTAATATCAAAAATATTTAGAGGTATTTTGTATACCACGGGAATTCGTTTACATATTTTTATATCTCGTGTTTACAGTGATTGGTTGTATACCATGAGACTTTACTGATATTTTGTATATTAGGTACCTTTATTAATATATTGTATGTTATTTATGTCCACTAGAGTTTTGTATACCAGAAGTATTTAATTGTGATTTGTATTTGAGGCATCTTCGTTGATATTTTGTACTCCCCCAGGGTCGCGGGCTCGAATCCCCGTCAAACCAAATATGCTTGCCCTTTCAGCCTTGGGGGCGTTATAATGGGGCCAAAACAGGATTGAGTGTGCTACTTAAAGGTACAATGCTTTAAGATGAACAGGCTTCTACAATGTTGCTCGACAAAGAACAACGTATTCAGAATAACAACACAAATAAATTTGTGTATTTACCTGGCCAGGACTTCACAGCAATAATAATAAACGTTTTATCATGAATTATAATAAAACAAAATTAATGGAAACAGGAAAAATAACCAAAAAGAAAGAAAAAAACGGATAAAATAAATAAATAGTTATCTCGTAACTCTTTAACTCTTAGTGAGACTTCTGGCAGGGTATTTATTTACTGAGTAGATCACGAGAGTACACCTCATGTGATAATAAATTTAGATATTCTTTTACTAGATTAATATTATCTATACGTCACCACTGTGGAAGTTGGCGTCAATTTCATTATATACTCATATATTTTCCAAAATACGAAATGATTAAGTGGAAAATTCGTATATAAACTAAACGATGGAAAGAAATAAACAATGAACAATAAAGACAACCATAATAATAAGAAAATATAATTTGCTATTGTACAAAGAAATAAAATCCAAACTAGCGGCCAAACTGGTTGCTGTACCCGTAATAAGTAATTAATTAATAGTTATACAGGACGTAATTTTTTGTATAACTTCGGGCATGATGGTTCATATAACACAATACCCGATCTAGACAGTATTGATTAAATATTTTCTGTAAACTTCTTATCAATGCCCTAATCTAGCTACCAGTTTGGCTGCCAATTGTAATTTAATTACTTTAAGTGGCACACTCAATTTGTTTTCCCACCTGAAAATAAAAAGTAATATTCGATAGTAACTAGCACTAGCTTTGGGATTACAACTCTATTATTATGAACAAAGCCAACTTCCTTTACAGCAACGCAATGGAATCTAGATGTGCAGTTTCTTGTCATCACCTCATACACTTGGTACAGCCGTATCAAGCATAATTATTAATGCTAGCTGCTTAAGCAAATATCACGTAACGTTAAACACTCTTCAGTTCCGATAATTTCCTAAAACTTAGTTAACTTGTGTTTAAAAGTTGGCAACAAATAATGAATAATAACCGTTTATCCATATGATACTTTCGAAAACTTGAGTTAGAAATTGCTAATCTAGTTTGCTTGGCCTAATCGTTTGTATGAAGTATCTTCGTGACAGTTGCAATGTTATTTTCTCTGTAAGTCGACTATGTTTTGTTTAACGTCCTCTAACAGATTTGTTAACCTGTCATTTTAATGGTTTTATCGAATAACATCTGATGACTTCACTTCTGAAACTTAACCCCTTTAAACTGCTTATCAAAAGGTGTCCAAAGCAATTTACCTTTACTGTTATTTCAAATGTTTGGCGAAGTGATCAGAGCTGTAAAGATATTTTATGAATTTAAGATATGGTTGGGATGTGGACCAATCGTCGGACTTTGATCCTCTTACTTGCCAACTTTGCAACACTTATTTTCAACTTCTCTGTACAATTAAACCGTTTCATGTAGTTCTACTATCCATCACGTTAACCAAAGTTGAAATGTCTTACGCACAGTCTTAATATCAATATCCTGATATTTGATTTGTCACAACTCTATGATGACATATTTTATGAAAAGTTTATCACGAACTTCCTTATAAAGTTGAGTTATTTCTTGCAGACTTACTACTGCATTCTGCACACAGTTCTATTGCTTCTGTAAAGTATTGCTACAAAGTTACCTGTACAGTTGACGTGTCTCACGTATAGTTTTAATTTTGAGTTCCCCATACAATTAAACCTTTTCAAGTAGTTTTATTGTCAAGTTCCACACACTATTGAATTAATTAATGTGCAGTTTATTTTTCATAACTTCCTGTATCAAATCATTCGTTTCATACATAGTTTTACCTATTCAAATGACTTATTCTTGCACTGTTTTACTATCAAGCTCTACATACAGATGTATTGTTTCATGGACAGGGTTAATATCTATGCAGTTCCCCCACAAAAGTTGACATGCATCATACTTACTTTTACTATAAATTTCCCCATCGAATGACTTGTCTCATTGAGAGATTTGACATCCTGTTTCCCATCATACTTACTTTTACTATACATTTCCCCATCGAATGACTTGTCTCATTGAGAGATTTGACATCCTGTTTCCCATCATACTTACTTTTACTATACATTTCCCCATCGAATGACTTGTCTCATTGAGAGATTTGACATCCTGTTTCCCATCATACTTACTTTTACTATAAATTTCCCCATCGAATGACTTGTCTCATTGAGAGATTTGACATCCTGTTTCCCATCATACTTACTTTTACTATAAATTTCCCCATCGAATGACTTGTCTCATTAAGAGATTTGACATCCTGTTTCCCATCATACTTACTTTTACTATACATTTCCCCATCGAATGACTTGTCTCATTGAGAGATTTGACATCCTGTTTCCCATCATACTTACTTTTACTATAAATTTCCCCATCGAATGACTTGTCTCATTGAGAGATTTGACATCCTGTTTCCCATCATACTTACTTTTACTATAAATTTCCCCATCGAATGACTTGTCTCATTAAGAGATTTGACATCCTGTTTCCCATCATACTTACTTTTACTATACATTTCCCCATCGAATGACTTGTCTCATTGAGAGATTTGACATCCTGTTTCCCATCATACTTACTTTTACTATAAATTTCCCCATCGAATGACTTGTCTCATTAAGAGATTTGACATCCTGTTTCCCATCATACTTACTTTTACTATACATTTCCCCATCGAATGACTTGTCTCATTGAGAGATTTGACATCCTGTTTCCCATCATACTTACTTTTACTATACATTTCCCCATCGAATGACTTGTCTCATTGAGAGATTTGACATCCTGTTTCCCATCATACTTACTTTTACTATAAATTTCCCCATCGAATGACTTGTCTCATTGAGAGATTTGACATCCTGTTTCTCATCATACTTACTTTTACTATACATTTCCCCATCGAATGACTTGTCTCATTAAGAGATTTGACATCCTGTTTCCCAAAGAGTTAACATTTCTCATGAACGCTTTTTATATTAAAATTATCACACAGTTGATATTTTTCAGGTACACATTAGTTCCACATGCAGTTGAAATACCTCATTTATCTTCCCCACGCAACTAAACTGACTGACCCTTTTTATGAAGCTCGCCACACGTATGAATTGTTCTATGTATAGGTTTCAGTGTGAAGTTCCCCATACAGTTAAGTTTCTTCATATACAGTTTCTTTATCAGTTTCTCATGCAGCTGACATGTGGCGTTCACAGTTGCACTCTGACGTTCCTTACATAACTAACTGATCTTATTTACAAGTTTATTATCAACTTCTCCGCACAACTGAATGATGTCATAGAAAACTTTAACATTAAATCCCACAGACATTTCACTTGTTTGATGTAAAGTTTTCCAGCAACGTTCCTTCTTTAGATGAGTTGTCTCATAAACAGTTTAAACATCATTTGCCCCATAGAGTTCATTTATGCCGTGTGAGAATAAGTGTTAATTTATCTATGCAGTTGAACTGACTCCTTCACAGTCTTACCGTCAAGCTCTCCACATAACTGAACTGTTCTCTTAGCAGTTTTACAGTCATGTTTCTGTCTCGTGTCTTGCACAGTTCTAATAACAAGTTCTCTACACAGTTCATTTGTCCCACTTACAGATTCCCAGTTTACGGTTAATTCATTTTATGCACAAGTTTATGAACTTTACAGACTGACATTATGTCACCTATCATGCTTCCAACAGCTTATAATTTTTCTTTTTGGAATTCATGTAATTATTTCCATTTTATAAGATGTCTAATACCCGGTTCAACTCACATATTCAGCTGGCTGTTTTACTAAGTGGGTTATACCACATGATTACAAGAAGATGGGTAATAGATTATGTGTTCACCAGTTTTCTATGTGGTTAAATAGTAAATTCATTTATTAGGTTTACTGTTTAGCGTCTGTATTTCGTGTCTTTAAACTGCACATTAAGATGTAAACGTTTGCTTTTTCGAGGTTATCTTTGTCATATATCGTATCGATAAAATTTGTTTTATTGATTTTAACTGTTTGTTGGTTTGTTTTTGAATTTCGCGCAAAGCTACACGTGGGATATCTGCCGTCCCTAATTTAGCAGTGCGAGACTAGAGTGAAGGTAGTTATTCATCACCAGCCACCGCCAACTCTTGGGCTACTCTTTTACCAAAGAATAGTGGGATTGGCCGTCACTTTATAAGGCTCCCAAGCGGAAAGGGCGAGGTTTTGAGTGTTAACTCTTAGTTGATAACATCTAAAAACTATTTATTATTTTTATTCTAACGGCAACTTTTAGTCACTCACCTAATTCTCAATTATCATAGTTACTAAAAGTTCCTGTAACGTGGATTTTGTTTGTAGGATTTAATAACACGTTCTTTCTGTTTTTCTCGTTTGGTTGATGTAAGTTTGAAAATATAGAATGTTCACGAAATATTTTTTAACTTTATGAATTTAGAATAATAAAACTGATGATCATTAGTCAAACTAATTCATAAACGTATTTTAGTCGTTGAAATTAGATAACTATAGAAAGAAGGCTGGTTATTGACCCCTGAATGGTTGTAAAATTGGCATTGCAGTTCATAAACAAGTTGAGAAAAACATTTCATTGTGGATATAGCGCCATCTCTCCGCAATAAATGTCTCTTTTTAACTGAATAGTAAATGTGGAAAATATAAATTATAGTGCAAAATGGATATCCATACCTATATATATATATATATGTATTTTCACTTGTCTGAATATATTTCCAAAACAAACTTATCAGCTTGAATGAACATTCATCTCTAAATAAACAGAACACGAAATCAAATGCAAAGCTGCATTATAAACATTGAAATTAAATATTTTACTTATTCATGATTTCGCACAAAGGTACTCGAGTGCTATCTGCGCTAGCCGTCCCTAATTTAGCAATGTAGCACGAGAAGAAAGGCAGCTAGTCATCACCACCCACTCTTGGGCCACTCTTTTACCAACGAATAGTGAGATTAACCGTAACCTTTATAACGCCCCCAAGCCTGAAAGGACGAGCATGTGTGGTACGAGCGGGATTCGAACCCGCGACGCTCGGATTACGAGTCAAACACCTTAACACACCTAGTCATGCCGGGCCTATTTTAAATATATATAACGTAAATAAGAGTGTGTGTGTGTGTTTTCTGATAGCAAAACCACATTGGGCTATCTGCTGAGTCTACCGAAGGGAATCGAATCGCTGATTTTAGCGTTGCAAATCCGTAGACATACCGCTGTACTAGAGGGGGCATTTTGTTTAGTCAATGAGTGCTCTATATGTGTTGGGGACTACACAACCAGTCATGAATGAAAGGACTTTAAACTTTCTTAGTTTACATAGACTAAAGTCTCGTTTTATCTAGTAACGGGGGTAGACAAGTAAATGATTGTAACTACAAACACGAGTAAGTGTTATCGTATAACAGAAAATATTAGGGTTATGAAACATAACATTATAGCGTAGCCGTATTCAACCAGGATATGATCATTAAAAATGTTGTATTATATTGTATATGGATGGTTCTATTTGACTGATATAATATAAAGATGCTCAAACAACTGAGCATCTTTACAGTTACTCCATACTTAAGTATTTGTTTACAATTATAACATATCTGAGTGGGTTACAATCACACTATAACTGAGTACTTTTTAGAGTCACACCGTACTTGAAAGTTTCAGTAATATTACAGTTTAGTTGTGTTATTAGATATTATAGTTAGATGTTGTTGTTGTTGTTGTTGTTTTTGAATTAAGCACAAAGCTACACAATGGGCTATCTGTGCTCTGCCCACCACGGGTATCGAAACCCGGATTTTAGCGTGTAAGTCCGCAGACATACCGCTGAGCCACTGGGGGGCTTATAGTTAGATATTGTACCAGTTTGTCTCCTGTCTGTCTGTCTTGGAACTCTTAGCATATCTTGAAAACGTGTTCAGAAATCTTTCCAATCAACGTATCTTTTACAGGGTGTTTTTCTTTGTCTTTATATATGGGAAAATTCTAGAAATTAATGACGACAGTGGAAAAAAAAATTATAAGAAAACTTGGTAAAGCCAATTATTTAATTTTATACGCGGATACATCAATTATAAATGAAACTAAATTCTTTAAACGTATTTGCTAAAAGCTTTTACACACAACCCGATAAGAGACAAAATAGTAATTATACTCAGTATTGTAGAAAAGAAAAATTAATTTCTCGTATGTAACTCGATTTGAAATTGTCGTTGTTAATGTAACGAGAGGACACTTTGCGAATATTTATATATATATAATACGTATAATTTTCAACTTTTTTGTTTTTTAGAAACTAGTTTATAAATCAAATTTTCAGCCAGCGAGATAGCCTATTTCCAATATAGCGTGCAGTCGCTGCTCTTAAAGTGCGTTCATAAATGAAATGAAAACTAAGCGTTTGAAACCAGATCTTTCTGACAGTGGAATAGAGATTTATAATTAACCAGAATAAAAATTAAGCAAAGAAAGTTTTATTCGAAACGTAAAACCGCTGACAGTATCGAGATATTTTCTCATTCGGGTGTTTTATAAACAGGTTTTTAAAAATATGTCTGAAAAAACACGTGGTTATACAAAAGATTAAGAGCGTTTTAACTTATTTATTTTTCGTTTTATCTCCCATACTTATGACCAAATATCATGACCAAGTGGTTAAGATACTCGACTCGTAATCTGAAGGTCGTGGGTTCGAATCCCTGTCACACCAAAAATGCTCGCCCTCTCAGCCATAGGGGCGTTATAACGTTCAGTCAATCCCACTATTCATTAGTAAAAGAGTAGCTCAAGAGTTGGCGATGGGCGGTGATGACTAGCTGCGTTCCCTTCTCTCTGGTCTTACACTGCTAAATTACGGACGGCTAGCGCAGATAGCCCCCGTGCAGCTTTGCTCGAAATTCAAAACCAAACAGTTAAAGATAGACGTCTTTGATTTAACAGAGAGGAAGTTCTAAATGCTAATTAAGTACTTGATACAGAGATAAACATTGTGGGAGTTTCGAATATTTTCTAAACGTTACAATATTTCAACTGTATTAAACCAATATTAACGACAATTATGAATGGCTGAACAATATACTATTTTAAGCAACAGACATAAACAATAGACTGATGCCAAGTGAACTTGGAGTTACCGTGATAAAATTCCACTCTTGTCTGCTGATGCAAAGTTAACATGGTGTTATCATCACAATTTTCTATTCTTTGTCTGATGATGCTGGGTTAACGTGGTTTCACCAACATAACATTTTATTCTTTAAGTGATGGTGCTGATAACCCCCTCTCCCCAGTGACGCACCGTTATGTCTTAGGACTTACACAGTTACCACCCTAGTTCCAATACCTCAGCTAACATTTTTACTCTTTATGTGATGGTGCTAAGACAACCCGGTTTCACCATCATAGCATTTTACTCTTTATTTATGATGTTAGGTTAACCTTAACACACTTTTTTTCTCCATAAAGTAATTTCGCTCCTATTATAAGTGGGGCTTTATTTTGTTTTGACTTATATCTTTGGTACTCCAGCTTGCATGCATATCCGTTATATCTCTTTAATCGTTTCGTTAATGTTAACATCTGCAGAGAAAAAAAATCTCCTTACCTTGTCTGTATATATTTTTAATTCAGACAACTTTACGTAGACGCATATTTTTTTTTCTAATTGTTTCATTGCAAAGAGTCACGGTGTAAGTTTACAGTAATTTTGTGATGAGAATGAGTTAGTTTTAACTATTTTAGTAGCGCTATGGGCTGAGTGAATGAAAGCCGGACCAATTCTGTGCTTGGTTCAGCTAACAAACAAAAAGCAGACACACCAGATATTTTAAGAGAAAGAAAAGCTGTACGTCGTAAGTGAAAGCATTGCTGATAATCGAAAGAAGCCCCTCCGTGAGATGAGCAATCTCCTCAGGCTGTCATTCGCTGGCGAACTTCACGGCTGTGACGTATATTTGTAGCCTATTGTGTGAGTGGTAGTTGCACAGACCAGCTGACTACTGAGGCCGCTCGGCTCGGCTTGCAATCCTCACAAGGTGTATAACCTACCTCGTGTGCGCAGATAACAATAAAACCTATAGAAAATTGTCAGTTGGTTTCTGGTGTCTTCGAAACAAAGCGTGTGAAATAGAACGCAGATGGAAACGAGTGTTTTAGACAGGGGTTCCTCCACTCCACACATGTTGACCACCAAGAGCACCGGAAGTCCTACTGGAGAACTCTTGGATGTTCTCAGCAGAAAAAATGGTCATCTCGGACTACCAGGAAGTGACGTGCAAGGAACAGGAAATCGTTCAAACTGTCTCAATTCAGGACAGGCGTCAACTTCGCCCTCATTCGAGTCATCCAACCAGAGGATCTTGGGATCCACCTCCGATGACCATCACGGGCAGTCGGGTTCAGGAAGTTTAACTGACACACCGCTAAGCCTGAAAACATCTCAGGCACCCTCGTCTCCCACCCGACCAGGCACAAGCACCTCCAGCAGGGTTGACACAGCCCCCATTCTGCCACGACACACTAGCAAACTTGGCCTAGAAACCCTGCACATACCGTGCACTACTCAACTGGTTTCTCGAGGCTGTTCTCCGCCCGCCCTCATGGCTTACGGCGGCAACAACTTGGAACGCGCGATCCATACAGGTTCTCCGCCGGGAATCCCTGCGGACGCGACCAACGAGTGTCGTCTAATCGATTACCGCGGTGCCAAAGTGGCCGCATTCCGAGCAAATAACGAATATTTGCTGTGTCTACCACAGGCTTTTGAAGTGTTCCTGAAACACCTGGTCGGAGGACTGCACACAGTGTACACCAAACTGAAGCGGCTGGACATCTCCCCCATCGTATGTAACGTGGAGCAGGTCAGGATCTTGCGGGGACTGGGAGCCATTCAGCCCGGCGTGAACCGCTGCAAGCTGCTGTCCTGTAAAAACTTCGACGCCCTCTACAAGGACTGCATCACCGCCAGGTAATTACTGTCATCGATTCGTTGTAACGTGTTGCTCTTGTGGCTACATTTCCAGCTGTTGAATGCATTCTTGTTGCAACATTTCTGTGCGAACTCCAAAATTAAATCACAGCAGAACGTCAGTGTATTTTGTAAAGTTAATCTTTTTTAAGGACAAAGTACAAATACTGAAGTTATTAACAGTAACCAGTGTTTAAAATTAGTTTTCTTGTCTTTTGGGTTTTTAGCATTAGAAAAAAACAACAAAACATTGCTGCGTAAAGTAAGGTAGCCGAAAAGTGGGAAAAAAATAATATATTTGTTATTATTATTATCACAATTTTACAGAAACATGCATTATTATTATTATTATTATTTTACAGAAACATGCACAGATCCATTCTTCGGCTCTACAGCAAGCCTACTACTGTAAAACTGTTAGGTGTCGCTAAGATAAGGTTGTAGTTTCACAGTCTCAGCTAACAGAAAGAGAGTTATTAGGTGTTAGTAGAATAAAGTTACGGTTTCATAATCCAAGCTAACAGAAAGAGAGTTATTAAGTATTGGTAGGATAAAGTTACGTTTTCTAGGTCTAGTCCAATAGGAAGATAATAAACAGGTGTTAGTAGGATAAAGTTACGTTTTCTAGGTCTAGTCCAATAGGAAGATAATAAACAGGTGTTAGTAGGATAAAGTTACATTTTCCAAGTCTAGTTCAATTGGAAGATAATAAACAAGTGTTAATAGGCTTAATGTGTATTGTTTGTTATGCTCCAGCTGGCATTAAGATGCTAAAGAGTTTATTTGTTTTTAGGGAATGCCACGTGCATACCTTTTGAACTGAACTGTTTATAATGTTAATGCAGCAATGTGTACAACAGAAAGCAAAGTTACGTCAATATTTTGTAACTTCAAAAATCTTTATTAACTTTTCCTTAGTGGTTCGACGATAGCTTCGAGAGACTAGTATCGCTGGAATTCAGGATTCGATCCCCGCGGGAAACATAACGTAGAAGTTCCATTGTCTAGCTTTGTCTTTAAACAGACCACTTCTCAATAATTTGTAGATAGTGTTTGAGAAAAACAGCAGCAAATTAAATTATTTGAGAACACCGTGTTAATATTTGTGGAACAAATTATCACAAGCGTCACTAATATACTTTATTTAGTAGTTTCTATCCTGGAAAATTAGAATCAACTACTTCTTACACGACCTTGTGAGCGACCAATCAAGCTGCTAGGGTTCTCTGATAATATTATAAAAATGGTTTCTCTTTCATTTGAATGCTTTTTTATCGTAGCGCCCTCTATAGAGTTTTTTTTACATATTATATGACACACCGAGTTTTACGAAAATAATCTTGAAACGATTTATCTCTTACTTCAATGGGTTTTTTTTACTGTAGCGCCCTCTATAAAGTTTTTAGATATTTTATGACGCACTTTGAATTTTATGTTTATCATAAATTGCATCAGCTTTATTAACGTGTCCAATATATATTTATGTATATACGTATATAATGAATGATGATGCCAATAGCGTTTCTAATAGCTACTAACTAAGTTGATTTGTTTATGGGTGTTGCAACTAAGGAGGGAAGTTCTTTTTCACGAGTTACATGTTTATAGCGCCCTCTGGTATGGGAAGTATATATTAAAATTACTTCTGAACGATCATCAACAAAATAACATAACTAAGTTATTGTATAAGGATTACGACTAGGGTGTTCTTAAACGCCCGACACAAAACTGGAATATATATATGTATATATTTGTAGAATTTTTATTATTTTAACAATATACGTTCACGTGATGGACAACTTCCGCTGGGACTACAATTACTTAAGGTCAGAATAAAGGTGATCACATCATCTGTTAGTTTCATTTTATCAAATGCGTGTTCTACGTATGCGATTATTTTCCTGTAAAATCATGTAAATGTTGTAAAAATTATATCTTTTCCTTATAATGTGTCATAAATTACAGACATTGATTTTATTATTACGACGATAAAGTAGGTATTGCATTACTAGTTCTATGTACAAATATATGTGCTGGATAAATGTATTCGATTTCAACGAAATTTAAATAAGTTTGCATTTATATCATAATTGCAATATATAAATGTTTTAATATAACCCACGAATTAGTAACCTTTAACTTTATTTACTAATCCGCATGTCGCAGTAATGACCTCTAGTGGCGTCTGACTGAGTTCACTGGGTTTCAAATAGAGGGCGCTGCAATGAAATATAGATAGAAGAAAAAAATTCATCTTTAACTTGTTTATCGAAAACACAACCATAATTGAACAAGGTAAAGATAAAATTTCATCTTCTAGCTGTGTTTCATTAGAGTGTCTTCTACCTGTTGCCCTGTGAACTCAATCAGACGCCACTAGAGGTCATCACTGCAACATGCTAAAGTTAAAAGTTAAATTACTAATTCGTGGGTTATATTAAAACATTTCTATATTGAAGAAAAAAAAGATTCACGATAATTTATTTTAATAGTCTTCATAAAATAAGTAGTGTAGTGTCAATATTAATGGGTCTGTTTTTCAAATTACTCAGTCTGGGAAAGTAAATAATTCGATAATGTTATTTCTAAGCACTTCGAATACCCGTCCTTTCAGCCGTGGAGGCGTTATAATGTTACGGTCAATTCCACTATTCGTTGGTAAAAGAGTAGCCCAAGAGTTGGCGGTGGGTGATGATGACTAGCTGCCTTTCCTTTAGTCTTAAACTGTTGAATTAGGGACGGCTCGCGCAGATAGCCATCTTGTAGCTGAACGCGAAATTCAAAAAACAAAAACAAACAATATTTCTAAGCAACCATTAAGTGGCTTCAAACAAACCTTTCAACAATTTGGTATTTAGTATTGGTGTTTCATATCTTTATTTTATTTGTTATTGTATAGACATAGTTTTGTTTAATTTTGCGGAATTCTACTCGAAGGTTATCTCCGCTAGGTATCTCTAATATTGGCGAAGTGAAGGCAGCTAGTAACACCACCAAACATCAACTCTTGGGCTACTCTTGTAAAATTAAATAATGGGATTTGACTGTCACTCTTATAATGCAGTTGTAGCCAAATCGCGGAGCTCGGTTTTTCTTTTTTTTTGGGGGGGGGGGGCTTTAACAAGTCATAAATCGCAGTGAAACAGATTCACGCCAGCTACTGGGCTGCGGTCAGCCTCATTCAGGTAAAATGTTTTAATTCATCTGGTTGGAGAAATTAAAATCTGATAATGCACGAATAAAGGATCCAATTACATTTGTTATTAAACTTCTGGGTCAGGTGTAGCCTAGTGATTAGGTTATCTCCGCTAGGTATCTCTAATATTGGCGAAGTGAAGGCAGCTAGTAACACCACCAAACATCAACAATGTATCGTGATAGAATCAGAGGGTCAAAGGTTTAGGAAGCGATTTGCCACAGAACACGATCCGTACCATAAGTTGTTTAGGCGTCGAAATTTTAGCTGTCAATTCCACCGTTTGGTTAATAGTATCTGCATTATCACAGTGCTAATAGATTCCGTTACTACAAAATCTTTTTACCTTAACAACTTAAAACGTTAACAATGGAACATGAGACGTTTCATTTACAAAAACTAAAGGATCTTTTAACATTAACATCTGAAGTTTTTGTAAGTGAAACGTCTCATGTTCCATTGTTAACGTTTTAAGTTGTTAAGGTAAACAGATTTTGTTAACCTGTTTAACGTTACCGGATTATATAGCTCCATTTATTTTTATTTAGTTGTTTTGGAATTTCGCACAAAGCTACTCGAGGGCTATCTGTGCTAGCCGTCCCTAATTTAGCAGTGTAAGACTAGAGGGAAGGCAGCTAGTCATCACCACCCACCGTCAACTCTTGGGCTATTCTTTTACCAATGAATAGTGGGATTGACCGCAATATTATACACCCCCACGGCTAGGAGGGCGAGCATGTTTAGCGCGACGCGGGCGCGAACCGGTGACCCTCGGATTACGAACGCACGCCTTAACGCGCTCGGCCATGCCAGGCCGCCATTTATTTTTAATTTTAACCAATCATATATATATATATCATTTCTTTTAACGGCAGTAATAAATATTAAAACTCAAATAAAATAAATGATTCATTCGTAAAAGGTCACGAGAAAACAATGAAGAATAAGCGAAGAGAGAGTCTCAAATTTCTTGCCTTAAACATCAAATGAAGCGCATTTGATAAGGGACCAGTTGGTACCATACTAGCTTATTTGGCCAAACCCATTTTCAATTTTTGTGTATATGTGTATGTCGTATAGTAAATGACGTAATTGCTTTATACCACTTCTGAGATTGTGAATTAAGAAACATTCTGTCAAAAGAACTGAATTTCTTAGTAACGTTTTCATCCAAGTGTTGCAAGAGAACAAACGAACGGGTATTTTTTATTTACAGACAACGTAATGCTGTGATGAATTGGAATGACTGAGGCTTTAATGCGAGACTTAACACATTTGGTTTATCAGGCTTGTATTTTGAAAATTTCTAAAACATAATATTTATTTTCTTAATATTCAGAATAGACAACATGTATAAGCTTTTCTGTGTGTTTATTCATTTCAGAAATTCACAAAAAGTCATAAAGGGCCACATACGAAGAGCTGTCCTTAATTTAGAGAAAGTTGACTAGAGAGAAGGCAGGTAGTCAAAAGAAGCCACGGCTAATTTGTGTCTCATTGAATAATGACATTTGGACATCATGTTTTTACAGCAGACCTACAATCCAGAAATACCGAGCATATATATACATACATATAAGTTTAAGCAACGGGTCTCGAATAAGGAATCCTTAGATTCATTGACAGGACGAGTTCACAACGACGCCATAGTTTACTTTAATAGCAGCACAAAGCACACTCCCCTCGACAGTGAAGTCTTTATGCACATTATTGAAAAGTTTGCTATTTGGTAACTCTGAATATTTCTACCCATTATCAGAAGAGCAAGTTGATAAGTTGAATATATTTACTGAAGTTGTACCAGGTTAAAACAACTAGATTCTTCCCTTTAAAAGTCATACGGCCCGACATGGCCAAGTGGGTTAAATCGTTCACTTCATAACCCGAGGGTCGCGGGTTCGAATCCCCGCTACACCAAATATACCCGCCCTTTCAGCCGTGGCAGCGCTATACTGTGACGGTCAATTCCATTATTCATTGACAAAAAAGTAGCCCAAGAGTTGGCAGTGGGTGGTGATGACTAGCTGCCTTCCTTCCCTCTTGTCGTAAGCTGCTAAATTAGGGACGGCTAGTGCACATAGACCTCGTGTAGCTTTGCGCGATATTCAAACAAACAAACCCTTCCAAAAGTCATACACTCTACATATTACTATTTCACAAGAACAATTAAAATTAAATTCATATGCGACAATTATAGAGATCTGGCAGCTTTGTTGTGTATATATAAAGGAAAAAAAAATAACACGAGACACGAATATCTCCTTAAATGATTTTTAGTTTCAACCAAACATTGACACACTAATTTGAGAAAATATTAAAATTTGGAGATGATAAGTGTGTTGATGTCTCTTATTTAAAGCTACTGTTTACCGGTTGAAGCAGAAGTGTCGACGTGGCCAAAAGTTTCTTTAGTTCAAATTTTTTTTTATTGTAATAACGATAGTTTGATCCTAAGTTATCCTTATTTCAAGATATATCAGCGCGCGAATGTGTGTGAATTTGTTTGTTTTTTTGAATTTCGCACAAAGCTACTCGAAGGCTATCTGCGTTAGCCGTCCCTAATTTAGCAGTGTAAGACTAGAGGGAAAGTAGCTAGTCATCACCACCCACCGCCAACTCTTGGGCTACTCCTTTACCAACGAATGACGGGATTGACCGTAACATTATAACGCCCCCACGGCTGAAAGGGCGAACATGTTTAGCGCGACGGGGATGCGAACCCGCGACTCTCGAATTACAAGTCGCACGCCTTAACACGCTTGGCCATGCCGGGTCACGTGTGTGAGAGTGTACATTTCTCCTCAATGTCCTTAGAAAGAAATATTAAACAAATACACGGATTTTAATGCTTTATATTAATTATTATATTCTGCTTTAATCACTACTGAAATGTTTGCTGACATAGCCTTCACTCTGACCTTATATAGCTGAAGAAACCGCGAACCTTCGCGATACCCTTGTTCTACAGGTAAATAAAGCATGCATGCTATCGGTAGTGAATTTAAACCTTATTTTTGAAGTAACTGACAAATCACGCATCACCGAGTATTGTCTACCAATCAACAATGAGAATGATTCTCGTGACAACGGATTGAATGTTTGCACGTCTCGCGTTCCGTATTGTAATATTTACATTTTTATTACGATTAGATCATTAACGAACAGATAATACCTTGAAAATCACTTTGATGAGTGTTCTTAATAATGGTAATACGGGACGAAATTATATTTGTTTGAAAATTCTCTTCTGTTACAGCAGTAATACGGCTTCAGATAAGCAGTATTGCAAGATACGTCTGAGGATCTTGATACATTTCACGTACATTCTGTATAACATCCAGGTGGTGACATTTTCAGTTAAAACTGTAACGTCGAAGCTACACGAGTGCTATCTGCGCTGACTGTCCTCCCTGATTTAGCAGTGTAAGGCAGCAAGTCATCACCACCTACCACCGTCTCTGGAGTCACTCTTTTACAAACAAACAGTGGGATTGACCTTCTCATTATAATGTCTTCACGGCTGAAAAGGCGAGCATGTTTGGTGTGGTGGGGATTCCAACTCACGACATGCGGACTCCGAGTCGAATGTCCTAACCACCTGCCTATGTTAGGTCGTAATATTGTGATTTATGATCAAAAACAGCAAACACGTTTTATCAGATATGATTTAAAATATCGCAGTACTAAAGTCTAGACAACATTTACCTGTTAAATATAAGTTCATAGCTTCTTGTCCCGGTGGCTTTATGGTACGCTTGAGGGCTTAACACTGAAAACTTCAGGTTCGATACCTGTGGTGGGCACAACACAAACGGCTCATTGCGTTTTGTAAAGAGCTTTTGTGTATAGCTTTACCAGTCACGTATCACAGATAGTAAATGTTAAACACAGATAATTCGGGTGATATCCTGTTACGTTAAGGTCTGAGTCATTCAAAAGGGTCCTTTGGTTTATAGTATTTTGTCACTGGGCGAAACGATAAAAATACAAAATCTGAATATGCTGTAATAAGATTGGTAACTTGACTTGAATTGCGTGTAATACGTAGATTTTATTTTTATCTCTGCTACTTAAATAAAACGACACAACTATACGTCTAAATTCAACGTTATGATGGAACGTTTCATTTGAGTCAACGTAATATTGTTACAACCTTCTTAATTAGCAAGATGATAGAACAAAGTGAATACAATGATGATCTATTGCATTGATTGATTAGTCATTGAAGCAATCTTTGCTGAATCAATAAGACGAAAGAACAACGTCCTCTGCGTGTTACACAAATAGAATACGGTTTTGTTTGAGTTAATTCAATACTGAAATGATGTTATGTTTGAGTCAAAAAGTCGATAATGTTCGACAATGTTATGTTTGACGCACTATCGTACTTTACTTCGTTTTGATGTCGGAACACTATTTTTCGAGTCAACAGTTAAGTTACTAAAGTAAACCCTATAAACCGTTGTATATTAGAACAATGTTAGGAGGAAAAGGCCTATGATTGCCTACGTGATAACACGTTAGTTGTTAATTAGAAATATTACTGAACTACAAAAAAAACACAACAACAAACATCAGGATGTTTCATGAAATGAAATACTGTTTCATTGAATAACTGCCGATTATGGGAAGGCACGCAAACTATATAACTTGTTACATTTAATTCAATGATACGACAAAAATCGACTTGAGATTAGTTTGAGGGCAGTCTTTATGGTCTTCACAGTAATAGAGCAATAAGTTTGTGCTGTTATATAGATACCTATAGGCAATTAGCTTCTCTATATGAATGTATTGTAAAGGAGAAGAGTTATTAGATCGATGTACATATGGCCATATTTTGTTTGTTCCAGTTACATATGACCTATTTTGTTTGCTCCAATTATGTATCACAATTCTTTTGTTTGTGCCGGTTACACCTTACCATTCTTTTGTTTGTGCCAATTACATATCACGATTTTTTTTTTCGTTTGTGTTAGTTACACATCAATATTTTTAGGTTTGTGCTAATTACAGTGCATTTAGTGTTAATAACACAAAAGACTTTCACTTCTGCTTTCCAACAAAGATATCACACCCACGAGGGCTACAGCTGTCGTCCCAGTTCATATCAGCCATGTAATAATATATATTTTGAGTTACTCTTGTGATACTTGCATTTGTAAAAAAAAAAAGAAAAAAAAAACCTGTGAATTTTTACGTGTTCTCGTTTAACAGAAAATATTAGGTTTGTACAGCTACGTTATCAGAAGAGAAAAGATTTGTTTGTTTTGGAATTTCGCACAAAGCTACTCGAGAGCTATCTGTGTTAGCCGTCCCTAATTTAGCAGTGTAAGACTGGAGGGAAGGCAGCTAGTCATCACCACCCACCGCCAATTCTTGGGCTACTCTTTTACCAACGAATAGTGGGGTTGACCGTCACATTATAACGCCCCCACGGCTGGGAGGGCGAGCATGTTTGGCGCGACGCGGGCGCGAACCCGCGACCCTCCGATTACGAGTCGCACGCCTTACACGCTTGGCCATGCCGGGCCGAAGAGAAAAGAAAAAGTCACCTTTTATACGAAATGCTAGGATTTTGTTTCGCAACTAATCATTAAACTCGCAAGTGGGAGGCTTGTTAAGATCTAAATTTGGACTTATTCTCTGCTGGCTTGTTATGGACTCCTACAAAGCATGATGGGAATATTACGAAATTTGAACGATAACGTTAAGTTTGAGGCCTGGCATGGCCTCGCGCGTTAGGGCGTGCACTCGTAATCCGAGGGTCGCGGGTTCGCGCCCACGTCGCGCTAAACATGCTCGCCCTCCCAGCCGTGGGGGTGTATAATGTGACGGTCAATCCCACTATTCGTTGGTAAAAGAGTAGCCCAAGAGTTGGCGGTGGGTGGTGATGACTAGCTGCCTTCCCTCTAGTCTTACACTGCTAAATTAGGGACGGCTAGCACAGATAGCCCTTGAGTAGCTTTGTGCGAAATTCCAAAAAACAAACAAAACAAACGTTAAGTTTGTTCCAATACCGCTCGATAGTGTACATTGTAAATAGTTTTTACAGAATTATGAAACTAGTAACGTCACAAATGTCATTGTTTTTATTCTTTCAATAAACCTTTTCGTAACTAGACTGAATTGCTTTCAATTTGAACTACTTAAGTCTTGAAGTGGTCTAGAAACAACGTTTTAAATTAGAAATCATTCCATGGAGTTCGAACTCTATCAACGAATGTGGTAAGGAGACAAAAGACTTCCTAATACGAACATTGTTTTATAAAACACGAGACTTAGATAAAATATAATAAAGAACGAATTGACATGTCTAAACGAAAAACGCGCAACTATCACAAAAATTCCCTTTAGACGCGTCAATTTATTTTTTATTTCTTCAATTCAAGTTAAACTTCTAATAACAACTCCTTAACAGGAAAACTTCTAATGGAAACATCAAAACTCTACGACAGAGTGTGATAGGGAAAGAACAGAATTTCTTATTTGAATGTCTTATCTTTATTTACCAATGACGTCGTCCGATTAACAGCTCCTTAAGCCTAAGATTATTGTATTAAAAGAAGTACTTAAAATTTGAAAACTATACAAAGAAATAGTTTAGATGTCTAGTGTTTCGACCAGTATTTCTCGCTTTTCTTTCCACTTGACTTGTAAAACAGAACACACAGAGGCTTCACGGTTAAATATTTTAGTTATTTCAGTTTAATATCACTGATTAGTAAGACGAACTGCTAGTAATGTTATAATCTTAGCATCACTCTTTAGCAAGTTAAACTGCTGGTTCTGTTTTAACTTTAATATTATTCTTCAGGAAGCTGAGCCCCTAGTAATGTTTTAACCTTAATATAAAGCTTTAGTAAGCTGAATTGTTATCACTTTAATAAAACCTTTTAGTAAGTTTTATTAATGTTCTAACCTTGGTAAACTCTTTAGTGAGGTGAATCACTAGTAACGTTTTGACTTTAATATCATCTTATTATGGTGAAACGACAGTGATGTTTTGACCTTAATATCATCTTATTATGCTGAAACGACAGTGATGTTTTGACCTTAATATCATCTTATTATGCTGAAACGACAGTGATGTTTTGACCTTAATATCATCTTATTATGGTGAAATGACAGTGATGTTTTGACCTTAATATCATCTTATTATGGTGAAATGACAGTGATGTTTCGACCTTAATATCACTCTTATTATGCTGAAACGACAGTGATGTTTTAACCTTAATATCACTCTTATTATGCTGAAACGACAGTGATGTTTTAACCTTAATATCACTCTTATTATGCTGAAACGACAGTGATGTTTTGACCTTAATATCATCTTATTATGGTGAAATGACAGTGATGTTTTAACCTTAATATCACTCTTTAGTAACTAAAATAATGGTTATATTTTAATCCTGATATAAATTTCTAGTATTATGAAATAAGAGTGATATTTTAACCTCACTATCACTTTTAGTAAGCTGAATTGCTAGTAATATTTTAGCCTTGATCTCACTCTTATTATCCTTAACTGATAGTTAAGCTGAACTTCTAGAAATGGTTTGACCTTAACATCGTCCTCCAGTAAGCTGAACTGCTAGTGATATACACTGTTGGCCAAAATATTAAGACCAATGTACATAAAGATAAAATATACATTTTGCGTTGTTAGATTCAACCACTTATTTGAGTAGAGCTTTGAAATACGAAAATAAGAAAAGGGAAAATAAAAATAAAAAAAACTTTTTTTTGCATTTAATAGGGAAAATGTGAACACTATAAAATTAGCCTAAATACTAGCTGGTCAAAAGTTTAAGACTATACCAAAAAGAAGTCCAAAACAGGGTAGGAAATGTCCAACAAAAGGTCTCAGTAGTGAGTTGCACAGCCGTCACTGCAAATAACTGCAAGCATTTGCTTTGGTATGGCCGGTATAAGCGTTTGCAGAAGGCTGGCCTCACGGAGATCATGCACTGTTTGAAATTGACGTCCATTTCTATAGACTGCCCTTGCCAGTAACCCCAAACATTTTCAACGAGATTCCGTTTGGGCGAACACACTGGATGGTCCAAAAGAATCACGTTATTTGCCATGAAAAAGTTCTATTGTTCTGCGGGCATTGTGAATTACAGCGTTGTTTTACTGAAAGATTCAGTCATTTCCACACAAGCGAGGGCCTTCAGTCAATAAGAATGCTCTCTACAACATGCCACTGTATAATTTGAAGCTCCATTGTTCCATGGAAGGAGAAAGCACCCCAGATCATGATGGAACATCCTCCATTGTGTCGTGTACAAAATGTCTCCGGTGGGATATCCTTATCTGGATCATCCAGGTTAAATTTTGTCTCATCAGAGAACAAAACTTTCTTCCACTTTTTTACGTCACATGTTTGGTGCTTCTCAGCAAAGTTTAACCGAGCTGTTTCGTGGTGTGGAAGGAGACGTGGCCTTTGAAGACGTTTACGGTTTTAAAAGCCTTTCTCTCGTAGATGCCGTTTTATTGTTCTTGAACTGCATTCTGCGATCGTAAGAACCATAATCTGGTTCAACGATCGGCTGGTGTCTTGCTGGACAACCCATCGAATCCTCCTGCTCAACGCCGGCAAAATTTTTTTGGGCCAACCACTTGAAATTCTCGTTCCATATCCCTCAGGATCTTTTAAGAAATTTGAAACAGCAGTTTTACTACGCCCAATCTCACCAGCGATGGCATGTTGAAAGAGACCTTGCTTTTGTAGTTCGACAATTCTGCTACGTTCAAACTCTCTCAACTTTTCAGCTTTTGCCATGTTTTTACCCAGTATAACACAAGAGATGTCAGTGAGAGATGTTGACAACGCTAATGCTTGAACACAAATGACTAAATTTCGTTACGTGTTTACCGGTTAACGCTTCGCTTCAGTATGGTCTTAAACTTTTGACCAGCTAGTATTTAGGCTAATTTCTTAGCGTTCATATTTTCCCTATTAAATGCTAAAAAAGTTTTTTATTTCACTTTCCTTTGTCTTATTTTGAGTTTTCAAAACTCTAGTCAAATAAGTGGTTGAGTCGAACAACGTAAAATTCATACTTTTTCTTTTTGTTCATTGACCTTTAGAGTTTCGCCAATAGTGTATTACCATTACTATCATTATTTAGTAACCTGAAATAATGACTATATTATAACCTTAATATCACTCTTTATTATTCTCATGTCATAGTGATGTTTGAGGTGTAATATCTTTCTTTATTAAGGTGAAGTGACAGCGATGTTTGAGCTGTAATACCACTCATTAGTAAGCTGAAGTAAGAGTGATGTATGAGTTGTAATATCACTCTTTAGTAGGCTGAAGTGATAGCGATGTTTGAGCTGTAATATCACTCTTTATTAAGCTAAAGTGATAGTGATGATTGAGCTGTAATACCACTCTTTAGTAGGCTGAAGTGATAATGATGTTTGACTTGTAATATTACTTTTTAGTAAGCTGAAGTGATAGTGATGTCTGAGCTGTAATACCACTCTTTAGTAGGCTGAAGTAATAATGATGTTTGAGCTGTAATATAACTCTTTAGTAAGCTGAAGTGATAGCGATGTTTGAGCTGTAATACCACTCTTTAGTAAGCTGAATGAATTAAGAGTGATGCTTGAGTCGTAATACCACTCTTTAATAAGCTGAAGTGATAAAGATGTTTGAGCTGTAATATCACTCTTTAGTAGGCTGAAGTGATAATGATGTTTGAGCTGTAATAACACTCTTTAGTAAGCTGAAATGGTAGTGATGTTTGAGCTGTAATATTAATCTTTAGTAAGCTGAAGTGATAGTGATGTTTGAGCTGTAATACCACTCTTTATTAGGCTGAAGTGATAGTGATGTTTGAGCTGTAATACCACTCTTTAGCAGGCTGAAGTGATAGCGATGTTTGAGCTGTAATACCACTCTTTAGTAAGCTGAAATGGTAGTGATGTTTGAGCTGTAATATCACTCTTTAGTAAGCTGAAGTGATAGCGATGTTTGAGCTGTAATATTACTCTTTATTAAGGTGAAGTGATAGCAATGTTTGAGCTGTAATATCACTTTTCATTAAGCTGAAGTGATAGCGATGTTTGAGTCATAATACCACTCTTTATTAAGCTGAAGTGATAGCGATGTTTGATTTGTAATACCACTCTTTAGTAAGCTGAAGTGATAGTGATGTTTGAGGTGTAATATCACTCTTTAGTAAGCTGAAGTTATTTTAACTCGTCATTGAGTTTAAAACACATAGTTATTTTTACATTTTCTTTTCAGTAATGTAATTGGTCAGTGCTGTTTTTAACATTCATTCTTCAGTGGTTTGTTCAGTGTAAATATTACCGTAATAAGAAGACCTACTGACTGATACTATCAGCTTTTCTCTTTGTTGAGCAGAATAGCTTGTTGTATTTTTAACCTTAATTGTGAAGCCAGTTGAACAACTAGTTATGTGTTTAACGTCACTTTGAAGCCAATTTTACAACTAATGGAGTGTTTGTATCTCAGAACGACTGGTATAGGTATTAAGAGTTTTATTGATAGGCAGAAAACAACATTTCGACCTTCCTAGGTCATCTTCAGGTTTCAAAAGAGAGAATTTGAATGTGACCGTTGACGGACACACGTGTCAGGGACGAGAGTATAAATAGGCACGGGATTGTCGGTGGCGTTGCAGGTGGATGTTTGGTTATTAATTAGTATCGGTACAAAGGTGTTCCTTTTTATCGGTTTAATTCTGGTTTTAGTTGCTGTATAAATAGGGGTTCTTTGATATTTGTATTTGTTTATATTTATTTCCCTACTTAATATCTGGGTATTTTCTACGGGTATGTTGTGTTTATTTGATTTGCAGTGTGTAAAAACGTGTGAACGTGTTTTTTTTTGTTCTTTGAGTTTAGTTTCTATTTTTCTGGTTGTTTCACCCATGTAGAAGTTGTGATAGTTGTTGCATTGTATTTTACAAATTATGTTGGTGTTGTGTTTGTTAATGTAGTTTTACATCGTATGGACTTTAGTTTTGTTCCTGGTTTTTAAATGAATTTGGTGTTTACTGGAATATTGTGTTTTGTTATAAGTTTTTACCAAATGTTGGTTATTTTTCCGCTGATATCGGGAACATATAATATGCAGCAGTATAAGATTTTGTAGTTTGTTGCATCTTGGGATTTATTGTTGTTCTTTAACAGTTTTATTGAGGAAATTTGTTGATGTTGATGAAGTGTTGTTTTATTTTGTTGATTTCATCGTTAATTTTATCAGGTGAACGTAGTTTTGTGGTTGTGTGTATTTGGTTTCTTAATGTGCTCAGTTTTTGTTTTGTTTCGTGTACTGAGTCCCAGGGAATGTATAGTCCAGTATGGGTGATTTTTCTTTGGATTAGTTTTGAACTGTGTATCAGTTACAGTGATTTTGAGATTGAGAAATACTATTTGGTTAGTATTTCCTGTTTGCAGGTCAATTTAATTTTGGGGTGTATTGAGTTAACGTGGTTGTAAAAATTAAGTGTGCGTTCTGTGGATGTGATTCCAGCAATTGTATCATCAACATACCTGTATCAGTATAGTGGTGGTTGTAAAGCTGAAATGATCACTTGTGATTCAATCTGCGTCATAAAAATGTTGGCTAGAACTGATGACACAGGATTCCCCATACTTAGGGCATTTATTTGTAGGTAGTTTTGGTTATTGAGCATAAAGTTAGTTTTGTTGGTAGTGAATTCTATAAGGGTTACTAATTGGTTGCCGGGGGTGTGTATCAGTGGGTTGAGGTCTTGGATGTAAAGTTCTAAAGCTATCTTGTAGGCTTCATTTACTGGGACTTTTATTAAGAGGGAGATTACGTCAGAACTTGTCATTAAGGATTTATGATTTAGTTGATTAAGAATAGATTTTAAGTTAAAAAAGTCTTTGGAAAAGGAGCTGATGTTACATATTTAGAACAGGTCCATGCTATATATTTACTGAGGTTTAGTTAAATGATTCATTGGTCGCCATTATGGGTCGTAGTGGACAATCAGGTTTGAGGTTTGGAGGTGTCATATAGTTGTGGTGTGCACGAGTTGGTTTTTCGTAAGTAAGAGTAGAGGTTTTCTGAGATTGCGTTGGTTCTTTTATTAGCAGCAGTATTTTATTAAATTGGTTTTCAGGTGTTTTTGTTGGATTTGTATTTATTAGTTTAAATTTACTTATATCTGATAAGATGTTCATTGTTTGGATTATTCATTTGTGATCATTATAATTGTAACATTGCTTTATGCTTTATCTGTTTTTAGAGTTTCGATGTTGTTGTCTTAAGTTTTTTATGGACTGTAAATCTTTTCGTGTGAGTCTTAGTTTTCTTTTTTGTGAAATTATGTTGTTGGTTTTGTGTGAAAATTCGTTGAAAAAGTTGTTTAAGATATTGTTTTAAGGTGTTTCGGAGAAGTAAATGTTTTCAGTTCTACCTGGAAAGATGGATTGTTGGTTGTTGGTGGATTTGTGGTCAAAATTGTCTTCTTTCTGGTGAGACTCGGCATAGTCAAACGCGTTGAGGGGTGGGCTTCGTAATCCGAAGGTTGCGGTCAAGCATGCTCGATCTCACAGCCGTGAGGACGTTATAATGTGATGGTCAATCCCACTATTCGTTGGTAAAAGAGTACCCCAAGAGTTGGCGGTGGGTGGTGATGACTAGTTGCCTTCCCTCTAGTCTTACACTGCTAAATTAGGGACGGCTAGCACAGACAGCTCTCGAGTAGTTTTGTGCGAAATTCCAAAACAAACAAACATCCTGGTTTCTTTGTCGAAGCCATTATGAACAACATATAAGTCATGTTCTTATTACTGTTAATCAATAGCGACCTTGTGTCATTAGTTGTAGGTATCTTGACATAAATGATTATTAGAGTTAAGTTGTATTTTTAAGCTAGTCACTGATTCACTCTGTCGGTTTCACAAAAAGAGTGATCATATTTTTTACAGTTGAAACCTTTAGATTAAATTCAAGAAAGCATAATGAAAGATACAAAACAGTTTCTATTGCTAAATGTTGAGGCCCGGCATGGCCAATTGTGTCAAGGTGTTCGACTCGTAACTGAGGGTCGTGGGTTCGATTTCCGGTCGCACCAAACGTGATCGCCCTTTCAACCGTGGAGGCTTTATAATGTGACGGTCAATCTCTCTATTCAGTGGTAAAAGAGTAGCCCAAGAGCTGGCTGTGGATGGTGATGACTAGCTGCCTTTTTTCTAGTCTTACACTGCTGAATTAGGGATGGCTAGCGCAGATAGCCTACGAATAGCTTTGCGCGAAATACAAAACAAACAAACAAACTAAATGTTGTCGACAGCCCCGGTACAGTAAGGCTTGTGGAACAAAAATCACTAACATTACTGGAAATTAGGTGATGACAACAGTTTCTCACACCAGCTGGGATTGGGTACTGCATGTGTTACGTGATGATAACAGTTTCTTACACCAGCTGCGATTGGGTACAGCAAGTATTACGTTATGACAAGTTTCTTACATGAAATGGGGACTTGGTACTGTTGCATGGTGACAACGCTAACAGGGATTAAGGAACTTTTACTTGGTAACAAAAGCTTCTTTCGGTAACTGGAGGTTGTATACTTTTCCGTGGTGACAACAGTGTCCTTCCCCAACTGAGTATTAATTAATTACTATGGTATGTGTTTCCTAAACCAGCTGGGGATTAAATATTGTTAGTTGGTTTTGGTTTGTTTTGTTTCAAATTTCTCGCAAAGCTACTCGAGAACTATCTGCACTAGTCGTCTCTAGCTTACCAGTGTAAGACAAGAGGGAAGGCAGCTAGTCGTTACCACCCGCCACCAACTCTTGGGCCACTCTTTTACCAACGAAGAATGGGACTGACCGTAACATTATAACGTTCCCACGGCTGAAAGGGCGAGCATGTTTGTGTGATGAGGATTCGAACCCGCGACCCTCGGATTACAAGTCGAATGCCTTAACCGCTTGGCCGTGCCGGGCTTTGTTACTTGGTGACAATAGTTTTCTTTAATACCACTATTTACTTTTGGTTCTGCGCCTTAAATACGTTTAGCTCATCACACATTTGTGGCAGTTTAGAATCATGCTAATACGATTTTTTACAGGTAAGATTCAAAGACTTTATGGTATTCCAATCTAATCCTTTATGTAGAACATGTTAATATTTACGAACAAAGAAAAATATCCATACATGGAAATTTGAGTGAAGAGTCCGTATCGATAATACTTTTGTAACTTTTTACTGTAGATGTTAGCCCCGCCTATCGGTTGATTTCGGCCTAAATTAAGCAGATTATTTTTCTGTTTTTTTTGTTGTTTTTTTTATCAGGCGCACGTGTTAAATCAAGCTGAAGACATATTCTTCTACAGAAAAGATAAAAGGGGTTTCTAGTACGAAACTTGCAGAGTAGGTTCTCAACAATAGAGATATAAAGACGTCAGGATTGTGTCATAACTTCACTGAATAATACAAAACTTGCAGAATAGGTTCTAAACAATAGAGATGTAAAGACATCAGGACTGTGTCATAACTTCACTGAATAATACGAAACTTGCAGAGTAGGTTCTAAACAATAGACGTATAAAGACATCAGGACTGTGTCATAACTCCACTGAATAATACGAAATTTGCAGAGTAGGTTCTCAACAATAGACGTATAAAGACATCAGGACTGTGTCATAACTCCATTGAATGATACGAAACTTGCAGAGTAGGTTCTTAATAATAGAGTTATAAAGACATTTGGACCGTGTCATAACTTCAATGAATAAACAGCCGTATCTACAGTATACAAGGAGATATTGGTGCACGTATACAAATATTGTTGTATTATACATCATAGAACTTCTGTATTATGTATAGTGCTGTGTAAAAGTGTTATAACAGATTTAAAAATTGGATGTCAGGCTACTTTCAAAGAATAATGGAAGGTAAATCACAGGTTAAACATAAAGGTTTAATTAATATCCATATTTAGTTCAACAAAAACTCAGTGGAAGTGATTGAGTTCAGTAAACAGTTAATATTTTATGGATCCCTCCTTTGTTTTAATAACTGCAGACAGTCTTTCAGACATTGTTGCAACATGTTTAATCAAAGTATCCTTTGAGATTTTACTATAAATGTCTCTCTAGTATACTCCCATAACATTTTTCATGAAGTAACTTTATATTTGTCAAGTTTTTATCTATCAAATCCCAGATCTGCTCAGCTGGGTTGAGATGGGGCTCTGTGGAGACCATTGTATCATTTGAATGACGCCATCGGCTTCTTTCTTAGCTAAGCACTTTCTACCTAGGTTTGGGGTCATTATCGTCTTGGTAATAGAATCCTTTACTAATAATATGCAAACCACTGAGTACTGTGACGGATCAAAATCTGGAGGTACTTTCACTGGTCTATTATTTCAACTGTTTTGGTAATATCTCCTGTCGTCTAAGCACAGAAAGCACTCCCAAACCATCACATCGTCTCCCCATGCTCAATGATAGGTGCTATGCATTAACATAAGCATCTTTCCCCTTTTATCGGCTGGGCGTACAAACTAAACTTCCATCCAAGTATTTCAAACTCGGACTCATCAGTCCATAACACCTTTTTCTTACGATAAACAGTCCAATTCCAGGTTTCTTTGAAATGTTTGATGATCAAACTATTCTTTTTTAAACTGTTAAACAACCAAATATTTCATTCTTGTTAAGCCTTCTTGGTATTGTAAATCGGTTCGCTTTTCTGTTATTTGGAACATGGTCGTTTATTTCATGTTTGAGATCAGTGGCGGTCTTCCTTCTATCTCAAAGCTGCATAAATGACGATACTTAACACTAGTATCATTTGGTTTATGGTTTGCCTTTTATTTTCCTATTTGCAAATTTACATGCACCATTCTCACCATTTATGGTGTATCTACTTGATAGTCTTTGGGGAGCATTTCATGTTGGAGAGCCTGACCAGCATGACGTAAAGGTTTTTTTTTCCCCAAACCCTTTGTTTTATTGATACTTCTCTTCGGTTTTTGGGCCGTAGCATAACAATTTATATATAGTGTTAAACACTGTTTTTATCGATGTTTATTTTTGGTGTGCTATTAAACTGATTTATTCTACCATATAACAGTATTGCCAGCTTCTTTCTATAATCTTAAGACACCCATGGTATGGGATACCATAACAGTTATTTCAGACCTAAACTTGATATGTATGTTTATTCAAACAGAACCCTTATGACATTCCCCTGGTACAAATATATGAACATTCTGTAGAATAAGCATTCTAATTTTGGTCCACTCAGTTGTCAACAGGGATCAGCGAAACATTACCATTATGTTTAAATTACATTCTGTAATGGCTTGGAATAATTAGCGCGATAAAATTCAGAGGATGGCAAAATATTCCCTTTCACTTATACTTTTGTACGCTAAATTCAGTAGTAACAGTAGTAGCATTAAATTCATGTATTTTTGGACTTCCATGTGTTTATTCCATAATGATACTTTGTAGAAAGCATGTCTAGTGATCTCAGTAAACGACAACAAAAATGCCCATGAATTTAGTTACTCTACAAACTTTATGGGACAAGACAAATTCTCGCTATTGAAAAGCACGCTTTACATGAGCGCTTCAACCCTCCAGGTTTCGAATCCTGGTAAATCTACCACAAACACTTTGTTTGTTTCTAGTAAAGCACTTAGCTGCACTCTGAGCTATCTGGGTCCACCACCAGAAAAACAACTTTAAATAGCTGTTGTATAACGTTTTACAAATTGTTAACTAACGTCTGTTATTAACAAGTGAAACTAAGTTATCTCTTTTAATATGTTATCCACCCTTTACAATACTTATATATACGTATTAAAAACAACGCAACAGTTACGACTTAGCATCAAATAGCAATCCTTCAGTAAAACTAATCTATTCAACCACATTGCTGTCGCCATCTAGTTTGTGAAATAGTAACAACGTTATTGATGTCCTGAATATAAAGATCGTGAAGTTGAAGGCGTAGCAGCCTCTCAAAAAATTGTGAGCGCACATTGCATATCCGTGTATTACAACAGACATATAAAATGTGTAAACAGGTTTCCGCTGGCACCACTGAAGTTGAATATAAGTTATAATCTAATTCAATAGAATTGCTGTTGGTAGTACATCGATTTATGAGAACAAACAACTGGTTCTGTTTACAGTATTCGTTCAGAAAACGCAAACTTACCGGTTTTCCAAGTGTTCTTGCACACACTTCCCCAAACGTTCTGCCACCGTTATTAGAAACATCCTTCTTCTACCCTTTTCATGAGGAAACTAAATTTTCAGACCGCCCCTTCAGTGTTTCACAACAAAGTTCCACTTACAAGTTTCTGTTTCAGTTGACAAACTTTCAATTAAATATGATCTGTCAGACACAACATCTTCGACACTACACTGGAAACATGTGTAATTATTGCAATCACAAGCATGTGAATATTGTCGAATTTTTGAGTTCGTTACTTTCTTTTATGATTTTAATACAATAACATTTGTATGCTACGCCTTGTTTGTGTTAATTTCATATTACTAGAAAAAACAACAACATACATTCCAGCTGGAAATCTATTGATCATTTCAAACAAAAGCAACTGTTGAGAGGAAGCGATTCCGGTTAATTTTGTATTCTTTTGTAAATAAATCTTGATAAAGTTTGTGAACAAAACTTTGCGGTTGCAAAAATAGCCCCAGGTTTATTTTGTTGAAAACATCCAAGACATTTTTCATTTGTCATGGGTTAGCGACTGAGATGAAAGATGAAAACGTATTAGTTTACGCTGACCAATACGCTCCAGCTGTGTAACAAGTTATTATACAAACTCTGTTATTCAAGTCAATTAGGTCCAGCATGGCCAGGTGGTTAAGACGTTCGACTTATAATCTGATGGTCGCGGGTTTGAATCCCCGTCGCACCAAACATGCTTGCCCTTTCAGCTATGATGGTGTTATAAAGTTGCGGTCAATCCCACTATTCGTTGGTAAAAGAGTAGCCCAAAGGTAAGTGGTAGGTAGTGATAACTAGCTGCCCTCCCTCTAGTCTTACACTGCTAAATTAGGGACGGCTGCCCAGATAGACCTCGTGTAGTTTTGCGCGAAATTCCAAAACAATCAAACAAGCCAATTTGTCAGAGGGAACCATATAACAGACGTTTTCTCTAAATAAATAAAAATATTATTATTATTCCTGCATGCAGTAATTTCTGAACCAAAATTAGTTCTTAATGTTAACTTATTAATTAGGCTAACTCGAACCGGACGTAGTTATTAGAACATTTTATTTATTTGTTTTGGAATTTCGCACAAAGCTACACGAGAGCTATCTGTACTAGCCGTCCCTAATTTAGCAGTGTAAGACTAGAGGGAAGGCAGCTAGTCATCACCACCCACCGCCAACTCTTGGGCTACTCTTTTACCAACGAATAGTGGGATTGACCCTCACATTATACACCCCCACGGCTGGGAGGGTGAGCATGTTTGGCGTGAACCCGCGACCCTCAGAATACGAAGCGCACGCCTTAACGCGCGAGTGCATGCCAAGCCCATTATTAGAACATCTCCGGAACTAGTTCTTAATGTTAACTTATTAATGAGACTGACTCGTTCCGGAAGTAATTATTAGAACATCTCCGGAACTAGTTCTTAACGTTAACTTATTAATGAGACTGACTCGAACCGGAAATAATTATTAGAACATCTCCGGAACTAGTTCTTAATGCTAACTTATTAATTAGACTGACTCGAACCGGAAGTAATTATTAGAACATCTCCGGAACTAGTTCTTAATGTTAACTTATTAATTAGACTGACTCGAACCGGAAGTAATTATTAGAACGTCTCTGGAACTAGTTCTAAATGTTAATTTATTAATGAGACTGACTCGTACCGGAAGTAATTATTAGAACATCTCCGGAACTAGTTCTTAATGTTAACTTATTAATTAGACTGACTAACCGAAAATAGATACTAGACTGTGTTCACTGAAGCAGCTGGTAATATTAACTTACTGAATGGATTGACTCGAACCAGAAGTAGCTACTAGAGTATTTTTATTGACAGTACCCGTTAATTTTAACTTATTAATTAGGCTGACTCTAACTACTAAAGTGTCCTCGTCCGAAGTAGCTATTAGTCAAATTGTTTCAACCTGTATTGTTTGTATTTATCCTTAATTTTAAACTGATAAAATACAGAGAGAGCAACAAATCAACTACTTCCTTATTATATAGCTACGGCAAAAAGTGATTTTTACATCATTATAATGTTGCATTCGATCTTGCTATTCGTTAGTAAAGTAATGGCTCAAGAATTGGCGGTGGTTAGTTTTCACTATATGACTTAAAATGTCCAGAGCCCCCCTAATGGTTAGTGTACCGGACTATAGATCTGCGGGACCAGCTTTCGCGTCTCCTTCCTGCCAATGCTCCTACGACTATAAGTACCAACATATTCAATGACTGTGTTTCGACCAAGTGACTCTCAGATTGCAAGTCGAACACATTAACCAACAAACCACGACCAGAGAAGTCGAAAATAGCTAAGAACAAACAGTCGGTTCACATCAGATGGAAGAAGATAGCATTTTATCTGCTATGTCAACTGCGACCAGTTGAAGAAGGAATTTTTCATGATAATTGTACATAATTCTTTCGTTGCCAGGGTCAGAATAGTAGGAGGACTGGTATTCCTGGTGACTTCGTTGCTTGCGAGTAGATTTGAGAACTAATAATATTGAACAATGTGCAACATTACGTGACAAAAACTGAATTCGTCAAGTGTTTAAAAGTTCTGACTCTAACGTAATATTACTAAGAACAGATGTTTGAACACTTTGTGTTAATTAATTAAAAATAATAACAACAACAACAAAAACAAAATAAATAAATATTCCAAAATATTGATCACAGAACTCTTTTTGTCTATGGCCCATCGAGTCGAACTTTGAAGAGAGACTGTTTGTTTGTCACAAGATCAAAAACATGCTTTAAATAATCATTAGAAATGGAGTAGTTTCTTTAAAGATAAAACTAAAACAACTGTTTACAAAGCTTTGAACGTTCCGAAACCAATTTCAAAACACAAAAATAAGGCAAGGGTAAGGGAGGCTGACATAGGAACTCAAACGTGACACGCACAAAAACGCATCCACGAGCGATGACCACTACAAAATAAACCTAGCCTTACTTACAACATTATAAAAGACATTTCGCTCTATTGACAGCAACAATTACACGACGCAGTCCATCAGTTTATCTTTGCTATACTACCTAGTGGTATCTATTCAGTAGGGGGCGCTATAAAACTGCTACTTTCTTGAAATCAGAAGTTATTAAAGAATCGACTTATCTGGTTATTATAGGGTAAGTTTTACTTGTCGTCAAACAGTTCTTGGCTAAAAAGTTTCTTCTTAAAAGAATAATCATTGGCATCTGGTTAGAACATTTTAACTTTTATTATTATAATATATGTGTGTGTATGTAATATTGTAAAACATTTGCCTTTGTTTATAAAGAGAAGTTTGATAAAAAGAATGGGTTGATGATGGGATTAATAGTATAGAATCTCAGATTACTCTCAGACTAGACTTCATAGTTAAATCTTTCCACATTTGTCTCTTTCTTCTGGTTGAATAAATACTAATAATGAATTTTAATATAACATCTGTAAAATAATCCAATTAATAACGGGTTAAGTAGGTTTTTGTATCAGGGTTAGTTAGACGTTAATAACATTGTTAGTTATGTTTTAATAACTATTAGGCTCTAATATCAGGGTTAGCAACTAAGTTAGTTAAGTTTGAATACTAATGTTAAATAGTTTTTAATACCATTGTTAGTAACAGGGTTAGCTAGGTTTTATTAATAGGGTGAATTTTAATAACAGGATTAGTTAGGTTTTAATAAAAGGGTTAATTAGGTTTCATGATCAGAGTTAGTTAAGTTTTAATATCATGGTTAGTTAGATTCTAATATCAGAGTCAGTTAAGTTTTAATATCATGGTTAGTTAGATTCTAATATCAGAGTCAGTTAAGTTTTAATATCATGGTTAGTTAGATTCTAATATCAGAGTCAGTTAAGTTTTAATATCATGGTTAGTTAGATTCTAATATCAGAGTCAATTAGGTTTTAATAACGTGGTTAGTTAGATTCTAATATCAGAGTCAGTTAAGTTTTAATATCATGGTTAGTTAGATTCTAATATCAGAGTCAGTTAAGTTTTAATATCATGGTTAGTTAGATTCTAATATCAGAGTCAGTTAAGTTTTAATATCATGGTTAGTTAGATTCTAATATCAGAGTCAGTTAAGTTTTAATATCATGGTTAGTTAGATTCTAATATCAGAGTCAATTAGGTTTTAATAACGTGGTTAGTTAGGTTCTAATAATAGTGATAGTTTGGTTTTATTAATAGGGTTAGTTAGGTTTCAATAAAAGGGCTGATTAAGTTTTAATAACAGGGTAGTGAGGTTTTAATATTAGATTTGTTTGTTTTGGAATTTCGTACAAAGCTACTCTAGGGCTATCTGTGCTAGCCGTCCCTAATTTAGCAGTGTAAGACTAGAGGGAAGGCAGCTAGTCATCACCACCCACCGCCAACTCTTGGGCTACTCTTTTACCAACGAATAGTGGGATTGACTGTCACATTATACGCCCCCACGGCTGGGAGGGCGAGCATGTTTAGCGCAAAGCGGGCACGAACCCGCGAATTACGAGTCGCACGCCTTACGCGCTTGGCCATGCCAGGCCGTCTTAATATTAGAATTAGTTAGATTTTAATAATAGGGTTAACTGGGTTTAACATCAATCTTAATAAGAGGGTTAGTTTGGTCGTAACATCAAGGATTTAACAAGGTTAGTTAGTCTTAATATCAGTGTGAGTTAGGCTTTAATAAAAGGTCCAATTAGGTTTTAATATCAGGGTTAGTTATCTCTTAACAAAAGGGTTAGTTAGGTTTCAATATTATGGTAGTTAAGTTTTAAGAACAGGGTAGTTAGGCTTTAACATCAGGATTAATTAGACTTTAATAACAGGATTAGTTGGGTTTTCAGTTTAGTTTATCCCTACGTGGAAACTCCTTTCATGAGAATAAAATAAAATAATTAGTGACCAAAAATTTCAAAATGTGGATAAAATGTAAATCCCTAGTTGGGATGCACATAAAATAATGGTGTTTTCCGGTCTTTTTTTTTCTTCTTTCTCATTTCTACTTTGTTTTTGGACGTTTCGTGATAAGTAGCATTATCCCAAAATATTTCCTCATTGCCAGTCGTCTTAACAGGAATATGCTGAATGAAGTTTGAAATGTTCTTTACAAAGCATAACTTAGAGTGCATATCGAATTAAAGGAGTCGACTGAAAACAGACGTGGCTCAAGTCTTTCCACATATCTTTTTTCCAGCCTAAAGTGGCGAACATGAAGTACTTTATTTATCTCACATTATTTTGAAAAGGTGCCACAATCTTAAAAACAGAAAAGGAAAAAGAGAGACGAAAGTAGCGAGATATTAATCCTATCGGCAGAGAGTCGAACTTACTGAATTACAGTCCCTTCGTTGAATCCATCTGTTTTAGAATCGGCAGATTTGCAATTGCACAGATCGCTTAACAGCTCATTGTGTTCACAAAACCAAATACATTAGCTTACCGGGTGTTTAAGAAGTTACTTCTCGTGAAAAAAAAATATTGAAAAAAAACATTTCACGTGAGGCTTCCATGGTCAACCTTTGACACTGTTCACACGTTGAACATTTTGTTATGAATGTACACAGGGAAGTGTACAGCTGGTTATTACACATCGCGTCTACTCTCGCTCTAAAAAGTAAATTTGAACAATCCCGTTTTTCTCCACTCTTATACCGTGATGAGATCTATCTGCTTTTTACGAAAGTCAAGACTCTGCTAATTAGTGCTGCTTTAAATGTTGTTCATAATTTCTCCGTATTTTTAAAGACAAGTAATATCAAATTACTACATAACTATCTTTTCATGGGGACAGTAAACTATGTGTTATACGAATTATTATCCGAAACCACCAGTTTGTAAATAATATATCACTCTTCGATTTAGAGTTGTAGATAGTCTTTGAAAAAGGTGAAGAAATTAACTTCGAAAGTTGAAGTTAGGTGAAACGTTGAACTGTAAATCTTCTAAAGCAGTGATGGTAATATTCTGTGCATTAGTTAGGTGTACACAGTTATTATTAGGTAAGCCTCATAAGAGGTGCCGATCTAATACGAATGTTTACCTTCGGATGTTGTGCCTAATCAGTTTGAACATATGTTTAACATTTATTTAAATATTTCTTTAAGTGTGTGTTTGTGTGTGTTTTTCGTATAGCAAAGCCACAAAGGGCTATCTGCTGAGCCCACCGAGGGGAATCGAACCCCTGATTTTAGCGTTGTAAATCCGGAGACATACCGCTGTACTAGCGGGGGGCATTTCTTTAAGTAACGTGTACATCTCGACTAGATAGGACTACTTGGCGAGACCAAGAAAGTTAGAAAAAAATGACACTTTATTTTACAGAAGTCTTTATTAATTGAAACCTAATGTTGTAACTGATCTAGAGGAGAAATGTGACGTTCTAAATGTCCAGGTATTGAGAAACTGTAAATTTATTATGGCATGTTCAAGCTTCTTTGTAAAATAACGACATTAAAAGCTATGGTGATTTTGTACATTGTGTTAAAGTTTCGCTTCCACAGTAAAGCACTAAAAGTTATAATAATTTTGTACATTGTGTTAAAGTTTCGCTTCCACAGTAAAGCACTAAAAGTTATAATAATTTTGTACGTTGTGCTCGAGTTTCGCTTTTACAGTTCAACACTAAAAGCTGTGATACGTTTGAGTATTTGCTTGTTTATCATCAGAGATGGGTAAAATAACGGAATGTAGTTTCTAATTTGATATATTCAAAATTTATAAAAATGTGCAAAAGATATGATGATTATACAAGACATCTATAATGGCAGTTTGTTCTTGATATGATGATAACACAAGACATCCACGATGGTGGTTTGTTCTTGATATCATGATGATAAAAAAGACATTTACGATGGTGGCTTGTTCTTGTTATGATGATGATGCAAGAGGACATCTATGGTGGTGGCTTGTTCTTGTTATGATGAGGATACAAGAAGACATCTACGGTGGTGGTTTTTTGATATTATGATAATACAAGAAGACATCTCCCGTGGTATATTGTTCTTAATGTGATGATGACAGAAGAAGACATCTCCCGTGGTGTATTGTTCTTAATGTGATGATGACACAAGAAGACATCTCCCGTGGTGCATTGTTCTTGTCTAAGCACAAAGTTGCACATTGCTGTACTCGTGAATTTTGAACTTTAGCCTTTTAATCCCTTAAAATTACCGCTGAACCACCAGGAACCATGGCTGTTAGCAAGAACATCTAAGCAAAATTTAACGCGGAATGAGAAAAAAAAAACACGAGGAAATAAAAAATCAAACATTGTACATTGAAAATAGTATAAATAAATCGAACTTATAAGCAAAATGTATAGTAATATATGTATATATAAAAACTTAACTATCAGCTCTGAAAACTCCTTTGTGTCATTCCGAAATTACAGTTTTTATTAAGTTTGCTTTCATCATCAGTTGGTGTTATTTAATGTAAAATGAGTTAGTTTTTTCTTACCAGACTTTCGTTTCCCCGCTGCAGAAATGATCGTTTTAAACAATCGCTTTAAAAATAATCACTTGACAAATTTCCTACGCTTCCAGACAAATATAGTCTTCATACAACAGAATATTGCGTGTAAAAACTAACCCAATATTCTCTTCTTCTTTGACTATAAAGAATAAATCTGGCTTTTTACAGTTCAGCATAAATGCTGTAGGTTTTGTTAGATAATCGAATTGATTTCTTTACAAATAAACTCTTAGAAATTAAACGAGCCAATCTCGGTAAATAAGGAATCTTTTAAATCTTGTTAAAACGTGGACTAAAGAACGAACACTCAATAATTTATTATATCTAGCGTTTTACACGGGAAACACGTGCACGTTTCGCACGAAACGTAACAAGACTTTGTGATAAAATATTACAAGAAAGGAAAATTGTATCAGATGAGGTGTTCACGCATTTCTCGCAAATTGATAGGAATCTAAAACGGTAGGCGTCACAAAAACATAGCACGTGCCTTAATTCAACACGATCAACCAGTAAGCTCTCTCGTTTTAATTTGATGTAATTTTCATAAGCTTAGCATCTGTACTTGTACAAACGTGCCATTATGAACGAAACAATCAGCGACACGATGTTCTTAGTTGGAACTGGGCTTTTAACACCACACGCATGATTCAGCAAAACCATTGTAATTGTGTCCATTTGAAGGAGACGTCTTCTCTTGTCATTCACTATAGACATAATATTTGATCAAAAGTTATTTAAAAGCTCTCCTTTTTATAAATTCATTTGTTTGTTCATCTGTTTGTTTGTCTTTCTACCTGCTCGTACGTCTTTATCTATTAGTTTGTCAACTGTATGTGTTCTTTTCTTTTCCTACCAATCTGTTCTTCTGGTGTCATACAAAGTTAACGAAGTTATCACCGCCGTTCAAAGACTGTATGTTCACTTACTTCCAGCTTTTGATAAAATATATCCCAAATGTTTCACAGCCCCTCTTTGTTTTTATTGATAAAAACCATCTATCCCCCCAGCGACGCGTTTGTAAAGCAACCGTGCAGCGTCAGTCGTTAAAACAAGTAAACCAGAGACGATGAATCATTTAGAAATCAGCTGTTTCAAATCGCAGTTTCATAAATACACGCGCGTTGTTACACGCGCGCTCGCAAGTACACACATATAACTATAGAAAATTTCGTCTATTGTGTCCCTTTTCAGGAAAACGACAAATTAAGCTGCACATGGCAAAATAAATACTTTGTTTTTCGAAACATTCAATCTAACTAGATCAATCATGATATATGTGTGTGTGTGTGTGAAAATTACTTAAAGTCGAAGTTTTGAAACGTTCTTAGAATACAGTTACTATGAACTTCTTGTATAATTATGTATAATGCCCCTCTGGGACAGTAGTAAGTTTACGGATTTACAACGCTAAAATCAGGAGTTCGATTCCCCTCGGTGGACACGGCAAATGGTCCGATGTAGTCATACTACGTACGATTTTTTACCTTGGAGTTTTGTCTCAATGAACCGTCTCAGTTGTGTAGTGGTGCAAGGATAAACTTTGGCCAAATCAGCGACTTTCATCAAATTACGTTAGTTGGCGACTTTCACCAAGTTACGTCAGTCGGCGGCTTGAACCAAGTTACGTCAGTCAGCGACTTTCACCAAGTTACATCAGTCGGCGACTTTCACCAAGTTACGTTGGTTGTTATCAAAGAGTTATTCAATCCTAGCGGAAACATTTCGTTAATTTCATAATTTCGCGCATAACTGTCCGTAATTTTGAACCGATAGTTGAGAACAAAGGTTTTCAATCCGTCGTTATTGAATTACTGGCGATCCACGGATTACTTTTTAATGGTTTGTTAAAAGTTTGCATTTTACAGAAAGCAGCGATGCAGTGTAGAGATTCAATTGCGGTTCAGAAACAAAGAAGTTTGAGAACCATTTGTCCAAGCGTAAGTCAACTACTCAACAATGCTTACCGCAAAGTATTGTGGGATCAAAGAGTGGGGGAAAATGACTGTCAAACTTATAATCGGGGATCCCAATGTGCCGAGCGCATTTTTTGTAGAATTGGGGTATATTGAATATGAGTTATCATATTCACAACTCTGGACGTGTAAATACTGTCTCATGAAAGATCAATATTCGAAACTCTGTTAAAATGACATCACTTGGAACTGAGTTTCGCCTACCGTTTCAATTAATACGCTGTTTCATATTTCAGTAGCCAAGATAGGTAACTCTCGTTGCAATAAAAGGCAAAGTTTTACACATAGCTAAAAGTTTATGATTTCTATTTAAAATACGAGGAATCAGAAACATTAGATTTGTACTGTGTAGAGAGAAGAGTGAGAAAAGTCTTGTTCTACTGTCTAGACTCTAGAGGGGTTAAAGTCCTTTATTTATAAAGGGATTCGTACTAAAATATCTGGAGATTGTTGAAAGTCCAACTTCAACGTATTTCTAAGTTCACACGTGATGTGAGAGGATTTTGAGATTGTTGAAAGTCTAACATCAACGTATTTCTTAGCCAACACATGATGTCACGGTTTGTTTTGAATTTCGCGCAAAGCTACACGAGGGCTATCTCCGCTAGCCGTCCCTAATTTAGCAGTGCAAAACTAGAATGACCGCTGGTCATCACCACTCGCCGCCAACTCTTGGACTACTCTTTTACTAATAAATAGTGGGATTGACCGTAACTTATAATGCTCCCACGGCTGAAAAGGCGAGTATGTTAGATGGTACGGATATTCGAACCCTCTATCCTCAGATTACGAGTTAGGTGCCTTAACCACCTGGCCATGCCGGGCTGATGTGAGGGAATCCTGAGTTTGTGAAAGTCAAACTTTAACATATTTCTGAGTTCACACGTGATGTGAGGGTATCCTGAGATTGTGAAGGTATTCAACGTATCATCGTCTCAACCGAGCTATGAGGGCTGTGTTATTGTGTCTGGTTACTTTTAATTATCGTTTCTGATTTCATTACAAACCACCTAAGGTTCTGGTTTTTTTTTATAGCAGTCTAATACATCTCATGTACAAGCAAAACTACTACAATTACATTCTTATAAGTGACAAACAATATCAGTTATTGATGTCACTTCGTGTTTATATAAATAACAGTTCCTTCTACTAGCACTATATAGATCATACTTACATAATTTCCTTGGCTGTTGTACTAACACTATATAAATTGTACTTATACAGTTCTTGTACTGTTTTCTAATAGCACTTTTTACGTCATGTCTCCGTACTACAAGGTGTTTATGGTCTTAGTTCCTAATATTGTGTATACTGTACATAAATAGTGGATATTACTTTATTTTATCAATATAAAATATTACAAAATTCTATTTATTTCTGGCTTGAAGAATTTGTGTACTTTCAAAGTCACTATACGTGTAAACTGTACTCATTTAATTTTGGGTTTGTTTGATTAAAATCTTACACTGACAGCACAAGACCGTTTGTATATAGTGTTAAGATTGTTTACTAAATAACAACACATAAATGTCGTTCGTATTTAGATTTTTTTTGTTAATTAGTAACACCACTTAAATATCGTTTGTATTTAGTATTGGGTTTGTTTAATTAGTAGCACTACTTAAATACTGTTTGTCCTTAGCTTTTGGGTTTGGTTAATTAGTAACATCACATAAATGCCGTTTATATTAAATTTTGAGATTGTTTGATTAGTAAAACCAGTTAAATACTATTTGTATTTGGTTTAATCAATACCACCACTTACGTACCGTTTGTATTTTGTTTTGGGTTAGTTTAATTGGTAACCAAACTTAAATACTGATTATATTGAGTTTCGGGTTTATTGAATTTGTAACACTACTAAATTACCGTCTGTGTTTAGTTTTGAGTTTGTTTAATTAGTAACACCTCTTCAACACCATTTGTATTTAGTTTTCGGGTTTGATAAACAAATAACTTCACTTAAATTCCGTTTGCACATAATTTTTGGGCTTGTTTAATTCGCAACATAACTTAGGTACCGTCTGAATGTAGTTTTGGTTTTGTTAATTTGTAACACTACAATTAGTAACGTCACTTAAAAACCGTTTATACAACAAAACCTGTCTAAGACGGAATTCGCGGGTCCGAGAAAAATTTCTGGCTTAAGCAGGTTTGTCGGCTTAAACAGTGAACATGCACTTCCCTAATTATATACAATTTTTTAGCGGAACGTAATACTTGCTGGACCCAAGGGAAGTAAGACGTTTGTGAAAAAAGTTATTATGCTGTTTATTTATTATGTGCTATATTTATTTGAATAAAAAGAAAAATAGACATACAAAATATACATAAGTACACAAAATCTTAATCAAATTTATATGAAGAAAGTGTGCAATTTTAATTGTTTCGTTCTTTTAATGGACTTTCTCATGCGGTTAAGAGAAAACGCCGATTCTAAGACTTTTTCATGAAGTTCCATTTTCTTCACTTCATTTTTACATGCAATTTGATAGCGTTAATGTAACTCAACACTCGTGATGATGTAGGAATTTCTGTTTCCTCATATCTTTTCCATTTTGTTCATTTTCTAAATCTTTTACACTGTTACCATCTTGTGATTCTATTTTAGAGTTTCATCAGTTTCTGTTAAAACATTCTTGTCAACGTTCACAAAACTTTCCGCGTTCACAGAATTTTCTGCATCAGTCTTCTCCATGAGTGTTTAAATTTCACGAGAATCGTCATAACAAACAACTCCTCCACAATCTTCGCCATTATCAAAGAATAAATCCACAGTGCGAAAGCACTTTATTACGCACTTGATTGAATAACTTAAAAACACAATTGCATCTAAAGCATCAGTTTTCATGGTCATTTCAGATGCTCTCTTACAGTCGTCCATGTTTAGAATAATACGTTGAAGCATCAGTTTTTTGCCTTTCAATTTTCTACACTGTGTATCTAGTGGTTGTAGAACTGATGTTGTACATGGAGGTTGAAAGACTACACGAATATTTGAAAGTTAAACTTTGAGATGACAAGTTGCCTTATCTAGAAAAAAATAGAATATTTCTATTTTTTACATCCATTCTTTTGTTCAATTTTTAAAAACATCTTCGAATATAGCACTTGTCATCCTCGCTTTATTATTGTTTTCCCTTCCTTACTAAAGAAGCAAGCCTGGCATGGCCGAGCGCGTAAGGCGTGCGACTCGTAATCCGAGGGTCGCGGGTTCGCGCCCGCTTCGCGTTAAACATACTCGCCCTTTCAGCCGTGGAGTCGTTATAATGTGACTATTTGTTGGTAAAAGAGTAGCCCAAGAGTTGGCGGTGGGTGGTGATGACTAGCTGCCTTCCCTCTAGTCTTACACTGCAAAATTAGGGACGGCTAGCACAGATAGCCCTCGAGTAGCTTTGTGCGAAATTCCCCCCCCAAAAAAAAAATTCACTTAATAACACCACTTAAATACCGTGCGTATTTACCAATGGGTTTGTTTAATTAGTAACGCCAGTAATATAGTGTTTGTGCTTTTGTTTATTTAGTAACATCACTTAAATGCCGTTTGTATTTAATTCTTGGTTTGTTTAATCAACATCACAAGTTAAATACCGTTTCCATAAATTATTTTTGGATTTGTTTATTTAGTACCAACACTTAACTGCCGTTTGCCTATAATTTTGTGTTTTTTAATTAGTAAAACCACTTAAATACCAATTGTATTTAATTTTGATTTTTTTCAATAAGTTACATCAATTAAATACCGCTTATATTTAGCTTTGGGTTTCTTTATGTAGTAACACCACGTAAATACCGTTTTCATTTATTTTTCGGTTTGTTTTATTAGTAACACCACTTAAATACCAATTGTATTTAATCTTGAGCTTTTTAATTAGTTTCATCATTTAAATACCACTTATATTTATGCTTGGGTTTGTTTAATTGGTAATATCATCTGAATACCGTTTTTATCTAATTTTCAGTTTGTTTAATTGGTAACACAATATAAATACCGTTTGAATTTTGAGCTTTTCTAATTTGAAAAATAAATTAAATATCGTTTATATTTAGTTTCGGGCCTGTTTAACTAGAAACATTACCTAAACACCGTATGTATTTAGTTATGGTTTTGTTAACATAATAACATCACTTAAATAAAGATTGTATTTAGTTTTGCCTTTGTTTGATTTCTAAAACAAGTTAGATACTGTTTGTGCTTAGTTTTATGTTTGTTTAATTAAATACACCACTTAAATACATTTTGTATTTAGTAATATTAATTAAATAATACCTATATTTCCGTTTGGGCTTCTTTAATTAATAAGATCACTTGAACACCTTTCGTATTTCGTTTAAGGTTTGTTTAATTAATGTTGTCGTTGTTTTTGAATTAAGCACAAAGCTATACAATGGGCTATCTGTGCTCTGCCCACCACGGGTATCGAAACCCGGATTTTAGCGTGTAAGTCCGCAGACATACCGCTGAGCCACTTGGGGACATTTAAACTAAACTAAACTAGTTATTGGGTTTATTTAATGAGTAACATCATATTATACTATTTGCATACAGTTTTATGACTGTTTAATTATTAATATCATTTAAATACCGTTTTATTTAGTTGGGGTTTATTTATTTAGCAAAACTATGTAATTACCGGTAATTGTTTTTCTTAGTCACATCATTTAAATACCTTTTGTATTTAGTTTCTGGGTTTATTTAATTAGTAACACCACTTAAACACAGACCCTATTTAGTTTTTGGGTTTTCATATTAGTAATGCCACTAAAATGTCGATTATATTTAGTTCTGGGTATGTTTAATTAGTTACATTTCTTAAATGCAAATTGTATTTAGTTTTATGTTTTTAATTAGTAACACAATTTAAATACCGTTTGTATTTAGTTTTTGGATTTTTTAAATTAATAACACTATTTGAATTTCCATATAATTTTGGGTTGTTTTAATTATTAACCACATTTAAATATCGTTTGTATTCAGTTTGATTTTTTTTAAATACAAGTACTACTTAAATTTTGGCTTTGTTCAATAAGCAACACAACGTATATACCATATTTATTTAGTTTTGAGTTTTTTCTCTTTGTAACGCCACTTAAATACCGTTTGTATTTAGTTTACGGATTGTTAATACTGTTTTTAATATATTTTGGGTTTTCAAGTTAGTAGTACCACTTAAATACCGTTTTTATTTAGTTCTAAGTTTGTTTAATTAATCACACCTTTTAAATTCAGAATGTATTAAGTTCTTTGTTTTTAAATTAGTAACACCAATTAAATACTGTTTATATTTAGTTATCGGTTTGTTTAATAAGCAACAACACATATATACCGTATGTATTTAGTTTTGGGTATATTTAATTGGTAAAACACTGAAATAGCGCTTGTATTTAATTTTGAGTTTTTTAAATGTGTAGCATCACTTGAATACTGTTCATTTTAAGTTTTGTTTTAGTTTACTTGATAACGCCACTTTAATAATGTTTGCATTTAATTTTGAGTTTTTTAAATGTGTAGCATCACGTGAATACTGTTCATTTTAAGTTTTGTTTTAGTTTACTTGATAACGCCATTTTAATAATGTTTGCATTTAATTTTCAGTTTTTTAATTACTAACATCAAATTAAAACCGTTTGTATTCAGGTTTTGGTTTGTTTAATTTGTAACATCCCATTAAGTACCGATTGCTTATAGTTTTGGGTTTGTTTAATTTGTAACATCCCATTAAGTACCGATTGCTTATAGTTTTGGGTTTGTTTAATTTGTAACATCCCATTAAGTACCGATTGCTTATAGTTTTGGGTTTGTATCATAATTATAACTACTTAAATACGGTTTGTAGTTAGAGATGAGTTTCCTCAATATGTAACACCACTTAAATATCTTTTCTATTTGAATTTTGTGTTTGATACATTTGCAAGGTCACTTAAATAACATGTGTATTTTGGGTTTGTTTAATTAGTAGCTCCGCATAAATACGTTTGCATTTGGATTTTGAGTTTTTTTAATTAGTGAAACCACTTAAATACCGTTTGTAATTAGTTTTTGGGTTTGTTTAGTTATTAACTCTACTTACGTGCCGGTTCTATATAGTTTTAAAATTGTTTAGCTATTAACTCCAATTAAAAACCGTTTGCGTTTAGTTTTCATTTTTTTAAAATAGTAACACTACTAAATTCATTTTGTATTTAGTTTTGGCTTTGCTGAATAAACAACTCTACGTTTATATCGTATGTATTTAGTTTTCTCTCCTAATAACACCATTCAAATACCGTTTGTATTTAGTTTGCGGTTTTTTTTAGTGAAAGCGATGAAATGCCGTTTGTATTGACTTTATGGGTTTTCAAATTAGTAATACCTCTTAAATACCGTTAATATTTAGTTCTGAATTTGTTTAATTAGTTACACCTCTTAAATACAGAATTTAGTTTGTTTTATGTTTTTAATTAGTAATACCAATTAAATATCGTTTGTATTTTGTGTTGTGTTTGTTTGATAAGCAACATCACTTAAGACATCGTTTGTATTTAGTTTTGGGTTTGTTTTATTGGTAACCCCACTTTACTCTCGCTTCTTTATAATTTTCAGTTGTTTCAGTTACTAACTTTACCTAAATACCGTTTGTATTTAGTGTTCGGTTTATTTAATGAAATGCATCCCTTATATACTGTTTATACTGACTTTTGTGTTTGTTTAATTGTTAACATTACTTATATACCGTATGTATTTAGTTTTGGGTTTGTCTGATTAGTAAAACCACATAAATATTAGTTGCATTTATTTTTGTGTGTGTTTAGTTATTAACTCCACTTAAATACCATTTGTATTTCGTTTTTTTTAAAATAGTAACACGACTTAATTACCGTTTGTATTTAGTTTTGGGTTTCTTTAATTGTAACACTACATTCATACATTTTATTTAGTTTTGGGTTTGTTTACTTAGTAACACCAGTTGAATACAGTTTGTATTTAGTTTTGGGTTAGTTTAAGTAGTAATACACTTTTATTATTATTCCTTTTGTATTAAGTTTTGGATTTATTTAATTTGTAATACCACTTAATATCATTTGTATATAGTTTTGGGTTTCTTTAAATGGTAACAGCACATAAATACCGTTTGTATTTAGGTTTGAGGTTTGATTTATTACAAACATCACTTAAATACCGTTTGCATATAGTTTTGAGTTTGTTTAATTAGTAACATCACTCAGATAGAGTTTGCATTTAATTTTTACTTTTTTAAATATAAAACATTATTTAAATTCTCTTTATATTTAGTTTTGGGTTCATTTAGTTAGTAACACCAATTAAATAACGTTTGTATTTAGTTGATGGTTTATTTAGTTAGTAACATCAATTAAATAACGTTTGTATTTGGTTTTGGGTTTCTTTAAATGGTGATACCTCTTGAATACTATTTGTATTTAGTTTTCGGTTTTTTAAATTAGTAACACCACTGAAATACCGTTTCTATTTTGTTTTGTGTTTGTTTAAAGAGTGGCATTACTTAAACACCGTTTTGTGGTTTCTTTAATTGGTAGTACCACTTAAATACCATTTATATTTAGTTCTTGTATTTATTAAATTAATAAAATCACTCGAACACGTTTGCATATAGTTTTGTGATTTGTTTAATTAGTAATACAACTTCAATACCGTTTGTATTTAGTTTTAGGTTTTTAAATTAGTAACACTACTAAATATCGCTTGTATTTACTTTTCGGTTTGCGTAATTACCAAGAACGCTTTAATACTGTTTGTATTAAATTTTGAGATTTTTTAAAATTTATATCATAACTTAAGTATTGTTATTATTTAGTTTCGGGTTTGTTTAATTAGTAACATTACCAAAACACCGTACGTACTTAGTTATGCGTTTGTTTATATAGAAATATCACTTAAATACGGTTTGCATATAGTTTTTGTTTGTTTAAATAGTAACACCGCTTAAATACCGACTATTTTTAGTTCTGTATTTGTTTAATTACTAACTACACTTATATAATGTTTGTGTATAGTTTTTATGTTTTTTTAATTATTAACTTCAATTTAATACACTTTGTATTTTTTTTTTTATTAGCATCACCACTTAAATTCCGTTTGTATTTAATTTGTAGTTTTTAAAATTTGTAACATTACATAAATACCGTTTATATTTAGTTTTGGGATTGTTTAATTAGTAAGATTACCTAAATATATATGTAATTAGTAACATCAATTAAATACCATTTATATTTAGGTTTGTGTTTCTTTAATAAGCAACGCCAGTTAAATACCCTTCGTATTTACTTTGATTTTTTAAAAATAGTAACGTCACTTAAATACAATCTACGGAGTAAAACCTGATTAAGGCAGAATCACTCGGGACAGAGTAAAATTTCTGGCTTAAGTAGGTTTTTCGAATTAGACAGCGAACATGCCTTTCTTTAAATATATATAGCTTTGAGCGGAACGTTATACTTGCTTGACTCAAGGGAAGTAAGACGTTTCTGAATGAAGTTATTATGCTGTTTGTGCTACATTTACCAGAATAAGAACAAAAACAGACATTCAAATAAAGATAAATACACAAAATATTAATCAAATGTAATTAAGAAAGTGAGCAATTTCAACTGCTTCCTATAATTAATGGGTGTTCTCTTTTAAACGCATGGAAATATAAGTTAACACTTGCGATTAAGTAGGAATTTCTATTTCCTCAGTATTTTTCCATTTTATCATCTTCTAAATCTCTCATACTGTTACCATTTTTCGATTATATTATAGATTTTAAGCGAATTTCATCAGTTTTTAATAAAACATTATTGTGAACGTTCACAAAACTTTTCGCGTTCACAGAAATCTGTGCATCAATCTTCTCAATCAGAATCTGGATTTTATCAGAATCTTCATAACAAACAATAATCTTCTATAATCTTCGCCATTATCTAGAATAAATTAACAGAATTGAAAGCACTTTATTACACATTTGATTGAATGACTTAAAAATGCAATTGCATCTAACGCGTCAATTTTCATGGTCATTTCAGATGTTATCTTGCAGTCGTCCATGTTTACAATAATATGGTAAAGCATCATTTTTCTGCATTTCAATTTTATACACTGAATAATTCCAATGGGAGCGATGAGATGACGAATCACATCTTGTGGAATGGTTGTTCACTCAGCCTACAAAGCTGCTGCAAGCTGAGGTAGAGTCTGCGGTTGAGGTTTTCTCTGTCGCAGACGTCAGTCCAACTCGTCCCAAAGATGTTCGATGGGGTTTAAATCTGGTGATCTGGCGAACTAGGGAAGAACGTTGATGTTGTGGTGTCTCAAGAAAACAGTGGTGAGTCGGGCTGTGTGAGGACGGGCGTTGTCATGTTGACAAATGTCGTTGACGTTTACCATGATGGGTTGCATATGGGGCCTAAGAATCTCGTCGACGGTTGCGTACGGTCTGATCGGAAATCCTACGCAGCCCTGGTATGGTTGAGGCAGTAGATGTCGCAGTGGTGGTCCTATCCCGAAGGTGACGTAACCAGTTGTGACGGTGCTCGGGTGGACATTCACAGCTCTTGCAACATCTGATCGAGATTCGCCTGCTTCGATTCAACCAATGGCGTTTTTGCGTTGTGCTTCAGTCAGTCTTTGCGTAACTGTATTGCATGTCAGTGGCTTAACACTGAGCTATGGAAACCGAGAACCCGTCACTTTTATAGGGTTTTTTACATGTGTTGCACTTGCAGATCATGCAGATTTTTCAAACCAATTTATTGGACATGAATTGCGTTTTGGCAAAAAATCCGATGTTTTCCTCCATTTTCAAAGTGCACAACTTTTATTGTCATTTTGGTCTGACAATCAGTGCCTTAATACGTGTAACATCACATACTCTGAGCTTGTAACGTTATTACATATATTTCTCTTTAAAATAATAAAAAACATCCTTTTTGGGTTTCTTTTTTGGAAGAATATAATTAGGTTTGGGTTTGTTTAATTAGTAACATCATTTAAATACCCTTTCTATATACTTTTGGGTTTTTTAATTGGTAACACCACTTAAATACCAATTGTGTTTAATTTTGAGTTTTTTTAAATTTGTGATATCAATTAAATACCGCTTATATTTAGGTTTGGGTTTGTTTAATTAGTAATGCCACTTAAATATCCTTTAAGCTTGATATTTATGTTTGAATTTATTTAATTACTAACATCTAATATATACCTTTTCTATTTAGGTATGGGTTTGTTCATTTTGTAACACCTCTTAAATAACGTTTGGATTTAATTTTGAGTTTTTTAATTACTAACATCAAATAAATACCATTTGTATTTAGTTTTTCTTTGTTCAATTGGCAACACCAAGTCATCTTTATATTTAGTTGTGGGTTAGTTAAATTAATAACACTACACAAATGCCGTTAGTATTTAGTTTTGGGTTTCTTTAATTAGTAACATCAGTAAAATTCCGTTTTATTATATTTTTGTGTTTTTTAAATTAGTAACATAATTTAAATACCGTTTTTACTTAGTTTTGGCTTTGTTTAATTGTAACATCACATTCATACCATTTGTATTTAGTTTTGGGTTAACTACTAAAATAACTTAAACATCGTTTATATATAGTTTTGGGAAAGTTAAATTACTAATACTTTTTAATATCACTTCTATTTAGTTTCGGGTTTAATTAATGGGTAACATTACATAAATAATGGTTACATAAAGTATTCGGTTTCTTTAGTTAATAACTTCACTTGAATACCGTTTTTATTTAGTTTTGAGTTTGCTTAAATAGTAAAACCACTTAAAATTACCCTTTGAATTTAGTTTATGGTTTTGTTTAATTAGTAATACCTCATGAATACGTTTTGTATTTAGTTTTTGGTACATCTAATTTCTAACGTCATTTATACACCGTTTGCATATACTTTTGTGATTGTCTAATTAAACACTGTTCGAATCTAGTTTTGGGTTTTCTAATTAGTAAAACCTCTTAAAACCCTTTGCATTTTGTTTTCAGGTTCTTTAAAAAGTAACATCACTTAATTACCGTTTTATGAAATTACTGTGTTTGTTGAATTACTAACATTACAAAATGTCGTTTCTATGAATATATATGGTTTTGTTTAATTAATAACATTAATTAAATATCGTTTGTATTTAATTTTGGGTTTATTAAAGAGTAACGACAATTAAATACCTTTTGAATTTAGTTGTTGAATTTCTATAATTAATAACACCACTTAATTACCGTTTGTATCTTGTTTTGGGTTTATTTAATTATTAAACTCAATTAACTATTTTGTGCATATTTTTATGATTCTTTAATTAGTAATATAACTTAAATACCATTTCTATTTGGTAAGGGGTCGGTTTAAATAATAACCACACTTTAAAATCGTTGATACTTAATTTTTGGGTTTGTTAACATGCAACACAAGATAATTACTAATATCACTTATATACAGTTTATAAATACGTTTGTAATTAATTTTAAGTTTTTTGATTTTCAAAATCACTTAAAATCAATTTCGTTTCATGTTATATTTGTTTTCTTAGAAGAATCACCTAAATACAGTTTGTATTTATTTTTGGGTTTCATTATTTACTAACATCACTTGAATTGATTTCCATATATTTTTGGGTTGTTGAAATAGTAATATCACTTAAATACCATTTGTGTGTGGTTTCGGTTTATTTGTAATTAGTAACACCACTTAAATACCGTTTGTATTTTCTTTTGAGATTACTTAATTCTTACCATCATTTAACAACATTTTATATTTAGTTTTGGGTTTATTCATTTGCTAACGCCATTTAAATGCAGTTTTATTTAATTTTGGGGTTTCTTTAATTTAGTAACACCATTTAAATACAGTTTAAATATAATTCTTTGGTTTGTTTAAATAATAATATCAATTAAATACTGTTTGTAGTTTGCTTTGGGTTTCTTTGATTAGAAACACCACTTAAATTCTGTTTGCACTTAGTTTTGGGCTTGATTAATTGGTAACATTACTTAAATATAGTTTTAGCATTGTTTATTTGGCAATATAATGTTAATACGTTTCTATGTTATTTGGAGGTAGCCCGGCATGACCAAGCGCGTTAAGGCGTGTGCTTCGTAATCCGAGGGTTGCGGGTTCGCGCCCGAGTCGCACCAAACATGCTCGCTCTCCCAACCGTGGGGGTGTATAATGTGACGGTCAATCCCACCATTCGTTGGTAAAAGAGTAGCCCAAGAGTTCGCGGTTGGTGGTGAGGACTAGTTGCCTTCCCTCTAGTCTTACATTGTAAAATTAGGGACGGCTAGCACAGATAGCCCTTGAGTTGCTTTGTGCGAAATTAACAAAAAAAAACATTTCTTTGGACTTTGTTTAAATTACGTTTGCATATACGCTTGATTTTCGTTAATTATTAACACTTCTTAAATACCGTTTTTTAAGTTTTCGGTTTGTTTTTGTTAGCATCACCTCTCAATTTGCGTTTTTAATTAGTTTTGGATTTTTTTCTCAATAACACTACTTAAATACCGTTTTTATTTAATTTTGAATTTTTCAAATTTGTTACATCACTAAAATATAGTTTAAAGTTAGTTTTGTGTTTGTTTAATCAGTAGCATCTTCTAAATACCGTTTGTCTATTGTTTTATTAGTAATATGAGCTTAATACCGTTTCTATTTAGTTTGGAGTTTGTTTAATTAGTAACGCCATTTAAATTCCGTTTGCATACAGTTTTGATTTTCTTTTATTGCTAACACTATTTAAATACCGTTTGTATTTACGTTTAAGTTCTTATTTTGTTTGTATTTAGTTTTATGTTTATTTAGTAACATCACTTAAATACCGTTTATATTAGTTTTTGTTTTTTAATTAGTAACACCCCCTAAATACCGCTTTTATTTAGTTTTAGGGGTCCTTAATTAGTAACAGTACTTAAGTACCGTTTGCACATAGGTTTAAGTTTGTTTAATTACTAACACTACTTATATTTCTTTTCTATTCAATTTTCGTTTGTTTAACAGGTAACACTACTTAAATACCGTTTTATTTAGTTTTGGGGTTTGTTTAACTTGTAACATCAATTAAATATAGTATAATTTTGCCTCTTAATTTGTTTACTTAGTAACACTACTTCAATACAGTTTGCACTTAGTTTTTGGGTTCTTAATTATTAACATCACTTAAATACCGTTTGCATTTGTTTTCTTTTTCTTTAGTTAGTAACATATCTCTAATATCGTTTCTATTTAGTTTTGGGTTTGAACTAATTAGTATCACCACTAAAATACCGTTTTATTTAGTTTTTGTTTTTTAATTAGGAACACCACTTAAAATTCTGTTTATTTTTAAATTTTAGTTTCTTTTTAAAATGGAAACACCACTTAAATACCGTTTGTATTTTTTCAATTTGATTTAATTATTTAAACCACTTAAATTCCGTTTTAATTAATTTTTGAGTTTATTTAATTAGCAACATCCCTTAAACACAGTTTGTATTTAGATTTTGGGTTTTTCAAATAGTAACACCTCTTAAATACCATTTGTATTTAGTTTTGGGTTTGTTTAATTACTAACACCACTTAAATACCGTTTGTGTTTTGCTTTGTTTTTTTAATTGTTAACATCACTTAAATATCGATTGCATATCGTTTTATCATTTTTTTAAAATAAAAATATCATTTAAATATAATTTAAATAATTATGCATGGGGTTTATTTTATTAATAACATAACTTAAATACCGTTTGTTTTTAGTTTGGTGTTTTTTAAATTATTAACACCACTCAAATACCGTTAGAAAAAGTTTTTTTGGGATTGTTTAATTAGTAACCTCACAAAAACACCTTTTGTATTTAATTTTGTATTTTTGAATAAGTAACACCACATAAATACCGTTTGTATTAAATTTTGAAGTTTTTTATTTGTAACATCACTTCAATAAAGTTTGTATTAACTTTTGTATTTGATTCACTCGAGACATTTTCGTTTTTGTTTATTTAGTAACATTACTGAAATACGGATTTAATAACGTTACTTAGATACCCCTTCTATTAATTATTTGGATTATTTAAATAGTAACATCGATTAAATACCGTTTGCATATAGTTCTATTATTATATAATTAGTAATATCACCTTAATACCAATTCTAATCATTTTAGGGTTTGTTTAATTAGTAACACCACTTAAATATCGTTTCTCTATAGTTTTGGGTTTCTTTAATTAGCAAAATCACTTAAATACCGTTTCTATGTACTTTTGTGTTTTTTTAAATTAGTTATATTACTTAAATACCGTTTATATATAGTTTTCAGTTTGTTTCTTTACTAAAACTTAATCTGAATTCAGTTATTATTTAGTTTTGAATTTGTTTAATTGGTAGCATAACTTAAGTACCGTTTGTATTTAGGTTTGAGTTTGTTTAATTAGTAACACCATTTAAATGCCGTTTGTATTTAGATGCGGTTTAACTTTATGTTAATAATTAGTTTTAAATATCGTTTGGATATAGTTATTGGCTTGATTAATTAGTATCATTATTAATATACCGTTTGTACATAGTTTGGGGTTTGTTTAATTAGTAACACCGGATGATAACCGTTTGTATTTAGTTCTGGCTTTGTTTAATTAGTAACAACAGTTAAACACCGTTTGCATATGGTTTTGGATTTTTTAAATTAATACTACTACTTAATTATCGTTTGTATTTAGTTTTGTTTAATTAGTTACATCACTTAAATACGGTTTGCATGTAGTTCTAGGTTTGTTTAATTAGTAACAACAGTTAAACACCGTTTGCATAAGGTTTTGAATTTTTTAAATTAATAACACTACTTAATTATCGTTTGTATTTAGTTTTCTTTAATTAGTTACATCACTTAAATACGGTTTGCATGTAGTTCTAGGTTTGTTTAATTAGTAACAGCACTCGAATACTATTTGTTTTTTGTTTAGGTTTTGTTCAATTAGTAACTGAAAATAAATACCGTTCATATTTAGTTTTGGATTTTTCAATTTGCAAAAACATCGTTTGTTTTTAATTTTGGATTTTTTTTTAAAATTTGTAACATCACTTTTATGAAGTTTGTATTTAGCTCTTGGTTGGTTTAATTAGTAACATCACTTAAATATCCTTTGTATTTAGTTTTGGTTTTTTTAAATAAGTGACATTACTTAAATGACGTTTGTATTTTATTTCAGGTTTGTTTAATTACTAAGATTTACTCAGTTACCGTTTGTATATAGTTTTAAATTTCTTGAATTAACAACATCACTTATAGACCGTTTGTATATAGTTTTAGGTTTGTTGAATTAGTAACTTAATTTAAATACCATTTGTATTTAGTTTAATTTGTAGCATTAGTTTAAAACCGTTTGCATATAGTTTGGAGTTTCGTTAATTAGTAACACCAGTTAAATACCATTTATATCTAGTTTTGGATTTTTTAATTAATAAAACGAGTTCGATACCCTATCTACATAGTTATGGGTTTGTTTAATTAGTAATACCAGATAAATATCGTTTGAATATAGTTTTTGGGTTTCTTTACTCAGTATTACCAGACAACTATCGTTTGAATATAATTTTGGTTTGTTTAATTAGTAACGCTACTAAAATGCCGTTTTTACTTGGTTTGAATTTGTTTAATTAGTAACACCACTTTAATACCATTTTTATTTTTTTGTGTTTGTTTTATAAGTAACTCCACTTTAATACCGTTGGTATTTTGTTGCGCATTTATTTAATTAGTAACACCGCTTAAATACTGTTTGTATTTTATTTTGAGTATTTTTAATGAGTTACATCACTTGAATGCCTTTTGCATATAGTTTTGGGTTTGTTTAATTAGTAACACCCCGTAATACTGTTTATGAATTTTTTGGGTTTGTTTAATTAGTAACAACTTTTAAGTAGCGTTTGTATTTAAGTTTTGTTTGTTTAATTAATAACATCACTTAAATTTCGATTGTATTTAGTTCTGTTTAATTAATAACTGCACTTAATATCGTTTTTATTTAGTTTTGGGTTTTTTAATCAATAACACCATATAAATAGCGTTTGTATTTTACTTTAACGTTTTTCAAATTTGTAACATCACTTAAATACAGTTTGTTATTAGCTTTAGGTTTGTTTAATTAATAACATCTTTTAAATACGGTTTGCATATAGGTTTGGTTTTCTTAAATTTTAACATCACTTAAATACCGTTCGTATTTAGTTCTGGGTTTGTTTAATTAATAATATTTTTTAATTGTCCTTTTCCTAAAATTTTGGATTTGTTTAATTCGTAACAACACTTTAATACTGTTTGTACTTAATTTTTGTGTTTGAATATTTAGTAACATAACATAACCGTTTATTTTTAATTTTGTGTCCGTTTACATACTAACATCCCTTAAATACTGCTTTCATTTAGTTTGGTATTTTTTATATGGCAACACCACTTAATTACTGTTTGCATTTAGTTTTAGTGTTTGATTAATTAGCAATACCAATTAAATACTGCCTGTCTTAATTTTTTGTTTAATAAGTAACATCAATTAAATAATGTTTGCATGTAGTTTTATGATTGTTTAATTAGTAATATCAGTTAAATAGCGTTTTTATATAGTTTGGAGTTTTTTAATTAGTAACACCACTTAAATATCTTTTTCGTATAACAATCAGTGATGTCGAGAAACCCACTTGTTGAGACTTTTATATGCAAAAACGGCTCGGTTCACAAAACCTGACGATGACGAAGAAGGTCGAAACGTTGTTCGCTCTTCTATTTAAAATATTTTCTCAACCCAAACGAGCCGTTTTTCCATATAAAAGTCTTTTCCGTACAGTTTTGAGTTTGTTTAATTAGCAGCTGCACTTAAATACCGTTTCTATTTAATTTTGATTTTTTAACTAGTTATTACACTTAAATACTGTTTACTTTTAGTTTTGTGTTTGTTTTATTAGTACATTTTATTGTAAATATCGTTTTTATTTAGTTTTGAATTTTTCGATCAGTAACATATTTAAATGTTGTTTGTATTTAGTTTTGGGATTTTTTTAAATTAGTAAAACCTCTTAAATATCGTTTGCATGTAGTTTTGGGTTTGTTTAATTAGTAACATTTCTTAAATACCGTTTGTGTTTACTTTCAGGTTTGTTTTATTAGTAACACCAGTTAAGGAACATTTGTATTTAATTTTTGGTTTGTATTTAGTTTTGGGCTTATTTTATTAGTAACATCTCTTAATTACCGTTTTTATTTAGATTTCGGTTTGCTTATTTCGTATGTTACTCTTACCCCAGTTATAGTGTTATGTTTTCGGACTTTTCGCGCTTGAAAATGGATTTTGATAAACATAGTAGGCACAGCTCAGATAGCCCCTTGTGTAGTTTTGTACGTATCTTTAAACAAGTAATTTGTCTTAATACTTCGTACATGTCGTTTGTATTTAGTTTTGAGTTTCTTTTATTAGTAACTTAAAGTATTACTACTTACGTTCCGTAATTATTAGTTTTCAATTTCTTTGAAACTCGTGGTTACAAGTTTTTCGTATTCCAGAATGGATTTGAAATTGAGGAAGTTTTAATTATAGAAGACGTGGTCTCGAGAAGAAAAGGAAATCCTCAAGCAAGTTGCTCATTATGAACCCATTCTAGGTTTTAAGTTATTTTGTTTTGTCTAGATCTCTCAAATGAAGTTCAACTCACTGACGGTGTGCAGTAGCTCATGACGGTCTTTTGAGATAACTAGTAAAATAGCAATATTGCCTCACATTATATCTGTAGTTCCTAGTGCCGACGAGGCTTTTCGTCTTATACCATAGCTCTTGAGGCTGGCTTGGACACGAAATACGTATTATGTGGTTGAAATTCTATTCACATTAGCAAATTGTTTGAGAACAATTGATACGACTGGATCTATATTAGGTCAACAATTGATACGACTGGATCTATATTAGGTTAAATCTGAAGCAATATTACTGTCTGATAGCCTGAAACACTATGCTTGTATCGTATAATACATTTTGTATTGTCTGATAGCCTGAAACACTATACTTGTATCGTATAATACATTTTTTATTGTTTGATAGCCTGTAACAATACATTCGTGTCCTATAATACATTCTTTCTATGTAGGGCCCAGCAACAATATATTCGTGCCATATGATACCTGTCTTACTGTATGATATCCTGTAAAAATATATTCGTGTCTTTTAATATCGTTTTTTTCTTTTGGATAGCATGTAACATATTCGTGTATAGTGTAATACTATCACACAGTCTGACAGCCTGTAACACATTTTTTGTATTGCACATAAAATGGTTTTCGTTTCTAATCTACGTAATACTTCACCCATATCGTGAGACACGATATCACTTATTCACTGGTAGAAAGATTTTATTCATCCTTTAATTCTCAATTGAAAACTAAATCGTGTTATTTTGACCTCCCATATATCACAATACTTAGAGCTAAGTTAAAATGTCGAACTTAGCATTGAATGACTTTAATTTTAACGTAACTTTTACTTTGGGCAAGTACTTTATAATTAAAGTACACGTCCTTCTATTCTAAAGGTTCAGACACAGCTGCAGGGTGGTTAAATCAGAACTTACGTAGATTGCTTTGTCTCGTACCCAGCACTCGACAGCCAGATCGGCGTGGGGTCAAACAGAGGAATGACAGACACCCATCAGTGTTTAAAGTATATTCACTGAGTTTTCTGACTGCAACATAGAACACAATAGACTAAAAACAACAACAAATGTAACGAGTAGGAAAGTTGTTTTAGTACAAACAGTACTGTGTAAAAGTGTTAAAGTCAAAAATTAGATGTCAGGCTACTTTCAAAGAACAATGGAAGGTAAATCACAGGTTAAACATATATATTTTATTAATATCCATATTTAGTTCAGCATAAACTCAGTGGAAGTGATTGAGTTCAGTAAACAGTTAATATTTTATGGATCCCTCTTTTGTTTTAATAACTGCAGACGATCTTTCAGACATTGTTGCAACATGTTTAATCAAAGTATCCTTTGAGATTTTACCATAAATGTTTTTCTTATATACTCCCATAACGTTTCTTAGGAAGTAACTTTATATTGGTGGGCCTAGCATAGACAAGTGGTTTAAGGCGTTCGACTCGTAATCTGAGGGCCGCGAGTTCGAATCCCTGTCACATTAAACATGCTTGCCCTTTCAGTCGTGGGGGACGTTATAATGTTACGGTCAATCCCACTACTCGTTGGTAAAAAAAGTAGCCCAAGAGTTGGCGGTGGGTGATGATGACTAGCTGCCTTCCCTCCAGTCTTACACTGCTAAATTAGGGAAAGCTAGCGCAGATAACCCTTGAGTAGCTTTGCGCAAAATTCAAAACATACAAATTACATTGGTCAACTTTTTGATTTATCAAATCCCAGATATGCTCAACTGGTTAAGATCTGAGCTCTGTGGAAGTCGTTACATTATTTGAATGACTCCATCAGCTTCTTTCTTAGTTGAGTAATCTGTGAATAGGATGAATTTTTTGGACCATTATCTTCTTAGTAGTAAATCATTTACCAATAATACATAAACAACTGGATATACCGTTGGATACCTGATGGTACTTGCACTGATACAATATATCATATATTTTGCGAATATCTCAAGTTCCATCAGCAAAAAACACCACCCCCTAGATCATCACACATATTTTATGGTAAGTACTGTGCATTAAGGTAATTTTTTTTTAATTTTCGGGCAAAGCTACATGAGGGCTATTTGCGCTATCCGTCCCTAATTTAGCAATATAAGACGAGAGGGAAGGCAGCTAGTCATCACCACCCCCCGGCCAACTCTTGGGCTCTTCTTTTACCATCAAATAGTGGAATTGACCGTCACATTATAACGCCCCCATAGCTGAAAGGGCGAGCATGTTTGGTGCAACGAGGATTCGAACCCATGACCCTCAGATTACGAGTCAAACGCCTAAACCAACCTGGCCATGCCAGACCACAGGTGAGTGTATCTTTCACCTTTTTTCCTCCGGACGTACAATATACGCTTCAAATCACATTTCAAACTTGAACCCCTCCGTTCACAACACTCTTTTCCAGCTATCAACAGTCCAGTTGCTATAATTATTAGAAGATTTCAATCTCTTGACAACATCTGGAGATCAAACTAAAAACTGTTACAATATCAAAATTCCCGTTAGTTCTCGTTGATACTGCAGAACTGAACACTTTCTGTAATTCTGATTATTTATCTCATGCTCGATATCAATATCAGTCTTACTTCCGTCCCTAAGATACTTAACATCAAGTAATCTGCTTCTTGCTCTCCTGTTTCCAGAGTCTAAAATCATTCGTTTCATATCATGATAATTCAAATAACATTCAGTGATATCAGGATACGATAGTTCACCCAAGTTGCCTGATTGTGAGAGTAGCTGCTCAGCTCACACGTTGCTGGTGACTAGAGTAGAAGGCTCAACACTTCTGTATCCTATGGTCCTGATGTTTGTGGTGGAATTAAAAAAAAATGTATAACGTTTTCTGACTCGTGATTGATTTCCATTGATTTCAATATAGTACGCTAAATACACTTGATCAGGAGAACAGACGAAAAAACCAATTATGATTTCCAAAACGGAAAACTGACCGAATCACATTTTCGTATACATAGTGTAATGTATACGCGTGATAAAGCAACATCTGACAAGTCGTTATAATGAACAAATGGGAACACATTACTTTTATATTTCTTTATATTCTATATTAATAGATTAAATATGTATTATACGTCATTAAAAATGTTGTAAATAACGTGGATGCTTGATGGTGTAGGCCAGTGACGACACAAATTTATTGAAACGGTTCGTATTACTAATTTGTTAGAATTTGTAACACGTGTTTGAATGATTTGTTTGATTCTTTAAGAAGTATCTAGACAATTTATTTATTACGATGTGTAAAACGTGTCTGAATAATTTGTTGGAGTCTGTTACTCGTGTCTGAATAATTTGTTAGACTTTTTAACACGTGTATGAAAACCTGAAAATAAATGTGAAACAGAAAACAATAATAAGTGAAAAATGAAGAGAAATATGTCATATTTCACGAAATTAATGATGTGCAAAACGTTGCTCACAACGTAAAGCAAATGTTACACAATAATTGCATGATTATTATACATGAAACACAAAAGCATTCTAAAATATGAAATTATTATTATTACTTGTTATAATTATTGTTATTATAATACAAGATACATTATTTACGAAATGGTGGAAGTCGATAATGTCGTAAATAATGTATATTGTAAATAATGTGATTGTTTTGTTTCTTTGTTTTTTATTTCGCGCAAAGCTACACGAGGGCTATCTGCGCTGTCTCTAATTTAACAGTTTAAGACTAGAGAGAAGGCAGCTAGTCATCAACACCCACCACCAACTCTTGGGCTACTCTTTTATAAACGAATAGTGGGATAGACCGTTACATTATAATTCCCCACAGCTGAAACAATGAGCATGTTTGGTGCAACGGGAATTCGAACACACGACCCTCAGATTACGGTTCGAGCGCCTTAACCACCTGGCCATGTCAGGCCAATAAGAGTGTGTGTGTGTGTATGTTTTCTTATAGCAAAGCCACACTGGACTATTTACTGAGTCCACCGATGGAATCGAATCCCTGATTTTATCCTTGTAAATCCGCGATAATAAATTTTTCGGTACTCTACTTCAAAATTTTCATTAAAATATTTCTGGTTTAATTTTGTAATAATTCCTAGGCCAGATATGGCCAGGTGGTTAAAGCACTCGACTCGTCATCTGAGGGTCACGGGTTTGAATCCCTGTCACACCAAATATGCTCTCCCTTTCAGCCGTGAGAGCGTTATAAAGTCACGACCAATCCCACTATTCGTTAGTAAAAGAGTAGCCAAAGAGCTGGCGGTGGGTGGTGATGACTAGCTGCTTTCCTTCTAGTCTTACACTGCTAAATTAGGGACGGTTAGCACAGTTAGCCCTTGTGCAGGTTTTGGCGAAATTCAAAAAACAAACAATAATCTGTAATTAAAATTAAGAATACACCATTTTATGTTTGTAGTTCGATATACCATGAAGTGCATTGTTTAGTTTTCAATTCCTGTAATAATAGGCACATTCTTCGCTTCTGATTCCCAAAGTATGTTGGTCATTTATGTGAATTTCTATTTAAAGGTACTTAAATTCAGAGGTCGCTTGTTCTCTTTGAGACATGTTAAATATTGCGAGTTGATTAGTATATAACAGAAACCTAGATTTGTATTTGTAACTGGAATTACAATGTCGTTTTGATTTTACAATATTTTCCAAGTACGTTAGCATTTTACTTATATTTCCACTTCCGTCTTCTCTGAGAGTTATTTCCTGGAAACGTCGAACTTCCGTTTCAGAACGCATTTATCAGATCTGAGCAAGACTGAGTTTTAATTGAAACTTTATTATTAAAGAAAAGTATTTATTGGATTGATTAAGAGATATCCTGGTTGTAAGTTATAAGCTCTTAATATTTCACTGAGTCTGAAACTTGTCTGGAATCAACATCATTTCTTATGGAAGAAGAAACGTGCTATTATATTGTTCACTTGAAAATGAGAGATTAATTGTTTTGACGGCTTTGAAAAAATAATTATAGTATTTTATGCAGTTTGGGTTACAGATTTGCGATAGTAAAATTACTCTAAGCTGATAATGAGTTGACAATATGCGTCTCAAATACAAATCAGTAACATAAAAATTGAGACACGAATTTTCTTACAACCAAGACAATTTAGATAATGATAGGTGAGAGAGAGTTGTATTACTACTGTGGTAAAGATAAAGTAACTAGGATTAGATATTACACTTATGGTTTATATGAACACGTCCGATGTAGCATGTAACATCAGGGAACAGTCGGACCAAGGAAACAATGTTATGTTGAAATAAGCCGTTGTTTTTGTTGAATTTGGATTATATTACTGAAGGAAAAACTTGCTGGGATTCTTGTTAAACTATAAGCAACTTAGACGGAACGTACAATTTTTTTTCAGTTTAACATAATAACTTTTTATCTTTGAAGTTAAAAATCGTCTTTTATACAGATTATATTTTGTAAATGAAGAAAAACACCGTAAAAACCTGATAATTGAAATCTGAAGTCGAAAAGCGCTGTACATTTAGTGTGTTTATTTTTTAAACAAATTGATGTATTTGGATTCATTTTGGAGACTGACTAACAATATTTGCATCAAAGAAGTTAGATCTTAATATAAGGAATAATGAAGTAGCATTGGAACTGCGAAATGCAGTAATAGAAGGTTTTTATGACGCCTAAGTAAAACGATATTGTATATTTGTGCCCCTATAAGTAAGTACATTCGATACTGGATAAATTCAGATTTGCTGGGTTTTCCACGCCCATTATTTTATTAAACTAACCCCTCTATGGTGACCTGGGAATGACCTGATAGTTAGGATGCTAGCCACGTAGTCTGTGGGTCACGATTTCGGTCTTGACGGGAAAATGTCCGTTACAATTTGACATTCACTTTTAGTCGGTAAAGAATAGTTCAAAAGTTGATGGTTGGTGACGTGGATTAGCTTACCTTTACTCAAGTCTATCACTTTAAAATTAGGAACCGTTAACCCAAATAACTCTCGAGTAGCTTTGTGGAAAATTCTGTCTTGAGACTGAATAAAGATATCTTTACAGGTACCAAAGGTTTTATTCATTAGGATAACGTAGTTGGAACAGTTCGAAAAGTAGAGACACAACTGAAAAATTTCACCAGCTGGAGTTGTCTCATCACCAGAAAATACTGAAGGCATTCCAGAAGGAGATTGCAGACCACTGGAAAAACCATGAATTTGTGACAAAATGTGGACTACTAGGGTCATCAGTGGTTACATGTAACCATGGAAGCCTGCAAATCTGCATAACAATGTGATGTGGTTTAGCAACAGACCTTTCTGCATTATTCAAAAGAGAACTGGTTATGTTTAAAAGACTGACAATCACTAAAATTTAGCACCTTTGACGATGTTCAAAGCTCAACCGTTATCTATTAAAGCCGCTAATGATAGTTCTATCGTGAATGCAAGGTATCAATACTAAAGTGACATACATCACCTCACCAAACTGCATAATAAGATTTGGAACATTTTTAATGTTATTCACCCAAAGAATTAATCAGAACATTTGAACTCTGGGAAATTTTGTTAAACATTTGAAGTGTTTGTTTGTTTGATTTTGAAATTCGCACAAAGCTACTCGAGGGCTATCTGTGCTAGCCGTCCCTAATTTAGTAGTGTAAGACTAGAGGGAAGGCAGCTAGTCATCACCACCCACCGCCAACTCTTGGGCTACTCTTTTACCAACGAATAGTCACATTATAACGACTCCACGGCTGAAAGAGCGAGCATGTTTGGCGCGACGGGGATGCGAAACAGCGACCCTCAGATTACGAGTCGCACGCCTTAACACGCTTGCTCGTGCCGGGCCACATTTGAAGTGAATATGCCGATCAGGTTACTAGCGGCGGTCTTTTTTTAAGACTGTGTTGTCTCTTTAGGCTAAAACTGCTGATCCTAATTTTAGGCATTCCAAATACTGCCAGGAACCATGCTGATTTTCAGCAGCTAAGTGGTGATAGCTAGGCCATGTCAATGACGATCAGAAAAATTTGCATGTATATGACAGTCACAGCACACCTTCTGTAACTGTTGATAGTGTAACTGATGGAACCGAAATTAACCATGTTGTAAGACACCAGGTTTTATTCTAGTTGACTGGCTGTCGTGTGAGTGCAAAAGGGACAATAACAGACCATGAAGTTTTTCCAGCTTCATTAAGCTAGAAGATACCACACTAGATTCGACACAGCCAATCTGGGAGTGCACAGCAGTCTGCTTGTGTCTGAAGAGGTTATGATTGGTCATCATCAACGCTACTAGAGATAGTTTGATGTGTGTTTATAAGAATATATAAATATAAGAGATGAATATAAGTATGTTTATCTATAAACATACAGTAACACTGTGGGAAGTTGATACAACTTAAGTCTGGCTAAAAGAGATAAGAAAAGAATTACCCTGTCTAATTATTGTAGATATTTCTCACAGAGGGATATTCTCAGCTATAATTTTGATTTAAGCATCACAAAAGTAGATATGTATCTGATGACGTGACCCGCGAAACACTAGACCTACTGATCTGAGATAAAATCACGTCATGTCCTATCAAGTTTGTTTGTTTTGTTTTTTAATTTCGCGCAAAGCTACACGGAGGCTATCTGCGCTAGTCGTCCCTACTTGAGCAGTGTAAGACTAGAAAGAAGGCAGCTAGTCATCACCGCCCACCGCCAACTCTTGGGCTACTCTTTTACCAATGAATAATGCGATTGACCGTCACATTATAACGCCCTCACAGCTGAAAAGACGAGCAGTTTGGTGTGACCGGGATTCGAACCCGCGACTCTCGGATTACGAGTTGAACGTCTTAACCCACCTGGCCATGCTGGGCCTCCAATGAGCAACTAGTAACCTCTGTAAGTATGTTTGTAGGATCAATTAACCATTGTAGGGAAAAATATATGTAAAAACAACTGGCTTAGTTGAGAAAATTTTTGTGTAGAGGAGCGAACAACATTTCGACCTTCTTCGGTCATCGTCAAGTCCACAAAGAAAGAAAGAGGTAACAGACAGATAGCTAGCCCACATGTTTGAAGAGGGTTGTGTAACTGAGTGTAGGAATGTAGAGGGCGTGCTTAGATGTTTGATTGTATTTATTTATATAGGTGTTCCTTTCTATTGGTTTATTTTGGGCTCGAGTTGTTGTATAAGTAAGACTTCCTTAATTTTGCGTTTATGTTTGTTTCTTTATTTAGTATTTGGTTATTTTTATGATTATGTTGTGTTTATTTGATTTGGAGTGTTCGAAAACGTATGAAGGTGACTTTTTATGTTCTATGAATCTGGTTTCCATTTTTCTACTTGTTTCTTCAATATAGAAGTCGTTGCAGTTATCACATTGTATTTTGTAAATAACGTTGGTGTTGTGTTTGTCAGTGTAGTTCTTACATAGTATAGATCTTAGTTTCGTGCTAGGTTTTTGCATAAATTTGGTATTAACTGGAATGTCATATTTTGTTAATAGTTTTTGCCAAATGTTGGTTATTTTTCTGCTGATGTCAGGAATATATGGTATGCAGCAGTATATAGTTTTGTGATTTTTTTAATTCGTGGGATATATTTACTTTTGTTAGTTGATTTTGCTTTTTGTCTAGGAGTGTGAAACGGGATGGAAAGCATGCCTAGACCATGAACTGGCACATTGCATTAAACCAGACAGAAACGGGATGGGAAGGATAGCTAGACCATCAATTGGCACGTTACATTAAACCAGAGAGAAACGGGATGGAAAGGATAGCTAGACCATGAACTGGCATGTTGCATTAAACCAGGGAGAAAAGGGATGGGAAGCATATCTGGACCATCAACTGGCATGTTGCATTAAACCAGGGAGAAACGGGATGGGAAGCTTCTTTTGTTTGTTTTTTGGAATTTCGCACAAAGCTACTCGAGGGCTATTTGTGCTAGCTGTCCCTAATTTAGCAGTGTAAGATTAGAGGGAAGGCAGCTAGTCAACACCACCCACCGCCAACTCTTGAGCTGCTCTTTTACCAACGAAAAGTGGGATTGATCGTCACATTATAACGCCTCCACGGTTGGGAGGGCGAGCATGTTTGGCGCGACTCGGACGCGAACCCGCGACCCTCATGAACTGGCATGTTGCATTAAACCAGGGAGAAACTGGATGGGAAGCATATCTGGACCATCAACTGGCATGTTGCATTAAACCAGAGAGAAACGGGATGGGAAGAGTAGCTGGACCATCAACTGGCACGTTGCATTAAACCAGACAGAAACGGGATGGGAAGGATACCTAAACCATCAACTGGCATGTTGCATTAAACCAGAGATTTACGGACTTATATAACGAATCATAAACCAAATCAACACCAGGAATGACAGAGACAAAAAGATCTGTCACATCTTAAACGATTTTTTCAAAGAAACTTTCTCACAAAACCATCAACATTATTTCACAAAACAGAAAGCTAAAAATCAGTCTTACAAAAAGAGACATTAATTCCATTAAAAACCTAAAACAAGACAAAAACATAAAAATTCTAAAAGCAGATAAAGGTAATGCTATAGTGATAATGAACACGAATGAATACATCCAAAAAAATGAAGAACATCCCATCAGACACGAATAAATTTAAACCAATACACACAAATCCAACAAAGATACACGAGACGCAACTGAACAACTTACTACTAAAATGAAAAAGCCAGCACAATTTCACAAACACTTTATTCCTAACTACGTAAAACCGACTCACGCACACTACAAATATATGGCATTTTTATAATCATAAAAACACCCAAATACTAAATAAAGAAACAAACTTAAACAAACGCAAAATTAAAGAAGCCTTACTTATACAACAACTCAAGCCCAAAATAAACCGATAGAAAGGAACACCTATATAAATAAATACAATTAAACATCTAAGCACGCCCTCTACATTCCTACACTCAGTTACACAACGGTCTTCAAACATGTGGGCTAGATATCTGTCTGTTACCTCTTTCTTTCTTTGTGAACCTGACGATGACCGAAGAAGGTCGAAACGTTGTTCGCTCCTCAACATAAAAAAATGTCTCAACCCAAACCGGCTGTTTTTACATACATATAAGTTCTGCTCATCCATAAAAGATAAACTTGTACAATGGTGTAGAAGCATCATGAACATTTCTAGCATTTACTTTAAGCAGATGCTGAAGAACATTAAATGATCATGCATACTATAATAACAGACCCTGCTAGCTGTTACTATACGAAAAAAATCTTTACATTCATGTTATATTTGAAGCACTATTGTCATTGTTTTCTGTTAGAATATTCTGTGATAGAGCAAATCTTACATAAATTTAGTGACGAATGAGCTTCAACAGTGCAAAAGTTTAGTTTGAACATTAAACCACTGCACTGGATGAGTGGAATTACATTGTATAACATTGTTCGTAGCACCAATATGACAATGCAGATGAATGATTTCATCAAAAATTAGGTCTTACCTGTTTGGTGAATGTTCCGATTCTGGACATCATGTGACAGTCAGAGCTTTTTTTATTTCTACAGTAATGCCAATCCGTACGGGGTTACTCATTGTAATGGATAATTGCTTATTTGCTTTTGAAATTTGCGCAAAGTTACATGAGGGCTATCTGCGCAAGCTTTCCATGATTTAGCGGTGTTGGACTAGAGGGAAGGAAGTTAGTCATCACCAACCACCGTCAACTCTTGGGGTAGTCTTTTACCAACGAATAGTGGGATTGATCATCACGTTATAATGCCCCTATGGCTGAAAGGGCGAGCGTGTTGGGCAGGACAGGGATTCGAACCCGCCACCCTCTGATTACGAGTCGAGTGCTTTAACCACCTGTCCATGCTGAACCGTAATGGATAATACCAATCACAAAATAGAAGATTTGAGCAAAATCAAATGAATGACAGAGATTAACCATGGACACTTTTGATGTAAAAAACGTAGCTTACAGAAACGTGTACTCTGACCTCAGCTTTGTTTGATTTAAGGGCTTAAAAGGACCACAGTATTTTGTACGCAAAAGCCAAAAGTGTGTTGTTGTTTTTCTATTCTGGCTTGGTTTGTTTTGAATTTCGCGCAAAGCTACACGAAGGCTATCTGCGCTAGCCGTTCCTAATTTCGCAGTGACCGACAAATTACAATGCCTCTACGGCTGAAAGAGCGAACGTGAGCTCGCGATCCTCAGATTGCAAGTTAAACGCTCCAACCATCTGGCCGTGTCATGCCCTTTTTCCTCGTCTCGTTTCATTTTCAATCAGCTATTAAACAGTTGTGTAACACTATGCTTTATATCAATAATTCTCAACCTATGTGCCGCGAGAGATTGGTTGGTGTGGCGCGGTGTTTTTGAAACACATTTAACTTTCTTGGGATTTTAAAAGCAAGTCGAACACATCAGTTAATAAAAGCCCTTATAGGGACACTCTAAAGCCTTCCAAAACATCCGATAGTTTTCAATGAACTCGACCACTGAGAACTTCATCTTAAATTTCATTCTCGTCTCTAACGGTTTGGCTGCTAGTTTAATTGTGTCGCCACAAGCGTTTCTTACGTTATAAATGATGAATCAAACAATCAAACTGCTTTATGGCACATGTTTTCATTCTGTAGTAAGCTACAGCTACTAAGCTGTAGGTAGGAATTTTATATCAACTGCAAAACGTCGTGCTTATCGTGTATGAATTAGCTTTATCATTTTTCCATGGAAAACTATTTAAGTTAATTTGGTGCTGCAAAGGAGAATGTCTTGAATCAAAAGCAAGGAATCAAACGAAAGTACAAAAACGAATACTTCGAATACGGTTTTATCGCTTTGGATTCGGAACATTCTCAATTACCATTCTGGCTATTCTGCAATGTAGCTTTATCGAACGAGGCGCTTGTTCCTAACAAACTGAAGAGACTCTTTGGAAACAAATCATTCAGCTGTGAAGGCATAAACCAAAAGAATACTTCGTGAATCTCGCGGCTCAACAACACGAACAATCAGGGAATCTTGTGAACTACATGAAGCTGCCCGAAAAAGGATTGATTGCAAGTTATAAGGTTGCTCTATTGTTGGCAAAACACAAGAAGCGCATACGGAGGTCGAATCAGTCATTACGCCAGCGTTAACAGTCATCGTTGAAACTATGCTTGGAACGGATGCCGCCAAAAAGGTTAAGCAAGTTTCACTGTCCAATAATACAGTTTCGCGCAGAATTGTAGTCTTGTCGTCTGATTTCAAGGATCAAGATTGTGAACACTTTGAAGCGCCTGAAGATGAGTTGTGTCTGCTATGGTCACGCCAAGTTGATAAATCTACTGATGTTAGTCGAAAAGCTCAAGTTCTGGCTTTTGTTCGATTCATAAAAGATGGAAAAATCGTAAACAAATACGTATTTTGTAAAGATTTATAAAGTACAGTGAAAAACCAAGACATTTTCTAGTTAGTGAATGAAAACATTTTGCTCTTCAAAGTACATTGGAATAACTGTCGGCGTTTCCACTTATGGCTGTTCTTCAATGTAAGATATAAAGAAGGGATTCCTCACTTTGATGCGTCAACAAAATCCAACATTAGGATTGTTCACTGAATGATTCACAGAGAGGTGCTTGCCTCCTAATCTTTGCCGAAAGATTTACAGTCTGTCATGAATCAAGTTATTCAAGTGGTGAATTTCATCAAGTCTCGCCCACTTCAAGCTCGACTTTTCTCTCTTCCCTGTGAGGCGATGGATTCAGACGCCAAAAAGCTACCGTATCACACTGAATTCGATGGCTTTCAAAACGAAAGGTGTTAAAGCGTGTTGTCCAACTAAAAACTGAAATAATTTCTTTCTTGAAGGTTGAGGAAGCAGGTTTTGAATTTTCTTTTCATGATGAGATCTGGTGGCTGAAGGTTCAATTTCTCTCCCACTTCTTTGCCAAATTAAATTCTCTGAACTTAAGTCTCCAAGGACAATTTGAAAACATTATTACTGCAACGTCCAAACTGAAGGTCTTCGATGAAAAGGTGACTCTGTGGAAGAAAGGAGTCCTTGATTGTTTTCCTTCTGTTAACGAATGTCCGTCAAAGGAGAAAATTGTCCCTCAAATTTTAACACATGTGCGGACCTACAGTCCGCACTAAAACATTACTTCCTGTCATTTGCTGTCGATAAATATAACTGGGTAAACTATCCATTTTGAATCAACGAGACAACAAATCTGACAACTGAGGAGGAAGAACAGCTCATTGATTTACAAAACGACAAATTTCATCAGTCATTGTTTCCCGTAAAGAGCTTGGATGAGTTTTGGATCTCCATTAAAAATTCATATCTTGCAATCAGTTCAAAAGCAGTTGAAGTTCTGCTTTCATTTGCAACTTCGTGGTTCTGCGAAATTGGATTTTCAGCCTTGACTGAAATTAAAGTCAGAAAGAGAAAGAGGCTTCTTACAGTCGATGATGAAATGCGAGGTTGTTTGTTTACGTCAGAGCCTCGCTTCAATTTGATTTGCTCTTGGAAGCAGACACAAGCGTCACATTGAAAACATATATAAAAAACAAAAAGTTTTGATTTTTCTGCTATACCACAAAATCGTTAAAAAGCCTTAGAACGACACCCACGGCCAAAGCAAGTGACAGTATTGACAATGTCCAGATGACATTAATATCGCTTGCTCTGGCCGTGATTTTCGTTCTAAAGATTTTAAAGTTAACTCTTTTGTGTCACGTGTATCTAAACGTAATGCACAATGACATTGCGCTGATTTAGGTATTTTATTACAATTCCAGAATAAGACGAGACTAGCCTTTTCCTCTGTGACTTCAGTTCCTTGGAATCACAAATTATTTTAGGTCAGACTCACATGTGAACACTTGCCGTGTTCGTGTCCCTAAAAAAATCGTTAAGACTTTCCACGTGTGCCGCGAAAATTTTCAGATTGTCTAATGTGTCGCAAGTCAGCAAAGTTTGAGAACCACTGCTTTATATACTGATCGCAGAAAAAAACTAGTCACGCTATGTTTTTTATTACAAGGATGTAGCTAGTTTTTTATTAAATGTTCATAATATAAATTTGTAGTTATTGACCATTATTGAGTATTTTACCGCATGTTCCAAAATTTAACAATCACCGACAATTGCTCACAGTTTACGAGTAGTACGCTAGTTGAACAAAAGAAAAAAACAATTAGGGCATCTGGAGAAATAGCAATAGCTTAAAAAAAAAACATGTGTTATTGTGTTAAATACGCAGTTTGAAATGTGATTTTTGATTGGATGGTTTGAATCGCCTGTGTAATTTGTTAAATATGCCCTTGCACAATTTGCAAGGTATGTGTTGTAATGGTATATCGGGCAGAATAGAAATTGCATACTGGCTGCTTACCAAACTTGTGAATGTTCATGCGTGAGGTTTAGTTTCACTTAGATATGGTGCGTGTATTGTTCCTCTACTAATGTAGATGTGACAACAGGGCCCACTAAAAGCTGTGAAACAGTGGACGAGTCTACACGCTTGGTACTCATAAATTCCAATTTTAACATCTCGGTAAAGCAGTTATACATCAGTAGGGAGGTTATAATAAGACACAAAAGAAACGCTAAGTTAAGTACGAAGATTCGAATTTCGTGTAATTTGCTCCTGCAGAGAATCAGCAATTTGGTTGTTGTTGGGATATTCCTTGTCTCGTGCTTTAAAAGTTTATTCTTTTGAAATACGAACTTAAACACTTGTATACACATGGGGTGTATAACTAAAATAAATATTTTGTTCTAGATGAATCTGTTAAACTGACACATTTAAGAATCAGAAATATAAATAAGTAAAAGATGGTAAAGTATAGTCTCTGATTACCTAAACTTGACAGAAATCAGTGATGGTTCACATCTGACAGTCTGCGATGAGTCCAGTCTAAAACAAACCAGCATTTTACCTGCTCAGAAGATCCCTAGCAATATCGACTGCTGAAAACCTCAAATTAATGTGACTGTAACTAACATGATAATCAGTTGTTACAATAGCCATTAGGATTACAATATGATTTGAAGACTAAAAATCACAGCTTCTCTCAATTCCAAGTAATAGAATGGAGTTGGTGAAGATTTCGTGAAACAGGTAATCACAGATCCGTTGTGTCACGATATGATTGTCAGCTTTAAAAAACAAAATAATTCAGTAATCCTTATTTATTAATTGTTCCAGGTTGAGAAAAACATAGAATTATATACAGAAAACAATGATGATATTATTTACCAGGATACATGAATTAGCTCTGTCACTACGTTATTTGTATCAAAATGTAAGGGATGTTATTAGCTCAAGACATCATCTGACTTGCCAATAGCAAATAGTTTTGTGTGGTTCTGCAAAGTATGTTAAAATTTCGAAAAAAATCTGTCCCACGAGAAGGTGCATAACCCACTATAGGCGAATGACAAAGAACATTAGATAACTAGAGTGAAAGGAACTCAGCTGCTTCCTTGACCAACATTCTATGTTGAGCCCCCATATACATGAAAATGTTGAAAGATGTTGTGAGAGCCTGTGATTCACTTTACTAAATGAAAGTAGAATAAATACAACAAATATTTACCTGGAAAAGCTTATCATACGGTGTATATATCCTCTGCACATTTTATAAGTGAATTATGAGAGGGTGAGAAGTCTGTGGCTTCTAAAGCATTCAAACATACTTCAGCTGTCTGATTTATAGACGTCTTAACTTATCCAATCCTCACCCACAGTGAACCAGGAGCTTCACTATATATAGTCAAACACTGGCAAGAAATTCTTTATAACTCGAGCTGACTTCAGTGCAAATAACAGCTCTTCCTCAATTACGATAATCTGATTGTACTTACCATAAAATGATGAACCGATTGGTACATTCACTGGTGCTAATTCATATATATCATTTAATATAGAGTATGCACATGTACAACTGTATTATATTTGTATTGTATTCTGCTCAAGATATGCTATAACTGTTATTAACCAGTAGGTCTTCTGATCTGTCACAAGATAAGCTTTGGCATAAGAGGACAAGTTATGGTTACTATGATTAATTTGCTCTCTGAATTTTAAAACATCCCTAGCTACCTAGTTAGAAAGATGAACGAATTTTTCATAGCTGATAGGTTTGAATTAGCTGGTTTGTTGTTGCCCTTTACTCTATCATTTTTGGAAGCATATGTTAAGGTAAAGGTGCAACTGAGGAAAGTACAAGTAATCAAGACATCAAATAAAGTGCCTTTGACAGCTATAGCGCTGAGGAAAGTGGGAACAAGAGCTTCAATGGCTCTCTGTCCTAGTGTATGTGTGGTGAAAAAATTAGGTAAAATAGTGATGTTTACACACACACTCACATCTTTAAAAACCACAATTTTAATGGATCAAACAACACACACACTCACACACTTACATCTTTAAAAACCACAAGTTCAATGGATCAAACAACACACTTACATCTTTAAAATCCACAACTTCAATGGATCAAACAACAGCTTTTTTACAACTAGTTATCGCCTCAAACAGCAGGTCACCACTTTCATTAACTAACAGTTCCTTAACATCATTGCCATCAGTCCACTTACCTTTATCCTATTGTAAATAGTAACATAGGACTTTGCATTATTTCGTTTGGTTGTTACACAATTGGTTATCTTGACTTTGCCAATTATAGGTATCGAAACCCAATTTTTAGCATTTGTAACTCTGCAAACGTACTAGAGGAAAAATGACAATATAAAGACAGTGATGTCAGAAAATGCTTCAAAAAAGTCCTGGTCCATAAACCAAATGACAGGATATTTTCACGATGTCTGTAAGTGTACTTTCTGTTAAAAGGTATATGTCTCACATATTGGCTCATTATGGTGTTACTTGGGCTTTAAGATAGAATTCTGCTGCTTGTGAGGATTGAACATTGTGTGTGTAGCATTCTGCAATAATTATGAAATATTATTAAACATAGTATAACTAAAATTATAACAAATTTGTTCTTGTTTGTTTGAGAGCAAATCCACATTGGACTATCTGCTGTATCCATTACGAGGAATCGAATCCCGGATTGTAACATCGTAGTCCGTAAACTTACTGCTTAATCAACAAAGGAGAGTATTTTAATAAAGGACGAAAATACTTTTGTACGAAATAATCCAGCATTTTCTTTATATTTATAAATCAATACATTTATTTAGTAAACTCATTTTGTATTATATAAGTGTAATTATGAACCCCAAATATTGTTATGTGTCAATAACACTAACGTTCTGTTATTTGTTATTGTGAAGATTCATTTGATTAATACTATTGTTTCGTTCGGAAATGCGTCACAAGCGAGGGAATACTGTGGTTATACTGACGAATTAATGAGTTTCTTTTACGTTTATGAAGGGTAGGCATATGACATCATTTCATTTGTTCCCCATCAATAAAATTTCAAATGTATTACTCATTGCTTTGGGTCCGATCCTTATGTTGAGACCTGGTATTGAACAAAATGTCTGGGCTTTAAGTTAAGCACAAAGCTACACAATGAGCTATCTATGCTCTGCCTACTATGGGTATTGAAACCCGGTTTCTAGCATTGTAAGTCCATTGACATAACGCTGTGCCTCTGAAAAAAAGACTCCCGGGCCAATAGTTGTGACGGATGAAAGTCTTGTCTGAAATAATATCTGCAAATACCCCTTTAGTTGAAATCTACCAATCACAATAAAGAACTCTGATGGTTGTTTGGTATTATGCAGAAAATTACACAGTGGTCGACCATAGGTACAGAGTTTAGTGTTGTAACAGTATAGATTTAGTGTTGAACCAGCAGTGGCTTAAAATAAGAAGTAAACATCTCTAGTTAGAAACACCAAAAGCTTGTATTTGTATTGCAGTCATCAGATTATATACCAGTTAAAATTTGGGATGTAATTATACTGTTCCTTCTTTTGTTAAATGAACATTTTCTGTTATTTTGCTTTTATTGTTTATTGGCATCAAGTAAGCAAAATTGTCAGATGAAGTTAGTTGTATTTTTTTAGCTAAATATGTTCAAACCATTTACGAAACGTGGATTTAATCTCAGAAGCTGAATATAAGAGCTTTCAAGGTAGCGACATTAAAACTATTTGTCATAGTGGAAAACATTTTGAATTGAGAATAGTAAAAATATTCCACGTCCTGAACCTAACTCCATGATTGTTGTAAACATTCATTTATAACTTCGGCAAAGCTAGTTCTCAGCTGGGTTTTTTTTAACCCTCTTTTCAAAATGTGCTATTTTGATATTAAAAATACTGCAGCATTTGTTTTATTTCAAGCGTGGCCATTTTGTTAGGATCCTCTAAATATACTCGTATCACACAACATACATTTTTGGCAATAAAGTATACTGGTTTATTATATGTGGTTATTCTCAACTACGATTTTGCATAATGAGCTATTAGGTTCACTGAGGATTTTGAAACCCAAATTTCGGCACGGTAAGCCTGAAAACTTACCGCTAATCTACTGGGAGAGAGGTAAGAAACGGAAATGATGACATCACGTGCCATACGATTGCTTGAGTCCTGTGAAAGTTAAAAAGTAATATTATGATACTCACTCTATAAGAAAATGGGTAAGGTCAAGGATCTTTCCGACTTTCAAAGAGATATGACAACAGTCTGCTACCTAGAAGAAATTAATTATCAAATATATTTTCTTTGATTTGTTGGTCAAAGACTTTTCTCATCAGAACTTATGAAAGCACTGTGTCGAAGTGATTTAATCTACCACTAAGTGAAATCGTGGCTGCCAGATGCTGAGGATAGGCTGATAAAGTAATGATGTATCTCAAGACGGCTGGAATAGGTTTTTAAACTTTTATTAAAATAAAGCAGAGAACAACGTTTCGACCTTCTTAGGTCATCTTTAGGTTGAAAAGAAATGAGTTTGTGTTCTAAGTTAGTGGCCTTTCAGTGACACAGCGGTATTTCCGTGGACTTATACCCTATAAACCGAGTTTTAATATCCGTGGTGGGTAGAACTCAGATAGTGCATTGTAAAGCTTTGTGCCTAATTACAACAAACCAACCAGCCTAAGTGAGTGATTCCTTTACCAGTAACAGCTAATAATTTATCTCAGATACAAATAAACAAGCATGGTTGTATGTTGCTTAGGTATAAAACTGTTTTTTGTAACTGACTGAAAGAGTGTGACGTGTGACTTGATTAAGTGCATTTTATTCTTTTCCGTAATTAAAAAAGGGGGTTCATTCCATTTGTGTTGTTCTAATACTGTTTGGGGGAAGTGGGGCTTTATGGTGTGTGAAACTCACTCGTGGTAGGTAATGTCCCAAGATTTTTTAAAAGGACGATTAACAACTAGGGGCCCAGCATGACTATGTGGTTAAGACACTCGACTCGTAATCCCAGGGTCGCGTGTTCGAATCCCCGTTTCACTAAACACACCTTTTTAGCTGCGGGGACGTTATAATATGACGGCCAATCCCACTATTCGTTGGCGGTAGGTGGTTTTGACTAGCTATCTTCCCTCTTATCTTACACTGCTAAATTAGGGACGGCTAGCGCAGATAGCCTCCGTGTACCTTTGTGCGAAATTCAAAACAAACCAAACCTGAAAGCTGTTATTTATTATGTTTACCCACAATTCTGCATTCCGCATTGATGTTTAATGGTTTTTCAAAGATGATAATACAAAATGAATTCAGTACTTTATAGTTTCAATGTAGTTCCAGCCTCGGGTATGATGATGTTTTCCTTAGTCACCTGATCACTGATTGAAGAATGATGTGAATGAAATCCATTCCACATAATCGTTCACTACATCCGCAAAACCTTTAGACAGTAACCCTCGACAAATAGGCAACAACAAGACAATACGTTTCAACTCGACAACAGTTAGGAGATCCTAATAAAGTATGTCTAAACATTTTCTAACACACACACACACATATATATATATACGAAAAAGTGAAAAATAACTTTTGTTAAACGTAAGGTTTGGGACATTATTTTTTTTCGAGTAACAAGACATCAGTTACGTTCGAAGAAAACCTTACATCAAAATTAAGCTGTTTCAGTAATTAAACATGTGGGTTGGCTGACGGGCAGATTCATGTCAAATACAATCTGAAAGACGTTCATAATCTATTTAGCACGATTTTAAGATCACACTCAAACACTGCCATTTCGAAAACTTGCAAACTCAAGTCTTTCATTGCTTCATATCAGATTTAAGTAGTAGTTTCAGGTTTGCATGATTTTAAATGCGGCCCATCGTTGTTTAGTTTCTTTCTATGAACAACTGGTGTAAGTTTCTGTTATAAAAGAGAAGGTAATTTGAGTCATTAACATAATAGCAGTCGGTGAAGGGAACACACAATCTAGTTCCCATCTGTCGTATCCACACCTCGCGGCAATGCGAGGGCTCCCAAAGATCGAAACTGTTTCCAGTGAGACGTGGAATAACGTTCGGGTTTCTGATGTAGTGTTAGAACATTTCCGACCTCGTGGAAGTGTCTGTTTGAATACATTGTTCTCATTATATATTTTTTAAAACAGAACATAACAAGCACTTTTTACCGATTCATGTGATAATATTACAACCATTACAAAGCGCTAATTTTGTGTATATTTATCCATAATGACAAGACATGATCATGGATCTAACTAAATATCTTGGTGCTTTTATTTATTTTTTCTGGTAAGATCACAAATTTAAAAAAAATATAGATAGATCAGAAACAATACGGTGGGTAAGGAAAGGCATTTCTCCAATAAACGCTGGTAATTTTCCTTTATTAAAATAATTATTGTGCTTGCTATGAATGATCTAATGAGATCTAACATCTTATCCTTGCAGTTCTCAAATACTGTAAAAACCTGTATATTGCTGACAAACATTCTGAAGTCCATTAGAGGTAGAAATTGTTTGAAGTGTCTTTCTTTAACTGCGGCAGCTGTTTATAGGATCAAAAGCCTTGGATCGGGGATTAAATCTCACCAAATCTTTTCGTAAAGTATTAAGAAAGGCGTTGCTTGGAGGATCAGAAATGAGCTGTTAAGGTGATTTTAGTTTAAGGTTAGAACGTATGGTTTTCATCTTTAAATCGCTACTGAATTTTATGAGCAACAGCTACGAGACGTTCAAATGTATTTCATTTTGTACTTGAACGGTCTTTCTACGAGAAAGAAAATAGTCCGGGTGTAACTGTTAACCAATATTTTGAGACGTTATGACACTGAATACACTCCATACTTTGAGCCATGGACGCGTTATCAAAATAAAAGTCAGCTCGAAGGAATTGTGTTACTGAGTAGTTATCTGTATTCATAAATTAGGGGCAGCTGTACCTGAAACTTAGCCTACGGCTCGTAAGGTGCTGTTAACAAAATAATTTTAAAGAAATTGATTTTTCTCAACAAATTACTTGAACAACGGACACTTAACCATCGATAAACAAAGTAGCAAAAAGGGATAGCAAATAATTAACAAAAGTTTATTGGAAATTTTGTTTAATAAGTATGTCTGTTTTGTTGGATTTCGTCCAAAGCTACGCGAAATTTTGTTTGTTTGTTTTGGAATTTCGCACAAAGCTACTCGAGGGCTATCTGCGCTAGACGTCCCTAATTTAGCAGTGTAAGACTAGAGGGAAGGCAGCTAGTCATCACCACCCACCGTCAACTCTTTGGCTACTGAATATTATGAGCAACAACTACAAAACGTTCAAATATATTTCATTTTGTATTTGAACGGTGTTTCTACGAGAAAGAAAATAGTTTTTACCAACGGATAGTGGGATTAACCGTAACATTATAACGCCCCCACGGCTGAAAGGGCTGGCATGTTTGGCGGGATATGGATGCGAACCCGCGACCCTCAGATTACGAGTCGCACGCATTAACACGCTTTGCCATGCCGGGCCGCTACGCGAGGTCTACTTGTGATTGTTGTCCCTGAACTTGAAGTCTTAGATTAGAGAAAAGACACCACCTGCCACCAACTCTAGGGCTGCCCTTGTCAGAACAACTAATAGGACTAATTTAAGGCACTCACTACTTCACAGTGCAGACTGCGTATTTCTTGGCGGTAATGGGACACGAACCACTAAAGTCTATTGTCTATCACTTCAAAATTAGTGATGGCTAGAATGGATACAGAGACCTCTAGTAGTTGTAGGCCAAACTAACTAACCAAACAATCAAAATATTGGTTCATCTGCGAGTTGGAAGCTTCATAACCCTGAAACTCGGGTTTCGATCCCCATGATGAGCACAACGAAGATTGTGCAGCTTTTTCTTCAGCCAAAATAATTTATTAAATCTTAAACCTGCTTTTGGATGAGGTGTGTTTCATGAACATGCATATTTGGTTAAAATATATATATTTTTAAACGCTAACAGAAAAATCACGATGAACAGAAATAAGTGCGTCTAGTAATTACAGAATTTGTACTGTCACCATTGAATGACTCAAATGGAAACTCTCACTTTTGAGTGACTCAAATGGAAAACCCCATCGATCTGACCAAACACTTAATGGAGCAAGATGCAATGTGACATCAGGGCATAACGCTAAAAGTACTGTTGACACGTGAAATAGTGTGAATAAACGTAATCTATGGAAAGTTTCAGAATTATAATAAGAAACAAAAGTACAAAGCCACTTCTAGTAGAACCTCTTTGGAAAAGTAGATGTTAAATATTGTACGCGTATCTGCCTTATCTAACAGGCCTTGTACAGGTTGTTCGGAAAGTCACTGTGAACTTATATATTTATTAACAGGCATGTTTCAATATGGAATACAGGAGGTAAATATGAATGACAATTATAAACAATGTTGAAAGTGACCCCCGTTGGCATCAATACAGGCCTGAATCCTTCTTATTTTGTTTCTAAACACCGCTATCAGTTGCTGGCTTGGAATAGACTGAATAAAATATGATTACAAAACTGCACAGTGACTTTTTGAACGCCCTGTATATGTGTGTCAATATAATTTATATTCTTAAATAGTTAACGTTCCAAGTGTTTAGCAGAAGAGTTAAATGGAAACTTGATGATGTTAATATAAAACTTAACAAATATTTATTACAGTTATGTGAACCAAACCACTCTAAAAATGTACAGTGTGAAATATTTGTTGTTTATCCCAGATTTTCCTTGCATAAAGAATGTTTCTAATTGACTGCAAAACTTTTGATGCAAGTGAGTTTTTATTATACAGTTTGGACATTTGCCAGTTTAGTATACGTTAAGGCTTTAGTTCACAAGTATCATTCACAACCAACTATATCGTATTGTTGTTCAGTCGACTGAAAAAGTTAGACAAAGAAATAACTTGATCAGAAATATGTTTCCAAATTGCGGCTTCGTGAAAAATAAAGTTTTTATTGTGAAGATAACTTTAACACCAAAATGTGAATGGCGTATACCCATTTGTAGTTTTATAGTACTTAAAGTTGAGAAAATATACAGTATTAGGCTTAACTGCAGTTTTGTTTGCTGAATTTCTCGCTTAGCTAACAGTTCATAACTTTGAAGTGATGGACTAGAGAAAAGTTATTGAACGCCACCTTCCGATAACTCTTGAACTATTCTTGTTAGAGAGAGATTTAACTTTCACTTTAAAACTAAGTTAAGGCTCCAAGGTGGGTGCTTTATTGTTTTATTAGGGAAGGGATGAATGTAGTGACTTCACACTGAGCTCATGTTTTAGGGAAATATCAGAGTTTTTTTTATTTTATCCAGAACGTTCTTGTTCTATTCTCATAATCTGATATGTAGTAAAAAAACAACAAACTCTTCGCTTGAGAAGAAAAAAAAATCTTCTGTAATTATATTCAGTTTATGTTAACATGTTAAAAACACTAACACAGAAATGTGCATATATATATATATATACATATATATCTGATTAGTAAACCTGCCCCAGGACTTACCACTAGCTGGTGTTGTTGCCTGGCAACACCCATTAATGTGAATGTCCTTGATGAAAGAATAGTGCGTGTGTTTGTATCGTTCGTAAGCAGTCGAAATGAACACTCATCTGGTGTATTCCCCTTCATTGCATTCAAATAAAGGTTCTTGCATATTAAATTCTTGTGAATGACGCGCGCCAACTCATTAAGGCAAAACTAGCCTGATCTCTTCAGTCATAAAACATCCACCACCAGCACACAATGTTACATTTCCTGCATTTATGACTTCCCCCAGGCAACGTTCATTGTTTAGTACGTATCAGTAAACGGAGACTTGATTTAGGTATATCGACTGCCACAGTGAAAATTAGAGCCACAATTTATGAATTGTGCCTATAAACGAACCAATATGTGTATATTTGTGTTTGCATTTACATCTCTCTCTTTCTATATATATATGCGTGTGTATGTATATATATATGTATGTGTAACATAAAGGAATATAAAAAGATTCAGTGGGCAATTTTAGATTGAAACTCTGGAAAATTAAATCTACTAATCGCATCTCGTTCAACTTATATGGCTTCACAATATGTCTAACGCCACAGTGTAATATTTATCTTTATGAGTGTATAATCTATATATTACTAGATATTATATATAAGTAAGGAAGTGGTTTAATAAGTCCAGCTATGTAGACACTTGAAAACAAGTAATAACCACACTAAACCAATAATACATTTATATCATACCATATTTTATAGGCAATAGAAAAGCATGAAATCCCTTGTAAAAGTGAAAAAAGGAGAGGGTGGTAAATAAGCTAATATTAAAACAATGAATAGTATATATATTTTTGACTCTGGCACAAAAAAGCCTGACATGTTCTTGCAACTGACTGGAACGAAATCTTTCTTTTTTCTACTTATCAGATCACGAAATTCAAACTTTTACCATAAAAGCCAATTTCATATTGTTTCTTTTCTTCGCTTGCTTTTCAAACGTCAATACTTAATAAAACTGTTTTTTACTCGTTATGAAAAGAGAATAAAGGCTCACAATCCTCCATTCCATGTGTAACAGTAACGCCACCTATAAAAATCAATTTTAAATATTTTGTTACCATACCATTATTAGTAATATTACACAAATTAAACATACTGGATTTTTTAAAGTTTCTGTCCACTCGAAAGTTAAATTAAAATCCTTTTGAGTAGAGATGTATTTATCAGTAACCTGGTGGCAGATATGCGAACTTTAAAATTCGATATATATTTGATATCACAAAAATAATCAACAAAATATTATTCGAAAAATACGCCTCTGAAACGTCTACTCAGAAAGAGTAACAGATTATTATATAATATTATGTATGTATTCCTATATGACAGACATGTATGAAAGGCATAAGAAATCTAATTTTTGATGATATTATATTAGAAGCATAAACTCTCTTTTAACATGTTTTCAGTTGTAGACCGGGACGACCACCAAAGAGAGCTTCGATAACTGGCCTAACAACGTGTGGCAGTCTACTTAAGAAGAATCGACTTGATGGTGAATATCACGGTTACAAAAACGGCCATTTAAATGGTATGTTTAACTCGATTGTTAATTAGAGATATAGGTAGATAAAAATGTACATAGCCTGGAAAGTTAGATTGACAATAGACATTTATAGTTTGTTTTTGTTTAGTAATATCCAAAACGTGATAAAAGTGATATTAAGGCAACAAGAATTATTCTTTGTTACTTCTGGTTTCACTGTTTTGTAATTACACACACACACACACATATATATATATAATATATGGCCCAGTATGGCTAGGTAATTAAGGGATTTGACTCGTCATCTGAGAGTTATGGGTTCGAATCTCCGTCACACCAAACATGCTTGCCCTTTCAGACGTAGGGGCATTACAATTTGAGGGTCAAATTATTCGTTGGTTAAAAAAGAGTAGCCCAAGAGTTGGCGGTGGGTGGTGATGACTAGCTGTCATCCTTCTAAATTTACACTGCAAAATTAGGGACGGCTAGCACAGATAGCTCTCGAGTCGCTTTGTGCGAAATTAAAAACAAACAAAACAAATATATATCCAGGTGCAGTTATAACACTTCATCAATGCTAAATATCTCCGTTTTGGGGGAAAAAATACTTCTAAAAATGTGCGTGGACCTAACATGATAACCGAAAATAATATATAATAAATAGTTGAAAGCATTGTTATTTGGTCCTTGCTTAGCCAAAAAAGTAATTTGCTAGGTAGTAAATTTCTTACTAACTCAGCCTAGTTCAAAGATATAAAAATACTGCTTACTTCTAGTTTCATTTATGTAAAACTGGTTATCTACATTTAAGAGCACCACATAGTTACATATGTTACTCACTTTAAACCGACACAGTTCATACTCAATGTGAAAATCGTGTGTATGTATTTGAACTATGATAAATTAATCAGGTCTAAGTTTTCCTTATAAAGCAATATCTAATGAAGCAATCTAATGTAACGCGCTCGATATGAGTTGAATTCATTCGATTAGGACTGGTTCTATTCAATGGGACATTCAACAGTTCCCAACGATCATTCTCAATGGGCACCGACGGCTGAGTTGTCTGTTCGGTACTTTCACAATTTTTATACTAGCCGGGGAGTCGCTGAGAACCACACAGCTGGCAAGGTAAAAAACTATTGAGACAGTTCTGTGACCCCCTGTCGAGGAAAACCCCTCTATACTCATAAGGCTAAGTACAAAACTCGAGTTACGGAAATGCTAGCATCAGTGGAACGAATCGCGACAAGTTTAGATTTTCAGGAAAGCGAAGGGGGAAGTCAAATGTAATAACTGAAAAAGGAGGAAACGGAAAGTAATGGCAAAAAGTGGTTGTAATAAAGGAAATGGATAATTATTAAGGAGGTAGGTGTAATGAGGAAAACTGGAAGTGATGTAAGGAAATGGCTTACTGATAAAAAGGCAGAATAACAGATGTAATGTCTGAAAACGGAAAACGAATACAGAAATGGTTGCAGTTACGAAAAACAAGTGACTGAAAAAAAGTGAGTGTAATAACAATAAAAAAGACAAGTCATAGGGAGAAAACGGTTGTGATGACGGCAAAGGAAGTTATAGGAAAAATTATTCAAACCAAGATTGGTAGTGTAATGGTTGTAATGTCAGATAAAGAAATTTGTACTCTGTTTTACCAGCAAAAGTATCATCATTGATTTTGGTTTAACTCTTGGTTGATTTTATTTCTAATGAAAGAGCGCAAATATATATATATATATATTTACTGTTGTTTTGAATTAAGCACAGAGCTACACAAGAGGCTATCTGTGCTTTGCCCACCAAGAGTATTGAAACCCCGATCTTAGCCTTGTAAGTCCGCAGACATGCCGCTGAGCCACTAGGGGGCGTATTTTTACTGGCGAAACAACGCAGAACAAACCTTTGGGAAAGTTCCCCGCTAGTAACAGTGGTAAGTCCACAGATTTACAACGCTAAAATCAGGGATTCGATTTTCATTGGTGGACTCAGCAGATAGTTCAATGTGGCTTTGCTATTAAACAAATATATGCACCTCTACGAAGTCGCTCTCTGGATACTGCGTGAATTTAAAGAAACGGATTGAGCTTCTCGAGACGAATGACAGTAAAATATCGAACTAAATAACACACTTGTTTGGGGAGTAGAAGTCTGGAGTTACATAATTGTCATTAACTTGTACATCTTTTATCAAATTCATTTAACACTCTCTTTGCAGTATCATAAACAAAAGCGCCGTTTAATTGTTAAAATCACCTTAAACAGCACAATAGAACTATTAACAACAATGTTAATAACGTCATGTCTTTCTTGTAACTCCAAGAAACTTTAGGTTTAATAGTCTTACATTCTGGCTTACAAATTAATTCAGGACACGTATGTGTTTATTTAACCGTAATGTGTATAACGTCTAATTTCAAAATCATCGGATGCAAATATATCTAACCTCGGTCTTAAAGCCCTGGATGCTAACCACTGGGCCACGCTAGGCCCTTAATGGTTTAAATACGTAGTGTAGATATTTTAATATGAAATTAAACAAAATATAAAGATAATGTTTGAAAATATTAAGCTTTGCGTAAATTTAACCTTATATGGTGTGCAAAATATTCCATATGTTCTGTTATTTCAGTGGAAACTGTTATAAGCAATCATAGCTTTACACTTAAGCACAGATAAGAAAGCTACACAACAAGCAGTCAGTATTGGGAGAGCCTTCAAATATCGAGAAAAGTGTTATAGTGTCTGACAGAACAATACTTAACACTATCGTATATAAAATATAGCCTTTTTTTTTTCCATTACCACGATTTATAATTTTGCGTATAACTCAACTAGTGAATTCAAAACCCGTAAAAGATACTTCTTGGTCACGTGACACAACCATTTGCCGAGCTATTTACAATTATTCGTGTAACACGATAGTGTTGAATGGCCTGTATATAAAATATGCATAATTCGTGTCCCTTGTCGTCATTTCTTTAGCCTGCTGAGCAAACGTACTTTATGGAACACATCCATTACTCACAACTTATTGGTACAATATAATTAGATTTCAACCCTCGTGTTTGAAATCTCGTTTTAAAGTCAGAGTCGGTTAGAGTACTGTTAACGTACTCTTTTATCCCTGGGCATGATGAGTCATCGTGCTCGTGGAAAGTAGTCAAGTCTGTCTAATGTAGCCGTTAGCCACATAAACAAAGCCATGGGAACGTTCATTGCTGTCAACCAGAACTCGATTTGTGATTTTTTATAGTTTTTTTTTAAATATATATATATATACAGCATAGGGTGAAATATTTGTGCCCATTACGATGACTGTAATTGTGTCCTCTAGCAAAATGTACAATCTTCTATATTTCCAGTTCGATTTTTTTTCTGAATTTTTCGTAAAGCTACTCAAGGGCTATCTGCGCTAGCCGTCTCTAATTTAGCAGTGTAAGACTGGAGGGAAAGCAGCTGGTCATCACCACCCACCGCCAACACTTGGGCTGTTCTTTAACCAACGAATAGTGGAATTCGTCGTAACATTATAACGCCCCCACGGCTGAGAGGACGAGCATGTTCGGTGCGACCGGGATTCGAAACCGTGACTCTCGGATTACGAGTCAAACGCTTTAACACGCTTGGTCATGCCGAGCCTTTCGGTTCGGAATGAAATTCGTTATAAATATTGGACAACACGAACTCTTGTTTTAACGAGTTTTTTTAACCCCACATATTTCTTTAACAACTGTCGTACTCATGAGCTAATTGTATTTCAACCATTTCTGTGTGAAAACTAAACTTAGAATCGCTGGTGTTTTGATACCAAATGCAGATGTTAATGGCAAAAGCTAATTTATTTACTTCAGATATTCACATTAAGCTAGACAAGGAATATCTGTGCTAACAGTTTACGATGTTAGAGAAACGCGTAGGTTCAAGAAGTCTTGACAGGAATGAATAAAATCCCTATAAACCGAATGCATTCGAACGGCTGACCTTTCTTCTTTAGGGATTCCCAATTTTTATTCATTTCTGTGCTAACAGTTCTTTATTTTGTACTGATAGACCAAAGAGAAGGTAGCTAGCCAATAACATTCAAATCCAAATCTTTCGGTTTCTTGAATTAAATACGGGGAATTAACCGTCACTTTTATAGCGCACCATCGGCCCCACTTTTCAAAACTCCATTTTGAGACAAATGGTACACCAGTCACGAATCATCGGATTCGAAATTACAGTTCGGCACAATAACTTTCAGGCCACGCACACCTTCAGACAGTGAATATATGTATCTCATTATTTTATATGTACAAAGACTTCATCTCAGAACGACCAGCAATTGAAAACTTAGTGATACCGACTTAGGGAAACAAGAAGGATTAAACAAACTTTGGTAATCTGAGGGTCGCGGGTTTGCATCCCGGTCGCCCCAAACATGCTCGCCCTTTCAGCCGTGGGGCGTTATAATGTGACAGTCAATCCCACTATTCATTGGTAAAAGAGTAGCCCAAGAGTTGGCGGTGGGTGGTGATGACTAGCTGCCTTCCGTTTAGTCTTACACTGCTAGACGGCTAGCAGAAATAGCCATCGAGTAGCTTTGTGCGAAATTCAAAACAAAGAAACAAATAAACTTTGTCTGCTTACAAAGAACCTTCTTAACAACTTGTCCCCAGTGGCTCAGCGGTATGTTTGCGGACTTACACGCTAAAATCCGGGTTTCGAATCCCGTGGTGGGCAGAGCACAGATAGCCCATTGTGTAGCTTCATGCTTAATTCCAAACAACAACCTAGTTATTAATTTAATTGTGATTGTAATTTAGTTTTTACCTATCCTGTATTTTATCGAGCTTACTAAATATTTTCTTGAAAATGCAATCCTGATACATCTTTGGATTATTATTTTGGAAAAAAAAAAGAAACTATAGAATACTACTAGGGCTGTTGTTTTTATCTTTTTTTTAAAATTGAAACCAAATATCACAATTACGGATCTGTTATTAACCTATACCCCCTTTAACAAAATACTTTTCGGGCTGTTCTATTACAACTATGGTCCTAGAATATTCCTGCAGCCGTTCTGTTAAAACTAAGGCGTGAAAATACCCCTGCAGCCGTTCTGTTTAAGCTAAGGCCTGAGAATGCCCCTCTGGCTATTCTTTTGAAACTAAAGCCAAATAAAACCCTTCTAGCTGTTGTGTTTTAATTACGGCCCGAGATCACCCTGAGCTATTCTGTTGAAACTTAGGCTCGAGAACGCCCCTCTTGTTCTATTGAAACTAAAGTCCTTGAACACGCTTATTGCTATTCTATTGAAACTAAAGCTCGAGAACACTCCTTTGGTTGTTCTCTTGAAAATAAAGTCCAAGAACTCTCCTGGCTGTTTTATTTAATAAACTAAAGCCCGAGAAAACTCTTCTAGTTGTTCTATTGAAACTAGGGCCCAATAACGCGCCAAATATTAACCTATACCCTCTCTGGCTGTTCTGCTGAAACTAATTCCCAGTAACTCTCCTTTGGCTGGTCTGTTGGATATAAAGATTGAAGAATATTCTTATGATATGATTTGATTTGTTTAACTAAGACATAAAACACCCCTTTCATTATTAGCTTTATAGTTGGCCCAAAATACGCCACAGTTTGCCCTGTAAAAACTTAGACCCTAGAACAACTTGCAAGCCGATAGCACAGTTTTCTAGTCGGTATCTCTGTATTTCGGTAGTAACTTAAGATAGCCCCTCTAGGTGTCTTAGTAAAAACTAGTACCAAATATTGGCTCACTGTCATTTTCTCGAAACCCTTTCATATAAGATATTATGATATAGCAATATTTTATGGTAAGAATCCGGCACACTGATCACAAAGTTACGACCTGTCCAACTGGTATTAAAGTTATGCATTAATATTAACATGATATATTGATGTTTATATAAATACCACATAATGCCCATTGGAGCAGTAACATAAAAACAGCTGTGAGAAACAATCTAACGGTGGTTTCCTTTGTTATTATTATTTAACAGCTGTTATAACAGAAATACGTTTAAAAATTATTTTAAATATTCGGGTAGTAATATTTTCTACCATTATTAGTTAATAACAGCTGTTATCAGATTAAATACGTAAAAAGTGGTGTACAATATTACAGTGGTCATGGATGTTTTCCATTATGACTGGGCTCGGCATGGCCAGTTGATTAAAACGCTCGACTCGTAAGTTGAGGGTTGCAGGTTCGAATCCCCGTTGCACCAAACATGCTCGCTCTTTTAGCCGTAGGGGCGTTATAATGTTACGGTAAATCCCACTATTCGTTGGTAAAAGCGATGACTAGCTGCCCTACCTCTAGTCTTACACTGATAAATTAGGGACGTCTAACACAGATAGCCCTCGTGTAGCTTTGCATGAAATTCAAAAAACAAACAAACACAATAACTGTTAGTTATCAGTAATGATTATTAAGCAATATATTTAAAGATGATCAATAACCAGATATTTTTATGTAAAATTGACTTCATAATGTCGGTTATCAAATGAAATAAGGTATATTGATATGGTACATTAGTTAAGAATCTTTTATCATCATAAATGTCAGTTAACAGCATCATTTGTCAAGTAAAATATATTGACTTTTTATTTCTTTGTTTGTTTATTCATTTAAACCTTTCCCCAGAGACACCTCTGCGGACTTAGAACTCTAGAGGCCGAATTTCGATACCCTCTATGGGCAGAGCACAGATAGCCCATAGTGTAACTTTGTGCTTAGCTTAAAACTGCAAAAGAAAGAAGCATACATATTCCCTACAACAATAAAATAATTCTTGTAAACTTATAGGACCGAAATAGCAAGTTTTTAGAGTTTTATAAAATAATTATCCGGAAGATTTGAGTCAAACAACGAGTACGCCGTGACATGAGAAACAAACAAAATACAATATTTCAGGAAGCAAATGTAAGTTAGCAGAAACTGTTGAAAAAAAAACTGAATTTTTTTCATAATATAAACGCGCTAGTGATTCATTGCTTGGTAATATAAACGAAAAAGAGTCGTGTTGTGAAAAAGATTTGCAGTCCTCCCATCTACCGAACCCCGGAGAAGAATAACTTTTCCAATCGTTATCTCTTCAGATATACAAATAATTTTGCTAGAGAAAATGTCCAACAAAAAGCACCATTCTTTTTTACATGTTTCTTTTCAGCCTCGGTGTCAGTAATCGGCGTCGGAAAATATTTTGTTATTGTCCTTATATTATGGAACAAGATCCCTTTTAGGAGAGACGATAAGAAATGATGTTGATGAAATGTTTAGGATGGATAAAAAAATCGCAACCGGATTTTAAAATCATGCTTTTAGTCCGGTTCTGAACCGTCCACGCGAACAGTGCTAAATAATGAGAACATTAAATGCAACTTTCTCTCATTTTCTTCTGTTTTCTTCCTTTAACTACTTCGTAATCATTTCATACCATTACGGTTTTTCTAACATCCTCATAGACAAAAGGTTGCCATGGAATTATCAAAACACTGTGTTTATACCTTACCTTAAGACTACTGGAGAGAAAATAACTCAACGAATTTCAGTCTTAGTTTCACGTTGTCAAGTAGAGAGTGCATCGACATTTTATAACGTATTACCAACTAGAAATCACTGAGTATGTTGTACTCTTAATACAGAGTAAAAAGTCAGTAAACATTTACAATACACTATTAAGTAGAAACCGACGACCATTTATATTTATATATATATATAATCAGTACGTACTATGAAATATATAAATTCTCCAGAGACGATTAAATTAAGCTCTATGAAACAGTAATAAACTTAATGCAAAATAAAAGGATGATTATATTGGGACTAAACCTAAAAATAAGTCTTTTTATTATCATTCCATGTTGTCATCCTCAAGTTATAATGGATAATGTTCGTGTTTATAACACCCAAACGCATTGGGAATATTCCATCTATCAGATAAGATCCAAACACCGATAACAATTTAGCCAGCAACTAAAAAGATTTCGTTAAGGACTGGGAGTTGAGAGCTTCAACGTACACCGTCTCAACTAACTCTGCCAGTTGTTTGCAGCCAGTTGTTGGAAGAAAGTTACCTTTGATGTTTAGATGTAACCTTAACGTAAAATTAAACCACATTGAAAGCTACACAATGGGCTATCTGTGCTCTGCCCACCACGGGTATCGAAACCCGGATTTTAGCGTGTAAGTCCGCAGACATACCGCTGAGCCACTGGGGGGCTAAATAGAAACAGGTAATTATGCGGAACTCTTGTTACAAAGTAGAAAGGCCATTATAGCTTCACAACACGCTATTAAGTAGTAACAGAAAATTATGTTGTGCTCTTCCTACAAGGTAGAAAGGCCATCATTTGGTGATGAATTACTTTTTTAGTTCCATTTTTAACAGTTTAGCTTTTAAGTTAAAATGTACAGAATACTTTTTAACATCAAATTGTCAAATTTCACTTACTGATACATGTTAATACACAATGTTCAGTCTTTTAGATATTTTGTATTTCTATAGCTTTGATTTAATTTATTTGAAATCTCGTGTAAATTTACACAAGAGTTACCTGCGCTAGCCGTCCCTGATTTAGCAGTGGTAGACTAGAGGGAAGGCAGTTGGTCAACTACACTCACTGTCAACTCTTAGGCAACTATTTTACCAATGAATAGTGGGATTGACCGTCACATTATAACGCCCCCACGGCTGAAAAGGCGAGCATGTTTGGCGCGACGGGGATGCGAACCAGCGACCCTCAGATTACAAAGCGCACACCGTAACACGCTTGGCCATGTCGAGCCCTAAATTGCATGGAGTACTGTTATATAATTATCAATAAAAATGTCCAAGTGTAAACAAAAACTATATAACTCTATGTCAACAGCTGCACTATACCTGCTTTATCCGGTGCCAACAAGGCCTTTTGTTTGAACCCAGTAATTAATTAAATGTTATTTATATTAGGAAATCGCTTAATAACAAACAACTGTCACGGTCAGGAAAGTGTACTTTTGAATTACATTTATTTTTAACACTGTGAATTTTGATAATGTATCTAATATAGAATTTTCTACAAGTTTAACATTTTGTCATTAGTTAGATTAGCAAAATATTTCATTTAAGTAAAATTCCTTTCAATTTGAATAGTTTTTCTTTTGTTTTAACACAAAGATACACAATGGAATATGTGCGTTTTATCAATAGAGTGGTGTCGAACCACGAACTTTACTGCTGACACCTAACGGTAGAAATAAATAATAATGTAATTAATTTTAATTTTTGCTCCTTCATGAGTGCCAGATAAGCAATTTGTGTTTTTAAATAAAAATATGTTAATAAATTAGTTTTTCAACTGTTGTTTTTAATACAAGGATGTTGTCTCTCCTTGAAAAAAACTACAATATATTCGAAATAATTTTGGTAATTAATAAATGCATTCATCTTATTCCGTTGGTGTAACGACAAGTCTACGGAGTTACAACGTTAAAATCAGGGGCTCTATTCTCGTCGATGAATTCAGCAGATAACCTAATATGGCTTTGCTTTAAGAAAAAAACTCACACCCTTATCCAATAACACTATTATGATATAATACTGTTTAATGTCAGTGATGTTGGGTTAAATACCAACATCACTTTTGTTTAAAAAAAAAAACTCTTTTAGAATTTTTTTTCCTTGTTAGAATATTCTGGTTACGTAATTTTACTGTTTTAAAGGTACAAACGTGGCCTAATTATTAACGTATTGTGTTCTGGATCGGTGAGCTCAGGATCGTGTCAACTGTGGGTATGTTATAAGTGACAAACAATCCCATTATTTGAATCGAAGTCAGACAGATTCTGTGGGCATTGCTGAGTTGCTGATTGTGTGACTTAACAGTTTCTTGTTTGTCCGATTGTTGTTGATATTGAAACTACCAATACGAACATAGACAAAAATAAAAAAATAAAATTGAGCCATACAGCTCAGCATAATGTAAACTCCGAATCATAAACACGTCAACGAATTTTACAGAATGTGTTCCACGTGCAGTTCTCGTTATTGGAGACGTCACGAATTCATTGTTTTAGATGTTCGGTGTTCCTGTCGAGTCTTTGTAAGCACGTGCTTTGAGTACTCCCCTTTCCCCAAATAAATACATGAAATTCAAATCCGAAGATCACCTGAAGACCACGTCTGAGAATCCAATGTTCTGGGAAGGTTTGAAAGAAAATTCGAAATTAAGAAAAGTTTCAAATTACCCATAATTCCAGGTTTTTCGAAAAATAAATATCCAATATATAGACATTACACAAACAAATTTTAGGATGTCTTATCACAAACAAGAGGCAGAAATGTGAATATCGTAACAATATTACTTTGATAAAACATTATTATAATAAAAATATCATTTTTTAAATTTTCGGCTGTTTCTGAATGAATAATTGCAGACGACCGCCCTGAGAAGATGAAATAAACACTCTGATTTCTATACGGCCCAGTTATTATGTTGTCTTATAACAACTTGTAATGCAGTCACACGTCATATTTTAGCCGTAACAAAAGTTACCTTAAACCTCGGAACAAAACATAGTGGTTTATCCGTTATACGAGTGTGTAAATAATTAATCGTCTTATTTGTTATAGTAGTATATTAATTATTATTTTGTTTTATAATTTACATGAATTTCCCTTTAATTAGATTTCGATTTGAAGAAATTAATACATGAAATATAATAGTGAATTGCTTCTTTGGACACGAATATTAACAAAAACAAAGACAATAAAAAGAGAAGAACAGGGTTCCCGAAACGTCATCAAACGTTGTACGTATAACTTATTACAATGTAGGTCTGGGGTTGGTAAGTGGTGTCGCCAATGGGGAATTCACTTTCCCTGAAAACCAAGATTTTTAAATCACTGTACTTGGATTTTTCATCAACTCTATATGCTAACCAGGTAACAGTGCGTTATAGTAACGAGTTTTAAACTAAAATTAGGGATAGCGAACGCGATGCAACAACCATCGATGAAGGAAATCGAAGGATTTTATTAAATGTTTCAAAACGGTGTAAATATAAATTGTATCTGTGACACTCTATTATTATTGTTTAGTCTAGAATATTACTTATTTCTTGTTGAGTTAGTCGAATTTGTAAAATTTCACTTTCAGAGGTTCAAAATATTTAAGAATCTTTGATACAGAAAATGTCACGTGTTTGTATGATTCAATTATGTCCCTCTAGTAATAAATTAACGTTCTATTTTCTCTGTTTTATTTTAAAAACTAAATCTAACAATGCATGAGCTGTGGTGGCTATAAATACCAAGAATCATTACTGTCCATATTTATAGCAGCGATTTTAATTACACTTGTTTTCTTTTTTAAAAATTTTGTAGGGGACCGTTTGGATAAAGTGTCATTTCTACATGGTGGTTACAACCACATGGTGGCGCAAGCGGCGGCAGCTGCAGCTGCTGCAGCAGCGGCAACTGGAGCGCCATCTCACATCAATCCTTTGCCCTTCATTGCATTAAACCACCAGGTGTCTCATCATAACATGATTCCAGTGACTAGCACTTTAGGTTTAACAGCACCTAGTCACACCCAAACTCATCGAAACGAGGGCTTTAGCGTGAATGAAAGATCTCTACAGGTTACAGATGATTACGTCACAAACAGGCAAGTGTATTAGTCAAAACTTTTTTTTTTTAACCTAAACCTAAATTATTAATTGCAAGAAAATAATAAAACGGAAACATTAAGCTAAGTTTGAAATAATCTTCGAACCATCCAGCCATTTTTATATTTTCTCAAAATGCGCAGAACAAAATACAAAAAAAAAGTGAATGAAAATCAAGAAGAAAACATTGGCAGGTTTAAGCTCCAAACGTATATTTATTCGTAACTGCTGTAATCATTAGCTAGTTACAACGTGAATATTAAAAATTGAGGCTCATTTTCAATAAAAGCTGAGCAGAAACGTGTTCAGACAGGAACACTTCAGAATTGTATGTTATTTTTACAATTTCTTAATTATGGAAAACGTGAGGATCTCATGAGGTTAGACTTAGTACCTCATCGTTAGAGTATAATAGACAGTTTATGATTGTGATATTTAAGCTCCTAATCACACCAACACTTCCGCTGATACTTAAGCTCTTGATCACACTAACCTGTTACACTTCCGCTGAATACTTGAGTAAATCATTTTATCTATAGTTTGTTTGTAACTTTCTTTGCATTTAAACAAAGCGATTGATTTGATAGACTATCTGATATTTTAAGGTTGGTTTCTCTGTGTGGTTAATTCATATTTATATTCATATTCATTTGTTGAGCTATTTGTAATTTCCTAAATTATTAAAATCCTTTTGAAACGATGACCTATGTTACATTTATGTTTGTTTTTGAATTTCGCGCAAAGCTACACAAGGGCTATCTGCGCTAGCCGTTCCTAATATAGCAGTGTAAGACGAGAGGGAAGGCAGCTAATTATCACCACTATCATCACTAGCCCAATAGTTGGCGGCGGGTGGTGATGAATAGCTGCCTTCCCTCTAGTCTTACACTGCTAAATTAGGAACGGCTAGCGCAGATAGCCCTTGTGTAGCCTTGCGCGAAATTTAGGAACAAAAAATTACGAAATTTAAAAAAACACAATAAAAATAACATACTTTCTGGAAACCGTATGTAAGTGTATGTACATATAACATAATAATAATAACTTCTCTAAGTAATACAGTTCACTGTTAAAAGCAAATTAAGAAATCTTTAACATCTTCTCCAAATAAGAATAAGTTGTGAAATAAATAATCTTTAACTTAGATCAGTGAGTGCATAGACTCAAAAATGTCTGAGTAGTTATGGTGGAAAGATTAAAAGAACGGAGGTCCTTCTTCGAATGTCGGTACAGAAATGCAACTAGTTTCGAATGAGAACGTTTTTCTCTCCCCTCCTATCTCGAGTTTAATCTGGCTTGTTACTTACTGAAAAGTGCAGAAGTAGAGATGGATGTTTTCAACATCTCTGCGACTTTAATTTTGAGTTTATTGTTACTTAAATAAAGATACATGCTGGTTCATTGATTGGAAGTTCAGATATCAACGTAAAATTATTAAAACTTAGAGCATTGTTTCAAAATCGAAGCTAAAAATAACAGATGTTATATAAACAAATCACACTCGGGGGTTGAGTACTTAATCTGACGAAGAGAGTAAGAAACATAAACAGAGATATTTTGGTTGAGTAATTATGGAAGCGACTGTGTTCTGAAGTTTGATAAGTTATGTTTTGACTTGATGAAGTCGGGAAAAACTGAAAAAGAGCGGTTGGAGACATACGTTAAGAATCTATAAATGTTTTGAAATTTTACACAAAGAAACCAAAAGTTAATAAACGATTTAAATAATTTAGAAAGACAAGACCATTTTATTTTCTAAATTAAAACAAAGAACATACAAACGAAAGTGAAGTGAAATTGCAAAATAGAAATACAATATCAGATTGTCTATAAACCAAGACTTATGTTAAATTTAGACTGTCTACAAACAAAGTTATGTGTTAAACTTAGATCGTTTATAAACAAGAATTTGCTTAAAATTTAGACTGTCTATATACCAAAATTTGTGTTAAATTCAGACTGTCTATATACCAAGATTTGTGTTAATTTCAGACTGTCTATATACCAAGATTTGTGTTGAATTCAGACTGTCTATATACCAAGATTTGTGTTGAATTCAGACTGTCTATATACCAAAATTTGTGTTAAATTCAGACTGTCTATATACCAAAATTTGTGTTAAATCCAGACTACCTACATACCAAGATTTGTGTTAAATTCAGATTATTTATATACCAAGATTTGTGTTAAATGCAGATTGTCTGTGTACCAAGTTTTGTGTTAAATTCAGACTGGCTATATACCATGATTTTTGTTAAATTCAGACTACCTATATACCAAAATTTGTGTTAAATTCAGATTATTTATATACCAAGATTTTTGTTAAATTCAGACTGTCTGTATACCAAGATTCGTGTTAAATTCTTTGCGTATGACAAAGTGAAATAAATGCCCGAGTTAAATTTAATACTTTACATGTAACAATTTAAGAGTTTTCGTGCAGTTAAAAAATGTTTTTATTGGTGAATACTTTAGTTCCTGAAACAATAAGAGCTCAGTTTTATCCATGCATGAAGTGCTTTGCAACTGTTAGAAATGTTGTCTGTAGCCTGAATTTTCCTGAGATAAACAACACATATCTGTATTGAGGTTAAATGTGTCAGTTATAACATAATCATCTGCTAAACCCAATCGACCGGTTGTTCGTGTTTGAATATACACTTTCTGATTCATATAAAAATTTAACTGTTGTTATAACAGTTACTTGTTACTTGCTTTAAGGAAAAACATTCAAACCACTCGTCATATAATGCACCAAACCCATGCTAAAACATCGTCAATGTGCAAGATCTTAAAAAAAATGTGGAAAAAAACAACAACATCCTTTTAATGCTTCGTCGTTTCTGGTGTAAAGGATAGGCCTACAAGTTTACAAAAGTGATTGCGTGGTTGGTTTACGAGACGATCCTGGCACATTTTTATCTGTCCATGAGTTAATTTAAACTGGCAGAATGATGGATTGTAGCTAGCGCACGACTGAAAACAAAAAAAAAAGGAATTTTATTCATCGAACGCATTAATCATTCCACTGACACCGAGAGTGATTGCAGCGCCACCCCTGGTGGTTTACAAATTTAACTTAATGTTCTGTTGTTTCAGGAGTTCTCGACAGTTCATGCAGCTAAGATACACCAATGTGTGTGTGAGGTATAGGATACTCATGATGAATAAGAACTTCTCAAAGGTCACTGTGTTTACAAACAGAACACTTACACACAAAAAATAACTATTTTCATATTTGTTTTTATTCATATTTATTTATAATCTGGATGATGGAAATAGGAGCTCATAATGGAAAACGTATATTGTCGTACTAAGTTGTAGAAAACCTTCTGTTCCCAAAGCGTTTACTCAAATTCACCAGTTATGTTATAAACAAATTGTTTAAATTCAAGATATATAAACAGATGTTTCACGAATTACAAAGTTATACGTAACTAATAGTTACAAAATAAATCAACATTTTTCCAGATAATCATCCATAAATATTTCTATGCACAACTGATATAGAAAGCTATATGAGAAAATAACTCCATTAGAGAAACACAAGAAACATTTGTTTATTCAGGAAAGTCTGATCATAGACCAACTGTAGTTTCCATCTATAGTTTAAAGAACAGGAATGTGTGAATATCACCCTGTAGTTTCCATATATAGTATAAAGAACAGGAATGTGTGAATATCACCCTGTAGTTTCCATATACAGTTTAAAGAACAGGAATATGTGAATATAACCATGTAGTTTAAAGAATAGTAATGTGTGAATATCACCCTGTAGTTTCCATATATAGTTTAAAGAACAGGAATATGTGAATATAACCATGTAGTTTCCATGTGTAGTTTAAATAACAGGAATGTGTGAATATCACCCTGTAGTTTCCATATATAGTTTAAAGAACAGGAATGTGTGAATATCACCCTGTAGTTTCCATATACAGTTTAAAGAACAGGAATATGTGAATATAACCATGTAGTTTAAAGAATAGTAATGTGTGAATATCACCCTGTAGTTTCCATATATAGTTTAAAGAACAGGAATATGTGAATATAACCATGTAGTTTAAAGAATAGTAATGTGTGAATATCACCCTGTAGTTTCCATATATAGTTTAAAGAACAGGAATATGTGAATATAACCATGTAGTTTAAAGAATAGTAATGTGTGAATATCACCCTGTAGTTTCCATATATAGTTTAAAGAACAGGAATATGTGAATATAACCATGTAGTTTAAAGAATAGTAATGTGTGAATATCACCCTGTAGTTTCCATATATAGTTTAAAGAACAGGAATGTGTGAATATCACCCTGTAGTTTCCATATATAGTTTAAAGAACAGGAATATGTGAATATAACCATGTATTTTAAAGAATAGTAATGTGTGAATATCACCCTGTAGTTTCCATATATAGTTTAAAGAACAGGAATATGTGAATATAACCATGTAGTTTCCATGTGTAGTTTAAAGAACAGGAATGTGTGAATATCATCCTGTAGTTTCCATATATAGTTTAAGCAACAGGTGTGAGGTAGATGATTCTTAAGTTAGCACTCTGTCTCACTCTATATATGTAGGATGCGAGACGATGAACTACCGAATGGTGAACTTAGAGAACGACATCACGTGCACGAGAATTACAAACCAACAAATGACATCCTTCAAAACGGTAAGTAATGCTGCCTCACGCTCCTTGAGTTTGAAAGTATATAACGCTAAATTCAGGATTTGATCTCTGTGGTGGGCGAGATAACCAAGTGTACAAGGTTCTGCTTAATTAAATAAACACATAATACTGGCTGTAAAAATTAAGAAACAGTTATATTATGATGTTTCAATACATGAAAAACCTATTGTGCTGTCTTCTTTCTTTTGATATTAATGTATATAACCAGCGATAAATTTGAAATAGACTCAATGAGGATTATGTTTATGAGTAATATAGCTAACAGAGAAATTGAACTAGACTTAAGCTAGTATTAGGTTTGTAAGTAATATAGATAACAGACAGATTGAACTAGACTAAAGCTAGTATTATGTTTGTAAGTAATATAGCTAACAGAGAGATTGAACTAGACTTAAGCTAGTATTAGGTTTATGAGTAATATAGCTAACAGAGAGATTGAACTAGACTTAAGTAGTGTCAGGTTTGTGAGTAATATAACTAACAGACAGATTGAACTAGACTTAAGCAAGTATTATGTTTGTAAGTAATATTGCTAACAGAGAGACTAAACTAGACTTAAGCTGGTATTATGTTTGTAAGTAATATAGCTAACAGACAGATTGAACTAGACTTAAGCTAGTATTATGTTTGTAACTAATATAGCTAACAAAGAGACCGAACTAGACTTAAGCTAGTATCAGGTTTATGAGTAATATAGCTAACAGACAGATTGAACGAGACTTAAGCTAGTATTAGGTTTGTAAGTAATAATGCAAACAGAGAGACTGAACTATACTTAGGCTAGTATTATGTTTGTAAGTAATATAGCTAAAAGACAGATTGAACTAGACTTAAGCTAGTATTTTGTTTATGAGTAATATAGCTAACAGACAGATTGAACGAGACTTAAGCTAGTATTAGGTTTATGAGTAATATAGCTAACAGACAGATTGAACTAGACTTAAGTGGTATTAGGTTGGTAAGTAATATAGCTAACAGACAGATTGAACTTGACTTAAGCTAGTATTATGTTTGTAAGTAATATAGCTAACAGACAGATTGAACTAGACTTAAGCTAGTATTAGGTTTATGAGTAATATAGCTAACAGAGAGATTGAACTAGACTTAAGTAGTGTCAGGTTTGTGAGTAATATAGCTAACAGACAGATTGAACTAGACTTAAGCTAGTATAATGTTTGTGAATAATATAGCTAACAGACAGATTGAACTAGACTTAAGTAGTATTAGGTTTGTGAGTAATATAGCTAACAGAGAGATTGAACTAGACTTAAGCTAGTATCAGGTTTGTAAGTAATATAGCTAACAGACAGATTGAACTGGACTTAAGCTAGTATTATGTTTGTAAGTAATATAGCTAACAGAGAGATTGAACTAGACTTAAGCTAGTATCAGGTTTGTAAGTATTATAGCTAACAGAGAGATTGAACTAGACTTGAGCTAGTATTAGGTTTGTAAGTAATAATGCAAACAGAGAGACTGAACTATACTTAGGCTAGTATTATGTTTGTAAGTAATATAGCTAACAGAGAGATTGAACTAGACTTAAGCTAGTATTAGGTTTATGAGTAATATAGCTAACAGACAGATTGAACGAGACTTAAGCTAGTATTAGGTTTATGAGTAATATAGCTAACAGACAGATTGAACGAGACTTAAGCTAGTATTAGGTTTGTGAGTAATATAGCTAACAGACAGATTGAACGAGACTTAAGCTAGTATTAGGTTTGTAAGTAATATAGCTAACAGACAGATTGAACTAGACTTAAGTAGTATTAGGTTTGTGAGTAATATAGCTAACAGACAGACTGAACTAGACTTAAGTAGTATTAGGTTTGTGAGTAATATAGCTAACAGACAGATTGAACTAGACTTAAGTAGTATTAGGTTTGTGAGTAATATAGCTAACAGACAGATTGAACTAGACTTAAGTAGTATTAGGTTTGTGAGTAATATAGCTAACAGACAGACTGAACTAGACTTAAGTAGTATTAGGTTTGTGAGTAATATAGCTAACAGACAGATTGAACTAGACTTAAGTAGTGTTAGGTTTGTGAGTAATATAGCTAACAGACAGACTGAACTAGACTTAAGTAGTATTAGGTTTGTGAGTAATATAGCTAACAGACAGACTGAACTAGACTTAAGTAGTATTAGGTTTGTGAGTAATATAGCTAACAGACAGATTGAACTAGACTTAAGTAGTATTAGGTTTGTGAGTAATATAGCTAACAGAGAGACTGAACTAGACTTAAGTAGTATTAGGTTTGTGAGTAATATAGCTAACAGACAGATTGAACTAGACTTAAGTAGTATTAGGTTTGTGAGTAATATAGCTAACAGACAGATTGAACTAGACTTAAGTAGTATTAGGTTTGTGAGTAATATAGCTAACAGACAGACTGAACTAGACTTAAGTAGTATTAGGTTTGTGAGTAATATAGCTAACAGACAGATTGAACGAGACTTAAGTAGTATTAGGTTTGTGAGTAATATAGCTAACAGACAGACTGAACTAGACTTAAGTAGTATTAGGTTTGTGAGTAATGTAGCTAACAGACAGACTGAACTAGACTTAAGTAGTATTAGGTTTGTGAGTAATATAGCTAACAGACAGATTGAACTAGACTTAAGTAGTATTAGGTTTGTGAGTAATGTAGCTAACAGACAGACTGAACTAGACTTAAGTAGTATTAGGTTTGTGAGTAATATAGCTAACAGACAGATTGAACTAGACTTAAGTAGTATTAGGTTTGTGAGTAATATAGCTAATAGAGAGACTGAACTAGACTTAAGTAGTATTAGGTTTGTGAGTAATGTAGCTAACAGACAGACTGAACTAGACTTAAGTAGTATTAGGTTTGTGAGTAATATAGCTAACAGACAGATTGAACTAGACTTAAGTAGTATTAGGTTTGTGAGTAATGTAGCTAACAGACAGACTGAACTAGACTTAAGTAGTATTAGGTTTGTGAGTAATATAGCTAACAGACAGACTGAACTAGACTTAAGTAGTATTAGGTTTGTGAGTAATATAGCTAACAGACAGACTGAACTAGACTTAAGTAGTATTAGGTTTGTGAGTAATATAGCTAACAGACAGATTGAACTAGACTTAAGTAGTATTAGGTTTGTGAGTAATATAGCTAACAGACAGACTGAACTAGACTTAAGTAGTATTAGGTTTGTGAGTAATATAGCTAACAGACAGACTGAACTAGACTTAAGTAGTATTAGGTTTGTGAGTAATATAGCTAACAGACAGACTGAACTAGACTTAAGTAGTATTAGGTTTGTAAGTAATATAGCTAACAGACAGACTGAACTAGACTTAAGTAGTATTAGGTTTGTGAGTAATATAGCTAACAGAGAGACTGAACTAGACTTAAGTAGTATTAGGTTTGTGAGTAATATAGCTAACAGACAGACTGAACTAGACTTAAGTAGTATTAGGTTTGTGAGTAATATAGCTAACAGACAGACTGAACTAGACTTAAGCTAGTATTAGGTTTATGAGTAATATAGCTAACAGACAGATTGAACGAGACTTAAGCTAGTATTAGGTTTATGAGTAATATAGCTAACAGACAGATTGAACGAGACTTAAGCTAGTATTAGGTTTGTGAGTAATATAGCTAACAGACAGATTGAACGAGACTTAAGCTAGTATTAGGTTTGTAAGTAATATAGCTAACAGACAGATTGAACTAGACTTAAGTAGTATTAGGTTTGTGAGTAATATAGCTAACAGACAGACTGAACTAGACTTAAGTAGTATTAGGTTTGTGAGTAATATAGCTAACAGACAGATTGAACTAGACTTAAGTAGTATTAGGTTTGTGAGTAATATAGCTAACAGACAGATTGAACTAGACTTAAGTAGTATTAGGTTTGTGAGTAATATAGCTAACAGACAGACTGAACTAGACTTAAGTAGTATTAGGTTTGTGAGTAATATAGCTAACAGACAGATTGAACTAGACTTAAGTAGTATTAGGTTTGTGAGTAATATAGCTAACAGACAGACTGAACTAGACTTAAGTAGTATTAGGTTTGTGAGTAATATAGCTAACAGACAGACTGAACTAGACTTAAGTAGTATTAGGTTTGTGAGTAATATAGCTAACAGACAGATTGAACTAGACTTAAGTAGTATTAGGTTTGTGAGTAATATAGCTAACAGAGAGACTGAACTAGACTTAAGTAGTATTAGGTTTGTGAGTAATATAGCTAACAGACAGATTGAACTAGACTTAAGTAGTATTAGGTTTGTGAGTAATATAGCTAACAGACAGATTGAACTAGACTTAAGTAGTATTAGGTTTGTGAGTAATATAGCTAACAGACAGACTGAACTAGACTTAAGTAGTATTAGGTTTGTGAGTAATATAGCTAACAGACAGATTGAACGAGACTTAAGTAGTATTAGGTTTGTGAGTAATATAGCTAACAGACAGACTGAACTAGACTTAAGTAGTATTAGGTTTGTGAGTAATGTAGCTAACAGACAGACTGAACTAGACTTAAGTAGTATTAGGTTTGTGAGTAATATAGCTAACAGACAGATTGAACTAGACTTAAGTAGTATTAGGTTTGTGAGTAATGTAGCTAACAGACAGACTGAACTAGACTTAAGTAGTATTAGGTTTGTGAGTAATATAGCTAACAGACAGATTGAACTAGACTTAAGTAGTATTAGGTTTGTGAGTAATATAGCTAATAGAGAGACTGAACTAGACTTAAGTAGTATTAGGTTTGTGAGTAATGTAGCTAACAGACAGACTGAACTAGACTTAAGTAGTATTAGGTTTGTGAGTAATATAGCTAACAGACAGACTGAACTAGACTTAAGTAGTATTAGGTTTGTGAGTAATGTAGCTAACAGACAGACTGAACTAGACTTAAGTAGTATTAGGTTTGTGAGTAATATAGCTAACAGACAGACTGAACTAGACTTAAGTAGTATTAGGTTTGTGAGTAATATAGCTAACAGACAGACTGAACTAGACTTAAGTAGTATTAGGTTTGTGAGTAATATAGCTAACAGACAGATTGAACTAGACTTAAGTAGTATTAGGTTTGTGAGTAATATAGCTAACAGACAGACTGAACTAGACTTAAGTAGTATTAGGTTTGTGAGTAATATAGCTAACAGACAGACTGAACTAGACTTAAGTAGTATTAGGTTTGTGAGTAATATAGCTAACAGACAGACTGAACTAGACTTAAGTAGTATTAGGTTTGTGAGTAATATAGCTAACAGACAGACTGAACTAGACTTAAGTAGTATTAGGTTTGTGAGTAATATAGCTAACAGAGAGACTGAACTAGACTTAAGTAGTATTAGGTTTGTGAGTAATATAGCTAACAGAGAGACTGAACTAGACTTAAGTAGTATTAGGTTTGTGAGTAATATAGCTAACAGACAGACTGAACTAGACTTAAGTAGTATTAGGTTTGTGAGTAATATAGCTAACAGACAGACTGAACTAGACTTAAGTAGTATTAGGTTTGTGAGTAATATAGCTAACAGACAGACTGAACTAGACTTAAGTAGTATTAGGTTTGTGAGTAATATAGCTAACAGAGAGACTGAACTAGACTTAAGTAGTATTAGGTTTGTGAGTAATATAGCTAACAGACAGACTGAACTAGACTTAAGTAGTATTAGGTTTGTGAGTAATATAGCTAACAGACAGACTGAACTAGACTTAAGTAGTATTAGGTTTGTGAGTAATATAGCTAACAGACAGACTGAACTAGACTTAAGTAGTATTAGGTTTGTGAGTAATATAGCTAACAGACAGACTGAACTAGACTTAAGTAGTATTAGGTTTGTGAGTAATATAGCTAACAGAGAGACTGAACTAGACTTAAGTAGTATTAGGTTTGTGAGTAATATAGCTAACAGAGAGACTGAACTAGACTTAAGTAGTATTAGGTTTGTGAGTAATATAGCTAACAGACAGATTGAACTAGACTTAAGTAGTATTAGGTTTGTGAGTAATATAGCTAACAGACAGACTGAACTAGACTTAAGTAGTATTAGGTTTGTGAGTAATATAGCTAACAGACAGACTGAACTAGACTTAAGTAGTATTAGGTTTGTGAGTAATATAGCTAACAGAGAGACTGAACTAGACTTAAGTAGTATTAGGTTTGTGAGTAATATAGCTAACAGAGAGACTGAACTAGACTTAAGTAGTATTAGGTTTGTGAGTAATATAGCTAACAGAGAGACTGAACTAGACTTAAGTAGTATTAGGTTTATGAGTAATATAGCTAACAGAGAGACTGAACTAGACTTAAGTAGTATTAGGTTTGTGAGTAATATAGCTAACAGACAGACTGAACTAGACTTAAGTAGTATTAGGTTTGTGAGTAATATAGCTAACAGAGAGACTGAACTAGACTTAAGTAGTATTAGGTTTGTGAGTAATATAGCTAACAGACAGACTGAACTAGACTTAAGTAGTATTAGGTTTGTGAGTAATATAGCTAACAGACAGACTGAACTAGACTTAAGTAGTATTAGGTTTGTGAGTAATATAGCTAACAGACAGACTGAACTAGACTTAAGTAGTATTAGGTTTGTGAGTAATATAGCTAACAGAGAGACTGAACTAGACTTAAGTAGTATTAGGTTTGTGAGTAATATAGCTAACAGAGAGACTGAACTAGACTTAAGTAGTATTAGGTTTGTGAGTAATATAGCTAACAGAGAGACTGAACTAGACTTAAGTAGTATTAGGTTTATGAGTAATATAGCTAACAGAGAGACTGAACTAGACTTAAGTAGTATTAGGTTTGTGAGTAATATAGCTAACAGACAGACTGAACTAGACTTAAGTAGTATTAGGTTTGTGAGTAATATAGCTAACAGAGAGACTGAACTAGACTTAAGTAGTATTAGGTTTGTGAGTAATATAGCTAACAGACAGACTGAACTAGACTTAAGTAGTATTAGGTTTGTGAGTAATATAGCTAACAGACAGACTGAACTAGACTTAAGTAGTATTAGGTTTGTGAGTAATATAGCTAACAGACAGACTGAACTAGACTTAAGTAGTATTAGGTTTGTGAGTAATATAGCTAACAGACAGACTGAACTAGACTTAAGTAGTATTAGGTTTGTGAGTAATATAGCTAACAGAGAGACTGAACTAGACTTAAGTAGTATTAGGTTTGTGAGTAATATAGCTAACAGACAGACTGAACTAGACTTAAGTAGTATTAGGTTTATGAGTAATATAGCTAACAGACAGACTGAACTAGACTTAAGTAGTATTAGGTTTGTGAGTAATATAGCTAACAGAGAGACTGAACTAGACTTAAGTAGTATTAGGTTTGTGAGTAATATAGCTAACAGACGGACTGAACTAGACTTAAGTAGTATTAGGTTTATGAGTAATATAGCTAACAGACAGATTGAACTAGACTTAAGTAGTATTAGGTTTGTGAGTAATATAGCTAACAGACAGACTGAACTAGACTTAAGTAGTATTAGGTTTGTGAGTAATATAGCTAACAGAGAGACTGAACTAGACTTAAGTAGTATTAGGTTTGTGAGTAATATAGCTAACAGACAGACTGAACTAGACTTAAGTAGTATTAGGTTTGTGAGTAATATAGCTAACAGACAGACTGAACTAGACTTAAGTAGTATTAGGTTTATGAGTAATATAGCTAACAGACAGATTGAACTAGACTTAAGTAGTATTAGGTTTATGAGTAATATAGCTAACAGACAGACTGAACTAGACTTAAGTAGTATTATGTTTGTAAGTAATATAGCTAACAGAGAGATTGAACTAGACTTAAGTAGTATTAGGTTTGTGAGTAATATAGCTAACAGATAGATTGAACTAGACTTAAGTAGTATTAGGTTTGTGAGTAATATAGCTAACAGAGAGACTGAACTAGACTTAAGTAGTATTAGGTTTGTGAGTAATATAGCTAACAGACAGACTGAACTAGACTTAAGTAGTATTAGGTTTATGAGTAATATAGCTAACAGACAGATTGAACTAGACTTAAGTAGTATTAGGTTTGTGAGTAATATAGCTAACAGACAGACTGAACTAGACTTAAGTAGTATTAGGTTTGTGAGTAATATAGCTAACAGAGAGACTGAACTAGACTTAAGTAGTATTAGGTTTGTGAGTAATATAGCTAACAGACAGACTGAACTAGACTTAAGTAGTATTAGGTTTGTGAGTAATATAGCTAACAGACAGACTGAACTAGACTTAAGTAGTATTAGGTTTATGAGTAATATAGCTAACAGACAGATTGAACTAGACTTAAGTAGTATTAGGTTTATGAGTAATATAGCTAACAGACAGACTGAACTAGACTTAAGTAGTATTATGTTTGTAAGTAATATAGCTAACAGAGAGATTGAACTAGACTTAAGTAGTATTAGGTTTATGAGTAATATAGCTAACGACAAGTAATATTTAGTCTAATCAGCACAATTTCAAACAAATGGTTAATTAATCAACGATTGTTTCAACGTATCATCAGATACGTAAGACTAAAATTTCCGTCCTTGAAGAAAATAAACTGAACTCATAAAAATATTTTTAACAGTGAATCATGCTGGTCACTGTTGACAAAAGAGAAAGTAACATAGAGACAGTTCTGTCTAAGATTTTCTCTACTGCGTTTATCATCTCAAGATTAGCACTATTTCTATCTATAATCTTATATGTACTCCAACTGATCTAAGACTAATTTAATATATCGAAACAGTATAGGTATCTATATTGTACAATGACTATGTTAACGGTATAGGTATCTGTATTGTACAATGACTATGTTAACGGTATAGGTATCTGTATTGTACAATGACTATGTTATTTTACAATAAATATCAAGTTAGGTAACATTCTGTATTTAGTAAACATGACAAAAGTATTAATAAAGGGTATCACTGATCCGGCGTAGTCGTTTGAAGCGAACAAATAAACATACGACCTTTCGTAATTAATTTACCACTGATATGATTACAGAAAAGGCGAACGTGACTTAGCTTTGAACATTAAAAAAGATATATGTTTCTTTTCAAATACCTACCAAACAACTAAACAATTGTTAGATTTCCTTAAAGAAAAAAATGAAATTATAAACTAACAACAAACGTGATAATATTAGACAATTTCAATATGGCTACAGATAACGACAGAAGAAAATATTAACATTTGATTTCCAAAAAAATGATTTATTTCTAACAAATGATTGTAACTCAATAACTTCTGGCATTTATTTAAGCCTTTTTCTTTATATATTCGCATAGGAACGACAAATAACGGACACTCTCCTGCGTTAAACCTTTCTCAGCATAGTAGTCGTGCAGCTGGCTACAACAATATTAGTAATGGCGGAAGTGGTAATAACAGCGGAAGTGACGGTGCTTACAATGAACACGTGGAAGATGACGATAGTGAAGATGACGATGATGATCATGGGCATGGTGCGTAACTTTGCAGTTCTCATTTCTCCCATATGATCGAATATAAACTGTAATTTAACATTTATGATTGACTTACCTCAGAATGAGCTTCGGTACTGGCTATGTCTTTTGGCTTGCTTAACAACAGTAATAACTATTGATGGTATTTGTGGCTAACTTTAATAACATAACAGTATCTACTACTGACAATAGGCCCGGCATGGCTAGATGGGTTAAGACGTTGGACTCGTAATCTGAGGGTCGCGCGTTCGAATCCCCATCACACCAAACATGCTCGTCCTTTCAGCCGTGAGTGCGTTATAATGTGACGGTCAATCCCACTATTCGTTGGTAAAAGAGTAGCCCAAGAGTTAGCAGTGGGTGGCGATGACTAGCTGCTTTCCCTCTAGTCTTACACTGATAAATTAGGAACGACTAGCGCAGGTAGCCCTTATGTAGGTTTGCACGAAATAAAAACAAACAAACAGAAACTAACAATATTTTTGACGTAGTTATTGACGGGATTCAGAAATAAATGTTTTCGTACTTGTTTTAACTACGTTTACCTTAACTTAAGAAATATTTTACTGATCCTAAAAGAACAAAATATAATTCTAAAGAGGTAGTTCATTATCCTACTTGATTTTCTCTCAGCTTCAAGTACTTATTGTGTTAATTTAAATCTGCATTATGATGTATTTCTAATACGAGTAAGCGTGGCTGGAAAGCACGTTATACAGGGGATGTTGGTATGTGAGTTGTATTGCATTTATACGTGATACATGTCAGAGCATAAGAAATAAATATCAGGATTATTTTTACTTTGTAGGGTTAATGCATGTTTTATACAGCAAAATTCACATTTATGTACGTTAAAGTATTCTAGTCATACTATTTTATTCTTTCATGTTAGGCTGTACTTTCTGCGTGTAATGCTACGCCATCTATAAGTTGAATTGTTATGAATAATCAAGGTGTCATTCCACCTTTAAAATGGTGTTTTCTCTCGTCAGACTTCAGTGATACTCCAGATGTAAGCAGCACCGCCAACACCGACCACCTTTCCGCCCAGAATGCGTTGTTTTTTTCAAGCCTGAACAATGGCAGTGGCGCCACCATGGGGCAAGCTGTGTCATCAATAGAGACTTTGTTAAGAAACATACAAGGACTATTGAAAGTGGCTGCAGACAATGCTAGACAACAAGAGAGACAGATAAACATAGAAAAAGGTAGTTTTACTAGAAGTAATCTTTGATTTTAAAAACTAATTATTTTGAAATATAGTGAACCAATGAACGTCAATAAACGTGAAGAAGTAAACAAAGCTGTATGGTGTAAAGAAGCCAGTATAAGGTTATGGTGTAAAAAAATTCAACATAATTGTAGTGGTGTAAAAAGTCAGTATAATTTATGGAATAAAAAATCAATGTAATTGTTTTGTTGTAAACAAATGACTATAATTGTAGTGGTGTAAAAAGTCAGTATAATTGATGTGGTGTAAAAGTCATTATAATTGTTTTGTTATAAAGAAATCAATATCATTGTAGTGGTGTAATAAGTCAGTATAATCGTAGTGGTGTAAAAATCAATATAATTGTTGTGATGTAAAAATCAATATAATCGTAGTGATATAAAGAATCAATATAATTGTAATGATGTAAAAAGTCAGTATAATCGTAGTGATATAAAGAATCAATATAATTGTAGTGATGTAAAAAATCAGTATAATCGTAGTGATATAAAGAATCAATATAATTGTAGTGATGTAAAAAGTCAGTATAATCGTAGTGATATAAAGAATCAATATAATTATTTTGTTGTAAAGAAATAACTATAATTATAGTACTGCACAGAAGTCAGTATAACTACAGTGGTGTAAAGATATGTTATGTAAGCTTTGGTTACAAATTATATTATACTTGTGGGTAAGACCTATTATGGTTTAGTGACCATTAAAGAACTTGGCTCGTAGTTTCGAACCCTATAGGCTAAAGCAAACTAGTCTTTCCAGCCAACAAGTCATTATAATGTGGTAGATGTTGTTTTTTTCTTCATTATATTCTGTTACTTAGGAAGAGTGTGTGTTTTTCTTATAGCAAAGCCACATCGGGCTATCTGCTCAGCCCATCGAGGGGAATCGAACCCCTGATTTTAGCGTTGCAAATCCGGAGACTTACCGCTGTACTAGCAGGGGCTACTTAGGAAGAACTTCCTGCAGTTAACCTGCATTTTGATTCAACATTCTGCCATCATATCATTAGGACCACTTTCTAACTTATAACCTGGTCTGATACTTTACTCAGACTAAGTTAATGTTTTTTTTTTTAAATTAAAAATATATATTTCGAAGATAATTTCAAGTTCGTTTGCTTGAAGTTAATTACAAAGATACACGATGGGCTATCCGTGCTCTGCCCACAACAGGTATCAAAACCTGGTTTCTAACATTGTAACTCCGCAAACATACTGTTGTATTACTGAAGGAAAAATAATTTTAAAAACTAACATTATACGAACTAATGAAACGTGGATACAGGTACAATTAGGGCGTGGTACTACGTGTCTTAGTGACAGACGTATCTGTTGAGATACCAATACATTGTATGCCATACAGCAGAATTATACTGTCCTTTCTAAAATTATTCAGTAGGTTTAATAACTCATATTTAAGATGTTTAAACGAATATTTTATAAAGTGTATTTATCTAATTTATCTCAAATCATCTAATAACCAAGCACGATGAAGAAAGATTAGGTGTTAAAAGAAAACCGGATATTTTAATTTGACGTAACAAGAAGCATTTGACTGAACTGCACAAAGTGTAAAGTAACACTAAATTTTGGAGAGAAAAAAACTTTTTCTAGCTACTTTTCAAGCCTTATTTTTACGGAAGGTTATAGTTTTTTTTAAAAAATTATCTCTTCTTTTCATAGCGGAACTGAAAATGGAAGTTATGCGTGAGAGAGAACTCCGAGAGAATTTGGAGAAGCAAATAGTCGAAGAACAGAAGTCAAAAGGTGAAAGAAAATTCTATAGACAGACTACAGGACTTTTAAATATACGTTGTGATCATGATGAACAGTACCACATAAAATAATATCAAATTTCTTCGTAGTCTTCAAAATAAATACTTGGTGCACAAACCGAAGACAAACGAAACTCTTTATGGATGAAACTTTGTAAAATGGACGGTAACTGTCTGTTGTGGAGATACAAGTGCAGAGGACACGCTATTCACAATTCACCAGATACTATAAAAGACCGACGACACCTTACACACACACCGACCTGAAGACAAATGGCGGAAAGCTATCGAAACGCCACCCTCTGCCCTTGCGTCTCCAATAGCAGGCAGTTCCCGTCCATTCTACAAAGTTTCATCATGAATAGTCTGCCCAAACAATCTATCAGAGAAGCTTTTTATTATAATGACCCTGACCTAGCTTAATGGTTATCGTGCTGAGATGCGGAATGAAGGGTCCATGGTTCGAGTCACAACATTATTTAACACACTCCTTAATTTCACCTGTTAATACAGTGTAAAAGTAACATCTGATCCCGTCACTCTACTCCAGAAGTTTGGCAAAAACCCTTTCGGTGTCGATTATTGCTGACTCGATGTTTAGTTCTCTGCCAGTTGTTCATAATGAGGTACTATAGCATTTGAATTATAGGTGTCTCTGACCTGGGTGTTATCCAACATGCGCATAACGTGTGGTCACGTCGAAAATTTCAGTTCGTTTTTATATACTGTACTCGATAATCGTTATATTTTACTACATACAAGTAGAAGCAGTCATCTTAGAATGATATATAATTATGATGATATAGTAAAGTCTCAAATACCATTATGTACTCCCACAGCGCTTTTACAAGGATTTAGTGTTTAAAATGTATATATATATATATATATAGTCCTCTCCGTCTTACTTTTCAGTCATCTACCAGAAGAAGTTAAGACGAGAAAGAAAATTTCGTAAAAGAGCACAAGAACAACTCGATGCAGAAATAAAGAAACGTTCGAATTATGAAGGCAACTTCCACACAAGCTCAAACGAGACGTTTAGACTTTTAAATGGTGAGTTTCTAAAGGGGGACTTCTAAATGCTCATACTTCTGATAGCTTATTAATCAGTAGTTCTTTATTATGATTTTAGTCACTTCTACGTTGTCACGTGTGTGTGCCTTTTTATAGCAAAGCCACATCAGACTATCTGCTGAGCCCACCGAGGGGAATCGAACCCCTAATTTTAGCGTCGTAAATCCGTAGACTTACTTTTGCACAAGCGGGGGCTTAGTTGCCATATTTCTAACGTTTTCTGCAATATTGCATAAACAAAAGCCCTCATGATTTCAAAGTGGTCACATCTGTGATGCTTACCGCTATGATACTAAGTGACCAACTAAGGCGTCCGATTTCTGAACTTGTCCATTGCAGTGTTTCAACAATGGCCTTATTGACCTACAAGTCCCAAGTGATCATAATTTTAATATACTTTCTACTTTGTTTTCTCTAGTATTTCCTGTCAATCACCTTAGTGTCTAACAGATTGTCGTATTTCTGTCTTTTTATACTGTAGTTCCTTATTTGTTGCCTTACTGCATTAAGTCATCATATTCCTGACACTCTCTGCTATTGTGTTTTATATCACCTTATTAGCTCACCAGCGTTCAAACTTCATACTCGTTCTACAACAGTGCTTTAATGTAACTTAGAGACTTCTAAGTGGTCATATTTATGAGCTTATCTGTTGTAGTGTTTTACGATCTCTTTATTGTCTTTCAAGTCAATGTACTTTTGCTCTATTTACAGTAGTGCTTTAATAAGGCTTACTGACTTCCAAGTCTTCCCATTTCCGATCCTATCTGTCGCAGTGCTTTAATATGACTTACTGACTTCCAGGTCTTCCCATTTCCGATCTTATCTATTGAACTGCTTTACGATGTCTTTCAAATGATCTTACTTTTGACTCTTTCTACAGTAATGCTTTGTTACGAATTTAATAAATTCCATGTTCAAACTGGATACATTTCTTAACATTTTCCAACATAGTGCTTCCTGGAATTTTTTAACGAGTTAAAGTAGATAAGTATGAAAAGAAATATATTCACAGATAAAATATGTTCGAAGGTTATTAACTATTAGTTCTTAAAGTAAACCTTGTTAACTGTTAGAGTGATTTGTTTGTTTGTTTGAATTTAACGCAAATCGACTTGAGGGCTATCTGTGCTAGCCGTCCCTAATTTTGCAGTGTAAGACTAGAGGGAAGGCAGCTAGTCATCACCACCCACCGCCAACTCTTGGGCTACTCTTTTACCAACGAATAGTGGGATTGACCGTTACATTATACACCCCCACGGCTGGGAGGGCGAACATGTTTAGCACGACGTGGGCGCGAACCCGCGACCCTCGGATTACGAGTCGCACGCCTTACACGCTTGGCCATGCCAGGCCACGTGAAACAGAGACTTTTAGACCCGCAACTTGCCACACTGGGCCAGGAATGATTCTAACACGTGTGTGGCTAAACCGTTGATTAAAGCGTAACCTGGCGGCGTGGTTTTCCACGTGTTTTCTCTTTCACTTAAAATTAGATTTATTACTACACTTAGAGCAGCTCAAACGTAGTATTAATTCCTTGAGAATATTGCAACGAGTTTATCTTTTATTAGAAAAAGTTTATTAGGCTTGGAACTACTGTGGTTATAACTGTTTCAGTTTTGTATCCGTTAGAAATATGTAACTTGTGGACGTGAAATTAAATGTTATTGAGTTATATCACGGCTTAAGACTATACGTGCTTTATACTCTATGTTATAATACACAGCAAGAATAAGAATTTACAGTCCAGTTATACATTCAGCGTAAGTCATACACAAGGCATAACCGAACCACGTTCCACTGAATATATTTCACACGCCCGGCATAGCCGCGTTGATTAAGGCGTTCGACTCGTAATCGGAATGCGGTGGGTTCGAATCCCCGTCGCACCAAAACATGCTCCCCCCTATCAGCCGTGGGATCGTTATAATGTTCGGTCAATCCCATTATTCGTTGGTAAAAGAGTAGCCCAAGAGTTGGCGTTTGGTGGAGACGAATAGTTGCCTTCCCTCTAGTCTTACACTGCTAAATTAGGAAGGGCTAGCGCAGATAGTTCTCGAGTAGCTTTGTGCGAAATTCCAAAACAAACAAACAATATGCTAAATATTTATTTCTCAACTTAATCGTTTAATTGTGTGTCTTTAAACATTAGCTATACTTACAAATCAAAACGTAAAATTTGATTGGCTCTCATTACGCTATGTAACAAAATTTTTACTTTTTCTTGTTTCTGGGCAGACTATATTTGGGGGCTGATACGTGAAAGTGATTTACATTACAGTTCGCAAATTTCGAAAAACTACTCACTTTTAAACATTTTTGTATAACTTTAGTATAAATACATCTAAATCTTGATTCATATGTTGTTTTACTCAGACCTTATGTAAATGAAAGTGTGCAAATTTGTCCGCTTTTATAGTTTAATATCTAAATTTCATTATCCAGGTCACAAAAGCAAAGTTGGAAGGGAATAATGGTCATTTTCTGTACTTTTACAACATAAGCAATTCAGAAATAACACATACTATCCGGGAACAAAACTTGTGTTACATAGTGTTACACACTGAATGCTTGTAGTTTGCCCCCCAGTGGCTCAGCGGTATGTCAGCGGACTTACACGCTAAAATCCGGGTTTCGATACCCGTGGTGGGCAGAGCACAGATAGCCTATTGTGTAGCTTTGTGCTTAATTCTAAACAACAAAGCTTGTAGTTTAAACACAACACTCTCCGAATAAAAATTAGTAGTTTTTATCTTAAAGCTACCTCGTGTAATACTTACAGTTTAAAAGAGAAGAATTATGGTAGATTCATCTTTCACGGGGATGGAACATGTTCTGTCCAACCTGTCAAAACTCTCAGACAAAAAATGTATTCAAATATTATAACTGTTTATCTATAGGTGTGTCGCGGCATACAGGAAAACCTTTGTTTATTATATTTTTCACTTTCATATATAATTGTTAAGTTTTTTTTTACTTTTCATATTCATTACATTAATTTTTTTATATATATATTTATTTACTATTTCAAACGTAAGGGGTCGGATGTGGCCCTGTGGTTAGCTTGTTCAGACTGTGAATCCAATGTTCATAATTTGCAAGCTAATGCTACGTAAACGTATCCCATACTTTGAGCTCGAATAAAAGTGTTAATAAAAATCCTTCGAGTTGGTCAGGCAAGTGTTACCCAATAACAAATGGTGAACGATGCGGACTGAGTCCTTTCCCTCTAATTTATTGGTTTAAAATTTAGACGGGATATGCGCAGAGCCGTTTGAGTAACATTGGTTGAAAATTCTGAAATAAATAAACAAGAAAAGAACTTACAATTCCGTGTATAAATAAAGCAAAATTAATCCAAGTGCTTTCGGTTTATTGCTAGAAATAAACGACTTTAAAACGTCAAATGTATTTTTCTTTAACTGAACACTCAATGTTTCACTTTACAGCTTCTTCACGAGCGTTTCATTAAAAATACAAACTATTATTTAAACCAATTAAAGTTTCGTGCTGTCAGTACGCACAATTTGTGTTTTAGTAGAACACTCCTGAGGAAGCTGTAAAGCAAAACGTTGAGTTTCTAATTAAAGCAAAATATCAAATTTTGTGTTTTATGGTCGTTTATTACCAATGTTAAAGTATATGCCCAGCTTGACTGGGTGGGTTAAGGCGTTCGACTCGTAAGCCGAGTGCGGATCTCCATCGCACCAAATATGTTCGCCCTTTCAGTCGTAGCGACGTTATAATGTGATGGTCAATCCCGCTATTTGTTGGTAAAAGAGTAGCCCAAGAATTGGAGGTAGGTGATGATAATTAGTTGCCTTCCTTCTCATCTTACACTGCTAAATTAGGGAAGATAGCGTCGTGTAGGTTTGCGCGAAATTAAAACCAAACCAAAACTCCAATGTTTAGCGTTATAAGCTTTTCTCCTCAACACTGGCATTAAATCAGTAAAAATGTTAATTATAAACATAGGATATGTTCTACAGTCAACGTGTTCCTGCTGTAAATGTTAAGGGGCATTGCATGGCCAGGTGTGTTAAGGCGTTCGATTTCTAATCTGGGGGTCGCGGGTTCGAATCCCTGTCACACCAAACATGCTCGCCCTTTTAGCCGTTGGGATGTTATATTGTTACGGTCAATCCCGCTATCGTTGGTAAAGGAGTAGCCCAAGAGTTGGCGGTGGGTGGTGACGACTAGTTGCCTTTCCTCTGGTCTTACAATCCTAAATTAAGGACGGCTAGCACATATAGCTCTCGTGTAGCTTGGCACGAAATTCAAAACAAAATTTAAAATATATCTTGAACACCCATATATACTACAAATATTTAACAGTGTGCTTTTAATTTTAACTACATTTAAAATGATATTAAAATATAATGTCATAAAAAATATTAAATAATATTTAAATTTGTTCTTTTTACTTTCATCAAACATTATTAATTTTCATATGGTTTGGTTTTGTTTTCAGAAAGTAAGAACTTTCCAGAACAAATATTGATAAATAAAAAAAGTAATTTCGCTGTTTTCAACTTTGGTCACAAGGGGGTGTAACTCGATGGTGGAGCATTCGACTGCAGATCGAGATGTCCTCAGTTCAATCCTGAGCGCCCCCTTGAGTACATTTACTCTAATACATAACCAATTTAGCCCCTCGCTAGTACAGCGGTATAGTGTACTAACTTCCAACCGTAAAATCAGGGGTTCGATTCCCCTCGGTTTGCTCAGCAGATAGACCCATGTGGCTTTGCTATAAATAAAACACACAAAACACTCAACTTAGATTCTTGTCGATAACTGTATTTACCAGATTCGCTTGTCAGACGAAAGTACAATGATATATGGTGTTTAATCGTTTCTACAAGCCAAGTCGGTGTCGCAGATATACAGCAGTAAAAAGTGTTAAACACTGCACTAATCGTTCATCATTTTCTTCCACTGTGTCTTCCTACAGACTCTCTTCCACAAGATCCAGAAAAAAACCCGATTGAACGTCTGGAAGATGGCTCGAAAGGTCAAGGTAATTAGTAAACATTTTACCGTTGGGTTAAAGACAGTACAACTAATTTAGTTTTAAATTTATTTTACTTGTTTTAAACAGTTGTTTACGTTTTGCTCGCAAAACGGACAAGAGTGGTTACTCTAACCAAACTGCTGTAATGAATTGTAAAGTAAAATAAAACAGGACGACGATAACAAAGGTCACAGGTTGCGACCTGGTTTATTCTATATTATACATATTACTTTCTACTCCACACTTCTCATGTTACTAGCCATATCACTCCCTACCTCTCATGTTATTATCCACCAACCATACTGCTATCCACAATCCATGTTACCTTTTTTTTTTACTCGCCCTCCAGTGGCACAATGGTATGTCTGCGGACTTATAACTCTAGAATCCAGGTTTCGATATTCCCTCTACCTCTCACTTTATTCACTAAGCCCTAGTCACTCGTCTTCCATTTCCATCGCCCCCCAGTGGCTCAGCGGTATGTCTGCGGACTTACACGCTAAAATCCGGGTTTCGATACCCGTGGTGGGCAGAGCACAGATAGCCCATTGTGTAGCTTTGTGCTTAATTCAAAACAACAACAACAACAACAATCCATTTCCATCTCTACTTCGCATATTAGTAGACGCCTACTTGTCATATTACTAACTAATGTTTATTTTCCTCGATAACACCTATTTTATTCTCTACGTCATATTATTTGCTACCTCCTATTTTAACCTACTAATTATTAAATTGAAGAATTTGAAATTTCTTTTAATTTTCGAGTAAACAGATGTGGTACTACTACCACACTCACGTGAAGGAGCCCACGTGTTTGTGACACGTGAAATGTAGAAATGGTTTTCTTCTCTGTACTTACGTGCAATTGAAGGCCAAACACGCACTTTCGGCAACATTAAATCTTGTTCACACTTTGTACTTGTGTTATCCAACTTTGTTTTCTTTTCGCATAAATTCCGTTAACGAATTATTCAATAAAATTAGATCTTAGCTCACGCTTCAGTGATTGTTAGCAGTGTTTGTAAGACACTGGTAAAATTATAATTTACAAGTACGAGTTTTCCAGTACGGTCAATTAATATTAAATCGGGATATTTCGCGACATGAATGAGCATCTTTGACAGCTGTACATAACACTGCGACAGACAGCGTTACCAACAGAAAACTACGTTCTACTTTTTAAACATGCACATATTTGAAGTTTAAATTTTGTATTTTATTTGTTCCCTAGGCCTAGCGTAAACCATTGCAGACGTATGGTTCGTTCATGTAGGCTTAGTGAGAATGCGTTACTATTGTTTATCAGTGGCTTGTTAATTTTGTGTTGATTCAGATTTCTTTGTGACTTGTAGATCTGCCCCTCTCCTTGGTCGCCTCTACGACGACTCCAGACTCCAGCCCTTCCATCAGGTAACCATAGCAACCATAATTAATGAAGCGATTTTGTCTAGTGAGAACTTTTAAGTGTCTTGATTTAATCCGTTTAGTATGAGGAACGGACCCTACGAGAGCTCACTCGACTAGTCCTGAAAAACCCACTTTAATTTATAGTGCATGCTAACGTGTATTTCATTAATGCAAGCTGTATTCGTTTTTGCATTCTATTTCGCGCTAAATAATCTCAATTAAATCGCATTTGTGAATCGTTATGCGTATGTGAATATAGAAAAGTATTCAAAATATATTAACCTCTACAGACTATCAAAAATTATCCAGTAAACAAAGTTTTTTTTTGTTTTACGAAGTGAAATGTAGTTTTCCGTTTAACAAGTTTTAATCGAATGTTGTTTTTTTTTCAAATTTCATTATTGTATTACTTTCCGATATTTTTTGGCACGTGAGATAGGTGTAAGTCACTGCTTGATTATAAAGGTGTTTACCACCTTCTATGTTTTTACAATATTTTACTTTTTCCTAGAGGTGGTTGGATTCGTATCTCTAATAGAAAATGTTTCGTAACAAACTTTTTCTATATTCAGTCACAGAGAGATAAAACGAAATGTTCCCTGAGAGCAGTTACTAAGGTTTTGCTGAAAAGTTGTGATTAATCGTTTCTTAAGTTTTTATATAATTTTGTCCGAATTACTGAGTGATACATTTTGAAACATTCTCCAAAAACTCCGTATGTTTCAGCAATATAAAATCTTTCATATCTAGCCCTTCCTTTGATCGTTCTTTTATATGATATAATACTATTTGGTTGAGGGGTACAATATGTACAATATTTCCACCTCATTCTATAGGAGTAATGAGAAATAAAATTAGTCCTTATTTCGCTTTTCACCCCTTAAAACCTCAGTTTGTTTTCGTGTTTCTTTATCAAACGATTAGTGGAGTCAGTGACGCCATTTCAAAGTGGCAAAGTTGAAGCCTAGTGTCTACAATATACATGAAGATATGATGACGTAACACGTTTCTGAGTTCATTCGTGAGCAACCTGTGTAAGAGATAAAGGATTACAAGTAACAAAACCAAAATTGAAATTTCCATTTCTAGTTTATATATATTAATATAAGTAACTTTCCATAGACATAGCCCATTAACCAGACATTTCCAAAATAAAACAAAGGCTCGAATACGAACAGCGCCATCTCTCATTCGGTGTCATTGGCAGGAATGTTTAAGACTGTTTTATGAAAAAAAAAACTCGTTTCCTGGGTGATTAAAGGTTTAGTCTGATTTGAAAATTACCTCATTATTATATTATTTACAATACAATGCAGATATTTAAATATGCACGAAATTATAGAGTAAACCATTACGCAAACATACGGAAGAGGCCACTACAGAGGCATTTAATAGAAATTCGTGTGGGCCTGGCATGGCCTAGCGCGTTAAGGCGTGCGCTTCGTAATCTGAGGGTCGCGGGTTCGCGCCCGAGTCGTGCCAAACATGCTCGCCCTCCCAGCCGTGGGGGCGTTATAATGTACGGCCAATCCCACTTTTCGTTGATAAAAGAGTAGCCCAAGAGTTGGCGGTGGGTGGTGATGACTAGCTGCCTTCCCTCTAGTCTTACACTGCTACGACTAGCACAGATAGCCCTCGAGTAGCTTTGTGCAAATTCCAAAATAGAAATTCGTGTTGTTTTCAAGCGTAAATTATTAGTAATGACCCTGTAAATTTAACTTGCAACGGAACTGGTACACGAAATAGCCAATCACCACACCGGAAATAAGAAATCCTGTTGACGTTCTAACCACAATAATAACTTACGTTAACGGTACTGTAAAAAAAAGTGGCATTTACATTAGCGTTGGTCCAGTATCAAGACAATTAGAACAGGCCTATAGCTGTATTTTGTTTTGCTTTCGTCACATAGCCGCACCTAATTTTGAACTAAGAGCCTAGAGAAAAGACGAGCTAGTCAACAGCACCCAGTCCCAAATCTTGAGACTACACTTTTCTGATAGAACTGTGCTATTTGATTGGATTCATTCTGTCGATTTCAAATATTATCAGGGCTCAGAATCGTAAATTACTAGTACACGACCGCGCCCCCTTGCGTTGTAAAGTGACATAGTTGTGTTCGAACCGCTATACCCTTCAGCTGTGTTGAAACCCAATAATTACCATAATTATTTATGTTTTGTAAATGCAGAGTTTTCTGTTAACAGTGAGGAAGGATTGAATTATTTAAGTTACACGTGATCCAAAAATTCGAATTTTATTAAAAATAATGTGCATTGGATAATTCTTAGTGTAGATTCAGCCAATTGTTTTCATTTATACTAACTTCAAATAACTATGTGTGCGTGTATATGTGGCTGTGTATATACGTTAAAGAGGCAAACAAAATCACAGAAACTATGATAGCTAACAAGCCAACATTATGGTTATTTTATTATTATTATTTGTGGGTCTACGCGTTTCACTGTTGAGTATTTCCGTGTCGTCAACCTTTCTCTGTTTTGAATGACAAAGCTTTCTCATAACTTTTAACATTCATCTATCACACGCGATCACATTCTGGTAATAACAGGACACCAAATTAAGGCGGCAGTTACATATGTTTTTCCAATACAACAAAGGTGTCCCCCACTGGTAGAGAAGTAAGTCTCCGGATTTACAAAACTAAAATCAGGAGTTCGATTTCCCTCCGTAGACTCAGATGATAGGCCAATGTGGCTTTGCTGTATGAAAACACACACACATACAACAAAGGCCAAATTAACTCTGCAGTGTAACACGAAACTGAACATAGAACCTTCAGTTTCTTAATATGATATTTTACTGAATTTAACTTTCGAAAATCCTTCAAGAAATGTAGCTCGTACTGTAGTACTAAGAATATAAATTTAAAGTGGCACAACATTTAAAATAATTGAAATGTATTTATAAAAATAAAAACATATTTTATGTATCAGTAATGTTACTTATATCTAATATGACTCTTTTCAGTGTTTCACGATACTTGAATCATGGCTAGTATTTATGTACGTTGCAGTTTTACGCAAATTTGGTTTATGTTACATTGCAACCTTAAAATGTGTGTCTGTGACTAAAAATGTATATATAATGTTTCTTCACATAACTGAATATTTTTTATAATAACATTATAGATGTAGGAGCTAATCATTTTCTTTCTTTCTTAAAATTCTGAATATATTTCTTAAAAATATCATAACAGCTGACGCCATTTTGATGAGTGGAAGCACGTGCTGTCACTTCTACTTTCTTGGGATTCGTCTGGTCAAGTTTTACGGTGAAGTGACGTATTTATTCTCGTGTATATGCCCGCCAGGCATCCTAAAAGCCGTTTCTTCCACCACTTTCGAAAGGACAGTAAACTGTTTACTTTGGACTTTAGTTTCTATTTAACGATGGATTGTATGTTAAATAACTTATTGTATTGATAAACAGACACTGGCCATCGTCTATACTGTTAAGCCTAATGTCATTGAGTTACGGTTTATATTTTCAGTCCGTAGTTGAGTGCCATGATAGATAACGAAATTATTTGTAATGCGTTTTTTTAATGTAATTTAGTTGTATTTTTACATATTATTCTTTTGTGATATTGCCTTTAGACATAATTTAAAATCCTATAGAAGCTAGTGGTTTACGTTTAAAGATTTCATATATAATGTACATAGCTGTACAGAAAGACAACTAAAAAAACAGGGCGTTATTCATTTCGAAATGAAATTACCCTCTGTTGATCAGACTCTTAGAACAAATTCAGTTTAAATTTGTATGAGGATACACTTAGAACAGAAATTATACTTGAAGTTTACTGACGAAATTACAAATGAAGTGAGTTTTGTGTGCAATATTACGAAAGCTCGCGCCATTATTTCAGATAATAAAATCAAAGCTTAATCCGTTTAGTCGTGATATGACAGTACCATTCTATTCTTACTGGCGATTAAAATGTTTCTGAAACCTTTCTGGTTACCATTTCGATGTTCTCCAATGGGACAGCGGTAAACCTACGGACTTATAACCCTAACATTTGAGATTCGATTCTCCTTGGTGAACGCAATATTGCGGTTTTGTTCTAAAACAAACAATTTCTGTATTTAAAAGATCGACAATTTTTAAATAACATGCGGCTTATTTTAAAGATTGTAGTAACTGATAGAATCAGGTATTAAATTTCAACAAAGACGTTTTCGTTAACACAAAAATGGTCAGAAATACGCATGCATTTGAAACTATGATTTTTTTAAAACCATACACTTGACTGTTCTAATTTTAGAACATCGTAAGAAAAAGTTACTTATCTTCATTTCAAAATAAACGTTATTTTCCTTATCCTAAGCTTCGAGTCTATACTTATCCTAAGAAAGTGAATTAACGTACAATCAAGCAAAGTTCAACATACCCATTTTTAAGGAGTTTTTTTGCTTGCTTCAACGCAAAGCTTTACGATAGACAGCATACGCTAGATTTCACTGGAGGCCAAACTTTATGCCTGAGGGCTTAAAAACGAAAGTTTTGGGTTTTATCCCCGCAACAGACAGTTCAGATATTTCGTAAGTAGCTCTTGTTTTGCGCCGAAACTGAAAGATAAGAAGATAAAACAGTTAATATTCAACATATAAAGGATAAGTTTGCTTGCTTATAGCTAAGCACCAGCCTACAAAATGGGCTATCTGTGCTCTGCCCACAACGGATATCTAAACCCAGTTTTTAGCGTTATAAGCCCGTAGACGTTTGCTGCTGCTCCAATGGGAGGCTTGCAATCAATGACATAAACTTTAAATTATTTTCAACCACTTAAAAAAAAATATGTTGAGAACAAAATAAAAGTTTGTGTTTTTAATGTACTTTGTAAGAGTGACGAACAGACCACAGTACATATCATTGTGTTTATTGTATGTAATAAAGTAGAGTATAGAGTTGTCTTGTTACTAAAGGTAAATGTACTGTATCAGTCGATTGTATAGCTCACGGAAATCTCGATTTGTTATCACTTTACTTATTAAATTTTGTAGCTCGCTATTAGTATCTGTTCTCGACTATTGGTTATATATAAAAATTGATTTGCAGAACAACGTGTTTCAATTTAGGTCTCGAGTTCTTGTAAACGTTATCGACTTCATAAAGGATCAGCGCTAAGACTATCTCATTATTAGTTTATGTTTTAATTTTCAAATCTTACCAAACAACTTACAAAGTCTTCATCAAAGTTGTCCATAGTGACACAACGGCAAATTTGCGGGCTTACGAAACTAAGAATTGGAATAAAATGCCCGCTGTAAACATAGTATAGGTTGTATACACTGTGTAGTTTTACACTTGAAAGCATACAGAATTATTCGATGTTATTCAACTTTGTGATTCTTTGATCACGAGAAACAGTCCATACTTAGTTAACTTTAGAAATTACAATATATTGCGATTTTAGCCACATACATATATCTACAGACACATACGTATATATACATAATGCTGATTGATATCAGAGCTATTTTATTCAAGGAATAATTATTTTATAAACTTGTAATTTGATTAATGAAAATAAGCACATTTTAATGACCACGTATACCATGTGTTACAGCGGTACAGTCACGTGTAATGCGTTAATATAAGTGTTTTTAAGTAAGGTTGTTCTTTAATAAATTAGAAACGTGTGTAAATAAAAACTTGAATCTACGTGAACCTGTCAATAAATCAATGTTGACTAGCTAGCACTGAAATGTATGTGGTGTTTCATTAAGTGTTTTACACGTGTTGGTTATTTCAAAAGTATAAAGTAGTAGTGCACAACTGAATCCCTAGTTTACTGAAAATAAAAACATTAGGTAATGTATTTCTTTTTGTCTTTGCTCTTTCGTTGTAAAACATCACACCTGAACACATACATATATATGTGTATGTGTAATGAAATAAACAATATTTAAATCCAACGTAAAAGTTTGAAGTGTCTATTCTTTCAGACAGTAATCACAATTTGTTACACCGTTACTGAGTAAACTACTTCAAAAATATCTCATCAGAAAAAAAAAGAAAGCCTGGCAATAGCCAGGTGGGTTAAGGAGTTCGACTCCTAATTTGAGGGCCGTGAGTTCGAATCCACGTCGCACCAAACATGCTCGTCCTTACAGATGTGGGGGCGTTATAATATGACGGTCAATCCTACTGTTCGTTGGTAAAAGACTAGCCCAAGAGTTAGCGGTGAGTGGTGATGACTAGCTGTCTTTCCTCTAATCTTACACTGCTAAATTAGGGACGGCTAGTGCAAATAGAGCTCGTGTGGGTTTGCGCGAAATTAAAAATAAACAGAAAAAATAACATGTTATATAATTAAACTTATTTTGATGTAATGTGCGAAATATGGAGCATTGCTGGTGCACAGTAAGATAATTAAATCAAAACACATTATAGTATTTTATAATTTGTTACGTTATAGTTTCCTAATTTGTTTGTACGCTAATTTTTGACTGCAAGTAAAAATTAACTCCAGATAACAGGTACATGTTCACGTGTGCTCAATGTCTTCCGATAGAAGGGTGGATTCGTGAGAGGTTAAAAGAACATTATTATTTGGAAAAATTTCGTCCAGTCAAAACGGACCAGCGTAATTTCAAGAAAAGCAGCTCGGTGGAAAACATTTTCTTCTTTCACTTTAGTATCCACAACTCAGAGTAAAAGTTTGCCAACGTCAAATTATTTCAATTGAATTAGAAGTGTTGATAAACAACAATCGGAAAATGTTGAACTTATCGTAATGGATTGGGTGTGTGTGGTCTAGTGATTAGCGAATTGGAATGGATTTCGGAAGGTCCAAGGTTTGAGACCGCTATTTGGTTGAAAATATATTCTCAAGTAATTGGGTGATGCTAACTGGTTTTTCCTCTCTCTCTCTGAAGAGTAGTTTTAAATGAGTAGTAATTGTGGGGTATCTAACCTGGTTCCTTTGCACGTGTGTTGTTTAGATTATTTCTGGTTGTACACTTCTACCCCTAGAATGTTTCTAATATACTTAAAGTTTTTTATGGTGATCACAGTTAATTGTGCAAGTGTATTATTGTTTTGGATAGTTTAATTAGCCCCATTTTAAGCCTAAGAGATTCTTGTGCGATACGTGATGTTCTTATTACACTCATCTGTGAATCACCCTTATTTATGTGTGTGATAAAAGCACAGTTCTGTACGGTCTGAATAATAAAAAAAATATTCTTGTTTGCTTGTAACTTTTGCTAAAATATAGAAATCATAGACAACTTAACTGATATTCAAAACACATGTTTAAAAGCCACTTTTAGAGAACGTTTCTCGTTTATCAACAAATGAGTTTAAAACTCTCCTCTCGTGAAATTTCCGGTATGAAAAATGTTCATTGAAACAGAATTTAAATTTCAAGTGATTCCCGTAACGAATTTTCTAGTCTTTAGGGAGCTGAAGGTTGGAAAGTTGTTGATAACACTTGATATATGTGTTCCGAACAGTTTTTGCGTACAGCGATGAACACATTAACTGTTGTAAAAAAGCAGATGCAAAGAAAGCATACAGTGGCTCCATCCAGTAGTAAAACATATCATCATTATAATCTGACAATAGTCCAAAATCAACAAGTCGGTCATGTAAAGGTCTTTTTTTAATGATATATATATATATATCAACTAAAGTCCTTGTAAATAGTGTAGAAAATTTGAATTACCAAGACGTGAGCAACATTTATTCAAACTATGTTGCTTTTCTCGATCTCTTCAGTCTGTGTGTGAGTCGTGGAATCGAAACCCGGTATCTGATATGCTCGAGTGGTATTAAATATATAATGTGACGGCCAAACCAGCTATTTGTTAGTAAAAAATTATTCCAAGATTTGGCGGTGAGTGCTGTTGGCCAGAGACCAGGAAGGAAACCAACATGGTAACGTAATCCAAATTTGATGCCATCCATAAACTAGGTAACCATGAGTTCTATCAGAGATAATATCATTCATGATTCTCTCTGAGAATTCCAGTTGTTTATTATTACTAGGTTAGGTAATCAAATAAGTTACGAAACATACGAAAAAACTGTTTTTTAAAGGAAAATGTAAACCAGCACTTTCCATTTCTAAAATCTATCATTTATCGTTAGCTAAACCAAACAACATACAAAGACCTGTTTTACCTACGGCCTTCTCTATTTACATTAAAATTATTTTTATTGTAATATCTCTCCGGAAATCTCTAACGTCCGACCCCAAAGTAACCACTTCTTAATCCAGGTGTACAAAACATTCAAAAGTGTTTTCTTCCTTCCAGTATTTAGATTATCGTGCTTTAAGCCTAAAATCAATAATTTTTGAGATAAATGTTGCAGAAGACATTCCTCGTGTAACTTTGGTCACTTATAGTTATGTCACTATTTTTTTTAAAGATACAAAAGCCGTACTGAAAGGTATAAATCTGATCTACTCTGAGAATACGGTCCTTATTATGTACGGTTTGTACTGGAAATACCTCAGCCATTTATAAGCTTGAAGAACTTAAACATACGTATTTATGGCTTCATAAAGTGATCACGGTAGCTATTTTTCTTAATCTAAATGCACATATAGTGAGGTAACTATTATTGTTTTACCACATAAGCATTTTAATTCACACGTACGTTGCGTTTGTGTTTAATGCCAAAAACACTTAAATAATATCAATAATAAGTCGTGTATTAGATGTAAAAAAGACCGAGATGGTAGGTCGCTTTTGTTTTTGTTTTGAAATTTCCCTGTCGACCGGTTCAAACTTAAGGGGTGACATGCGTAGATATCTCATGTGCAGTTCGATATGAAAATTATAAACCAAACAAAAGTATTGTGTTTGAAAAGCTTAAAATGAACGGTTCATTGAATTTTATGGGTTCGAGTTCTGGAAATTTCATTATTGTGTTAGTATTGTTATTTAAAACGAATACAAGTGATCAGCGGTTAAAGATTTATAAAGTATAAATTTAGGGTTTGATCCTTACGATGGACATAGCGCAGGGAGTTTACTGCATTCGTCAGCGCTTGAAAACAAACATACAAAATAAATCTTTTGGAGGTATTCATTGATCTGTTACCTTTGAATGATTGTTTTTATATTTTCCATAGTAGTGAAATTTTAGTTAGATTCATAGATATTGTCTTTATACAGAAACCACTGATACCCACCATGGCTAGGTGGTTAAGGCGTTCATCTCGTAATCTGAAGGTTGCGGGTTCGAATTCCCGTCACACCAGACATGCTCGACCTTTCAGCTGTGGGGCGTTAAAAATGTGACGGTCAATACCACTATTCGTTTGTAAAAGAGTACCCCAAGAGTTGGCGGTAGGTGGTGAAGACTATCTGCCTTCTTTCTAGTCTGCTAAATTAGGGACGACTAGCACAGATAGCCCTCCTGTAGCTTTGCGTGAAATTCAAAAACAAACAAACAGAAAATACTGAACAAATAGTGGGCAAAATGCAATTGCAAAAATTAAAATTCTACACTTACCCCACCTAGATTTTTTTATTTTCTTTATACGATTTTCAGTTTAGTCCGGAGGCTGATGGGTCAACAGAGGTTAAACTCTCTCTCTTTAGCCAGGTGATGTGATGAAAGAAAATTCAAGACCAATCATTATGAATCTGAAAAAGACGTAACCTGATTTTCTCATGAATAAATAGTAGATATATCCAAAGAATGTCTGGATTATTTCGAAAACGAACCAGGATCACCTGATAACAAAGACCTGCTGCTCCATAGAAACAGTTTTATACCAGATTTTGAGGTGTTGTAATTCACAGTTGTTTTTGGGTACAGGTTAATAGCACATGTTAACTCGTGCCACATTCCCAGTGAAACAGTTTTAAATCAGTATTTGAGGCCCTGTAATTTACAGTTGTTTTAGATACAGTTTTATTTGGCAAGAAACACTTTTCAAGTATTGCTTCGATAAAGCTGTGATATATATTTCTTTCTGCAATGTAACGCTCTTATTTGCATCTTACAACCTATGAAGGCCTTATTAAAATAATTATTAAGTCTAGTGTGGCTAAAGCAGGTAAAAGTTACATATTTCTAGTACATTATCTACTAAAGTAGCTAACTTAACACCGTGGGTGTAAGAGGACTGAAACACCACGTACAAAGATAAATGCATAATAACAACTAAAACTAATAGTTTACATTTTTGATCTCAGGATATTTATTGATATTTGAGGGAAACCTATTCATTTGTTTAAACCTATATAAGAAATAGTGAAGTACATATTATTGTCTCCATATTAAAAATTAGATGATGCTATAGAAGTACTCGAACTAATACAAATATTAATAATTACTAAGGTATAAAGTGACCAGAAGGTCAAATTATAAAACCGGAGCACACATTTTCTCTAAGCCTTCTATAGAAAACTATAAACAATCAGTTATGTAAATAATGAATATCAACAGGTGTATGTGATATTATTTATAGCGGATTTCTTCGAAAAAACTTCTTGTTTGCAGAAGTTTGACGTCAAATTCAGAACAACCGTCATCCATGCTTACCCTTGAGTTACTTTAAATTAACGTTTCACAACTAGAAAGTCGAACGTTGGCTGTGAACAGTAGCTGTCATTTACATTCAACTGTGTCTTTGTGTTGGCGAGCGCAAAATCACGTGCTCGTTGATATATGCAGCAGTAACATAATGTGATAAGCTGCAGCCTGCCTTATAGCCAACTTTGGAACGCTGTTTTGTTTTCTGAGCCCAAAACTATACATTAAGCTATCTACATTCTGTATACCGCGGGTAATCGAACCACGAATTTATGTATTATAGATTCGTAAATTTACCTCTGACCCACCAGAGAACAACTTCAGAGAAAGCAGCAAAGGCTATAGTAAGTCAATTTAAATCGTCTGGTAATTTATGTACACGATTAAAGGAGAAAACCGTATTTGTTTATTTGCAGTTGTCCGAGACTCGATGTACTAAACACAATACAACAATGTTGGATAACTGATTACAAAATGGAAGCTTCAACGTTCGATAAAAATCTATCGGATCACAAAGACTAAGATCAAAAATCTGGACTGTCCCCAACCAAATGTGGATATTTGGTCTCAAACTGCCGTAAAATTAAATGTTTCCAATCTGACTCGTTAAACTATTTTCTTTGTCGTAGGAATGATTTATCTTTAAAATACTTTGGAATCTGATGTCATGAAGATTATCTCAAGTAATTCTTACTTGTCAAAACTGCTGAGAACTATAATGTCATCATGAAGCCACCTAGCGGAATTAATTTGTTCGAATCAAGCTTAAAATATTCGGTACTAAATTTCGGATGTGCTTTTATTTAAGTTTTTTTATTTTAAATCCTAAGTGGAGCGTTTGGATTACAACTCATTAATCGATATGTTCCAGTAAAACAGAGCTTTAAATAATCGTTGTTAATATTTCTTTATAAGTTTCGTATTACATATTTTTCCCTTCTACTTAACCTGTATATGAGTACAAAACATATTACTCAATATGATGCTGTTTATCTCACTTCCGATAAGCGTTTTAAAAACTAATTGGTGATTTGAAGGTGAAATAAGATATAATCTCCTATTTTCTATGAGAAGACACGTGGGGCACCTGAAGTAACAAGTGAAATTAACTGAGGTGGTAATGTTGATGGTAATTTGGTTTAATTATGATGAAGATTATATATGATTAAAAAGTAGACAACCAACAATATTATGGATCCGTAAAGAAAATAATTAGTCTAGAACAAAATGTGTTTAAAAAGTCAACATTGAACTGTATATTCGTTGAAACAAGTATGTTAAAAGTAGGATCGAACAGCCAGCATATAGGATGTTCTGTGTCTATATTGTACACTGGAAACATTGTAAAGATACATAGCAATACCAGCTGTTTGCCCCTGAACAAGAAAGGTCCACCTTTCGAAAGCGTTTGGGTTATAGGGTTCTTATTTCATTTCTATCATTTTCTTGAGCCTACGTGTTTTCGTTTTTTCAGTCATGAAATAACCACCAGTACAATAAACTAACCGCGTAAAGGAAAGTTTTACGTCCGTAATGCCCCTTTCTTAAGTTTACTTAGAACATGTGTAAACGTACGCTCTTTCTTTTTACAGTTTACGTTACGCCAGTAACGCCCCTTACAATAGTATGCAGCTAATAATCGTGTGAACTTCGTTTCTACGTTCGTAACGCCTCTTTCCGCAGTATACATATACCGTACTAATCGTGTGAACTTTTATATAGTTTGCATAGAACATACTAATAAACGCGTACGTTCTTTTCTTTACAGTTTACGCATAATATACTAAAAGTGAAAAGCTGCATCCGATACGTCAGTTCACGAACCACTTCACATGAAACAAATAAAAGACACTATCAATTAAACAAATTTTTCTGAATAGTTTAAATTCTGTGGACTTGTGCTTATAAAACAGTTATGGGTGGTAAGAATACAAGAATCGTACAGCACTTTATTATATGAGATTCAGTCTTACTTCTACGGACGATCTCTTGCTTAAACAAAGTTCCTTATAATTCAACTCACCGATCAAAGTGCTTTTCGACTGAAAATTTCATTAGTGTTTCAGGGTAAAGTTAACTGAAAGGGAGAGCACGTTTTGGTAGGACAAGGATTCGAACCCGCGACCTTCGGGTTGGAAGGTCAAGCGTACATTCAGGTTTCAACACCAAAACCAGTTTTGGTTTTCCCAATAACGACAATAAAACAGTTAACAGATGAATACCTGGCGAGTATACCAGGAATTAATAAATATTTTTTTTTATAAATATTAATAAAGCAGTAATAATTTGAACTGGGAAAAAGACCTAGTTTAAATAACAACAACACCAATAACAATATTTAAACAGTACATTTCAAAATCAACAGCGAGTGACAAACAGCACCAAATAACAAGATCTCTCAATCTTCGTGTGTTCTACATAGCAAAGCCACACCGAAGTATCGGCTTTGTTAACCGCTGGTAATCAAACCCCTGATTTGTAAATCTCTAGACTTTCCGCTGTCCCATCGGAGGACCCCGTCACACCAAGCATGCTCGCCCTTTCAGCCGTAGGAGCATTGAAATATGACGATCAATTCCACTATTCGTTGCTAAAACAGTATCCCAAGAGTTGGCGGTGGGTGGTGATGAGAAGCTGCATTCCCTCTTGTCTTACACTGCTAAATTATGGCCGGCTAGCCCAGATAGTACTCGAGTAGCTTTGTACTAAATTCAAAAACAAACACACAATAAAGTCAACATGTCTGCACCACGCAATCCGAAACGCAGCCATATTTGAAAATTTAATAATCGAAAAAACATAGAAAAGTCGAAAACTATGTAAGTCACTGATTGGTACCTGCAACAAAATACCTTACTACCAAATCTTAATTAATCAAAAACTCTAAATTTCGCTTTTTACCCCCACACACAAGCCCAAAATATATATTTTTGGGGTTGGATGTCCTTTGGCCCACCAAAATCCTTTAAAAGGTTTAAAATAATAAAAGGAGAAGGCGTCCACTAAGAAATAAAGTTTGTTTTGAATTTCGCGCAAAGCTACTCGAGGGCTATCTGTGCTAGCCGTCCCTAATTTAGCAGCGTAAGACTAAAGAAAAGGCAGCTAGTCATCACCACCTACCGCCAACTCTTGGGCTACTCTTTTACCAACGAATAGTATGATTGACTGTCACATTATAACGCCTCCACGGCTGGGAGAGCGAGCAAGTTAAGTACGACCGGGATTCGAACCCGCGACCCTCGGATTTCGAGTCGAACGCCTTAACCCACCTGGCCATGCCGGGTCATTAAGAAATAAAGGAATAGCGATCGATTGAAAAGTGTTTGTCAGAAGGAGGAACAATATGCAACAGTGGGACACTCAGCGGACATGTTTAATAATTTGACATTTAAATTTTTTTAATACGCACATCGGTTAACTTGTTGACCAATTGAGTTAAAGATGCTGTCTTGTTTATTTGTTTGCTTCCAAAATTTCGCACAGAACTAAGAGAACCTGTACACACCGCGGGAATCAAATCCCGAATTTTAACATTATATATAAGTTCCAAATCTTGCCGCTTGGGGACCAAAAATATTTTTAATAATCCACAGACATGAACTCTATATTAATGTTAAGTTTGTGTAAAGAGTATCCTGAGGAAATTGGCTTCTATAAATTGTAGCCCACGTGAATAACACAATACCGTTCTTTGAATTGTTAAATGAAAACCGCCGAGACTAGAAAAATACAAATAATAGTTATATGTGAGTTTATGTTTATTTGCTTAGCTTTTCCTTATTTCCACTGCAACAAAACTGTACATCATCATTGAATTAATGAAACTTACGTCCATCCAATCCGAAAATATGTTTTTATTTATTACCGTCGGGAAATAGCACGTTCAATAACAGTTTTTTTTTTGTGGGGGAGTAATGTGTATTATTACGAATCTTTTTAGTTTAAATTCAAAATCAACATGCATTTTTCTGCCATTCACTGCGTACTCCGATGTCGAAGGTTTGTTTGTTTTGAATTTCGCCCAAAGCTACTTGAGGGTTATCTGCGCTAGCCGTCTCTAATTAAGCAGTGTAAGACCGCCAACTGTTGGGCTATTCTTTTACCAACGAATAGTTGGTATACCGTTGAAATGGTATATTTTGTATGACAGGGGTTCGACCCCGCGACCGTCAGATTATAAGGGGAGTGCCTTAACCACCTGTCTGTGCCGGGCCGGACGTTGTAGGAATATTTCAAGAAGTTATACATATATCAGTGAATCGAGAAGGGAAAAGAAGTTATCTATTCCTATATAATTGACTGCAGGAACGCATGATTACGAATTTTCCGGTCTGTAACGTTCAGTTTAAATCTCACTTATTTGATAAACAATAATTATTTTAAGGTTTAAAACTAATATAGAACAATGAGCTTAGGCTCCATTGCAATGACTGTAGCTCATACAAAGAACACTTTTCTATTCAGAAATGGTAGAGTCAGAAACAGACACGACCGCCCCTTACAGTATAATAAAGGAAATATATTTAATAGAATAAAACTTTGTGTACTATTCAAGCCTAATTATCCGAGCAACCAGTCATATATGACAAAGAAATGAGGCAGGTGGCCACTGTCCACATATGATAGACACAAGGTGCCGAGGTTTCCGTCTCAAGTTTATTATTTGAGTAGACAATTGTTTGGAAACCCTAACTTCTCAACTTACGTAATAACGATGACTAGTTCTAAATAATTCATACAACAACAACAAAACTGACCTCGGCTGTAATAATACATTGTGATAGAAATTACAGTTCTATGTATCATTATGTGTTATTGTGTTACAGGAAATATAAATTTTAGAACAATACATATGTTGGTTTGGAATCAGAAAAAGGCTCTTCATCTGGTAAATGTTGGACAGTCAAGAAATTTCCTCGAGCAGACCACCAGGAGTTTTGAACGTCTGAGGGTTCGAAGGAGTCTTTTGTAATCGCACTAAATATAAATCAGTGTTGTGTTTCACATGTAATCTCTTGAATCGACACGTTTTATGGTTGGTTTTAGTTTTCACACCTAGCATTTGTTTGCGGTTAAGTACATACCTATACAACCAGCTGTTTGTGCCGTGACAACTATGGTACTCAAATCCAGGATTTTAGCGTTATACGCCCAAAGTTTCGTTGCTGTAACACTGAGGGCTTAAGACATATCAACCGTAATTTCATTTCAACAGAATATCTTCGCCGTTTATTTTTTCGCCAATCTTTCTTTGCTTCAGAAAACTGTCATCGGTTTATCAAAACGTTGTTCATCATCTTCCAAAATGTACTGAGATTTTATTTCGTTCACGGATGTAAACCGGAGGTTTTGGGTGTTAACAATTGGTTAAACATACTAGCAGATGTACCTGGGTGATGTACGGTGTTAAAAATTCATTAAATTTACTCTCAGGTGTGCTCGTGTGATGCACGGTGTTAATAATTCATTAAATATACTAGCAGGTGTACTCGTGTGATGCACGGTGTTAAAAATCCATTAAATATACTAGCAGATGTACTGGTGTGATGCACGGTGTTAACAATTCATTAAATTTACTAGTAGATGTACCGGTGTGATGATCCATTTAACCAAAGGTTTATTTCCTTTATCTAAGTCTGCTTCTTTATTTGGGTTTGTGAATGAGCAGATACTGTCAAAGTTGGTATGTTGGAATATATACAGAAATAATATCTCCTTTCACACTAATTTCACTGAGAGATAGATTTGATTTGTCTGTGATAGTTAACAGCTCTTTACTAACGAAACAATAAATCATCACATTTCCTTTATTACAAGATCATAGCAAGTTGTATAGTTATGTTTTACATTCCATGTAAAACGAAGAAGCAAATAGTCCAGTACTAAATTATATTGCGCTTAAATACTTAAGTTTCGAGTTTTCAACACCAGGGTGATGTTGTAAATAGCCGCTCACGGAAAACCTTGAAACACCAGATGTAAAAATATTCGTCTAATTTTATAGTAATGTTTTCACTCATTTGTTCACAAGCTTCTCTTGTTTACATTATGCGACATCATCAGTTGTTCACAAGCTTCTTTTGCTTACATTATGTGACATCATCAGTTGTTCACAAGCTTCTTTTGCTTACATTATGTGACATCATCAGTTGTTCACAAGCTTCTTTTGCTTACATTATGTGACATCATCAGTTGTTCACAAGCTTCTCTTGTTTATATTATGCGACATCATCAGTTGTTCACAAGCTTCTTTTGCTTACATTATGTGACATCATCAGTTGTTCACAAGCTTCTTTTGCTTACATTATGTGACATCATCAGTTGTTCACAAGCTTCTTTTGCTTACATTATGTAACATCATCAGTTGTTCACTAGCTTCTCTTGCTTACATTATGTGACATCATCAGTTGTTTACAAGCTTCTTTTGCTTACATTATGTAACATATCAGTTGTTCACAAGCTTCTCTTGCTTACATTATGTGACATCAGTTGTTCACAAGCTTCTCTTGCTTACATTATGTGACATCAGTTGTTCACAAGCTTCTCTTGCTTACATTATGTGACATCATCAGTTGTTCACAAGCTCCTCTTGCTTACATTATGTGACATCATCAGTTGTTCACAAGCTTCTCATGTATATTTAGATGTCTTATAATAAAACACAAACTGTTGTTAGGTGTTATAAGATGTTTATATCCCTTGTTAGGTGTTATTAAGTGACGAGATTTGAAAACGACATTTTTTAACTATTATAAATGTCATAATTAAAAAAAATATGAAAGTTTCAACTTTGAAAGTACATATGAATAACATTATTATTGTCCAATGGGTTAGATTATTTACGTGACATTTTAGTTTTTTTAATCAATGCGTAAACTGTGACTTAAAATATCTCACTATAATCGTTCCTTCTTGAAAGCATTGAAAAAAATATGTAAAATAAATCCATCAAATGAGTCGTAGGGTTTCAAAACGGAATCAATTGTAGAATTAATATTTTACCAATTATAAATATAAATAACAATTCTATTTTTGTCCTAAATATGTCAGTAATGATTAAAAGTACATAGGGTGTGTAACGAATGAGAAAATTGGAGAAGACCAATCAGTACCCCTAGTGGCCACATCCACTGACATTATTTTCTATTTATCCGTCACTAAGCTGTGAAATCCATGTATTTTAAAATATAGATAATTTCTTTTTGATACATATTTTTGATTAAATAATTACGGCGGGTTCAAAAGGAAGTACAGAACAAACACATATGTTATTTTAATATGATTGGAACAATATGTTTTTCACGCATTCCCCTCTCTCATTACAATAAAACTAAAAGTAAACAGTAATTTTCCATTATCAGTCCAAGTTGTCATAATACCACCCAAACGGATTGGCTTATTTCATATATCAGACAAAATCCAGGTGCTGAGGTAAAACTAAATCAGTAGCTGTTGACAGTCATTTCAGGGTTAGGAGATAAGTGCTTACGCGCACAAGGTCTCAAATTCTATTCATTTTGCTGTCTACAGCCACTTGTGAGAAGGGAGTCACTCTTAATATTTAAATGTCACTTAACGTAACATTAAACAAATCCCAAAACTCTACAGTGTAAACCTTCCAGCTTCCACCCTTTTAATTAACAAAATGGTGTCAAACACAATCAAAATTAATAGTTCTTGGACTCCCAACCTCCCTCTTCGGCTTCAAGAGTTGTTCGAAGTAAACCCCGAGCGAGCTGAGACAAGCCTAGTTACCTGAATATAGTCTTTTCGACTTAGCACACCGAACAAAACAATAACATGAAATTGTTTAACAAAATAAATTCTTGACAAAGGGAAATTACTTTGTGAAGAACTTAGAGGTCGTTAGCTACTCGAGGTTATTCTTGGCTTATAAGTAACTAACTATGAGCACTCGCACCACCATACAGTAGCGTTGTTTGTCAGTCAATCAGTCAGTAAACACATACGAAACGTCCAACGTCATGTCGTGACGTCAGTAAAGTGTGCGCATGTCATGAATCACGAGAAGAATATTGCACACTTTGAGCTACAACGGACCATTATATGAATTTAAGAAGGAAAAAATATATATATTTGCTACTCTGAATTTTGGCTTAACTGACTTTTGAAAGAGAACAGTCTTGAGGCCATGCAGAAATTTTATATGTACATGAAGTTGGTGAGATTCTGTGTGAAGAAATTCATGATAAACAAGTTGTGAGTCACCTATATTGTGTAATCTACATAAATAGCTTTAAGCAATTTGCAGATTATATGGAGTGTTTCTGTTTATTTCAATTTTTCTTATCATTAAACAATTTAGTGTAGAAATAAAAATAGAATAGAGAGGAATAGGGAATAGTGGAACAATTCGTAAATGCTTACATGCAAAATAATTTGTTTTTGAATTTCGCGCAAAGCTACACGAGGGCTACATGCGCTAGCCGTCCCTAATTTTGTAGTATAAGACTAGAAGAATGGCAGCTAGTCATCATCACCCTCCGCCAACTCTTGGGCTACTCTTTTGATAACGAATAGTAGGATTGACCGACACTTTATAACGCCCCTACGGCTGAAAAGGCGAACATGTTTGGTGTGACAAAGCTACGAACCCGCGACACTCGGATTACGAGTCGAGTGCCTCAACCCACCTGGTCAACCCAAGCCACAGGGTTTTGTAACAGGTTAGAATCCACGAACAACACACACGTGCACACAACTTGTGTGACTGCACACCAAGTACAGAGGAACTGTCTGAACAAAACTTTGAACTGCTTCCAATAAGATTATATCCAAAGCACACTCTTCTTTACAAAACAGACGTGTACGTGTATTTTAATGAGCAAATCTTCAAAACAACTTATATATGTCAGTCATACTCTAGCTTCTCTGTTACTAAAACAAAATTTACTCACTAAATACTCCATGTATATGGACAGTGACATTAAAACAGAACAGTATGGAAACACTTTGACCAAGACTGTAGTTGAACAAATATATATCCTAAAGACTAGTGCATTTTTCTGTGAAGCTAGAAACGTTTCTGAAGAAACGAGAACAAAGGCCAATCGGGATTCGAAATACCAACTTTGACAAACAGGTACTCTAACAACCAAAGTTACTGTCCCTTATATGTCCCCTGTTCTTAGTCTCCACTTCGTTGGAAAACTGTTTGGTTAAATTTAATGTATGCTGTACACCAAGTTAACTCAGTACAGAAGTTTACAGTTTTAACAGCCATGTTGGAACACTGTCTTTATTTTTGCATATAAAAGTTCTCAACAAGTGGGTTTCTCGACATCACTGACTGTCTTTATTTGTTTTTAGTAGCTCTGGACGAAAATGTCCCTTCCCTTTCTCATTTTAATAAGGTGTCATAGCACAGTCTTATTTCTTACATTACCATAAAATGTCTTAAATAGAAAATCTAAAAGCTCGAAAAATGGGATTGATCCTGGCATTACAACGCACACAGAACTGAAAAAGCGAGGATTTTCAAGCCCACGACCTGCAAGTCGTAAGCTCTAACAATTTATATCAAGCCTAGTTGTATAGTCATTAATACAATCGAGAAACATAATAACTGTTTCACTCAGAATGTGATGAACATTTCTCGAAAAATGTTAAGTCTGGTGAGGTTTAAACAGCATCTTTGAGGAAATAGCATAAAGTAAAAAGAAAATAATACATTTCTTGGAAACTGGGCTGTATTTATATGGTGGATGCTTGTGTTTGTGTGTATATCATATATATGTATATCACAAAAGAAAGGGGTTTCCCTCATACGATAGAAATAGAATAGTTTAATAAATACTTATTCAATGATGTTTGAATAACCGTTTTAGAAGAAAAAAGTTAGCACAAATTTATTAACAGAGAGAGAATAACATTATATTTTAAAAGTAGAGCCCATTTATTCTTACGGCCATATCAGGAATTTTAATATAAAAGTTCTCAAACATTAAGTAAAAATACTTGTCTAAAATTGTATTTCAAATTCAAATCTGTAATTTTAAGCACGATAAACATAGAAGTGAAAACAACAGTAAATGGATCGATTTTGAAAGATTTGTAAAAACCTGAACTTTGCTTTTCATAAATCTAATACTTTAATAACATTCATAAATAACTGTTATTTAAAAAAGAATGTGTTATTTCTTTATTTTAGTTACTAAATTTGTAATAAAGTTTTGAATAGCCTGTTTAAAAACAGAACAGAAAAGTATTATTTTATAATAGATGTTAAACATAAAATATGTGATGATTTATCTTTATTTTACCTTATTCATAAAAGTGTTGAACAAAATACTTCTCCTTTGAAATCGTTATAACCTACAGCCAATTTTAAATACAGCAAACCTACTGGACTAATCTGTTTAATCCTTTAAAACTAGATAGCTTACTTATGTTTATAGTAACAATGAATTTAAGGACAGATTTTAAAATAATATAGTAAGTAAGAAGTAATAGAAGATGATTAAAATTCATTTTCAAAAAACTAATAATTTTAGAAATTTAATAAAGGCAGATAAATGTGAGATTTTAAAAATATAGAAATAATATTTATAATTAATAAGTGAAAACGTTTTTCCATCCTGTTTCTTTTTTGAGTGGAAATTATTCGTTCTTAAATGCATTAAAACTCAATTAAGAACCTTAGATTTATCAAGATATAAAATAAACATGTTCTTTAATAGCTTTAAAAATAAAATAGACAGTTTGAGATAGATTTATTATTACATCTAATGATAAAGCTGAATGTAATTTTGGCTTTATATGTAAAACTTAATTGATGAAGTCAATACTTCAAGTACTTTGCAGAAAAATGTTTTAAAAATGCTATTATTATTAATATAAATAAAGACGTTAAAAACTGTTGTAATTTGCTATTTCAATATGTAATCCCTAAACTGTAAATCCTGTAAAAAATAGATTTATTACTAATTCTTTAGAGACTGTCAACAATTTCTTTACCTGCTTGATTTGGCTTGTTTTGAATTTCGCTCAAAGCTCCAAAAGGGCTATCTGTACTAGCCGTCTCTAATGTAGCAGTGTAAGACTAGAGGGAAGGCAGCTAGTCATCACCACCCACCGCCTACTCTTGGGCTACTCTTTTACCAACAAATAATGGGTTTGACAATCACATTATGGTTCTCCCACGGCTGAAAGAGCGAGCATGTTTGGTGTGACGACGCTTCAAACCCGCAACTCTCGGATTACGAATCGTGTGCCTGAACCACCAGGCCATGTGGGGGCCCCTTACCTGCCTCAGTATTGCCAGGTGGTTAAGGTACTCCACTCATAATCTAAGGGTTGAGAAGTAGAAATAGAGTGGGAGGAATAATTACTCTCGTCAGATTTGTTTCAAAGTAACTGAACCATACTGTGTGGAATTTGACACAAAAAAAAGACAATTATTTAAACACCTGGTTACAACTATAATAACCAACAGTGTAATGAACATTTGCATATACGTTTGACTTTTTTTATATATTATTTTAAAATAAGTGTACTGTGTCCTGTTTATTTATTGTTATTAAAATATTGTTTGAAAATCACAGACATCTCTTTTAAAGAATCCAGTACATATCTAAAACTGGCATTGAGCATTATGAGTGACACCAAAGATAAGCCACATTAACAACACTCCACAAGCATGTTGTAGGATTTTTGTTTAACTCTTTGCTTTTCTTCAAAAATTTTCGCACAGCTACGTAGACTACAACAGTGTAGACAACTAATGAACAGCGTCCACCACTCTTGAGCTACTCTAATCGAATGATGGAATTTTATCATTACTCCTATAATGCATCTACAAATCGAAATTGGGCAATAGCACTTAAACCCACATATTCACAGACTGGCATGATAGTTATTCAGTCACTCCCGACATTGTTGTACTTCAAGCAATAATTAAGGGTATACTAAAAAACTGTAATATCAGCAGAATATGTTACTTGTTAAACAAAGCACCTGTACTAGTTCAGCGTTAAGCCTAAACAAAGCCACCTGTTCAGCGCTAAGCCTAAACAAAGCCATATGTTCAGCGTTATGCCTAAACAAAGCCACCTGTACTAGTTCAGCGTTAAGCCTGCAACTTAAAACGCTAGAAATCGTGGTTTGATGTCTTCGGTAGGCGAGTAGAGATGGCTCACTACGTATATTTATGGTCAACAACGAAAACAAAATAATTATTCAAGGAGAATGAATGATTTATCAAAATAATTTAAAGGCAATCTAGGAACTAAAAATAGTTACAAAATAAAGCATGAAAACAAAAAAGATAAAATAATTATAATGAGACAAAACACTATTAACACAAACCATTACAAACAATAATAAAATAGCTAGAAATTAGAGAAACAGACATTTCTCTGGTGAAAATGGAAAGCTTTGTATTAATGTAGTACGTGGTAAACAATTAATATTTTCCTTGTAGAGAATTAATTACAAATCGAAAATCAGTTATTCTGAAATCAAGATAAATCACATGAATTATTTCGACTGGCAATCCAACAGACTTCTTCCATCTTTAGTTCCAAATCCAGTTTCGATACATAAGAGAATTGTGTTATTAATAAAACGGCCAGTATTGCTGAAATGTCGAACAACAACGAGTTTTTTTTTTCCGTTCATAGAAGATTAATGGTTTTTGAAACGATCTCTAACAATTGGTCGAGTTTGTTCAACGGACTGGTGGTTTCAGTTTTCACAGTGTATTAGATAAGTAATATTGCCTATTGTGCTGGTGATATCTTTAGTACTTTTTACAGTGCGTTTGATTGTGTTAGTCGGATACAGTACTGATAGTTGTTATGAGCTTGTAAGTCTGACACTGGTTTTTATTAAAAGAGTGACACAATGTAATCAACTTTAGGATGAACCAGGATATCTGTGAAGTTTCTATAAAGCTAAAGGAAAAACAACAGGAATTTCCGAGACAATTTGTTTCAGATATTCATTACATTCGAGTAAATGGGTTTGTTTAGTTATAGTGTTTTCTTTAGAAATCGCAAAGTACTATGGCTTAAGATGGCAGATGACAACTAAGGATCTTTTAGTTAATTATTACGCAAGAGGTATGTTTTTGCCAATTAATGTTGGGCTGCAATAACCTGTCTGTCAGTTTTAGAATCTTTATATTATGACTTCTTTTAATCTGTACGTATAATTACTTTTTTGTATGATATTTCTTTATGACCAAGACGAAACTATAAGTAATATCCTATTAAATACGAACATGTTTCACAACGCTACTCTGAACAAGTAAAGAGTGTTTGTTTTAGAACATTTGCGCAAAAGTACACATAAAGCCACTCTAAAAGGTCATAAAAACTGGTTAAACAAGAAATTATGAAATAAAAAAACTATGTGAAGGAAGGTTGACTGAAACTTTAATACTAAATAGAAAAGATTTCTTCAAATACATCAAGAGTAAGCAATATATTAGGATGAGAGAAGAGCTTTTGAAAATGACATTAAAAGATTTTCGGGATGGTTGGATTATTGAATTGTAGTTTTAATGCAAATTGTATCAAATAAAGGAATGTTCAATGAATTGTACAAATTTGCTGATGACATTAAGGTTACTGACTGTGAGGAATATACCACTGCCTTAAAAATGATCTGGATTATTTGGTAATTCGGATAAATAAAGAGCAGATGGCTTTTAATCATAATGAATGCAAGGTAATGTACATGGGGTATCACAGTTTGAATTATGAGTATAATTGTGATGGGAATTATTTTAACAGTGTGATGGAAGAAAAACTAGCTTGTTTTTCGGTTTGTTTGTTTTGAATTTCTCACAAAGCTACACGAGGGCTATCTGCGCTAGCCGTCCCTAATTTAGCAGTGTAAGACTAGAGGGAAGACAGTTAGTGATCACCACCCATCGCTAACTCTTGGGCTACTCTTTTACCAACGAATAGTGGAATTGACCCTCAGGTTATAACGCCTAAAAACTGAAAGGGCGAGCATCTTTGGTGCAACGGGGATTCGAAGCAGTGACACTCGGATTACGAGTCGAGTGCCTTAACCACAAGGCCATACCGGACCCTGAGCTTTTTCATTGATCAGTCTCTTGAGCTATACATGCAATATCCTTTTGCTTGTCTCGTGCAGAATGTATTATATGTTTTATCTACAGCAACACTAAATATAGGCCTAATGAGGTTACAGTTATTTTATGTTATTGGTTACTCCATGTTAGAGTACTGTGTTACTTGTTGGGCTCCTGACCTCAAGTTTTAAATAGGGTTCAGAGGAAAGCTATTATGATGATAGCTGGGGTAGAACTTGTTTTCTTTTGAAAGAAAAGGCCCGGCATGGCCAGGTGGTTAAGGCTCTCGACTCGTAATCCGTCAAACCAAACATGGTCGTCCTGTGAGCCGTGGGAGCGTTATAATGATGGTTAATCCCACTATTCGTTGGTAAAAGTAGTTGGCGGTGGGTGGTGATGACTAGCTGCCTTTCCTCTAGTCTTAAATGGCAAAATTAGGGACTGCTTGTGCAGATAGCCCTCGTGTAGCTTCGCGCGAAATTCAAAACAAACCAATCATTTGAAAAGTAAAAAAGAGTTAAGGGGATTTGGTTGAGGTGATTAAGATTGTTGAGGAAACTGAGAGTGTTTATCCATATATAATAGTGAAAAAATGAGGGCAGGTGACGCAAATATAAATTTAAATGTTGGCAAAGAAGAAGTCATATTCAGTTAAGACAGCTTTATTTTTCAACAAGTGGTTGGTCTTTGGAATGTGTTGCCTTTGGATGTGGTGTATGTAGTAAATTTAGGAGTACTTGATGGAAAGCTTGCTAAGTATTTGAATGGTAAAGAATAGCTACGAGTTGTGTTTTTTATCTTTAAGTTTTAGTATATTTTAGTGGCTAGGACAGGCCAGATGAGACAAAAAAATCCATTGTTGTCCTTTAATATTGTTATATATATATATATATATACATACAGATGGCTAACTATGCGTTTGTATGTAATTATGTATGGGGCCAGGATGTTATATTAAACCAGTTTTGAATATGCCATTCAGAAAGTCAACTTGCAATCATTACAGATACTATGTCGCAATAGAAAAAGGTGTATCAAAGCCACAGTTTAATACTGCTTAGCCTAACATTAATAGTATAATGTTACTGGAAAGGTGTAGGTGCTCGGAACGGTACGTAACAGCCATTTTCGACATAGAATATTCATATAATTCGAGCATAAATATGTGTTCACGAGTTTTAAAAACCATTTCCTGACCGTACGAGTCCTTACAGGAGCCACTGAGAGTTTGTAAAACAAGGACTTTGAGTTTTTTATGGCTACAAATTATATATTTCAATTTTTTTTATTTCAAACAAATAAACATTATAAACAGCTGAAAGAGTCGTAAAATAAACGCAGCTCAGTGTCAATGTTTCTTTTTTTTTATAATCTGCGATTGTTACACTTGCAGAGCGACTTAGACTAAGACACCACTTCCCCAGGGGCCGTCTTACCACACACCAGCGACACATGTTTCCATCATATGTTTCAACGACGTAATCGCGTTCGTCTGTCTCCGAACCTTCTGCCGAGAGCATTTAAATTACGATTTAAGTGACGTCGTAGTTCCTAAATGCAGCAGTTGTTACATTTTGAGTTAGATAAGAGCCATTTTGGAAGCTGTTTTATCCAACCGTCAAAACGTCTCTCGTACCATGAGAAGCGCAATTGTTTTCAATACTTAAAATATCCTGTATTTGTTTTAAACAGCGATAACATTTATAGTTCCAATGTTACCGGCCCAGCATGGCCAGGTGGTTAAGATACTTGACTCGTAATCCGAGAGTCGCGGGTTCGAATTCCCCTAACACCAAACATGCTCGCCCTATCAGCCGTAGGGACGCTATAATATATCGGTCGATCCCATTATTCATTGGTAAAAGAGTAGCCCAAAGTTAGTGGTAGGTGGTGATGACTAGCTGCCTTCCCTCTTGTCTTACATTGCTTCGTTAGGGAAGGCTAGCGGAGATAGCCCTCGTGTAGCTTTACGCGAAATTCAAACCAAACCAAATCAAACCCGTGTTACTCAATCTTACCCTAACGTACCCAATCCTCTGTGTACATAGCTATTTGTGAGTAAGGGTACGTATTTATACATACAGATAGATACGTACGTCTGAAAAAATGTATGCATATAGGTAGGTATATATATGTTTGAATAATTATTTCTGTATTTTATTTGATAGGTATAACGTAAAGGCATGTAGACTTTTTACAGAAGTAATCAATGTAGTGTATTCAATCATTACGTTGACACAGTTGAAGTATTTGATTGAAAGATTACAGACAAAAACTACAGTGAACTGAACAAACTATCAGGAGACCAGAAATAAGAACTAGTTTCTGCATTCCTTTAATCTAGTTTTAAGTTCTCTTCCAGTAATTTCTCCACTCTTTCGTGTTTTTCTATCACTAACTATGAAACTGATACACGCGGCAGTTTGTTCTTTTAATACACGTTTTCAGTAGGTTATTGAATATATTTAAAGCTTTTAGCGTGTTTCGTTCCATTATTGTCGTTTTAATTTTCTATTTCAAAGTAAAAACAACAACAACAAACAGTAATGATTATCTAACACCGCTTCAGAGTTCTGTTATTAAAATCTTAATTTTGAAAATCAAATCTTCTGTAATAAAGCAGGCTAACAATCACCGGAAGTTAATGAAGTGTCATCCAATCACAGTTTCTTTGTAAACCTCTCAATACCAAGGAATCATCACATATTTTCTCAATCGCGAACATAATAAGATTCTAAAGTATTTTGGTCTGCATTCTTCAGACAACGAGATTCTCGGCTAACTCTATTACATTTAGCACAGTTAGCGGAAAAGAAGTTTTGTCGTAAGATGTTCCGTTTCGTTGAATCAATTAATTATTCCTGTTTTATGTGTTATTGTTTTTTTTTAATTCTTAACTGCAGGTTTCATTCACGTATTTGAAACTTTCTCTGTACATATATATACATATCAATAAATACTAACAGATATAATCTGCAGTGTTGCAGGGTATAAAAATAGCTAAAAATTATAGAAAAACTTTTGTGCTGCCATCTTCTGGAAGTTACTATCTGATTTAATTTAATTTGAGCACAGGAATGATGAATTACTTGAGGTTTTTCTCTCCAGTTGGCCTCATTAATCATCTGATTAACAGGAGTCTCTTGACGGCGTTTGCATTTCTATGAGCTCTATTTCACGATACTGTAGCAATTTTAATTACTGCTGGATATATTATCGCTTCAAGTTGGAAGGGAAGTGAGAGACGGCTGGTCCTTTAAGGGCACAAAAGAGAGGAGGAAACAAAACAAAGTTCAGAAAGCACGATGAAAAGCTATCGACGCTTGTTGTGCTTTTTATCTGGGATCTACTTTTCAAACCGTAATGAAACAGAAAATAATCTGATATTAATATTACTTAACGGACCGATAACGCATCTATATTATCATTACAGACGCCGCCTGTAATATAGGAGTCACGACAGATGTAACCTTACAATAATCATATACACCAGATAAACTTTCTCAGGGTCCTCCAAATTTTTTTTGTTTTAAGAATAAATAAAACTAAAATTAAGAGTAACAATAATTTTATTTCTCGTATGTCATGCTGTATTGTAGCCTACAGAATGTATAATTATCCACGTGATTCATGGCATGTCCATGTTTTGCTGTCGCCCCGACAGCAAAAATTGCAGTATTAAACGTTCCTTGTGTGACGTCATTTTAGTGCCTACTGACTAACTAACAGACGACACACTACTGTATACTTGTACGAATAGTTAACTGGGTGATCTTTCGAGGAAATAAACTTCACTAGCTGAAACTTCCTGTTTATCAATTGCCTACTCTTATGACATGCAAGATAATTTCAATAATGTATCGCATTTCGAAATTCAATTATTCACATTATTTATCAAAATAAAATACGTAGTTTGACGTATGGTTCGATATTTAGGGTCGTATGGTAATGTTTATAGGTTCATGTCTGTTGGGTCTTCCTTAACACAAGTATTAACTACAAGAGATTCACTTGTTTCACGTTTGGCGTCAATCTCGTCTAGGAGCAATAACAGCTCAGCCACGAAGCGGTATAGGCCACAAAAGCTCACAGAACTACGAGTGCTGAAGCGCGTAGTGCTTTAAAATCGTCTTTCCACAGTTGCAACATTCACTTCCAAGTTACGAACTACCTCTGAAAGCAAAGTCAACACAAGAACTGTAAGTCGGGAGCTTCAAGAAATCGGTTTCCAAGCAGCCACACACAAGCCTAAGATCACCATGCGCATTGCCAAGCATCAGCTGGAGTGGTGTAAAGCACACCGCCATTGGACTCCGGAGCAGTGGAAATGCGTTGATTCACTCTGGAGTGATGAATCATGCTTCACTATCTGGCAGTCTGACGGATGAATCTGGGTTTGGCGGATACCAGGAAAACGCTACTTACCTGAATGCAAAGTGCCAATTGTTAAGTTTTGTAGAGGAGGAGAAAATGGTCTGGGGCTGTTTATTATGGTTTGGGCTCGGCTCTTTAGTTCCAATGAAGGGAAATTTTAATGATACAGCACACGTTAACATTCTAGAAAATTGTGTGCTTCCAACTTTGTGGCAACAGTGTGGGGAAGGCCTTTTTTTGTTTCAGTATGACATTGCCCCCGTGCACAAAGCGAGATCCATAAATAAATGGTGTGCCAAGGTTCGTGCGAAAGAACTTGACTGGCCTGCACAGAGTTCTGACCTCAACCTAATCAAACACCTATAGGATGAAACAAAACGCAGACTGCGAGCCAGGCCTTCTCGCCCGACATCAGTGCCAGACCTCACTAATGCTCTTGTGGCTGAATAGGAGCGAACCTCCGCAGCCATGTTCCAAAATCTAGCGTTTGTTTGTTTTTAATTTCGCGCAAAGCTACACGAGTATATCTGCGCTAGCCGTCTCTAATTTTACACTGTAAAACTAGAGAAAAGGAAGCTAGTTATCACCACCCACCTTGGTCTACTCTTTTACTAACAAATAGTGGGATTAGCCGTCACATCATAACGCCCACACGGCTGAAAGGGCGGGCATGTTTGGTTAGTTTGGTTTTGGAATTTCGCACAAAGCTACTCGAGGGCTATCTGTGCTAGCCGTCCCTAATTTAACAGTGTAAGACTGGAGGGCAAGAAGCTAGTCATCACCACCCACCGCCAACTCTTGGGCTACTTTTTTTACCAACGAATAGTGAGATTGATCGTAACATTATAACTCCCCCACGGCTGGGAAGGCGAGCATGTTTGGCGCAACGCGGGCGCGAACCCGCGACCCTCGGATTACTAGTTGCACGGCTTACGCGCTTGGCCATGCCAGGCCTCAGGCATGTTTGGTGTGACGGGGATTCCAATCCTCGACCCTCAGATTACGAGTCGAGTGCCTTAACCGCCTAGTCATACAGGACCAAAATTCTTTTGAAAAGCCTTCCCAGAAGAGTGGAGGCTGTTATAGCAGCAAAGGGGGATCAACTCCATATTAATGCCCATGGTTTTGAAATGATATGTTCAACAAGTACATATGGGTGTGATGGCCGGATGTGCACATACGTTTGGTCTATTTATATACGATGGATCATCTACAGTGAATGTCATGTCACTTGTACAGAACACTCGATGTTTACTATTCTTTATATATATTGTACATATACAGTCATGTGAAAAAGTTAGAACACCCCATGAAATCCTGTGTATTTGTGTAAACTTTTTCGATGTATAGAGATTTAATCTCAATTCCAACAATACTGAGAAATTACAAGAATATAACTAAACAATTAAAACTGAAGAAAAGACTTTTCAAGATCTTCTGTAAATGTAATTCTACAAAAATGCATATTCTAACTGAGGAAAAAGTTAGGACACCCTACACCCTAATAGCTTGTGTTACCCCCTTTGACTGAAATAACTGCAGCGAGACGCTTCTTGTAGCCATCTACCAGTCTCTGACTTCTGTCTGAAGAAAGTTTGCCTCACTCCTCAATGCAAAATTTTCTCAGTTGTGAGATGTTTGAGGGGTTTCTTGCATGTACAGCCCATTTCAAGTCACCCCACTACATCTCAATGGGATTAAGATCTGGGCTTTGACTCAGCCATTCCAGGACTCCCCATCTCTTAGTTTTCAGCCAGTCCTTGGTGGATTTACTGGTATGTTTTGGGTCATTGTCGTGTTACATAGTCCAGTTCCGCTTCAGTTTTAATTTTCTTACAGATGGACTCATATGATCCTCACGCACCCTCTGATACACAATAAAATTCATGGTGGATTCTATGATTATGAGCTGTCCAGGTCCTGCTGCAGCAAAGCAGTCCCAAACCATGACACTTCCACCTCCATGCTTCACAGTTCGTATGAGGTTCTTTTCCAGGAATGCTGTATTTGGTTTACGCCAAACATGTCCTCTGTTTTTATGTCCAAATAATCCAATTTTGGACTCACCTGTCCAAAGAACATTATTCCAGAAGTCCTGGTTTTTGTCTACATTCTCTCTGGCAAACTTCAGTCTAGCCTTGATGTTTCTCTTAGATAGCAAAGATTTCCTCCTTGCACAACTCCCATGCAAGTTAAACTTGTGCAGTCTCTTTCTTATTGTAGAGGCATGCACTTTTACATCAACAGTAGCCAGAGCCTGCAGTTGGTCCCGTGATGACATGTTAGGGTGTTTGGAGACCTCTTTCAGCATTTTGCAGTCTGCTCTCGGGGTGAACTTGCTTAGATGACCAGACCTGAGCATGTTGGCAGTTGTTTTGAAGGTCCTCCACTTGTTGACTAGTTTTCGGACAGTGGAATGGCTGATTTTAAAATCTTTTGGGATCTTTCTAAATCTCTTACCAGACTCATAAGCCGCTACAATTTTCTTTCTGAAGGCTTCAGACAGCTCTTTTGCTCTCACTATGGTGCTCACTCTCACTTCAATAGTTAGGAGCACACCAAATTAAATGTCTGAGGTTTAAATAGGGCAAGTCTCATTCAAAATGCTGAGTAACGATCTTCTAATCATGTGCACCTGGTGTGATACACCTGTGTGTGAGTTGAGCTATTTTAAGTGGGAATAAATGTGGGTGTGTCCTAACTTTTTCCTCAGTTAGAATATGCATTTTTGTAGAATTACATTTACAGAAGATCTTGAAAAGTCTTTTCTTCAGTTTTAATTGTTTAGTTATATTCCTATAATTTCTCAGTATTGTTAAAATTGAGATTAAATATCTATATATCCACAAATGTTACAAAAGTACACAGGCTTTCATAGGGTGTCCTAAATTTTTCACATGACGGTATATATATATATATGATGGAGCATCTACAGTGAATGTCACTTATAGAAAACTTTCTAAGTTTTTTTTTTTCACAAACACCATAGGCCACTTAAAGAAAACGTTCTACGTTCACTGTTTTTTTTATACAGATGTTTAAAAATGCTGTTTATAGAGAAGTTTTGAGCTCACCGTTGTCTACATATGCGGTGTAGAGTTTGTTTTCATTATCCATTATACAGTCATGTTCAGTTGTCTCTGCCAAATGAACTTCATGGACAACTAATTTCTTCATCGTTTGTAATTGTTTCCAGTGAATGACTTTTGTTTGCCTGTTCTGGATCTTCTGCATTCTCTACAGTGGTTGAGTTCTGCAGAGATTTATTGCAGGTTTTGTACTTTATCAATAGATGTGGTGTTTGTCCCGCACCCTCTGTTCTAACTCGCACACCTTTTATAATACATGCCCCCCAGTGGCTCAGCGGTATGTTTGCGGACTTACATGCTAAAATCCGGGTTTCGATACCCGTGGTGGGCAGAGCACAGATAGCCCATTGTGTAGCTTTCTCCTTAATTCAAAACAACAACAACAACATTTATAATACATAATAACTCTTTTTAACACAGTTCCTGTCTCTGGTGTAATCGTTCTTGATAAAGTGCATAAGTTTTAACAGTTAACAAAAAAAAAAAAAAAAAAGCTTCAGTGACTACACTCAATCAAAACTATTCTTGTAGAAACTGTCTCATGTCTCGGATATAGAGAACCCCTCAGAAAATAGTGTATGTCGAAATTATTGAATTATGTTTCTGCCCCGACAAGGCCAGATGGATAAAGGCACTCGACTCGTAATCCGAGAGTCGCGGGTTCGAATCTCCGTCACATCAAACGTGCTCGCTCTTTCAACTGTGAGGACGTTATAATGTGACAGCCAGTCCCAGTATTCATTGGTAAAAGAGAAGCCCAAGAGTTGACGGTGGGTGGTGATGAGTAGTTGCCTTCTATCTAGTCTTACACTGCTAAATTAGAGACGGCTAGCGCAGATAGCCCTCGTGTAGCTTTGCGCGAAATTTAGGAACAAACAAACAAAATCACTTTTCTTGTGCTTATGAAATGTGTGCTCGATTATTCATTTTAATAGTGAAATAAAAACACATACAAAGCCAAAAAAACAATTAAATATCTAGATATCAGGTTGAGTTTCAATTTAATTATTATGAAACGTTATTTCTTTCAGTATGTATATATGTACACACACACACTTATGTAAGTAATAAGGAATTAGTTTTATTTTTATAGTTTCGTGATTTGTATTGCAAACGAAGTATAAATACACCTGTTTATGCCGGTAATAAATGAGAAATTTAATTATACCAGCTGCATTTCGTCTGTTTATTTGTTGGGGTTATTACTCTAGCGTCGTAAATGGTAGTTTAATTAAGGCCTAGAAACTGTATCGCTCTCGTCTGATGACGTACATAGTTTGATCAAACACCGAACGAAAACACCAGACCTTAGTATAGATGGAAATTCGCTTGTTGTCACGTGATATAGTAGATTTAACGTGCGAAAGGCATAGCACAGACATAAATAAACTTCACTTTTTATGATTAGTTCGATGTGGATAATAACTAAATCGTTGCAATTTGCGTGAATCACTTTAGTATGCTGAAAGTTGCGTACGCTGTTTAACTGAGGGTAATTCTATACGTAGGCCTAAAATTGGATTGCTATCATACAGTACTAAGGCGTGGTTAGAGGTCGTTCACTTTATAGCCCTGGTGATAAAGCCATAAAAAAATAAAATAAAACTTACTAGGATTTCAAAGTAAAGAAAACAAAAACGTACCCAGAAACTATGAACCTAGCGAAGCAAAAATACGAACTGTCATGATCTTATTAAAGGAGTTTTGACAGTGAATTCTGTTTTTAATTTAGAATTTATAGTTGCACAGGTATGATTTTTTCTCATATTTATCTCTTCCTAACTGAATGTTTTCGCATATTGTGCATCACATATTGATAACTATTTGAAAACTTGCGTATATTTCATTCAACATCAAAAAGTAAAGTTGAATATTTTAATAAAATACGAAAGTGGTTATAGGAGGTTCTCGTCGTATGACTGTTTAAGTAACAGTGAATTTCCATCTGCTTAGAACATTGCGTTACAGAACTGTTTCCTGCGAGGAGCTTTTCTTCTTTGTAAAAACATTTCGAAGGTAACTGTTAGGAAAACAATGAGTAAAACTAACAGAGCATGCGTACTGTATTATTTTGTAATTGCTAAGCTCTGCGTAGCTTTTTCTACGAGTAACTCAGTAAGTGGGATCTAATTGACGGTTGGAACCGCGGCGTTTCGGATTTGCACGAGTTCTTGAGAAGACCGCTAATTCACACCTTTGTTATAGTTTTTTGAGGAATCACTTAAGTAGTATTATTTGCATATTAATCAAATGGTAATTAATACAAGTTCATTCTCGTTACCATATAATATAAAACTCAGGTAGCTAGTTTACATCTTATGTGTATTCAATTCTGTATTATTATTTTTTCCTGCTGTTTTACAAGTTTCAGAAACACATATTTAGGAAGAGGTTTGGTATGAAACTGTCGACAAATTACGCGAGAGTTCCTTTTACTTTCATTAATATCTTTGTTTTATTGTTACGGAAAAGCTCGCGTTGTAGAAAGTTCTTATTTTGATAAACACAGAAACTCCCTATCATTACGATAGATAATTTACAAGGAAATAAAAGCTACTCGAGATAAGGTGAATGTATGAAATTTACATTCAACCTGCTCTTTTCCTTGCCCCTATAACTTTTTATATTTTTGCGTGTTTCCAACATTCAAGAATAGCTCGTAGAGTTTAGGAACTGTGTTGAAAATTTCCTGAGTGATTTAGTTCCTAGCTTTAGTAATGATAAAAGATCGAACAATACTCGAAGTTAGTTAAGCCTAACCAAAGTCGTATGGTTTGTACCTTTACACGGGTCATGATCAACATAACTGAATGTTCTTTTTCTTCAAACGACTATACATTATAACTTTTGTACAAACCTAATTTATTCTGATAAACTTAAAGGAAGGCAGTTATTTAATAACACCAACTGTCAAATGTTGGGCAACTCTCACTGAACAGTGGAATTTCAGTCCAATGTTTATGGTGAGTCCATGGCTTCAAAGTATGGAGTGCGTTTTATACAGTAACGGGATGCAAGCCCGGAATTCTCTAATTCATAATCACACACCTACAAAGTCACGCATTCTCACGGATAGTTTGAACAATGGCGACAGTTAAATTAGTTAAGCCTAATCAAAGTATTTCCACATTGGTCTTGACCAATATAACTGAACATTATTATACTTCAAAAAGTTATAGGCCCGGAATGGCCAAGCGCGTTAAGGCGTGCGACTCGTAATCTAAGGGTCACGGGTTCGCATCCCCGTCGCGCCAAATATGCTCGCCCTCCCAGTTGTGGGGTGTTATAATGTGACGGTCAATCCCACTATTCGTTGGTAAAAGAGTAGCCCAAGAGTTGGCGGCGGGTGATAATGACTAGCTGCTTTCCGTCTAGTCTTACACTGCTAAATTAGGGACGGCTGGCACAGATAGCCCTCGAGTAGCTTTGTGCGAAATTCCAAAAAACAAACAATCAAAAAGTTACAACTAAAAAATCAGGAAACAGTCTTTCATTTGTCAATCTTACAACGGAGCTTTCTGCAATGGAAACAACGCCTTAAGGCTACTATCAAGACACATGGACGTCAGTCAGTGTATTGCTACATGGCAATACGGGCTGTAACGACGTAGTTGAACTCCTCCGCAAAATTTCCACTTAGACCAAGTGCTTCCAAATTGGGGATCCGGGACTCTTAAGGGGTGTAAAATAATTTCAGAGGGTTGTTGTTGTTGTTTTGAATTAAGCACAAAGCTACACAATGGGCTATTTGTGCTCTGCCCACCACGGGTATCGAAACCCGGATTTTAGCGTGTAAGTCCGCAGACATACCGCTGAGCCACTGGGGGCAATTTCAGAGGGAAGTGGCCCAGTATGGCCTAGTGGATTAAGACGTTCGACTCGTAATCTGAGGGTCGCGAGTTTGAATCCTGCTCGCAGCAAAACATGCTAGCCCTTTCAGCCGTGTGGGCGTTATAATGTGATGATCAATCATATTATTCGTTGGTAAAAGAGTAGCCTAAGAGTCGGCGGTGGGTGGCGGTGACTAGCTGCTTTACCTGTAGCCTTACACTGCTAAATTAGGGACGGCTAACGCAGATTACCCCCGAGTAACTTTGTGCAAAATTAAAAAACAAACAAACAATTCAGAGGAAAGTAGCTCAAACAGATATATTCCCGCCTACTTGTTCGTGATATCTGAAATATACCCACGTTTACCGTATATATAACAGTAAAATAGGATAATTATGAAGACACCAAAACAATCAATAGTAACCCAAACACATTTCTATAGATTCAGGGTGAGGCGTCTTAGTCAAAATGTCTGATGTCTGTGATCTGCATTGGACTACACACATTATTTGTGTTTATATAAAGTTATTTGTCTGACGAAGCAACGTATATTACACAGTGTAGAATCATCAATTATGTGTTATAAATAGATTTATTGCGTAATGAAGTAATAGGGGCTATACATTATATAATCGTGTATGGAATTACAACAAGTTATTTGTGTAATGAAATAATATGAGTTTTATACAATAGAACCACCATCTACCTAACCAGAAAAGTTGGAGAAATTAGTTTCATAAATTGTTACGTAATGTAAAAAGACACCGTAATACGTACTCGAACTGCATTACATGACACATCATACTCGTATTGTGTAAAAATTGGGCATTTCTTGAAACTGAAGAGTTACTGTTTAGTAATGATAAGTAGAATATAAAATATACAAATAGAAAATATAAATAAAACACCAATCACAGTAAAGTAAGAAAATATACAACTTATATGTAATGTGGTACCAAGGAACATACGAGTTTTGTAAAAACCACACATCCGACTTCCAATAAATAAGAGAAAATGATTATATTAACACTGCATCACTCGATATATTATATGATTTTAAAATATTTTTGTAAATGTTATGGTTTCTTCTACTGAAACAAGTTTCAATAACGTGATGTCTGTTAATTCAACAAGTTCCAATAACGTGATGTCTGTTAATTCAACAAGTTCCAATAACGTGATGTCTGTTAATTCAACAAGTTCCAATAACGTGATGTCTGTTAATTCAACAAGTTCCAATAACGTGATGTCTGTTAATTCAACAAGTTCCAATAACGTGATGTCTTTTAATTCAACAAGTTCCAATAATATGGTGTCTGTTAATTCAACAAGTTCCAATAACATGGTGTCTGTTAATTCAACAAGTTTCAATGACATGATGTCTGTTAATTCAACAAGTTACAATAAGGTGATATCTGTTAATTCAACAAATTCGAATAACGTAGTGTTTGTTAATTCAACAAGTTCCAATAACATAATGTCTGTTAATCAAACAAGTTCGAATAAGATGGTGTCTGTTAATTCAACAAGTTCGAATAGCATGGTGTCTGTTAATTCAACAAGTTCGAATAACATGGTGTCTGTTAAGTCAACAAGTTCGAATAACACGGTGTCTGTTAATTCAACAACTTCCAATAACATAGTGTCTGTTAATTCAACAAGTTTCAATGACAACGTGTCTGTTAATTCAAAAAGTTCCAATAACGTAAAGTTTGTTGATTCAAGAAGTCCCAATAACGTGGTGTCTGTTAATTCAACAACCTCCAATAACGTGATGTCTGTTAATCAAACAAACTCGAATAATGTGGTGTCTGTTAATCAAACAAGTTCGAATAACATGGTGTCTGTTAAATCAAAGCGTTCCAATAACATGGTGTCTGTTATTTCAACAAGTTCAAATAATATGGTGTCTGTTAATTCAACAAGTTCCAATGACATGGTTCTGTTAATTCAAAAAGTTCCAATAACGTGATATATGTTAATTCAACAAGTTCCAACAACATGGTGTCTGTTAATTGAACAAGTTCCAATAATATGGTGTCTGTTAATTTAACAAGTTTGAATTACATAGTGCCTCCACCATCATCAAATGAGAGAATTAAAGTAATATTCTGATAGATATATCAACATCACTTTCCTTTTATATAATATTGTATTCCACTCTCAATGCAATCTTAAATCTGAACCCCAGCCTCCCTCAAAAAATTACAAAACATACTTTCACTATTTCATGTCTTCCACCTCTGACCTACCAGGGGCTCAGCGGTATTTTGGCAGATTTACAACGCTAAACACCGGATTTCAATACCCGTGGTGGGCAGAGCACAGATAGCCCATTGTGTAGCTTTGCGCTTAATTCAAAACAACAAGAACTAAACTACCGTATCAATCAAGCGTTTTTCTCGATTTTATCTTATTCCTTAATATTTAGTTCACGCTTAAACTCAAGTGATTCGTAAAATTAACACTATTCCTGAGATGTGCCTATAAAACGCTTTGTTAAAACTGATTAATTCACTTTAGATTTAACTCTAATGTTTTCTCTGTTCGTTATTTCTGGGTTTCAGGTTTTACGTTTGATCAACATAATCTTTGTCACAGACACAGGTTTACCCAAGAAAAGGTTTAAGTGCCACATTTTTATTTTTAACATCAGTTAGGTAATTATCTAACTTAGAGCACAGAGATAATGTTACACAATAATCTGTTTGTTTTATGTTACCTATGGACCGGCATTAAAGGACCAGAACGGGAAATATCGAATGTCGCATACTGGCTAAACAACTAAACTTTAAAACCAGTTTGTAAGAATGTGTCCAATGCACCGGTCCATCGGACAGTTGTCCAGTATCTCAGTGGGTGAATCCGTCCTACTTCTTATTTATATACCTGGAATATATGCCATTCATTTTATCATTCCGTTTTAGCCTTATAAATCGAGAGATTTTAAAAACATAGCTTTGTTTGTTATATTGACAGTCAATGACTTCACTTCAGGATCATAGTTTCCTCGTCAAGCTATGAGGTTCAAGAAAATTAGCTTTGATCTAAAAAAAATGTGAAAAAAATAATAATACTTGTGGCCAGGAGTAAAAGTGTCCGAGTCAGAACAGGCAACGAATATTGGGAGAAACTCATTATTTCATGTGGATGTAGCATCTAAAGAAGACACTTTATTCTATATTTACATCTTCACAGTAAACCTAATAGAAATATTGATCGAATTAAGTACAATGTCTCTCAAACAATGTTAAGGTGTCGTTGTCATTCTGCCACACCAAAAACTTGTCATTTGTATATCTCAACCACACCAGAGGTTTCATCAAAAGTATATAATGGAATTATTTCGGATTTTAATATAATAAAACTCAAATAAGAGGAGAACCAATGGATATCCCATTTATCCCCTACCCTAAAAAATCATTTGATACACATGTAACTTCATTCATATCAAACAGAAATAACTGTTTTGTTCTCTAGTAATCTTTGTCACCCGCTGGTTTGATTCCCCTCGGTGGACTCATCAGATAATCCAATGTAGCTTTGCTACAAGAAATCACACAATACTTACTCACATATCCAATGCCTTCAGTCTAATAATTACGAGGCTCAATTTATTTTTAAAGAGAGTTTCTTAGTTATTTATGGATTTTATTGTTTTTGTTATCAAACTTCGGTGAAATTTAGTTTAAAATAATAAGAACAGACATACAACGTTAAAGTATTACACAACACAATTAGGTTTACCAAAACAGTTGAATAAACACTTGGTTGTTTTTGAAGTAATATATTTAACAATTTTGTTTTTATTTTTGCTCTTATTATGGACTAAAATTCTACGTTATAATAATGGTGATAAAATCCGTCTATTCGTTCAGAAAAGTTTGTGTGTGTGTGAGTTTTTTCTTACAGCAAAGCCAAATCGGGCTATCCGCTGAGCCCACCGAGGGGAATCGAACTTCTGAATTTAGCGTTCTAAATCCATTGGCTTAGCGCTGTACCGGCGGTGAAAGTTCAGAGGAAGAGTAGCAGAAAATGAAACGTTAGCAATTGATAAAACCTGAGGTAAGTGAAACGTTTCGCTTAAATTATTATTACTAATTAAAAACCATCTGATCGTAAATTGAGCTCAGTTTTATAAATATTACAACGAACTGTATAAAACCAACCACAACTCTGGCAACACGAACTTCAACGTGTCTCATTATCTAGTACTTGTTAAAGTGTAAGGTCGAAAACAAAAGGGGCGAGACACGTCTATTTGATGAAAGAACCAACACCAGGAAAACGGTCTTTGATGCTTTAGTGAATCCATACATAAAAAACAGAGTTTATACGCTTAAGTGTGTAGTGGAGTAAGCGTATTTGACGAGTTGTTGTCTTACGGTCAAGAGGAGGAACAGAGGCTTTGTGGTCAAGGTTGTAATTCATCATCTGTTATTGGTCATCGATCAAAAATCGTGACATAAACTCTCTGATGGTAACAAAATGGACAAAATTCTTCTTTCCTCCTTTTGGGAAGCAAATTGTATCATGGATAAGAAGTAAAACATGAAGATAAAGCGGAAATGGGAACACAAAGTTGTGACTGTCAACTACATGTCAAAAAGAACTTGTCGATAAGTGATTTCCTTTGATAAAATGTAGCACAACCTAAGCGAGCCGAAGGAGGGTTTGACTTGTTCTAATAATTTTGTATAGGAGAACGAACCTCTCATTCATCATCCATAGGGTGACAGCACTAAGTTTGCAGTGGTGAGGATGCTTTAGTTAAACACTGCGTCAGAGGAATGCATTAAATGCATGAGCAAAGAATACTTTGTAACAATCCAAAATGCCTAGAACTAAGCAGTGTTCGTAATTGCGCTCTGACACATCTGTGTTCTATTTTTATAGGCTTTTTGTTAAAATGTATTTGAAATTATATTCTAAGGCTACTGTAATTTTCTATTCATAGCCTTTTTGCTGAACAGCGTTTATAATTCTACTAAATATATCTATATCTTTCTCTTATAGGCTGTTTGATAAACATTATTTGTAATTTTCCCTACACCATGTGTGTTTAAATTTTCACTGACTCTTTGCCAAAACATTCCATGGATTTGGAAACGTAAACAGCGACAGCAAATACGTTTGCAATAAAAGTTATAAAAATGCAATATTTCCTTCGAGTTACTAGATTTTTGGAGTCAAATTTTTATCAATAAATGAGCTCTGTTTTAAGTTTTTTCCAGATGAGAGATGCAAATTTGACTCAATTGTAGAAGAATTTTTGCAAGGAATGTTTTTTCTTCTACAAACGATTGACACGTTCTATGTCTAGAAACAGAAACTTATCAAAATATTTGTCTTCAAGTTGAGTTTAAAAAAGTATATTTTATGGCGTCGACGTCACTATAAACAATAATTAAACAAAACGTTATACAATTATTTTATTCATAACTTGGTTTGTTTTGAATTAAGCACAAAGCTACACAATGGGCTATCTTTGTTCTTCACACCACGGCTATCGAAACCCGGTTTTTATTGTGTAAGTCCGCAGACATACCACTTTGCCACTGGAGGGGGCCATTCATAATTTACAGAATCTTCAACTTTATCAACGATTATTCTCATAAAACAAATAAAATAAGTTTCTTTAAGTCTTTCATAAGATAAATTTAACATTACATTGGTAGATTTATAAAATTGATAGATATTTTCTGTATGTGAATTAGTAAAAGGTAATTATTAATTTAAAACGGATGACGTAGTAAAATATCACTCTTAGACTCAGGTACTACCACAATGTTTGTTAGAATGTTTGTAGACCAATCTGAAAAAAACTACTAGCATAACACCAGCACTTCATAGCTTCCATATAGTTCTGAAGCTCAAACAGCACTGTGTTTGTCGAAACAAAACGGATTGATGTTATACAGACTCAAATCAGACTGACACTACTCAGGCTTAGAACATTGTATGCTTACCAAATAAAACAGACTGTCTTAACACTAAGTATGCTCATAACACCACGTTTGTCAACAGAAGATGGACTCACGCATGAGAATATTCTATGTTCTTCAAAACAGAATAAACTGGGCTCAACATAGCCACGTGGTTAGGGCACTCGACTCGTAATTTGAAGGTTGTGGGTTCGAATCCCCGTCACACCAAACAAGCTCGCCCTTTCAGCCATTCAATGGTAAAAGAGAAGCCCAAGATTTGGCGGTGGGTGGTGATGACTAGCTGCGTTCCCGCTAGTCTTACACTACTAAATTAAGGACGGCTACTGCGAATAGACCTCGGGTAGCTTTGCGCGCAATTAAAAAACAAACAAATTTAATCTACAGTTAAAAACAAACTTAAATAACCAAATAAACTTTTCGTCTTTTTTTTAAGTTGAATTAAGTAAAGTGGTGCGCAGACACTTTGCGCATGTTTTGCATTTTGTGAAGACTTAGTCAGGGGGTTCATCAGAATGATTTTGTGGGTTTTAAAAGATAAATATTTGTATTAGAAACAATTGAAGAAGCTGAGAGCACTGAGTGTCTCCGTCCTGCCTGTCTAGTCACGCCTAGTAAAATAAAAAATCTTTAAAATTAAAATTTCAAAATTACTAGTGTTCTATTAATGAAGAAGTAATACTGGTAAAGGATACGCAAGTAACATGCAATTGAAAATCAAAATTCCAAACCACATCCCTTCTAAAAGTTATAATATTTATCTCTAACTGCTCTAGTACAAATGTGGAAAATCTATCAATTTTCTTTAATGTTTCTTTGAAATGCTGTAAATCAACAAGTTATTAAAGAAACACAATTTATTTAGTTTGAATAAAACTTGAATTCCAACTTCGATTTTTTTAGTGAACTAACAATAAAATCAAACCAAACTAGAAATCCACTACAAGACTGCAACATTTGCCACAATAATTTTTAATTTCGCAATGAAAAATCTAAGTTATACACGAAACGATTCCACATATTCCAAAATGTAGGTCTAGGTCTTAAAATCCCGTTCCTGTCTTAATTTTTTCTCGAGTTTGACTAATTTTTCAAAGTACAAATTGGCTATCATTATAATGAAAGTGGCTGATCTTAAGTGTGGCCCTGATACACAACGTTAAACAGTTGGTCCTTAGAGGATAAGAAATCTGTGTAGCAATGGTTGGCTTTTACATTTAACCTCAAGTTAACAAACTGGTTCTCCTAGAGACATTCAACCTTTGTGCTAAAGTTGACTGAAGTTAAACGAAACATTTCTCGATAATAGTGTTAACACACTCACATGCACATGATTGACTGTCACTTTTTTAACACTCTCACAGCCCACGATCATCCCCGGAATTCTTGAAATTATATTTGAACGAATTACTCAGACTTGTTTAAAATATGGTGTGTGTGTTTTTCCTTCTAAAATCTGAAATGTATGCTTCAGAATATCACATATGATGGCTACTCAGGTTGTAAAGTGTTAATCACTACCGATAGCGGAAGCGTAGGTCTATAACACTGCCCCCCATTGGCTCAGCGGTGTGTCTGCGGATTTACACGCTAAAATCTGGGTTTCGATACCCGTGGTGGGCAGAGCACAGATAGCCCATTGTGTAGCTTTGTGCTTAATTCAAAACAACAAAAACAACAACTATAACGTTTGAAAAATCGAATCACAAACGTGAGACTTCAATGAGAGTAATAAACAGCTTAAAATAATTAAATGAATACTCATTACGAGAGTTTTCAATTTTTTAATTAAATTGATAATTTATTAAAATAATTTAATTAATTTTAATTTTTTTTTATTGCACTATTAGAACGGTTTTGATATTGGCAGTTTAGCCCTAAATGACACTTTACGTGGATATGGACTCACGGTCGAAGTCAGAAACCTAGACATAATTTTAAACTTTTGAACCAAGAAACGAGATTGACTGTCACTCTTATAACTCTGCACGAAACTCAGACCTTCCGATTGGTTACAAAAGATTCGGAAATATAGGAACATGAAAGTTTTCTTTGTAACGTCTTCATAAGACAGCAAATACGAAAGGAATTTAAAGAGCCGTTTCTTCCATTTCTGAGCTGATGTTAATATTTAAGCTCTACAACAAAACTGGACTTCAAATTTCAAATTAGAGTGATAACAACTGTTGGATACACACAATTTCCTCTGGGTACACGTTCTTATCTTTGATGACATCACTTCGGTTCTCTTCCTTTCACGTGCTTTATAAACGTATGACATTACATTATAGTCTGAACTGTACAACAAACGTCTCCGTTAAGAATACACATGCATTTGTTTGTTTTTGTTTCAGAAATTCTGACAAAACTCTCAATGAATCGTCTTTAATTTACAACTGACGAAAGGCGCCTAGTTAGTAGTGCCGACGGGCTAACTCTTGACTACTATTGTGTGATAGAAAAGTGACATTTAATAGTAACTCTTATAACACATCCACACTCTCAGAGTGCGGAGTGCGATTTTGTGATAACGGGTCGCGAACATAAAATCAAGGTATTCACAATCTGTACATGCTATACCTTGGTCACGACCTGCCATTCATCTTGTAATAAGCAAACTTTTGCAGAAAATTATTTTGTTAAATGTCTTGTTCGTAGACTGCGCTTGGAGTTGAGCCACCCAAATAACTTAATTAATAAATAGGTAACTCAGTACTATTATCTTAGCTTATAAAGGAGGTAATTCATTACTACTACCGTGGCTAATAAAAATAGGTAACGTACTACTAGTTTCCTGGCTGATAAAAAAACAAAAACGTACTACCATTATCCTGGCTGATAAAATAGGTAACATCTTACTATTATCCTGGTTGATAAAATATAAATAAAAATCTGATATTATTAAAAACTACAGTTCTGCCTAATGACGTAAAGAACTTTTTAACCTTGTGCAATTTTTTGTTTTATAGTATGATAGTTTAATATGCATATGATCTTCAAATCTACGTGTCATATTTATTGAAAAAATGCAACCACGGAAATTCATATCTCCTGGTGTGCACCTAATAACGCTGCGTATCGGGGTTAATATCTTTAAAACGAGACTAGGGTAAGACCTCGTGTACTGAGTACGAATATACATTTTTTTCGTAGTGGGATTTTGTATTTGAATACACAGAGTTTATAAACTTTAAAGGCAGTTCTGTGTATTTAAATCAATAAAAACAGTTAAACAACCTCCATAGACCACTCACGGAGAAAGTTAGACGCCTACAGTTCTAACCAAATCTGATGACTATACAGGACGTTTCAATGAAAGCGAAGTGAAACCTAAGCCATTTGAACCTATTCAATAACACGTGATACCCACAAACAAAAGACACAGCGAGTCAAATGGTCTTATCAAAAATGAAAAATCAATCGACCAGTTCAGTAAGAAACACCAGATCTAGTATATTTTCAAAACCTGGCTGTGGGCTGAAAGTTTTAAAACTCTGTAAGTCCCAGTTTGGTCATACTCAACAGGGTCTACAAACAAATGAGGAATTTTCAAACATGACTGTCGTTTGAGAAGGGTTTTTGAGGATGACGAATCCACTACACAAACACCTCGCTTTTTACTATCTACGACCACCCCTCTCGTAAGGATAATGTAACGTCTCCTTCCTTAATTTTGTTTTTACGCAGTTTAATGAAGTTTTAAATGTTTCCATGGACGCACACACGTCACTATTTTAATTATGTAGTTATTTATATCGAACAAAACAAAAATTGAAGCACACAAGATAAAATGTTAATTAATATGAGTATTTACAAATCAATATTGTGCTTAAGGGCTCTCATTTTTTTATGCAACTAAACATTATTACGTAAATATGTAGAGAACAAGTTTGTTGACGTAAAATGAGTGACGTTTTATGTAGCTTCAATATTGGTAACTAAGTAAGTTTGTGTGAAAATTTAACTAGATTACATAATTGATTTGAAAAATTGCTTTAAACTCTAAGTATAATTAATCAATCTGGAAAGAAGTACAGCAATATTCTCCCGACGTATGAAGTGAGATGGGAAAATCGCGTAGCTAGCGCCATCTCTGAATACTTACAACAATTGCCACAACGATTTCAGAGTACCAAAAAGCAGAGGTTCCAAAAACACAAAAGCCCTAACAAGAAATGTGACGTCACTGGATTTCAGGTGATCGTTTATTTTTGTGCAAACAGAACTCATCATTTGATCAGATAAATCCAATTCAAATTAGAATTTTGCAAGAAAGAGAGTAATATATTACTAATATTGAATTTAACTTTACATAATTAGATGTAACTTTTAATTAGAAGGTTGAAAGAAGAACATTCAAAATATTTAAAAGCGGAGAGTTTTTGGAAGTTTTGTTGTTGTTGTTTAACTCTATCTTTGTGTGTATGATCCTGTGTGAACGTTGAAAATAGGATACTGTTTAGGTGTTTTTACTGTGATGCTTTGGCGTATTACAGAGAACCATATTATCATTATCTCATTTCCGGAACATAATGGATCATAGAAAACGAAAGAAAAAAAACAAAACGTTTCGCACGAAATGCTTACGAAAATCTGGTATGGTTGATGTCTAATCATTAATTAGCTAATGATTAGTTTAAAGAATAAACGGTATTTTAAAATAATATCTCGATTAAATAAAGACCTCAAAACACAGAAGTTTTATTGAATTAGAAAAATACATATGCACCTGGTATTCGATATTTTTCTGATTTAAAACTGTTGATCGGGACACGAATAATTTATATCTCCTGCTTTCATAACAACAATAGAAATAATAGCGGACTTAATTATCTATTTCATAGTGCGCTCGAAACCGAACGTATTTTTCCCGAGAATATAGCAGGCTCGAACCTTGAGCCTTCAAATGTTCAGTTCACAGCACGCTAACCACGAGCTTACACCTGGCGTTAATAAATAAGGAGAAATGAGGTTAAAAACAAGCAGACAACTTAATGCACGTCTTTGATCAATTCTGCATTGTCAGAGGTTAGTAAAAAACAAATTGAACGTTGTCTAGCAATATCGATTATCTTATATATATATGTATATTCGGTCTTTTTTCTAAACTATAGAAGCTGTTTGAACAACACGTAATAAATGGATAACATTATAAGATTTCACTTTTCAGACTAGTCTGATAATGTTATATCAATAGATGCAGCTGCAAAAGTGCTTAACAAATAGAGTTCTATAAGAAACTTCTTCGACTTGCCTTTGATACTCTTATCGTCACGATAACACAGACTAAAATAACATCATCCGAGAAAGATTAATTTTGTTGAATACGTGTCCACGTATCTTTTAGGCACACCTGGATGCCGCGTATCACCGATCCATTATTCACTAAAACGTCTCTTCTATTGAGATCTTTGATAAAGAACGATGATCATTCTTTGCCATACAACAACCATCATCTCATAAAATTCCCCGAAGCAAAATGGTTATTCAATTAATGGCAAAAGTCTGACAGGAGTTAGGTCTAGTGGGTGTGACGTGTGGTCTACATAATGGTCCCAACTGCCATAGCAGGACTTCCTTCGAACAGTCCGGCCCGCGAGGCGTAGTTTTAGAGAACGATAAGGTCGGTTCGAACGGGTATTATCGCACTATCATCAGATTGATTGTGTTCTGCTATTGCTGAAATGTCATCTTTTGTCCCAGCGCATCCATCACTTTGTCGTTGAGCAGAAGATAACTGATTCTAAGGCCTAGGGCGTAGCAGGACGGGAGTGCTATGACAAATTAGCATTTCTTTAGGTCGGCACGAAAATTCTTTGTCACTGACTAAACACGAGGATAGTGTCTGAATCGCGAGGCTACAAGTATACTTACGGTCATGTAGTTGATTGGTGAGAGCCGGAAAAAAATCCCAAATTCTACGTCAGCAAAATTGGAATCGTGCTCTCAGAGGCGAATTACAAATTAAAAATGCTGGTAAGATGAAGATTTTTAAAATGTCGTAACACGTAGATCATTTCTGTAAATATTCCACTCAAGTTGCAGCTTTCCTCACCAGTTTGTCTTGACCTTCTGTTCAAATTGTGTGCGATTTATTTTTGAGAGATAGCAAAAAAAAAATTAAAAAAAAATTAAAGTTTTCCCACTGAACCTACCCAGAGAGCAAAGTCTCTAATTGATTAAAAATCTAACTTGCTCCGAATGTGATCGTACCCTGAGAACAAAGTCCCTATATAACAAAACTGCTAATTCGCTCCGGGCGTTAATAATACCCTGACAACAATGTATTAAGACAAAAACTACTAACTCGCTCTAAGTGTGACCATACCCTGAGAACAAAGTTTATAGCTAAAACTACTAACTTTCTCTGAGTGTGATTATACCCTGAGAACAAAGTTTATAGGTAAAATTACTAACTCGCTCTGAGTGTGATTATACCATAAGAACAAAGTTTATAGATAAAACTACTAACTTTCTCTGAGTGTGATTACACCCTGCGAACAAAGTTTATAGCTAAAACTACTAACTTTCTCTGAGTGTGATTATACCCTGAGAACAAAGTTTATAGATAAAACTACTAACTCACTCTGGGTGTGATTACACCCTGTAGGTAGCGAAACTACAATCTAATCTGTTTTGTGAGACATTACACATACTGAATAAGGCATTTTAAAGTTCAAATTTGTATGTTAAAGTTACAGGTCATCAAAGTGATCAGAACCGGCTCCTAATTGTTAAACTGTAGGTTTGTAATTTATAAAATGTTCTTATTCCAGAAAAAAAAAACACTCAATAACTGGAGAAACAAGGAACCAGATAGGTTGTGTATTTCTATTGTATTTTACAACTATGGGTTGGTGTTACTAAACCAACTTATATTTAGTTTTTTATTATTATTACAAGACTAATTTATCTCTATATAGAAGTGTGTCAAGATCATGAAAATCTGCACCAAAGATTTGAACCAAAAGTTACACAAATTAAATCTCAAACTTTCCTGTTCGAGACTAAAAAATCGAATCCCTATAATTCCAAACATGCTCACCCTTTCAAACGTGGGGGTGTTATAATATTCCATATTATGTCACTAAAACTATCTCCAAATACATACATCAGGTAGTTAAGTAAAGTAATCCGAGAGTCGTGATTTCAAATCCCCGTCACACCAAACGTGCTCGCCCTATCAATCGTTGGGGCGTCATAATGTGACGGTTAATTCCACTATTCGTTGGTAAAAAGAGTAGCCCAAGAGTCAGCGGTGGGTGGTGATGACTAGTTGCCTTCCTCTAGTCTTACACCGATAAATTAGGGACACCTCGTGTAGATTTTTACAAAATTCAAACCTAACCAAAGTAAAAAAAAATAATTTGTTTATATATGCTTATTCTTAAACATAACTTATTAAGATCGAGAAATGCAAGTAAAAATAACTTAACAGTCAAAGAGAAAGAAGAAACATAAGCTCGCATGTGTCCCCCGTTTTCGGTCGAAAATGTGTTGCACTTTGCACGAAAAATGTGAAGCTTGGTGAATTGATTAATAGAAGATTCAAAACTACTTTAATTCATTATATTATTGTAACTGCTGCTATTGGTAAACAGAGCTAAATTAGTAATTAGAACAATTACGAGGGACAATTAATTAGGTATTCTTAACTGCAAATTATATCCATTACAACATTCACACAAGCTCTACTTTCTTACCGTCTACCCCCAGTGGCTCAGCGGTATGTCTGCCGTGGTGGGCAGAGCACAGATAGCCCGTTGTGTAGCTTTGTGCTTAATTAAAAACAACAACAATTCTTACCGTCTTTAATAAATGTTTCATTTTTTTAACTTTCTCTCCCCAGGTGACTCTTCGCTGGCCTAGCAATATCCTTTATGGATTTTAATACTTAAATTCGAGATTCGATCCTGGCGATTAGCACAGCATGGATCTTCTGTTGTGCAGTTTTGTGCTTAAAATGAAAACTTTTCTTTGCAGCTTTAAACCGCTTACTTTGAAATACTTAAACTTAAGAAAGCCAAGTAACTTAATGTCTTAAGTTAAAAAAATATGCAAATATATTTAAAAGTTGTTTTTTCATAATATCGCTTTGTACGTGTTTTGGTGGAAGGGAATTTCAAATCTTTCTTCAACAGCGATTTTTTTACGTACTTTTGTAAAGCTCAACTTTTACGTGTTGTCATCGTAAATATAATGACGTGGATTTATTTAAATCAGATTAAACTCGTAAGTGCCATATTTACATGTATTCTACATGGGAAAATCGATACCTAAATCCTTCCTACTATCCATGTGCTCTGTGTGTCACTGTGCGTTCCACACGAGCTTCGAATTACATGAACTTTTACTTGCAAATGCTCCAGCGAGGACAAGAAAATTCTCTGCTTCTAACCTCAAGGCCATCATTTACAGAACTATGTTTTGATAATTGGTCTTTATAACACATTTGTGTCCTTTCTATTATGCTACCTATATGCAAATTGGTCCTTTCAGCAGCATCGTTATTGGGAAATCGTCCACGTAGCTAGAGGAATCTCTCGCTGTTTTATGTACCAACCCTTTATTTAGTGTGGCTGTAAGAAGATGCGACAGCAGTGAGAATTGATGAAACGCCTAAACTGAAAGGATGTGTAACATAAACGTCAGCAAATCCCTTAATTTTAAGATCTTGGACTGAGAATTACCCGCTAAATAAGCACAGATTTTTCATAGTAGCAAACAGAAGGCGTGTTGAGGAAAAGTCGTTAGGCGAGACGGGAATCGAAAAGAAACTCAACATTACTTCTGAATCACACTTCAGAACTGAAATCAACAACCAATCATGTGTCTACGTAACTGCAGGTAGGTGCGAGATAATGTAAACCAAGAACTACTTCTAGGTAAAAACACGATTTTTAACATATGCATGAGATCACGAAGTTTTGATTTTGTTTCTCCTGTGCCCATCACCTCGTAAGAATTTGATAATCGAAGAGAAGCGCCACCTACTTACGCTTTTTACAACAAGAATTGTGTAGAATTCTATGAAATCAAAAGTTTTGTTACATTCCGATTTTTAACGTTTAATATCATTTCTGTTAATACATATTAAGTGTTATTGAGAAAATCAATTGAATTTCTTTCAGTAAAATAACAAACCATTTCAAAAATTCGTTACCGTTTGAATAAAGATATCAAAGTTGTACTAGGTAATTATGTTTCTTGTATTGAACTGTTTCTTATGCACATATTAAAATCATTAGATGACATTTTCTGAAACCCCAACCGTAATATTCGAATATATTTTTACATTATATTTTATTGTTGTAGAGCCTGGCATGACCAGGTGGGTAAGGAACTCGACACGTAATCCGAGGGGCGCGGATTCGAACCCCTGTCACACCAAACATGTTCGCTCTTTCAGCCGTGGGAGCTTTATAATGTGACGGTCAATCTCACTATTCCTTGATAAAAGAGTAGCCCAAGAATTGGCGGTGGATGATGTTGACTAGTTGCCTTCCCTCTAGTCTTACACTGCTAAATTAGCAATGGCTAGCGCAGATAGCCCTCGTGCAGCTCTGCGCGAAATTCAAAACAAACAAACCAAACGTTTTGTATGGAATTTCGGCAAATCAGACAGAACATTGACGTGAAATCTAAATCGTGCACAATTTTACAGTTGCAATCTACGAAGACGTTTGCTTCAGGTCACCATACAAATTAAACAATTAAAAAATAATATAATAATCCTATCTATTAATGAATAATTCTCAAGTTCATACCACGTGTTCTTCCAGCAAAGGCATGCAGCGATCGTGAAGTAAGTTTAACATTCCACACCCAGAAGAACTTCAAAGAAACGTCAACAATATTCCGTTTGTTTTTCAATTTCGCGCAAAGCTACTCGAGGGCTATCTGCGCTAGCCGTCCATAATTTAGCAGTGTAAGACTAGAGGGATGGCAAGCTAGTCATCTCCACCCACCGCCAACTCTTCAGCTACTCTTTTACCAACGAATAGTTGGATGGACCGTCAGATTATAACGCACCCACGACTGAAAGGGCGAGTATGTTTTAACGACAAGGATTCGAACCCGCGAGCCTCGGATTACGAGTCGAACGCCTTAACACTAAAGTGACTTTTTAGTTCATGGATATGGTTCTTTATTTACCAACTCATTTTTCTTCATTGTTTGACGATTGAGTGTTGCCTGCAAATTTATCAACATCCCTAAAACACATATACGAACATTCTTCGAAACCAATATACATTTTATCTAAGTTTATGGAAACAACATTAGTTTACATGGAACTACGCTAAAGGCATTTGACATTTTCTTATTTTGTTTCATACAACATACATGTGCATACACGTGTACATGACCTAGTACGCACGAACATCATTCTTGTTAAAATACCGACAACAATATATTTCCTCCCATTTTGTTGTTGTAAACTTCATAAGTAAGAACGTATAAACGAGTTTTCTCGTTTGTTAAGGTCTAGTGTTTAATGTCGCGTCATAAAATCTAATTATGTATCCGAGTGCGTATAAAACCGTCAGAGATAGTTATTAGATTTCTTTAAGTTTTGAGTTGAGGGAAGATAGGAAAAATATATTCACTTGGATCTTCGTATCTACACGACACCTAGAAATTATCATTAAGAATTGAGCTACCGGAAGATAAGAATAATATGTTCACGTGAATCTACATATCAACACAACACCCAGAAAACCGTCATTAAATATTGAGTTACCGGAAGACAGGAATGAAATGTTCACTTTGATCTTCGTGTCTACACATTACCTAGAGAATAGTCATTAAGTATTGAGTTACTGAAAGATAGAAATAGTATATTCACATGGATCTTCATATCTACACAACATCTAGAAACCCGTAACTTAGTAATGAGTTACCGGAAAAGAAAGAAACGATATGTTCACTGTGATCTTCGTATTTACACAACGCCTAAAGAATGATCATTAAATATTGAGTTTCCGGAAGATAGAAATGAAATATTCACTTTGATTATCCTGTCTACAAAACACCTGAAGAATATTCTTTAAATATTGAGTTACCAGTATATAGAAATGATATATTAACGTGGATCTTCGTGTCTATACAATACCTGGAAAACAGTCATTAAGTATTGAGTAACCAGGAGACAGGAATCATTTGTCCAGATTCATCTTCGTATAAAAAAATTAAAAATAGTCATTAAGCATTAATTTATCCGAAAGATAATAATAATATGTTCAAGTCTATCTTTGTATATGCACAACATCTAGAAAACCATCATTAAATACTGAGTTACCGAAAGATAGAAATGATATCTTCACCGTGATATTCGTGTCAATATAACATCTAGAAAACCGTCATAAAACATATAGTTACCGGATGATAGATATAAAAGGTTCTCTTTCATCTTCCTGTCTACACAACATTTTAAAAACCGTTATTAAATATTGAATTACCGGAAGATAAAAATGAAATGCTCACTTTGTTCATCGTGTCTATACAGCACCTGGAGAATAGTCATTAGATATTGAGTTACCGGAAGATAGAAATGATATGATCACGTGGATCTTCTTGTATACATAACACCAGGAAAACAGTCATTAAGCATTGAGTTACTAAAAGATAGAAATATGTTCACGTAGATCTTCGTGTCTACACAACACCTTGAAAACAATCATTAAGTACTGAGTTACCAGGAGATAGGAATCAGTTGTCCACGTTCATCTTCGTATCAAAACAAAATTTGAAAAATAGTCATTAAGTATTACGTTATTCGTAAGATAAAAATAATATGTTTACTTTTATCTTTGTATATGCACAACATCTAGAAAACCTTCATTAAATTCTGAGTTACCGAAAGATAGAAATGATATGTTCACGTGGATCTTCATATCTACACAACATCTAGAAAACCGTCATTAAGTATTGAGTTACCGAAAGGTAGAAATGAACTGTTTATTTTGATCTTCGTGTCTACACAACACCTGGAATACAGTCATTAAGTATTGAGTTACCGGAAGGTAGAAATGAACTGTTTATTTTGATCTTCGTGTCTACACAACACCTGGAATACAGTCATTAAGTATTGAGTTACCGGAAGGTAGAAATGAACTGTTTATTTTGATCTTCGTGTCTACACAACACCTGGAAAACCGTTTTGTTTTTCGCTGAGAAAATTAATTTCGGTTCAGATCTTTCTTTTTTCCACTCTAAAGGTAGACGTGGGTTCGATAGTCCTGACTAGCAAAAGTACCTGTGACATGAAACATATTACACAAATATAACCTTTTTTTAAGTATTACTTGATAAAAGTGTGAAGGCGCGATCTTGGTACATATCGTACAAGAGATAATTAACTTATGTAGAAAAATTTTAAACGAGTGGAGAGAGACAAGTTTATAACGACTGCGGTGATAAAGGTCTGAGTTAAGGTAATCGAACATTTAAAAGAAATATACAGTAACTTTCGTGAAGGAATCTAAGAGAGTTTAAATGCAAATGTCGTCACTTCTCTAAATCCAAACTGTCTTCTATGTCTTTTTCAAGTACCTGAGCGTCTGAAGGAGGACAGTAGGGGATTTAAATAGCCTTTCGTCGTCGTGAATGGCAGGAAGCATTACCTTACTTACCAATATAGCTCAAAGGGGTTAAAATCGACAGGGTTACAGCAGCAAGAGCTATAACACGACATTTTAGTCTCTTGTGCTAGTGGTTTCTTGATAGCAATCCAAACAAACCAAATGGTTGTATAAATGGTATCGGTATTCTACTATGCTCATTTTCCGTTCTGAAGGAAGCCCATAGCTTCTATCCTTTTTACTCATGGCTCCAGAAACTTAATTTTCCAGATCCCAAGCACACGTCATTAATGGAGAATAAACGCATAAATCTGCCAAAACAGAGTCCGTTACTCGCCTAATTTTCTCACAAGCGGAAAGCCATTGACTTTCCTAAGAACCTAAGCCTTTTGCTCAGTGGTCATGCATGACTTCCACTAGGCAAGTATCTCGAGCTAAGTTCCCGTGAAAATACATCGGATACCATTGCTGCCAAATGATCTAAGAAAGCCAGGTTATCAAAATGCTAACGTTTCAGATACAGGCGTGTAAATCACTTCGTGGATCACTGTGAAATCTAGGGAGTGATTAAAAGATGCCCACTAGCCAAAGATGATTACGCTTGCGGTTGAATGCTTGACTTGTCACTCTTATAACGACCTTAAGCCCTTTGGTAGTTGCAGCTTTGAAACCTTACAAAGAATATTGCTGAAATAAGACAAGAAAAAATTTTTATTGTCAGGCAATATTCTTAGGCGGTTTAATATCACTCAGTTGAGTCTGTTAAGTAATAATATAAGTAAATCAGTATAATAAATTCATTTAATAAACAGTATATAAAGTCCAAGTAAAGTGAGAATATATACATTCAGTTGTTCATCTTTCAATTCTTGTTGACTTAGGGACATGAGAATTCAGAAACTATTATGAATAGTAATTTTATTTCAAGTTTGTTTTCTTTGTTTTTAATTTCGTGCAAAGCGACACGAGGGCTAATTTTGCCGTGTGAGACTAGAGGGAAAGCAACTAGTCATTACCACCCACTACCAACTCGTCAGCTGCTCTTTTACCAACTAATAGTGGGATTGACCATTACATAATAACGCGTCCATGCCTGAAATGGCTAGCATGTTTTAGTGTGACGGTAATTCGAACCCGTGACCGTGATGCGTTATCCATCCCTAATTTAGAAGTGTAACACTAGGGAGGAGGCAGCTAGTCATCACCATCCATCGCCAACTCGAGGTAGTCTTTCACTAACGGATATTTGGATTGACCGTAACATTATGACGCATCCACGGCTGAAAGAGCAAGCATGTTTCGTGTGACGGAGATTCGAACCCGCGACTCTCAGATTACGAGTCGAGTGCCTTAACCATTTGACCATGCTGGGCCGGACAAAGAAAGAGAATATAAATAAAATAAAGTCAACCAGAAATTTAGGAAAATTGTCTCTTTGAAGCATTTGTAAAGTGACCTAAATGACGTTAATATTCGCAACCTCTAGAACTCTTAACTCCTTCGCCATACCGGGCCCTGCAAATGGTAAGTTGTTACTATGTGAATGCAATGCGTATTAATACATTTCTAAAAACTTATTATGGAAATTTAGTAAACGAATAAATTGCACATTAATATATTTTAAAATACTTATCACGCAAACATACACGCACATATATACATTTTAATACGTTTCAAGTATACATATGTTCTTGAAACGTATTAACGTTGCGGGAGTATAATGAAAAAGTACCTCTTTTTTAACCGCATAAATACAGGTTTCAGAGCAAGACGTGTGTAATTTATTATCTACTAGTATAAAACACTCGCGCTACGCTGCGAAATTCTGAAGTCCCACCATGATTCACAGAAGTCTCAGCGAAAAGCATCTCCCTTATGTCAGTTTCTTCAATATCTAACCTAATGCGTCGATTCTTTAACTGATTTGTTTGATGTCATTTCTCGAAGTTAACTCAACTCTCTTTGTTGAAAGCAACTAGTTTTAATTTAACTTCTCAGGTTAATGTTTTCCTTGTGTTTCTATTTGAATTCTTTTCATTCTCAAAATTCTCCAATCTCTGATCCATATTTTATTCCATTGTTTGCTGTAGGTTACCAAACATAGTTCAACTTATATTTCTTAACTGTCAGATTTCTATTTTTTCTCATGTTTGTGTTGAGAAACCTCCAATTATTGTTCATGAGAATCAGGAAAGAATGATGATATTCTGTCGGCCTACATTAAAGAGATTATGGGGCTTAAGAGCTATTAGGCAAAAAAATTAGTCAAATTTGTTCTTAAAGGCAAATATAAAAACATAATACCCAGGTGCACACCCTCTGGAACTCTTTTAAGATGATATTCTGTAGGTCTGCAGTAAAGAGAATTATGGGTCTTAGGGGCTATTGGGCACAAACCAGAAGTTCGATTCCCTTCAGTGGACACAGCAAATAGCCCGATTTGGCTTTGCTATAAGAAAGCACACACACACACACAATCTTTCCTCTTGGAGCTATGGTGATTACATGCACACATACAGGTTCTGTCATTATATTATAGATTAAAATGGCTCTACTGTCTAACTGTTAAATTTTATTACATAATATTTAAATTCCAAAGCAACGCAGAGAAGATTCATTATTTATTAAAAAGGCTTTCCTGTTAGGTTTCAGTGCATAGCCTAAAGCAAGGCGTGTTTAAATTACTATCTGTTAAAATGTTTTCTTAACAGTATAGATATTACCGGATAACGATTAGCCTTAACTGGTCATTGAAGTGCTCATTCTACAAAATGTAGATTTCACAGCCTTTTAGACAAAACGTAATTGTATCACAGGTATAATTTACTACAGAACGCTGCATTATTTACGTTGTATATCACAGTCATTTCACTTTTACTGTCTAGTATCTCCGTTCTTATACCTGTAGCCTCCTAAAATATTTGTGCAGTTTACTAAGTAACGTTTGTTTCTATTGTATTATATTTAAGTTTTACCGAGTAACATGTAGATTTTCTGTGTAACGGGTAGGTTTCACCACGTCACAGGTAGCTTTAATGTGTAGCACGCATATTTACTAGTAACATGTGGAGTTTATTGTCCATTAACGTTGTACTGCTTTTGCGCCATTTAATGAAAACGTGTGATTTCTGACGTGTACCGTGTAGATAACGTTTAAGTGATTGAGTTTATCGAATGAGGACGTTTGTTTTATTTGTTTGCTTGTTTTGAATTTCGTGCAAAGCTACACGAGGGCTATCTGCGCTAGCCGTCCCTAACTTAGCAGTGTAAGACTAGAGGGAAGGCAGCTAGTCATCAACACCTACCACAAACTCTTGGGCTACGATTTTACCAACGAATAGAGGGAATTGATCACCACATTACAACGTCTTAAGGCCGAAAGGGCGAGCATGTTTGGTGCGACCGGGATTCGAACCTGCGACTCTCGGATTACGAGTCGAACGCCTTAACACGCTTGGCCATGTCAGGCCTTTAATAGAGAATCAATTAAGTGCGAAGTTTCAATTTCCTTGTGCATCTACTTGTAATCTAATATTCGAATCCGCGACCCTCAGATTACGAGTCCAGTGCCTTAACCACCTAGACATGTCGGGTCAGAATGAAGACGTAAACTGTGTTAATTTTAATATATATGGTACAGGTTTTACAGCAAAGTTATGTAGTTGTTTCTCTTTATGTCTTGTGGACTTTCTCGAATAATTTATCGTTGTTGATATAAAAACCAGTAAATATTATATGCGACAAATATATTTCGTTTCAACAAATGTGTGTGTATGTGTTACTGTTAAACGTGTACATAAATTTCGTAGTGTAACGTGTAAATAATTCACGACATAACTTGTAGAATTCACATAAAGCGTGTAGAATCTATAACATAATGTCTAGGTTTCCCCAATAGCATTTATATTTCGCAGACTATAGGCTCTTCCTTATGTCATTCACATTTCACCCTATAGCACGTAAATACCTCCGTATAGTAAATATATTTCACGGTATGACGTTATGTTTCTCATATAACATTAGAGTGTGTGTGTGTTTTCTTACAGTAAGTCCACATCGGGCTATCAACTGATTCCACTAAGGGGAATCGAACCCCTGAGTGTAGCGTTGTAAACCGTAGATTTACCGCTGTACAAGCGGTGGACCAACATTAAAGTCTTCACCGTAAAATGTTAAATGTCATGGTATAATGTATACAGGTCCGAGTACAGCTTGCAGTTTTACACTACAATGTGTATTTTGTAATATACAATTATTAAATTGTGTAAGATTAAATTTCTAAGCTTAATGTACAACCAAAACGAATATAATCTGTAGATACCACTATTCGTTGTGTACATTCTACTTTCTGTATTCTTGAATAACATACAAATATAATCTGTAGATACCACTACCTGATGTGTACATTTGAGTTTCTGTATTCCTGAATAACATACCAATATAATCGGTAGATATCACTATCTGATGTGTACATTTTACTTTCTGTATTCCTGAATAACATACAAATATAATCTGCAGATACCACTACCTGATGTGTGCATTTGAGTTTCTGTATTCCTGAATAACATACCAATATAATCTGTAGATATCACTACCTGATGTGTGCATTTGAGTTTCTGTATTCCTGAATAACATACCAATATAATCTGTAGATACCACTACCTGATGTGTGCATTTGAGTTTCTGTATTCCTGAATAACATACAAATATAATCTGCAGATACCACTACCTGATGTGTGCATTTGAGTTTCTGTATTCCTGAATAACATACCAATATAATCTGTAGATATCACTACCTGATGTGTGCATTTGAGTTTCTGTATTCCTGAATAACATACCAATATAATCTGTAGATATCACTATCTGATGTGTACATTTTGTTGTATGTATTCTTGAATAACATAGAAATATAATCTGTAGATATCACTATCTGATGTGTACATTTTGTTGTATGTATTCTTGAATAACATAGAAATATAATCTGTAGATACCACTACCTGATGTGTGCATTTTACTTTCCGTATTCCTGAATAACATACAAATATAATCTGTAGATACCACTACCTGATGTGTGCATTTTACTTTCTGTATTCCTGAATAACATACAAATATAATCTGTAGATACCACTACCTGATGTGTGCATTTGAGTTTCTGTATTCCTGAATAACATACCAATATAATCTGTAGATATCACTATCTGATGTGTACATTTTGTTGTATGTATTCTTGAATAACATAGAAATATAATCTGTAGATACCACTACCTGATGTGTACATATTACTTTCAGTATTCTTGAATGACATATCAGTGCAATTTAAACAAACCTCCTCACGAACAGTAATGAAAAAAACATACTTTTAGATAGCATTTGAACAAAATGAACACCAGAACTGATACGTGGTTAACATTTTGCGATCTACTTGCTGAAAGCAGATAAAGAATCAGTTCTTTTGATTCTATGACACGAGTTACACATATGCAACATTTAAATGGTGCTGGGTAGAATCCTGAGTAGTTTAAAAGAGTCACGTCAGTAATCGTCTGTGTGTGTGTGACGCTCACTCCTGATGAGCCATCTGACGTCGTTATGGTAGAGGATTACTGCTTAGTCATTACAGAATTAGCTGACACCAAGTGGCGAGTTAAGGTACTAGAGTTTTACTTCAGGTTTTTTTAATGGTCTTCTCGTAATCCTAGGGTCGCAGGTTCGAATCTCCGTCACATCAAACATGCTCGCCCTTTCACCCATTGGAGCGTTATAATTTGACAGTCAATCCAACTATTCGTTGGTAAAAGAGTAGCCCAAGAGTTGGCGGTAGGTAGTAATAACTAGTTGCCTTTCCTCTAGTCTTACACTGCTAAATTAGGAACGGCTAGCGCAGATAGCCCTCGTGTAGCTTTGCGCGAAATTCAAAAACAAACAAACAAATTATTATATTGAAGTTACATCACGATACCTAGATACGAACATATAGGACGCGCTTCTTACTGAGTAACAAGCGCGTGGCTCACTGGCTACCAGCAAGTTTCGAGCACTATCTACTTAAAGTGTGGAAAAATAGTTATTTTCTTGTAAATCCACACACAAGGTACTCAAAGCTCACAACTCAGAAATAATTACATAACAGGCTGTAAACATAATAATTCAACTTTAATTCCATGAATGTTTGGGTCAGTTTACGCTAGCGAGAAAATCTTACATTCGCGTGACTGGTTCTTACAGCAACCCTAAAGGGCGAATATGTTTGACGAAGGGGAGTCGAACTCACACCTAGCTGATTGCGAGTCAAGAATTCTAGCCATCAGGTCATACCTGGAAGTTAGATATAAATATATAAAACACTATCGACGTAACAGTTTCCCAATTAGATCACAGAATCTAATTTACTTAACGGTATGAATAGCGTGATACGTCAGGTTCAGGGTTTGTTTTTTCAACGTGGTATTGTAACAGTTTCCTAATTAGAGCACAGAATCTAATTCAATTAATGATAAGAATAGCATGATACGTTAGGTTCAGTGTATGCTTTATCAGTTATATTTCATAGTACACGCTTAAAATACGTAAACTAACTAAACTAAACTATCGTGGCAGGGGTTCAGTTTAGAGAGAGAGAAATCAGAAGAGTTCTCTCTCCAACTGGGGTGTTTCAGGAACTTTGTAGTTCCTCTTCGTCCCCTTTCGTGGATTGTTAATTTAAGATTAAGTGGTGTTTATTATAATTTAATAAGTTAATTTTCGTTATAATTCTTTTACTTTTTCCGGTGAGAAGAGTCTCACCAAATGTTCTTTTGGGTGGAGGCAAAGGCAGCAGTGGAAAGGAAGGCCAGGACTTGTCCCGAAAGGAAAAAGTTCAGCAGATGTTAACATGAATGTAGTTTATTCGAATTTAGATCAAATCAAACGGCCCGGTTCTGGGTCTGGCAAAAAGGTTGCCTAGGCTGGGATCTAGAAATCCAATGCCTGAAGATTTTGAGGTGGGGGAAACGGGAGTGCCCCGAGAAAACCCACTTTCACACGACAGGCGCCGAAAGTTTTGCCTGTCGTGTGCCCTTTACCTGAAAAAAAAGAAAAAAAAAAAAAAAAAGGAATTAATGTTAATAACATAGGTTTTATTTGTTTAGATTTTTTCCTGAGTAGATTGTGATTCTTGAAATATGTTGTAAGGTGATATGAATTTCGTTGGTGCACTTGATAATTTGTGTAGTGATGCCGTTAGTTTATTTCTATTTTCTGCTTTTAAATAATATTTCAGAGAAAGTTCTGTTATTCTATCTTTTATAGTTGGTAAATTACTAATTTGGTGTAGATAATTTGTTGGCGTAAAAGATGGTAAACTGAATGCAGATTTTAATATTTTGTTTTGTTGCACTTGGATTTTTTGGAGTGTATTGTTTGACATGTTGTATGTTACTTGACATCCGTACTCTATTAGTGGACGGATGTAAGCCTTGTATATTTGTATGATGGTGTTCGGTGCGCATTTCGATTGTTTACCAGTGATAGTCTTGAGATATGAAATCCTTTTTCTGATTGATGAGTGTATATTGTTTATGTGTTTTTTCCATGTTAACTTTGTGTCGAAAGTGACGCCAAGGAATGTGATGTTTTTGCTCGTGTTAATGGTTGTGTTTCCAAGTGATAGTTTTATTTTCTCTAGATTTTTTCTTTGCTTCTTTAGTTTTCTATAAAAGGTGATTGCTTGTGTTTTTGTCGGATTTAACACGACTCTCCACTTGTTGCTCCATGTTGCGACTTTGTTTAGTGATTCTTGTACGCGAGACATGGCCATTACTGGGTTTCTGGAGGTGCTCCAGATTGCGATGTAATCTGCGTACTGTGAGTTGTGTGTGTATGTTAGATTTGGAAAGGGTATGTCACTGACGAAGATTATGTATAGAAGTGGAGAGAGGACTGATCCTTGGGGCACTCCTGCCGTTATATTGAATAATTTAGATATGGTTTTATTGACTTTTACTTGTGCTGTTCTGTTGGTTAAAAAAAAATTTGAAACCCATTTGACTATCATAGGATTTATTTGAAGATGATTTAGTTTGTATATGATGGCATTGTGCCACACGCTGTCGAATGCTTTTTTGACGTCTAGGAATACCCCTATAGTTACTTGATTGTTGTTGTAAGCTTTGTAGATTGATTCTGTGAGTCGTGTGAGGTGATCTGTTGTTTGTCTATTTTTTCTGGAGGCATTTTGAGATTCTGGAAGTATGTTGTTTGATTCACAAAAATGTAGGAGACGGTTGGAAATAATTCTTTCCATCAGTTTGCCAAGGCAGCTTAACAGACTGATTGGGCGGAAATTATCTGGATTTGTTCTGTTAGTTTGTTTCTTGGGGATCGTTGTTATAAAACAATGGTAAACCAGAATTATTTTCAAGTGAATTTCCATAAACTTGAAACTGAAACGTCGCCCGAACAGGGACTCGAACCCTGGACCGTTAAGTTAAAAGCCTAACGCTCTACCGACTGAGCTATTCGAATATAAGTAGACTGGAAATACCTGCAAGAATAGAACTGTAAAAAAAACAAAAAATATTTAACAGTGTAAGACTAGAGGGAAGGAAGTTAGTTATTACCACCCACCGCCAACTCTTGGGCTACTCTTTTACCAACGAATAGCGGGATTGGCCATGGCATTATAACGCCCCCATCGTTGAAAGGGCGAGTTTGTTTGGGGTGACGGTGATTCGAACCCGCGACCCTCGGATTACGAGTCGAGTGCCTTAACCACCTGTCCATGCTGAGCCGTAATGGATAATACTATTGACAAAACACAAGCTTTGAGCAAAAGCAAATAAATGACCGAGACTGACAATGCACATTCTTGATGTACAAAAACGTGGTTTACAGAAATGTGTAGACTGACCTTAGCTGTAGCTGGTAAATTCTATATCTCTGAAATGGAAGGTGCTTCATGCTTTGTTTAATTTAAGGGCTTGAAAGGACCACAGTATTTGGCACGCAAAAGCCAAAACTGTGTTGTTGTTTTCTTTATCTGGCTTGGTTTATTTTGAATTTCGTGAAAAGCTACACGAAGGCTATCTGCGCTAGCCATTCCTATTTTAGTAGTGTAAGACTAGAAGAAAGGCAGCTAGTTATCACCAACCACCTCTAACTCTTGGGCTGCTCTTTCATCAACTAATAATGCGATTCACCGTCACATTATCACGTCCCCACGCTTCAAACGACGAGCATGTTTTGATGTGACAGGGATTTGAATCTGCGAACCTCAGATTACGATTCGAGTGCCCTAACCACCTGGCCATGCTGGACCATCAGTTGAATAAAAAGGTGTCTCAGAAGTCAGGTACTTCACAGTGAGATTTCTTTTGCAACATAAATACGATGGTTCTTTATCAATGGGAGTGTCATGCTAACGTAGTGTTCTCACACACTCGTGCGTTAATACAGAGTCGAAAAAGATTAAAACAAAATTAATATACTGACCTGGGAGTATAATTTTTATATCGTCCCCTACAGTGGTATAAAGCAACCAGAGGGCTTTAGATTTATTAAAATATATAAACTTAAAGGGAACAGATTGTACAAAAACAACAACTGCTCCCCAGGGTCTTGTGAATCAAAGTTATCGCTGTATTCTTTATTATGACACAAAATGGACTCTAGAAGTCTTCTGAGACACTGATTTGTTAGCAAGGTGTAAAGAAAAGGATTTTCTGTACGTTCACTTAAATGTAATATATATCTATACACACACACACACACATCTTTAGTGCTGTTTCTTAACGGCAGCTGGTAAAATATCTTAATTAGTACATTTGTTTTCCAGCTTCGTGAAAAAAAGATGAGATGCGAATGAGGGGTACTTGCACTTATAAACGATACTTTATAAATTGCACACTGATTGCATTTAATTGCACGTTAAAGGATCCTAATGGCCTGGGGATATTTAGCTGAGGTGTAGAAACTTTGATATTGTAGGGTGTATTACATTTAGAGCAACCGGACTTTCTTTGGTCCATTTCATCTGAAATAACATCGATTTTTCACCCGCGTATAGTAATCAACATGACTACACTAAGTAATATTCTATTTAAATAGACCTATCACCCCTTTCGTTATTTCAATATCGTGCTTCATTTATTCACTTCACTTCACTTCACTGTGTTAAGATGGCGGCAAACCTTTTCTCATTTGTCTCACGTGAACGTTTAGATCTATAAAGTAACTATTCAATCTTTTAACCGTAAGTTTCCTTATTTAAGATTCCTGTTTCCACGTGTTTTCAGGCCAAACTGGCATGTATCCATTTGAGGATCTGCTTTTGATCGTTTCCTGATACGGACCGAGAGGGTTAACATTTCGCCAACTTATCTTTCGTTTAGGAGATCAAATGGGGCTTTGACAAGATAAATAGTGCGATAAATGACGTCATTAGGTATGTAATGTCTTTTAGAATCGCAGGTTTTAATAGTAGTGAAAGAGTAATTGTGCGAAAAGTGTAAGTGACCCTTTGAAAATAGACGGGCCATTTGACTAACTGTAACAAATTACTCTAATCATGGCAACAGACGGTTAAAAATCCCTTTGGGCTCTATCTGAAAATGTATATAGGAACATTTTATTCAGCAGTGACACATTTGGAGCACTTGATAATTCACATTCGGGAGTAAGTGCTGTATAACAGTACCTTACAGGACACTTGTAGTTGTTAACAACCTTCTGTGCATTTAAAATATGTTACGCTAAACAAACCATTTACGAAACTCCAAACATTTTGCAACAACAGCCTCCATGGGAGCCACTCAGTTAATGGCAATTGGATGAATAAATAGACCAAAAACAATTTCAATGTGCGTAATTTATCAATGCGAGGAAGCTACAACTGCTCAGCCACTGCAGTTTCTCTGTTATGCATGTTAATTGGACTTCGAACGAAGGTAGTAAGACTTTTAAGACGCCCAATTTGTTTCGCAGGCAATAATTGCAGGAAGCTGATAGCTAGAGCTTTGAATTGCACCTTATAGGTTATCGAGACGTAACACTAAAGAGAGAGTGAAGTGCTTCTGATCTTGAGTGAATAAAATAGAGCATTCATTACTTTTTTATTTCAAAGCACCGAATATCAAAACAAACAATTGGAGTTCCAAACCGGATTGAAAATTTTATCGAAAAAGTAGAAACAAAGGATTTTTTGAACAAAATTAATTCCCCGTAACCCTTACGTGATTTCACGTGGTCCCCAAAATGGTAGCACGAACAACCATGAGTTGAAATAACAATGACCAGTTCAACTAAGTTTTTCAACCCTACTGGTGACTCAACATTCAACGTTGGTTGACTAAAGCATTAGTATAATAAACCTTTACCTATACGAGATGAATATCTTAAACACATACTTATACACAATGAGTATATAAAATGAAAGTCAGTAACACTTGTCAAAATAAGTGTCAGAAAAACCTACCTTTATAAGATAACCGTCACAAACACTTATCTATACAAGATGAGTGTCAGGAACACCTACTTATTCGTAGTGATTGTCATGACTTCTCTAACTATAAATAATAACGTTATTTTTGTGTTCAGAAAAGTTGAACAGGTTACAATAAGCTTGTTTTTATACGAACATTTGTCATGTTCTATTACTATGTTTCCAATGTACTCCTAAGCGTTTTCACCAATACATCTGTATTGCTAAGTTTGTTTATTTTGCCTCTGGGTCTTTTAATAGTCAAAGTACATCATTATGACAATTACTAACGCGTTAACAACTAATAATGACAATTTGTAACATGTTAACAATTATTAGTGACAATAACATATTAACAGCTCCTAATAATGTCAATCAGTAACATGTAAACAACACCTAATAAAGACAGTCAATAACACGTCACTAGCAACTTATATTAACGATAATTAGTAACTGATTAGCGTTTAAACAACAGTTATTATGGTTTTACCGAGTCTCTGATTCCTGGCTTTATAGATTAAAATATAAAATACATATCATTTTTTAACATAAGTTTATACGTTTGTAACCGTATTTCTGTCAATTAAACAATAAAAGAAGGTTTTTGAGGCATTTTAGTGACAATAAACTACCGAAAGGTAAACTTTCAAGGAAGTTGTATTCACAGAAGTTATTTTCCACTTCACAACAATTTGTCGTTTAGTAAAAAAACCAAAGGCATTTTGTTTTTCGATACATAGCCTGGCTTATTTTCTATTATATGTCAGAATTATATGAAAGATACAGTAGTAGTAGTAAAAGTATCGTTTCGATATAAAAACTTAAACCTTGTCATAAAGTTGTGTTTTGAATTACGTATTGCTGTCTTTGACAAAGAAAGACTGGTTTGAATTTCGTACAAAGCTACACGAGAGCTATCTGGAAATACAAGTCATCACTACCCACCGCCAACTCTTGGGCTACTCTTTTACCAACGAATAGTGGGATTGACCGTTACACAATAACGCTCCCACGTCTGAAAGGGCTAGCATGTTTTAGTGTGACGGGAATACGAACCCGTAACCATCAAATTACGAGTCGAGCGTCCTGACAATCCAACCATGTCGGACATATCTTTTTTGGTACTTTTCCGTTATACCCATGCAAATGGTTTAATTTTATTTCTTTAAATTTTGCACAAAGCTACATAAGGGCTGTCTGCGCTAGCCATCCTTAATTTAGAAGTGTAACACTAGGGAAAAGGCAGCTAGTCATCATCATCCATCGCCAACTCTTGGGGTAGTCTTTCACCAACGGATAGTGGGATTGACCGTAACATTATGAGGCACCCACGGCTGAAAGGGCGAGCATGTTTGGTGTGACGGAGATTCGAACCCGCGACCCTCAGATTACCCTTAGGAAAATTGTCTCTTTGAAGTATTCGTAAAGTGACCTAAGTGACGTTAATATTTGCAGCCTCTAGAACTCCCACGAAACATTATTTCTAACGTGCACTTAAATCAATTTCTTTTTTATTCAAACGATTACATTCGTAAGCTGATCTTAAACCAGCTATAAACCATTTTATTCTAGAAATTATACACAGACTAGAACAACTCTACTCAGTGTAAGCACTTACACTTTCTTGTAGATTATAACGCACAATAAGCAATGAACGCGTTTCTCTTCAGCTGTGTACAAGGTTATCGAATACGCTCAACACCTGTGTATAAAGAGAAACCATACATTTCCTGCTTAGTGTAGTACCAAAGCGTTGCGTTAACATAAAAAGTGACAAAGAATAAAGTTAGTAAGTTAGAGATTCTATATAGAGAGGTGATATTGGCACTTCCAACATGAACGTTACCTTTTTCCTATATCGCGTTTAAACGACCATGTCAGAAAACTTAAAAGAGTTCAGGCTTAGCCACTACTGATATACATCTAGCGACTAAATAGAGAACCACAAATCAGTATCGCCCGGTATCTGTCCCTATACCCTTAACTAAACAGTGGAATTAACTGTCACGGTTAAAGTGAAAATACAGCTCGTGCCTTAAAACCTCTCGCCCTCAGCCCTACACGTCAAGCTTTAAACCACTACAAGTAAGGTTTGACACGTTCTATTTGTTTTATAGTATGAACTGCCCCAGGTTCTAGAAAACTATGAGATAATGACCTGTTTTGAAAGAAACAGTGAATAAACTCTTTCTTATATGTTTACTGTAAGTTACATGAACCTCAAGAACCACTTTTTGTTTAAACCACTCAATTTCTGTTTCCATGAAGGGTCTGTTGAGTTTTTTTTCTAATTTCGCGCAAAGCAACACAAGGGCTATCTGCGCTAGCCGTTCCTATTTAGCAGTGTAAGACTAGAGGGAAGGCAGCTAGTAATCACCACCCACCGCCAACTCTAGGGCTACTCTTTTATCAATGAATAGTGGGATTGACCATCACATAATAATGCTCCCACGGCTGAAAGGGCGATCATGTTTGGTGCGACGGAAATTCGAACTCACGAACCTCGGATTACGAATCGAGCGCCTTAACACACTTGGCCATGCCGGGCTTTCCATGAAGCGTAAATAGAACATTGAAATTATACTAAAGAATGGCTACCTTCAATGAAAATCAAATATATTAAAGACGTAAGGGAATTTGTTCTCCGCTTTTTTCATGAATTTTTTAAGCTTAAGGTATATTGTATTGGAATAATGACTCACCAATGAAGTGAATTACAGGAATGTATCTTTCGAAAAGCTATGACATCACACAAAATCTCTGATGGTATTAATGAAACAAATATCAAGCAGGAGATAAAAAAAAAAACACGAAACGGTCCAGCAAAATATCTGCTTGCACAACTGGCAGTATCTAACAGGTTATTAATGTTTTAACGGCATATAGCAGAACAATATTTTCGAAAAGTTTACTTTGAAAATAACGACCCAAAAATCGAAGCGAAGTGTGATTTCAATATTGATTTGTTTTTGTCTAGTACAGCAGAATATCTTATCTGTCACAACGTTCTGATCATCACACAATACTGCAAAGTTTACAGGAACATAAATAAATTTCTAATCGTTAAATAAACTGATATAAATGGCCCGGCATGGCCAGGTGTTAACGCCCTGGACTCGTACTCTGAGGGTCGCGAGTTCAAATTCATGTCACATTTCAATCGTGGGGACGTTATAAAGTGAATGTGAATCCCACTATTCGTTGGTAAAAGAGTAACCCAAGAGTTGGCGGTGGGAGGCTGCCTTCCTCTAGTCTTACACTGCTAGATTAGGGACGGCTAGCAAAGATAGCCCTTGAGCAGCTTTGCGGGAAATCAAAAAACAAATATCACCAGAAAATTTGTAATAAAAACTGCATTTGAATAAAATGAAATCGATCACAAAATTTATGACGTGCATAAAACAACTTCTTACCCACAATTAAACATTGTGCATTCACATAAATATTTCTGGTACAGTAATCGAAATCGTGAGGGCTATTTCACAGATTTTCAACGTTCTATTTTTCTTGTTACCCACAATTAAACATTGTGCATTCACATAAATATTTCTGGTACAGTAATCGAAATCGTGAGGGCTATTTCACAGATTTTCAACGTTCTATTTTTCGTTTTGGGGGTCACCTGAAGTACCATATATGTAAATATGACTTCTGTTACGGTAAATTCAACTGACACTCTGAAATCAGAATACCACGAAGGGGTATCATTAAATATTATCTGGCATCCTGAAATTTCAGAGCACATTTTGATCAACGATGTAAGGAGTGGGAAACAAGTATATAAAATAGTTTTCCTTTGTCTTGTAAGTAATGTGTAAAAGTAACTTAACATCCTATAATGTATACTTCACATGAATTGCACAAGAAGGATTTATCTCTCTGTAGTGTATACTTCACATGAATTGCACAAGAAGGATTTATCTCTCTGTAGTGTATACTTCACATGAATTGCACAAGAAGGATTTATCTCTCTGTAGTGTATACTTCACATGAATTGCACAAGAAGGATTTATCTCTCTGTAGTGTATACTTCACATGAATTGCAAAGAAGGATTTATCTCTCTGTAGTGTATACTTCACATGATCTGTACAAGAATAATTTGTGTTTGTGTAATGTACACTACATATTTTAGTCATTAAAGCTTTTTACAAGTACAGACATAAGAATGCACTTTCTTTATTAAATTTTCGGACATTACTTATGGGATGACCTAATACAAGACATAGCAGTTTCCAAATTACTAAATACAGTATATCGCACAGATAACACGTTTGCTGATAAGAACAATGAAAAATAAACAACCTAAACAAACCAACTTTACTAGTTTTCATTATTGTTAAACAATTTTCACGAGGCATATAATTTTTTTTTTCCTTCGTTGCCATCAAAAGAATAAGCATATTACGAAAAGACGATTAATGTGTAAAGACGTTCTGTTGCTCACATCACGAGCTTTTTCCCGCCTATTATTTAATAAAGAAGTTTCGGACCACAGGATACTTAACTGTTGTGCAGACAACGTTTTTGGATAGTTGGGAGAAAATATAATGTTTCAGGTCACGTGAAAGAGCACCCAAAAGTCCAAAATCTTTCGAACCAATGGTTCTCAAATTGTGTGGCACCCCTATTTTAGGAGAGGAAGAGGCGTGAGAAACATCAGGAAAATATTTATTCTTTCGTTGTTTTTTTCCGTTTAAAGCTGAATTAGCGTTGCAATCATTGGCTGTACAAACGTGTGTGTTTAAGTGTGCGTGTTATATCAAGGTTATAAGTTGAGAAGGGATAAATTGTATTACAGAAAAAAAAGACACGTTTAAAGTTTGAGAAACACTTTTTTTTTATATCTTAAACAACACTTATATTTAAAAAAAATTGAAGGACAGCACTGTGTAACAGTTATTTATTGTTAGATGTTTCACATTGTACGTCCCCGTCGCGCCAAACATGCTCGCCCCTTTCAGCCGTGGGAGCGTTATAATGTTACGTTCAATCCCACAATTCGTTGGTAAAAGGCCCAAGAGTTGGCGGTGGGTGGTGATGACTAGCTGCCTTCCCTCTAGTCTTACACTGCTAAATTAGGGACGGCTAGCACAGATAGCCCTCAAGTAGCTTTGTGCGAAATTCAAAACAACCAACCAACCACATTATACGTTTAGAACCATTTTGGTGTTATGATCACGGAATTACTTTGACATTAATGTCTGTATGTATGTGTGTGTGTGTGTTTTCTTATAGCAAAGCCGCTTTGGGCTATCTGCTAAGCCCACCGAGAGACGTCGAACCTCTGATTTTAGCGTTGCAAATCCACAAACTTACCGCTACACTAGCAGGGGGATTAATGTCCGTAATAACTTTCATTTTGAGCTTCTATAACTAGTTTCATCTGATGTTTATAAAATCGGTTCCGTATTATATTACTAAAATTAGCTTCACATAGCCAGGTAGTTAAAGCACTCGAATCCGAGGGTCGCGGTTTCGAATCCCATTCACACCAAACGTGCTCGCCCAATCAGTCGTTGGGGCGTCATAATGTGACGATCAATCCCACTATTCGTTGATAAAAGAGCAGCCCAAGAGTTGGCGGCGGGTAGTGATGAGTAGCTGTCTTCCCTCTAGTCTTTCACTGCTAAATTAGGGGCAGCTAGCTTTGCGATAAATTCAAAAACACGCACACACACACACACATATATATATATATACATATCTTTCTTGAACCAGCTTCACACATGTGTGTTTCCACCACCATCTTTACTGTACTGTTCTACTATATACAGAACAAAATTTCAAAATCCAGCCACTAAATAGATTGATTGTCCTTACAATAAATATTTTGTCACGAATAATTTTTCATTAACAATGCAAAGCGCCAACGTATTTGTCCAATTCAATATATCGAGTAATTCCAGCTTGGTACCAATACTTGTGGTTGGTAGGAGAGATATTGTTATAATACGGGTATGTTTAGTAAATAACGTTTCTTGGCTTCATAACATAGAAAAGTGAGTGCTACACCTAGCCAGTTCCCTTCCCTTGTTTGTCAGCGCGAATGGTTAAAGGCTTTGTTAATAACCTTGGCTTCTTTTGTTTTTAATTCAGACAGTATTTCAAAGTTTCTAATCCTTATGAGCGTAATTTCCTGCGTCGAACCAGCAGCCATGTAATTAAAAACGTGCCCATTAATTTATTCATTTTTCTTTACTCCAATCGTACATCTAATTAATGAAGGCCAAACAGGTGCAAACGACGGCTGTTGCCGGCTTACAAAGTCTATCTCCTCTGGAGGCTTGTGAATGATAAATTCTATAAGCACTAAATATGGCTTTGTTTGCTGTTTCTTATACTTTACTGACGGGTTCCCAACTCTAAGACAAACGCAAATTAACAGCGATGAAGAAAATAGCATAATTACGTTCTGTGATGAATAGATGGAAATGTGGTTTTACATTGGTGATTAAGAAAATCAATAATTACAAAGTTTCTCTGTCTTTGTGTTTGTTGCCAGATAATTAACAGTTTAGTCGATATCAAAAACCCCTCCCTTCAGCAGCTTTATAAAGATTAAATTAGCTCGCCGTCCGGCCATTGTTTTACCCAAACGCCTGTCAGATACAGCAGGAAAAGATATAAATGGACTCTGATTATTGGTTGGACGTTACAAGAAAGTCCTTAATTAAAGAGTAAGTTGCACACTGGCAAATGGCATCGTTGATCCTGATAAATAACTGTTAATTTTGCACACCCCGAATTATATTGTTAATCAGCGCCATACATGAAGTGACATGGAGATTGATCTTCAATTGTTATCAAACGGAGTAGTTGAAATGGTTCTCACAAAAAAAACAACTCTGTCAAACTGAAAGAAAGTGATGAGTTGATAAAACAGTAGATTAATTATCAACTATCTGACTATTTATATATCTATTTCTCTTTTCATGTCAGTGTATGTTTTGCTTTTCTTGATTCTTTAAACGCGAACGACACTTCACGTGACAGAGGGAGTCAAAAGTGCGCGTGGTTTATGCGCTTGCTGAACCCAGTTCAGAGGTCATGACCAGAGGGAAGACAATCACTCGATAACAGCCACCGCCTACGGAATGACATTTTTATAACACACCCATAATCCAAACTAATGAGTAAATGGAAGACAAACTTTGGACCATCTATTGGGTTCGCTACACTAAGCACGCGGATACGTCCGGCCCCATCATTAATTGCGTTCCCTGTATACTGAAAACTACCGTTTTTTGTTAGATGGCCTAATATTTGGAATCAAAGAGCAAAATCACTCTTGAGCCCCGGGACGATATGGGGCAAGTAATAATATAAAAAAAAACATATTGTTTTATTTGCTGTTGTTAACCTGAGTATATAATAGCAAAGAAAACATCAAGTCAATAATGTTTTTCTTTGTTGTTGCTCTAAATGGATGATATCAGGGAAAGCAATAACTGGATTACGTTTCACTTGAAACGACACATGTAAATCTGTTTATGTTTCATGTATTTTGAACTTCCGGATGGTGTCACTGTACAGATGTCAGTTATTATAAACCGGAAACATTTTTTTTATACCGGATTTAAAAACAACAAAAAAACTAATTAATAAAACTTTGCCTCTATGAACTCTACGTTGTCTGATACATTTTCGCTTGAATCTATACGACAGAGTCTGAGCTCCATTTAAAAAATATATATACTATATGGTTACAATTTGTGAGAATGTGCGAAATTTTAAGACCATATAAGTTCCTGTAATCAAGCAAAGAAATAGTTTATATGTAGAAAGTACCCTAATTTGAAAAATCACACCTTCCTTATAAGAAGACAGTTTTCTGTGTCGATAATTAAAAGTAAGTTTTCCATAATTTCAGCCACTTTATTAATAATTTTGTTGAAAGTTTTGTATTGTTTTATTATTATTATCCACCTGTATAAAAAGTAATTTTGAAACTGAAATGTTGGGTTTTTTTCAAGCAATCCTTTAAAAATCTTTCTTTAATTATGACTTTAAACTAAAGCGAGACATTCGTATAGAAGAGGCCCGGCATGGCCACGCGTGTTAAGACGTGCGACTCGTAATCTGAGGGTCGCGGGTTCGCATTTCATTCGCGCCAAACATGCTCGCCCTTTCAGCCGTGGTGGCGTTATAATGTGACGGTCAATCCCACTTTTCGTTGGTAAAAGAGTAGCCCAAGAGTAGGCGGTGGGTGGTGATGACTAGCTGCCTTCCCTCTAATCTTACACTGCTAAATTAGGGAGGGCTAGCACAGATAGCCCTCGAGTAGCTTTGTGCGAAATTCAAAACAAATCAAACCAAACTGAACTGGGTTTCAATATCCGTTATCTGTGCTTGGTAACAAACAACTACTGTATAAAACCTTTCAAAGGTAAGGTTTATAGTTTTATTTAATATGTTTTTGTAAGGGTCAAGGTTAGAAAGTTAATTAGTTTAAGTGGTTTCATTTCTACTTTCAAACAAATTAAGAGTAACTGTCTTCCCACACCTGGCTGTAGACAGAGAATGGCAGAAGGAGTTGAGGTGTGGGTGTGATAACTCAGCTTCGTAATATCATCTGATTTTTCATAAAGGTTGACTAAATTAACATTAGCGTTTGTATTTTGTCTCATAAATTGGGCATCGCAAACATATGTGGGTACTGTTACCACAGGCATTATTCGATATGACAATAAGTTGACAACAATATGCAGAGGGAGGGAGAGAGTCTGACAGATAGACTGATGTGTTTGCATACTTATCCAAACACACAAAACATTAGCTTAAAATAAAGAATTATGAATAAAGCTGACAAGTATGACATAAGTAATATGTATTTGTAAAAAGTGTGTGTTTTCTTACAACAGAGTCACATCGGGCTATCTGCTGAGTCCACCGAAAGGAATCGAACCCCTGATTTTAACGTTTTGAATTTGTGGACTTACCGCTGTACCAGCGTAAAACATTTTGAAAGAACAATTGAAAAATGAAAATGAGACAATATTTACTTCAGTCTTCGTTTCTTTTGTTTTTGTTTGTTTTTTCTAATTTTGCACAAAGCTACTCGAAGGCTATCTGCGCCAGCCGTCCCTAATTTAGCAGTGTAAGACCAGAGGAAAGGCAGCTAGTGGTCACCACCTATCGCCAACTCGTGGGATACTATTTTATCAACGAATAGTGGGATTAACCGATACATTATAACGCTATCATGGATGAAATGGCGAGCATGTCTGATGTGACGGGGATTCGAATCCGCGACCCTCGGATTATGAGTCGAACGCTTTAACCACCTGGCCGTGCCGGGCCCGTTCCTTTTGTAAAAGGACAACGCTATGTTTGGCGAGGAGTTAATTTTTATAATGAAAGTAATGTTCGCTTTTTGGACTTCTTATCTTGACTTGAATTTGAATGCCTATTCAATGAATTTCGTTTCAGGAGAAATTTATCATAGCACATTCTTTGTCTTAATGTCCGTCACTCAAAACTGGATGCAAGTTGACAGGGAAAGAGTTTTCCACTGAATTAATTTAGTCAATTAGCATCTTCTCTTTTGGACCCCAGGAGCGATTAATGAGACAGAAAATGATATGCCTCGCTCGAAAATTTTGGAGGGGAAAGAAAGCGGAAGGGATTCAACTGTGGGAAAGGTTGACTTAGTTTCACGTTTCTCATATAATTTACGGGACTTTCACGCGCCACCAACTTTTTAAGTTCACGTGAAATAAAATGGCATCAATTCGCTGCTGCCAAGAACTCAGAGACGTGTGTCAGTAAATCTTTTGTGAGTTACAATAGCTAAGACTCTTTAAAGTGTACAGAAATAGCCCTCATAGTGAATATATCTTACTAAAAACTGCCTCTTGTCTCGAAGTCTCCCTTGCGTTAAGTTGATGGACTTGCAACGCTCTAATTAGGAGTTCGATTCCTGCGACGGACAGAATACAAAGCACTCGTACTGTATAGTTCAACACTAAAAGAAAATTCCTTGGAATACAATCTGATCTGTAATTTGAGAAAATGAATCGATCAAATAAAAAATACAAAATACCATCCATCCGAGACCTGATGTAAAAATTGTCTTTTATTTTTACGTGTTTAGCAGTTTGAAATCAAAACTATACCTGATTAAAATAATTATATCATATGTGATTTGCAGTTCAAATATTGGAGCTATGCGTGATTAATAGCACAGAAATATAAATATGTGACTGATAGTTAAAAACAATAACACTTTATAATTAACAGCTAAAAAGTATTAAAACTATGTATGATTAACATTTTAAAAATTAAGGGAATTATATGTGATTACAGTTTAGGATCAGTAAAACTACACATAGGTTTAATACCACCATTTGTACGAAACTGTATTCAACTGGGAAACATTACGTATCATATTTGATGTATTTATGTTTTATATTGTACATTATTACAAACAATAGCACCCATACTGAAGGTTATCGATTTTAAATTTTGTTGTTTTTAGAGAATGTTTTTTTTTTGTTTAGTTTATTTGCTTAAAGCTGCACAATGAGCTACCTGCACTTTGTCAATCGCAAAGAATCGAATCCCGAATGTTACTCGGGTAAATCCGTAAATTTACCCTCAAACCACTGGAAGATAACACTTAAAACATCTTCATTTCATTGCCTCATATTTAATAAAACTGCTAGTAAAACCTCTGTATTTGAGGGTAAGAACTTTCAGTGAGCCCCTGGTAGCTGAAGACTCGTAACACTGAAAACTTGGTTTCTATACTATGTGGAAATAGTACAAATAGCCCGAAGTGTAACTATCTACGAAGATGTAATCGTCAGGGAAAAAAAGACATAAAAACTAAAATATTCATGAAAATTCAGCTGTTGTTACACAGTTTCGATTTCAAAGTGTTCATGGAAACCTGGAAAGAAACTTGCAAAACATTTGTATGAATTGTATCACAGACTTGTAAAACTGGTAGAAACCTACAGCAGAAGCGAGGTGTGAATACATTAGAAAACTTCAGATTCCATTTCTGTAAATGTTTATGAAACCTGAGAAACTCTATGAACATTTGTATGAATTTCTAAAAGAAAGTTTTATGTTTTCTTGAAGAAGAATTTGAAATTAAATGATTCAATCAGTGATGTCGAGAAACCCACTTGTTGAGAATTTTATATGCAAAAACGGCTCGTTTGGGTTGAGAAAATACAGGGTGGTCGCTAGAAAAGCGGAAAATTTGTCAAACAGCTATTTATTTTTACAAAGAATAACTTTTACAAAGTTTTTTAAAGGCATATGTTATATTACACTCATAGATGCTCAAAATGTCGTCCGTGATATTAAAATCATGCATTTTATTCATGATGTAAAGAAATCAAAATAGAAATGAGTAAGCACGCATTTTATTCACGATCTCATCTGACTCTCAAATTTTCCGCTTTTCTAGCGACCACCCTGTATTTTATATAGAAGAGCGAACAACGTTTCGACCTTCTTCGGTCATCGTAAAACATCGTAAAATATTTTCTCAACCCAAACGAGCCGTTTTTGCATATAAAATTAAATGATTGTTGTTTATGTGAAAATTACAAAAACAAAAACTGATACTTTAAAAAATAACTCCAGTTTCTTAAACAGTACTTTTCCTGTTATATACGTAACGAATGTAATAAAAACCCAAAAAGAAATGCATCCCAAATGGTTAGGGGAATATTATGTTTATTATAGCATCCTAATTGTGATAATAATTCTATGTTAATTAGGCTTAGCATCAATCTGAAATATTCTAAAACGAAAACTTATATTCTAACTAGGCAATAAAAATAGGGTTTTATTGAATTTCAATTTTCTTGTGAAAATCAAAACGTTTTCATTGTCTTAAAATTTAACATAACAGCTCTAAGTAACTTGCTTGATTCAAGCCAAATAGTGTTATGTCTGAGCATATCTTGATGAAATAACGTTGTACGGTAATCTTAGGGTTAAAGACTTTTCATCAGCAGAAAAACGCTGTATGGTTATTTTATGACAACAATTTTTATTCCAGATTGCTAATACTAAATGTAACATTTAAACTTTAAACTATAACATTCAGCCAGCAACAGTAAGCTATCATATAACTTGTTCTAATTTCCACAAATATTTTTTGTCCCAGTAAACTCCAAATAATTTCCAACCACAGCCCAAACATACTATCGGGAGACTATTTTTATGGGAAGAGGGAGAGACATAGTCCCACGAACAAATTTTGCGGGTACTGTAACAGTGACAAACTTCCAAGGAAAACCTCTTACAGTTAAAGTGATAAAAGAATAAAGGTAATTTATTTTTCGTGAGTAAATAATATTCCTGTCTCAAATTTTTTCTCGATACTCGATAACGTTTCAATATTTTTCGCGTATGAGAGCAGTAATATATCTGGGTAAAGTTAATACAGATGCAAATATCCGACCAAGAGAATTTCTATGGACCATATGGACCTGCAAAGGATTAACAGAAATAGTTGAATAAAACTAGAGTCGTTAGTTTCTTTAGCTAGAATATTAAATTGGGCCTGGTTTACCACTATTAAGGAGTTCTGTTGGACGAGCACCAAAACCAACGTTAGGCGATTAGCAGAGAAAATACACGATTGTGGGAGTCTTCCAGAAAGTTGTTTCATGACAATAGTACTTCTTTTGGAAAAAAAGAGATATTTCACAACAGTCATGATTCTTCTGGGAGAAAGTTATTTCCTAACAACAATGTTTCTTCTGTAAACAAGTTATTTCAAAACAATAATGCTTCATCTAAGAAAATGTTATTTCACAACAATAACGGTTTTTCTGGGAAGGAGTTATTTCATAACAATAACGATTCTTCTGGAAAGGAGTTATTTCATAACAATAATGGTTCTTCTAGGAGAGGTTATTCCACAACAATAACGGTTCTTCTGCAAAGGAGTTATTTCGAAACAATTGTGATTTTTCTGGGAAATAGTTATTTCCTAACAATAATGCTTCATCTAACAAAGAGTTATTTTCCAACGATAATGGTTCTTCATGGAAGGGGTTATTTCATAAAAATAATGGTTCTTCTGGGAAAGAGTTATTTCGTGACTTTAATGATTCTTTTGGGAAGTTATTTCAGAACAATTATGGTTCTTCTGTAGACGTCTAAAATATTTTCTCCGTTTCAGAGTTTTGTGCATTAGCTATCCCCAATTTTAAAGTGACAAACATACAGAAGTCAGCTGAAATAGCGGGATTTGACCGTCACTCTTAGAACTCACATAAAATCTCTAACTGCGAATCGCGGGACGGGAACAGAATTACGTCGTTTCGACAGACCAGTATACTAAAAGATTAACACTCACTGGAAAAATATTTCTATTTAATGGCGTGCGCTTAACATTCACGTATCCAACAAGACAATATGCTTTCTTGTTCAATAATGCCATGAACGGATGACTTGGTTTAATACAACGCCCAAAATAACCTCGTTTCTGTACAAAGAAAGAAGGCACACACTGAACAGCCATCACGTAAAGAATATAATTTTGTATCATATTATAGTGCAAGGAAAATAGTAAAACCGACTTTACAATAATAAACTTACGGCTGGCATTTCTCAGGGACTTGGATTAAGAAACGAGTTGTTAAGCTAAACACTTAATGTGATTACAACTTCCATTTAAAAAGAAGTAAAAACACAAAACAAACAACACGATTTATTTAAACATCAGTGAAGATAATCCGCTAAGAGGAAGACGATTCTTTCAGGTAAACACTTCAGTACTAGACACTGGTTTATATATGACTGTTAAAAATGCAAAGTAAAACGCGAGCTGGTAAATTAGATTATTATATAACTTGAATTGTTTCAAACCTCATAGTTTCTGGCTTCATGCAACAATTGAAAGTATACCTTAGAAACCAATGGATATATAGAGCCTACTAAACAAAGTAGAATTTATCTGATGTACTAAATGATTACATAACCAATGGAAATATATGACCTACCTTAGAATTTATCTGATGTACTAAATGATTACATAACCAATGGAAATATAGGGCTTACCTAACAAAGTAGAATTTATCTGATGCACTAAATGATTACATAACCAATGGAAATATATGGCCTACCAAACAAAGTAGAATTTATCTGATGACCTAAATGATAACATAAACAATGGAAATATATGATCTACCTAACAAAGTAGAATTTATCTCATGCACTAAATGATTACATAACCAATGGAAATATATGACCTACCTAACAAGGTAGAATTTATCTGATGTACTAAATGATTACATAACCAATGGAAATATATGACCTACCTAGCAAAGTAAAATTTATCTGATGTACTGAATGATTACATAACCAATGGAAATATATGACCCACCTTAGATTTTATCTCATGTACTAAATGATTACATAACCAATGGAAATATATGGCCTACCAAACAAAGTAGAATTTATTTGATGTACTAAATGATTACATAACCAATGCAAGTATAGGGCTTACTAACAAAGTAGAATTTATCTGATGACCTAAATGATTACATAACCAATGGAAATATATGATCTACCTAACAAAGTAGAATTTATCTGACGTACTGAATGATTACATAACCAATGGAATTATATGACCTACCTAACAAAGTAAAATTTATCTGATGTACTGAATGATTACATAACCAATGGAAATATATGACCTACCTTAGAATTTATCTGATGTACTAAATGATTACATAGCCAATGGAAATATATGGCCTACAAAACAAAGTTGAATTTATCTGACGTACTGAATGATTACATAACTAATGGAAATATATGGCCTACCAAACAAAGTAAAATTTATTTGATGTCCATAAATGTTTACATAACCAATGGAAATATAGGGCTTACCTTACAAACTAGAATTTATTTGATGTTCTAAATGGAACCAATGGAAATATATGGTTTACCTAACAAAGCAGAATTTATTTGATGTACTAAATGAATACATAACCAATGGAAATATATGACCTACCTAACAAAGTAGAATGTATCTGATGTACTAAATGATTACATAACCAATGGAAACACAGAAACTACCAACCAAAATAAAGTTAAATTGAAGGAATACAGTAAAAAGTTCAAAACAAAAATAACTACACAATCACTTATACGAGCAGTTTACAGTTCTACCTTAATTGAAGATATAATTAGATAACGACTGCAAAAACTCTTATAAGAGCAGTTTACAGTTCCACCTAAATATGAGTTACACTTTTCAGGGAAGGGCACAGATAACCCGCTTTGCAGCTTTGTACCTGACAATAAAACAAATATACGACGAATAACAAAATTATTTTCCCACAAATCAGTCGTGGTTTTAATTTTTTTAATTTATCTTATATTTGAAAAAAGGAATTACTAATTCTTTATTAGCTTTGATCTTTTAACTGGAAGGAAGATTTTGTGTTAAATATTTACGAATATTTTTATTTATTTTTAATAGTAAAGTTACACAACAGGCTACCTTTGCTATGCCCCATCGCAGGTTAAAACAAAACAACCTAATCGTAGCGTTATAAGCCCTTAAATTTACCATTTACCAATTAAGCAAATGACAATATAAGGTTATACAAAAGGCTCAAGAAATGCGACAACAAGTCTGTTACAAGTATTCTAATTAAGTGGGTTGAGAAACGCCACAGGTTTTTTACATGTTAGATAAATGTGCTTAGCAGATTTAATTTATTTTTTTCAAAATCAAATTGATGTAACAAGTCTAGACCTGTTCTCTCACAATATACTGAACAAATAAATCTACGTGTTAGACTCGCCTCTCTCTAATTATTAACTAAATATTAGATGTATATATTAAATATGTTATGTCATGAGGATAAAGTTTTCTCAAAAAACGTCAAAATTATATGTGTTACACACAAATCAGTTTTACGAATATAGCCTAAATGAACACTAATAGTCCTTATGTGCAACAAAAACAAACCTTAGGCCTAGTTAAACACTAAATACAATAACTTATTTCACCAAACAATTGAATTGAGCAGGATATCAATATGTATTTTGAGGTTATATTTGTATATGTGTACATAAATGTTACACTTAAATGTTTTAACCAATTAGTTGTATCCATATCTTCATGACTTTTATTGATGTTTCTACATCAAAATAGTTCTTTAATTGTCATTAACTGCGTAACATTCATAATCGGACTTTGTTATATTCCAGAAGTTTCATTTTCATCCAAGTTTCGGTATTTCATACGATATAGGCCAAATAAAAGGGGTTCATCTTAAAATAGCAAGTTGTTTCTATTTATTTATTTTAATTTCCCAACACAAAGTGAAATACTTATGAGGTATACTTTTCAAAATCACGAATAATCATTAGGGCAAACATTAACATTTCCTTACATAATGTGGCTTCAAATACACTTTAAAGTTGGAGGACTAAATCATTATCAAATAAGGTAACCAGCGCGTGTGTTTATTTGTTTTTTTCATAGCAAAACAGGCCCGGTATGGCCAGATGATTAAGGCGAGCACTCAATTCATAATCTGACGGTCGCGGATTCAAATCCTGTTGCACCAAACATGCTCGCCCTTTCAGCCATAAAGACGTTATAATGTTGTAAAAGAATAGCCCAAGAGTTAGTAAGGGGCGGTGATGAGTAGCTTCCTTACCTCTAGTCTTACTCTGCTAAATTAGGGACGTCTGGCGTAGATAGGCCTCGTAAAGCTTTTTGCGAAATTCAAAAACAAACAAACACAATTATAGCAAAGCCACATCGGGCTATCTGCTGTGTTCACCGAGGGGAATCGTACCCCTGATTTTAGCATTGTATGTCCGTAGACTTTCCAAGGTCCCAGGGGATAAACAAGATAAATAGATGGTCTGAAGGAGAGAGAGGCAAGGGTTACGAAAGTAGTTTTAATAAATGACGTAGGCGTCACGTGTATCCTTTATCAACGAGCTCACATCCGACACAGGAAAGTTCTTTGCTAAATGTATGTTTACTTTCGTCTGAATATAATGAAAGATAACTTAACAGAAAAGAAAAAGCCATTTCTAAACGATCAATCAGGAGCACAGAAAGCACGTGATTAATGGACCTCTTGCTTCCTTTCTAACTTGTTCCAATCAAATATCCATACGTAATTAAATGAGAGAGAAAAGACAGTGAATTCGAACACTTCACAAACTCAAACAACTGGTTAGAGCTAGACGCCCGCGGAGGTTTTGCTACATAGTTTTCTGACATTTTCTAAGTGTGGCGCACTTATCGATGCAGCCCAAAACGTGTCATCTTTGAAGAGAAGTGTAAATATTTTTCTTACCTCGCCCAATGTTTTGTTAATTAAAATAAGTGGACTGAAATCCAATCTTACACAAAGCACGAGAAGAGATCTTCAACAGTTTTATACTAACAGTTATACATACACAGAGGAGAATAGTTATGATATAAAATGAATTATGGAACAAAAACAAATATCTGACAAGCATTATTAAGATTTTCGAAAGAAGGCATATTAATCTAAATTATTGATTACTAAATATTCTTTATTAAAATTCGATCTTTGCAATTTCCAAAACTTCCAAGATTAGTAAAATTTCTATTTAAAAAAATGTGATAACAATTATTAGTAATAGTTAAAGTTTATGAAAATATTAAAATGTATAGAATCCGCATCCCGCAATAGTGTATATACGTATATTACTATATAATGGTGAGTAAACATTATTAGGACAAAAAAGTACAATTGAGCTAAAAATAGTTCATTCAAAAATTGGAATAATTTTTTACTGAATTTTCTTACAACTTAGATTTGATATTTTGATATCCTACTTACAAAATAACCACGAAATTTTAATTTATATGGATAAGGCACTCGACCCGTAATCCCCTCGCACCAAACATGCTCTCCCTATCATTCGTGGGGCGTTGTAATGTATCGATCAATCTCACTATTCGTTGGTAAAAGAGTATCCCAACAATGGGCGGTGGGTGGTGATGACTAGCTGTCTTCCCTCTAGTCTTACACTGCTAAATTAGGGACGGCTAGCGCAGATAGCTCTCGTGTAGCTTTGCGCGAAATTAAAAAAAAAACATCTTAAAAACTTATTAACTGATTGTCTTGATACGTTTGATTTTTCAAACTCACATTGCAAAGTAACCCTAAAATGACAACACGTTTCAACAAACCAGTATTTCATCAACCAAGAACACACACCTTTCGAACTTGTAAGGTGATCCTAGAACCAGAATATACTACGAATATTTAATATTTCATAGTCCAAAAACACACACCTTGTAAAGTGATCCCAGAACCAGAATATAGTACGAATATTTAATATTCAACAAATCAACAACACACACGTTTGAAACTTGTTTTGCGGTTGAGAAATTGGCAGTTACCTGTAAGGTCTGAATACGGTTTAATTTTTAATTTTGTTTAGGTATTTAATTAAAACAAACAAAACTATTATAAATTAACTTACTGCTTAATTTAGATTTCATTGTAAATTTAAATTATAGAAAAGAGATCGGAAAGAGTTGCTTTGAAAGGAATATGGCTTTTAAATCAACAACTACAGGGTGGTCGCTAGAAAAGCGGAAAATTTGTCAAACAGCTATTTATTTTTACAAAGTTTTTAAAGGCATATGTTATATTACACTCATAGATGCTCAAAATGTCGTCCGTGCACTTCAGAGCAGCGTCTTAACCTAGAACTCCAAGCTCGTGTAGCGTTTTGAAGGGTAACTTGTGAGATATCTGACCCTCAAATTATCCGTTTTTCTAGCGACCACTCTGTATTAACTGAAGTTCTTGCTATCACTTATCAACTTTTCTTCTTTGATCTAATAATAACGAATTTTCTAATCTGGTTTACAAGCTTTCAATTAACTAAGATAATAGTTTGTTCTGAAAGAACTAACATTCAAGTTGGTTATCGAATCATCAAACGAGTCGAATAAGAAATCACGAAACAATGAAAGTAAATAAAGTACAACAACAATACAGAGGAGTTGTCACGAGTTTTCAGATCTCTCCCTAATATTAAATTACATTTCACGGACAATCTAGGTTAAAAATTCAACATCCTAAAAGGTGATAGTTAAGCTATTCTCCTTATATACTTGCAACACGGATTGTAAATTAGAAGCTCTCGAGGAAAGATGAACTCTAGAGGGCAGTAAACCCTGGGAACTACAGCATATTGTTCGATCATAAGACTGCCTCACGACAGGTCTAGACAAGTTCCAAAATTCAATTGTACCCATAAACCTGTGGAACAAATGAAACGCTCTCAACGTTTTAATGTGGGTCCAACAGTTGGGAAGAGGAACCAGGGAGGAATGGTTGTCGATCTCAATTCACAAACTGCTCTCATTCGGAATGTGTGTGATTTCAATGAAAAGATGGAAACGAGTCAGGAAGTTGGTTTGACGACCGTTACTTAATGAACTGCAAAGCTCGTAAAGTTTCTATCGAAAATGGGACGTGGTGGTTGAAGAACCATACACGTTCTTTATTAGGTTTTTATTGAATAATTGAACTGAAGACCAACATAAAACCGATTTTATAACGTCCACATCAGGCACTTGTCGGAAAGCTCCAACTTTAATGCTATAGGAACACATAAAACGTTCATAGAAAGTCAGTGCAAGCTTGTTCTTATCTGCCCTCTCAAATGAATCAAATAGACCCTTACAAGATACCGAATAAAAACCAATTAAGTACATTTTTGTTTAGGTTTTGTTTTTACGACTTCCAAGAAAAATATAAAGCAAAATCATTTGATTTATTTATTTTTGAAAATGAGATGAATTGTATATAAATATAAAAGAATACAATTACATAAAATGCATATGCTAATCACATATACATAATGTCATCTGACATATATATGTATTACACGTGTGTATATATATTCGCTATAAGTATATACGTGCAATGTACATAATAATTGTTGTATGTGTATACAGCTGTAGAATACTATTGCTATATTTCCTGCACTTTCAGCTATAGGGGTGCTAGAAAAGTGGCAGTAACTCCTGTTATTAGGTTCAAATAAAGGATAAATCTATCGATTTATTGGTTGGAAGACGGTTATTACTGGATGAAGACCTTCCAGCGGTCAGTAATTTAAAATTAAGGATATCTGAACTAGATTCTTAAATGTCTCTGACCTTGTCGTTTATCTCACTTAAAGGTTCAGGTTTACAAATTCCAAATAGATGCCAAACAACTAGATTAGAAATATATAAACAGTACAAGCCTCAAGTCAAAAGTTTTCTAAAACACCAGTTCTTTCTCTATATATCACGTTCCAAAAGTGGTGATATTAAATGCCACACTAAAGATACATACTTATAACTATAGCAAATATTATATTATAAAGATGTAGCCCTTAATAACCCCTCAGAACATTTTTCAAGTGTCAAGGGTGATGCATGTGGTCAGTGCAATAGACCTCTGTACCAAAAGTCAAAATGTCCTTCATGTCCCTCACTGCTGGCTTCAGAGTTGTTATACTTTTATCTGATTGCTAATATGTTTTTGTTCCTATTCACTCTACAAAACTAAAGGGTTTTTTTTTACTTGGTACTTTAGTTTTCTAATTTATATATATCAGTCTGTCATTAGCCTATGTTTATGGTTCTTTTGTACCAAAAATGTGTACAGATTATTAAAAAAAAAAGGCACTTTTCACACATTATAAGATTGACATTTTTTTTTTGCGAAGAGAGAAGTGCTAAGGGAACCATGAATTGCCTCTGGTAAACACAGGGTATAATATTTAATTGGTCTTCTAAGCACTTTTAAACTATAAAACTAAACAACAATTTATTGCATATTTACAATTAACAGCATGTCACATTTTACTTCTTTTTACGGCAAAGACTTACAGGACTCTGTTCTATTCATTTCAAATCTAAAAACGTTTTTTTATCAATAAGTTCCAATAAAAAAAGAGTGAAATTAACTGTATCTTATGGTAGTTGTCAAATTTTTTATGACAAATAAAATGAGGACTTTTAGGGCATGAGTTTGAGCCCACTCAACCACAAACTCCTGATTTAATTATAAAATACATTAAACTTTACTATAATTACATGTTCAACTAAGTATTACTATACCAAGGATTGATGTGTTACATTTGTGACCATATAAGTGACAATCAGAGAAGCTTGTGATGTTAAACGGACATGGCTAAATAACTGAGAGATAAAACAAAGAAATAGGATTACAATGTTAACAGACATGGCTAAACAACTGAGTGATAAGAAAATTTGACAGGTTTGTATTGGTAAACACATCTGACTGAAAAGCTGATAGGCAAGATGACGAAGCAGGATTGTAATCTTAAAATGACATGACTATATACCTGAGAAACAAGACAATGAACAGGCTTATAATCTTAAAATGACATGACTGAATAGTTGAGAAACAAGACAATGAAACATGATTGTAATCTTAAAATGGCATGACTGAATAGCTGAAAGACAAGACAATGAAGCAAGCTTGTAATCTTAAAATGACATGACTGAATAGCTGAAAGACAAGACAATGAACAGGCTTATAATCTTAAAATGACATGACTGAATAGCTGAGAAACAAGACAATGAACAGACTTGTAATCTGAAAATAACATGACTGAATAGCTGTGAGACAAGACAATGAAGCAAGCTTGTAATCTTAAAATGACATGACTGAATAGCTGTGAGACAAGACAGTGAACAAACAGGCTTGTAATCTTAAAATGACATGACTGAATAGCTGTGAGACAAGACAGTGAACAAACAGGCTTGTAATCTTAAAATGACATGACTGAATACATGAGATAAGATGATATGAGGGTATGTAATATTAATGAAACATGGCTGAATAACTGGTAAACAAGACATAACTGAATAATGTAACACAAAATGTTTGGACAACATTGGACCTATTGGTCTATTACAGCTGTCCTGTCCTCTGGACTAAATAAATTAAAGAAAAAAATATCAAAGCTAGATTTTATCATTCATAAAGCTTTTCTTTAAATGCACATAAATTTACTGTCTGTACATCATTTGAAGGCAACCCATTCCAAAGCCAACTCCCCATTTCAAAAAATGAATCTATCTTAGCTGAAGATGACTCTTATCCTGCCAACAGTTTTATTCTTATACCATAGTTTTACTATTCTCACTGTTAAATATGAAAAACAATATGCATCAACAGTATCAATTCCTTTACAAACTTAAATGCCTTAATTAGACTTCCCAACTCTCCTTTTTTCAAAAGAAAACAAATTGGGAGATTCCAACTTTTCCTGGTATGACAATCCTCCATCCTAGGCACTATTCTAATAACCATTCACTGAACCCTTTCCAAGAACAGAATGTCAAGCCTGACGTAAGAGGCCAGGAGTAAACACAATACTCCAAATGAGGCCTAACCAGTGACCTATACAAAAAAATTAAAACATCTTTAAACTTATATTCAATATCTCTGTAGATACAACCTAAAATTTTATTTTCCCTACAACTAACAACAGCAGACTGCTTGAATGGCTTTACAGATCAATCAACTATTACAAGAATACCCTTTTCTTTAGTGACATTATTAAGTCTATTTGCATGCAAATTATTCTTATAATTCATATTACGATAACCAACATGCATTATCTTGCATTTATTATAATTACAACTCAACTGTTATTCACTTGTCCAACTCACTAAATGATCTAAATCCCATTCTCAGCTTTCAACATCCAAGATCATAATATTGTTTGCAAGTTAAAGTAATTTATTGACTACTCCTTCATCTATGTCATTGATGTGAATAAACAAATGAGTAAATGTCCTAAGACTGTGCTCTGAGATACCTCACTTGTGAGATTAATCCAGCTGACTGAAGTACATTTGTAACAACTCTATATTTTTTTTTCCATCCATCCACTCTTATATCCAATTTGCTAACTTATCCTTCACACCTACAGAGATAATTTTACAAGCCTTTTTTGTAACATTTTGTCAAATGCTTCCTGAAAACTCAGATACACAAAATCTTCATCTAAATAAGCAGTAACCTTTTCAAAGATCGTCAAAAGATTTTTAAGGCAAGATTTTCCTTAGGGAAAATATGTTGACCATCCAATAAAATTCTAAAATTTGTTGAGGGATTTTGGAAAGCATCTTTAAACCGAATTTCTGAAACCTTATCCACAACTGATGTAAGACTAATGGGTCTGTAATTACTGGGACAATTTTTATCACCTCCCTTAAAAGTAGGAGTTACATCAGCTATCTTACCTGCCCACTATTCACAGACTGACAACAAATAATAGTAAGAAACTTATGTATCCAATCTTTAACCTCATTCAAAACCTCTGTGGAAATATTACCTGACCAAGAAGACTTAAAGTCTTTTTAAACTTCCCAATTTTTTAACCAGATTAAAATTAATGCAGTCATCTTCTTTGATCTGATTTCCATTTATCAACTGTTCAATATGTGGAATACTGCTTAAATTGCCATTACAAACAAAAAAAAACAATATTCAAAACTTTTCCATCTCATAATCATCAAATACTGGTCTTCCTCTATCATCCCCAAAAGATCTTACCCCATCTGAACATTTTGTTTAATCTTAGTGTATTTAAAGAAATATTTACTTTACTTTTTAAAATTTTTAGACAATCTTTTCTTATATATTCTTTTTGATGTCCTAATTTTCTATTTCACCAACTTTCTTGATGTTCTATAACCTCTAAATTTCTTGTCATACAAGCCAATTTAAATTTCTTAAATGTGTGATGCTCTTCTTCAATTTCATCTCTTTATGATGAAGTTTGTTTTTTACTTGGAGTTGCCTTTTTCTCTGTAAGGAATACGTTTACCTCGGATGTTTCAAAACTTACCTTAGAAATTTTTCGACATCTGATCAGTCTCCAAATAACTCAGCTGTCCAATTCACAACAGATAATTCTTATTGGATACCATGAAAATCTGTTATTTTGAAATTTGTAACCAAAATAACCTTAGTCCATATTTCTATATGCAGCAAAACAAAATTAAACCTAACAGATCAATGATCAGTTACACCCAGTTGTTCTCTAATTTCTACCCTCTAAAATCATTTCAATATTTGAAGTTAACAATAAATATAAAATATCATTGTTTTCCAGTAGGTTTTGACCATTTGGTGAAGAAATTCATCCTAAACAGTTTCCAAAAACCTTTCCCCCTCATGTTTTGACTCTGGAATTTCCCAGACTACATGCCTGAAATTAAAATCACACATAATTATGACTTCATTAATCTCGTTGTAAACTTTCTAACTTATGTCATCATTGTAATTTTCACTAATATCCTTTACCCTTTATATGCACTAATATTAATCCAAGTAAATTCAATCTTCATGTCTTCAACTTCAACAGGATGTAACATTTTACACATGAAGCCTTGCCTCTGCTCTTTAACAGTCTATCCTTATTAAATGGCCTGTAACCCCATATTTCAAAGAAACTTCTGCCATCAAAAATATTTACGTTTATCAGATATTCTCACTATATCACACTCCTCCTTTCTTATCAATGCTCTAAGGTCATCTGTTTTATTTCTTATACTTTTAGCATTTCAAAAGTAACAATTAAGCCTACCCATGTAACTACTTCTATACTTATTTCATATGCTAAACTTTTCTTTGCCTCTTATTCTCGTTTTTGCAATTAGTTTATCCTGGTCCTCACCACTGTTTATCCCAAACTAAACTTTCTTAACTGCTGAATTAACAGTCTTAACAAATAATTCATGTCCTACCTTATTTAAAATGTAAACTATCCATTCCAAACACTTTCCACAATTGCTTATCCTTACATTCTAATCTAAGCCTAGTGTTGAGCTCTCATTACCTGCTAATAACTTCATTTACACAATTAATTCTGGGCAGTATCCCTAGCATAATTAAGTTATGGTCTTTTTCTTTAATTGCCTTTATGAATCCCTTGAAATTATTAATTAGCCAAAATAATTAGCCCCTACGTACACCACAAAAACTGTATATCTGCTAGTCCCTTTCATTACACATGCTCTGTCAGTTATATCCTCCATCTGTGCCCACGGGTAACATAATGTGATTCTTTTCTCCCTCTTTACCTCACATATTACCCTATCATATCAAGGAGTCACGTGTAACCATAACTTTCTTACCATTTTGTCTTCCATCCCTTCAATAGATCTTCATCTGTAGAAGCCAAGGGTTAAAACTTTTTATTCAACTGTATAGGCTATTTATAGCTGAATTCATTACTTTTTACTCTAATAGTAAGTACTCTTTCTAACTTCATGAAAGTCATTGTTAGCTGATGTATGCTCCTCTATGAATTTATCTTGCTATTTTCCACAGTCTACATTTCTATTTGTCTATTTCCTCTACCTTTACTACGATAGCTTCCAACATTTCCTCCAACCAAACTCCACATAAAAACTGGATATCTTCGTCACTATCATCCTTAAAAGTACATGCCGGTCCCAAGTTCCCAGATAAAATCCAAACATTGCATGCATCACACCCAACACACTGTAAATGCTAATCCCGCACATTAGTTTTAACTATTGAATTTATACGTATAGCCTGAAAATAAATACTCCATACCAAAATCTCAGTAGCCTATTGTTAATACTGTTACTGTTAAACCTAACGTTAAGAACCACTTAAATCATTTACCACTACTTTTTCTTCATACCAAAGAAATAAAATGTATCTTTAATTATTCAGAACATAATCATTTATTATATTGTTAGTTAATACGTTTTATTAAGACTTATTTATGTTATAACCTAATTATAACTTTTTTCGAATAGCAAGACAATAAATTCCAGCATGTGCTGGTTGAAAATAGACAACATAATCTTGAACATCGAGGTCGTTATCTTTTAAACAATTTCAAGTCATACATCGCATCTTCCAACAAGTTGTTTAACCTGAGTCATATCGATTCCAGATCGTTTCCACGGCGAATAATGACTCACAAAATATGGTTCGTCAGTATAATTTATATATTAACTATAAAGTGTGCTTTAAAATTACCTGAAATATATTGACATCAAACACATCATGTGAAGAAATCGCAGGCAGAATTCGGTTTAGAATACGTTGTATAATTTTACACTGAATAAAACCGCCTGGAGATTACCACCAAGTAAACTCTCTACTGGACCAATCAGGAGACGAGAACTGAACACGAACCTAATTTAATAATTTCTTTTCCGGAAGTTCCTTCTAAGGCAACTAGTAAGTTAAATCCGCTAAGAACCGCCAACTGTGTATAAATGTGTGTATAAATGAAATAAATACAACGACGTAATAAGTTCTTCCGACATAAAGTCATCATCTTAAAACTACAGCTCGAACACAAACGATATAAGTTACAGAAGAAGAAAATGAATAGGAAAGGAAGACAAAACAGAAGTTTATAAAAATAGGAAAGTTCATTGAAACGGATGAAAAACTATTGTTGCAAGATCAACCGATGAATGCCTGTTAATAACATAGCGCTGTCATCGCTGGAAGTCAATGTGAAAACACAACGTAATTAAAGCGTGCAATATATTGGCAGAGCGTGAACTGTCAACAGATAATTCGTATAAATTTTTTTTCACCCTTTTTGTTCCTTGGCCATAATAAAAGAACGTGTTAATTATTGTCATCTTAACTCGACTTTTTCTAATGAAACTGTCGACAACAAACTTGCTTTTACTGCATAATAAGAGTTTTCTTGAAAACCCTAGTTGTGTGGATCACATAAGAAACAATGAGATAAATGGTCTATAATGTCAACGGACAAAATCTTTTAATGATATTATATTACTTTTCAAAATCAAAATCAAATTCTATCCTAATTTGTTCGATAGAGAATTGCATTAAGTTTTGTTTGATTTCAATTTCGCAAAGTTACGCGAGGGCTATCTGCGCTAGTCGTCCCTAACTCACCAGTGTAAGACGGGAGGAAAGGCAGATAGTCATCACCACCCACCGCCAACTCTTGGGCTACTCATTTAACAACGAATAGTGGGATTGATCGTCACACTATAATGCTCTTCACGGCTGAAAGGGCGAGCATGATTGGTGTGACGAGGATTCGAACCCGCGATCCTCAGATCACAAGTCGAGTGCTTTAACCACCTGGCCATGCCGGGCCATTACCTTAAGTCTAACGATATTTTTTTATTTAATAGCAAGTGTAAACGATGGGCTTCTTGTTCTTCGCTCACAATAGGGATCGAACCTGAAATTTGGCCGTTACTAATGAGCCACCGTAGAGTAGAGTAAAATATCAAAAAGTACATTGTAAAGTAATTCAATATACAGATATTAGACAGTATTGATTCAGGCTCGGAAAAGTGATTAAGCCGAGTAGACAATACAACAAGTGCATCCTGTGGCCGACCGTTAAATTCCTATTTCTGTAAAGCTTAAGTACTTTGAACTAAAGAAAGTGCTGCAGTGAAGTCACATTTAAGGGGATCCGTTGACACTTATATATATGTATGTAAATAACTGTAACCATTATCATATATTCGTGTCCCCCGTGACACAGCGATATTTCTGCTTTATGATATGACAACTTTCTAAACCGGCTTTCGATACTCATGGTGGGGCAACAGACAAGTAGCCCATCGTATAACTTTGTACTTAGCTTCAAATAGCAACTTGTGTATCTTTAGGTGCGAAATACAATAATCACAAAATTTGTTATTTAAAACAGTAATAAAATTATTCTGTAATTTAAGAAAGTTTCCTTGGTGATGTTTCAAAAAATATCATTTTTTTCCCTCTACTTTCACTGATGTTTTTTTCTTGGAAGCCTCCCAGTGGCTCAGCGGTATGTCTACAGACTTACAACGCTAAAAACCAGGTTTCGATACACGTGGTGGGCAGAGCACAGATAGCCCATTGAGTAGTTTTGTGCCTGATTTAAAAAAACGAAAAAAACAGTTTTTCCTTGAAATGGTCGTCTATATGATCCAAAGCTACACAACAGGTTATATGAGCTTTGTCCAACACGGGGACTCGGCCTCGATATTTTAGTGTTGTTTAGTCCATATGCTTATCGCTCGCTTGCTGTGGTACAAAGGAGGATATATAAATTCCATACTGGTAATTACTGTTAGAGAACCAACCAAATATTTTATAACAGTCATCATTAAGCAAATCCAATAAAACTAATGAAATTCTCTCCGTATCAACCGGAACAAAACTAGAGTGTCACAAAACGAAAGGTACTTATGAAATTAGGTATGTAATACGCTGGATAGCTCCCCTGTGGCTCAGAAGTATTTCTGCGAACTTACAACGCTAAAAAGCGGGTTTCGATACTCGTGGTGGGCATTGTATAGTTTTGTGCTTAATTCTGTTAGTTTGGTGTGTTTTTTTAATTTCGCGCAAAGCTACACGAGGGCTGTCTGCGTTTTGTGCGTAATTCAAAACAACAAGTTGGATAAATATGGTATTTGTTTTGTTTTGAATTAAGCACAAAGCTACACAATGGGCTATCTGTGCTCTGCCCACCACGGGTATGGAAACCCGGATTTTAGCGTGTAAGTCCGCAGACATACCGCTGAGCCACTGGGGGGCTATATATGGTAAAATTATAGTTAACAATCGGAAGAAAACTATTACTAATTATACACCCAACACTAGAATCAAACTTAAGATTCTATAAATTCGTATACTTACCGCTGTAGTAGTGAAAAACCGAAAGAAATTGATGAAAAATATTATTAGTAGCTTATAGAAATCTAGGATCATTTCGCTTCTACAGATAATAAATTAATTTAATTAGGTCAGAATCCCTCCCAATCCCCACACATTGTCGGTTTAACGATGAACTTGAGAACTTATAACAATAACAATCGCAGTTCAATACCTGTGAATGAAACAAACGTTTCCAAGGTGATGACCTGAGAGAGGTGTTGAAAGGCGTGTGATTAACTTTTGTCGTGTCTACTAATTTTCTTCAGTTATTCCTCACAAATTTGTTTGTATATAATCTATTCATAACATTCGAACATAACACAAGCTTTATTGTCACGTGATCAGAACTGCGTTCAATCATGTTGTAACATCCAGTAATAAAGAAGACAGTTTGTGTTTGGTCAGCAAAAAAACGTAATATTACAAGAACCTCAGTTTACCTGTCGCTAAACATTCTAACCAACACAAAACATTAATCAACACATCGCAGCAAACGTGTAAATCGATGAAGGTTTCCTTGTGAACGCATAACATCAAAGTAAACAAAACCGTTGGGATGAGTAAAAAGCCATTCCCTTTTTTCCTCGATAATATATTATAATTAATCGATATAAAGCCATTTATTATTGCTTTACACTTTCTTCAACGTGATGCCGTGATAAGATCAAATAAAATCATTTTATGCATGTGGCGGTATCTAGGAAACATATTTAGAACTATTATGACTGAAATTGGAAGATTTTTTTAAAAGCGAAGCACAATTAAAATACTAACCCTGATGAAAATTAAAACTCAGGTATGTTATGTTTTAGAACATCTGAAAAACAGCCTAAAACCCAGTGAGAGTAATATACATTTTAAATAACAGTTTATATTTATTTTACAATAATAAATGATTGTGTTATTACTTTTATTAATTAAATAAAATAAGCTATATTAGTAAACCAATTAAACTGAAGAGGGTAACTTGGATTGAAGAAACAGAAGTCAATGCAATGATCAGTTACAAGATTATAACTAAATTCAGCCTTCTGTGTCACATTTCAAAGTTTGTACTACATAGAGGTGATTTTAAAAAGTAAAATTAGAAAACAAAACACTACTTTCTGCTGTTCGCAATTTTTTATAAATATGCCCCCTATGAGTGTGTCTATACTTTCTTATAACAAATCCACATCGGCCTATCTGCTGAGTCCACAGAGTGGAATCGATTTCCTGATTTCAGCGTTGAAAATCCATAGACTTCCCACTGTACCAGCGAGGGACCCTTCCAATTGAACCTATGTTACACGACAGTGGAATCCCCGTAGCACCAAACATGCTCGCCCTTTCAGCCATGGGGGTTTTAGAAAGTTACGGTCAATTCCACTATTCGTTCGTAAAAGAGTAGCCCAAGAGCTGGCGGTGGGTGGTGATGACAAAGTTCCTCCCCTCTAGTCTTACACTGCTAAATTAGGGACTGCTAGCGCAGATAGCACTCGAGTAGCTTTGCGCGAAATTAAAAAAAACAAGCATAATTATTCTTAGACTAGAGTCATGAAAAAAAGGTAAAAAAATCACTGTGGACGATAACATCGAAAACAAAAAACATTAAAAAACAACAGTTTGTATTACGAAAAATGACTGATGTTCAGTTGATGTTTTAACGTTTCGAGCTGAGACGCCTTTTCTACCGTGATTTTAAACCTTAATTTTCAGTTTCAAATAGTAAGGGGAAGCGTTATCGCCTGTGAAATTGAAAACTAAAGAGATTCAGTCTCTTTCATGATTTATTATAACGAAGAAGTAGTTAATAATTTTCAGCTGAATAATAAGAATTCTAACAATAAACATTTTAAGATAACAAAATGGTAATTACAGAGACTGTGGATCCCGGCATCACCAGATGGTTATGGCGCTCGCCTTGTAAGCTGAGGTTGAAGGGTTCGAATCTTCGTCACTTCAAATATGCTCACCCTTTCAGATGTGAGGGCGTTATAAATGACAGTCAGTCCCACTACTCGTTGGTAAAAAGAGTATCCCAAGAATTGGTGGTGGATGGTGATGACTAGCTGCCTTCCCTCTAGCCTTACACTGCTAAATTAGTGACGGCTAGCGCAGATAGACCTCGTGTAGCTTTGCGCGGAATTCAAAAACAAACGACACTGAGACTGTAAGCGTTGCGTTGATTAGTTAGCGTTTGTGAAGCGAATCCACGAACTGTTGTACAACAACGTGAATTAGTTTCGTTTCGAGTTTGGAGTTTGAAATATGATTCATCAATGCTAATAACTACAGATGTAATGTTAAGAATCGTCAACTGAACATAATAAACATGTCATCTTGTGCTCTTAAACTTGAAAAATGAAACGATATGGATTCGTCAGAAAAACTTCAATTCCTTTATTACTGTTCATTTTCAGTTGCAAGTAATCTTCTAGGTATGATTTGTTTTGAAAGCTACGCGAGGGCTATCTGGGCTAGCCGTCCGTAATTTAGCAGTGTAAGACTAGAAGGAAGGCAGCTAGTCATCACTACTCACTGTCAACCATTTGGCTATTATTTTATCAAAAAATAGTGGGATTGACCGTCAGATTATAACGTACCTACAATTAAAAGGACGAGCAAGTTTGGCGCGATGTGGATACGAACCCGCGACCCTGGGATTATGGTAAGGAAGAATGTGTTTAAAACAGTTACATAACTCGAATACACACACACACACACGCAACTTCTCAGTTGTGAATGATTGACCCAGTTAGTGATCGAAACGTTGCAGCTTTTATTGTTGTTTTGAATTATTCTTCCTAAATGAAAAAGATGTAACTTGAAACACAATAATGCAAACTGGTGTTTGTAGTTTGAAGTAACGGTAATATAAAGGAATAGTTATAGAAATATAGTAGTGAGAAGCGGTTACAAAACTGTGTGTCATGATGAAGTACGCATGTGTTGATGTGTTATTTATAATATTAAGAGAGCTGTATTTCTTTGAGTAGGAATTTAGTTAAACGTACATACAACGTTTCTATTTATTTTTGGGTGATTTTTTTCGTTAATGAGTACAGCTTGTATATGCTTTCTTTCTTTAAAGCTCTGTTGTGTTTTTATAATATAGAAACTTTTAATGGTTTATGTTTGTTTGCATTTGGAGTTCCCTGTTTGTGTAGGAAGTGTTGAGCTAGGGCGATTTTCTGTTGTTCATATTTATGTAACTTATTAATGTGGCTTGTGTGCGTAGAGGCATTTCGGTTTGTCGTGTATTTGCTTTCATGTGTATTATATATGATGGATGGAGTACGTTTTCAGTGTACCATTTTTGTCACGCTTTATTTTCTGCAATTAAGAAATTAAACAAGATATAACTGTATATAGCAACAGAGATATATATCAGTAAAGTTATAAAAGATTGGAAAAAACTATGTATTTAATATGTACAGTGGATTTGGTCCCCCGATGAAACAGTAATAAATTCACGATCTTAAAACGCTTTTATCCGGGGTTCGATTCCTCACTGTAAACATAAGTCTTTTACACAAGCCCCCCCCAGTGGCTCAGCGGTATGTCTGCGGACTTGCACGCTAAAATCCGGGTTTCGATACCCGTGGTGGGCAGAGCACAGATAGCCCATTGTGTAGCTTTGTGCTTAATTCAAAACAAAACAAAACAAACTTTTACACAAATACAAACGCACGGTAGGTTTGAAAAGATCGGTTGGATTTACAACACTAAAATCAGGAGTTCGATTCAGCTACAGTTCCGTGTAGCTTTGCTATAAGATAAACACACACACGAAAAACACGGTTGTCATTTCTTGTCATTATTAATACAATTACTAAGCCTAATTACTAGTCCCTGACTCTTTCTTAATTGCTTATAATAATTGGACAATGTTGGAAAATTTATTAGCAACCGGATAAGATAAATTATAGTGAAAGACAGTATAATTTAACTCGAAACAACCAAAACGAAGATATTGTAACGAAATCTGTAAACAGTTAGAAAACGTAATTACATCTTGAGAGAAATTACAAATATGTAGCTAAAGGAATACAATTTGTGTAGTTAGTATTGAAGTAATCAGAAAGAAACTAATACCATTAGTTATGGTAAATGTAACGAATCTGTGAAATTACAACTTTATTAACCAGAATATAACTCTCATAATCACATATAATAATAACTCACATTTGCAGTAATTGAAAGGAATTTATAAAATTACATCTGTAACAGTTAGAATAAATTTAATACACTTTTATTTACAATAGCTGGGAAAAAGAAACGTATAATTGTTATGTAACGCTAGAAGTAAACTGGTTCAAGTTATCCAGAATAATTGAAATGAATCCCACGCCCAGAGGTCAACCTTAAAGTTAAGGTCTTATAATGCAAAACATCGGAGTTCAATTTCTGTACTGAGTATATCATGCAATTTTCCGCTTAAGAAACACCAAAAGAAAGATTCTATGATTATACATATTAGAAGAGCAGAGACGGCCAAATATAATTACAAAATTGAGTGAAAAGAACACAATGTACGTTTCACAGAATTACATGTTTGTGAAGTGAGCACTTGTCTTACTTGTACTCAGTTACTGTAATTACTGAGTTTCATCGAGTTCCAACAGTTCCGAGTATTAATTATACCAATTATAATTACATGTGTAGAAGAACTGGGGACGTTGTTAGTGATTCACGAAACAACGTAAAATAACCTGCTAAAAACACACACACACAACGCCGGAAAAAAGAATTTATTTGTATTTATAACTGTAGGCATGGCAGGATGGTTAAGGCACTCGACTTGTAATCTGAGAGTCGCGTGTTCGAATCCCCGTCATACCAAACATGCTCGCCTTTCAAACTGTGGGGACGTTATAATGTGACGGTCAATCCCACTATTCGTTGGTAAAAGAATTGCCCAAGAGTTGGCGGTGGGTGGTGATAACTAGCTGCCTTCCCTCGTGTACCTTTGCGCGAAATTCAAAGCAACAGGAGAGTCATCAGTTTAACTACACTTGTAGGAAGTTAAAAGTAAGACAACTTGCTCAATTAAATCTCTTTACCGTTTTTTAATTGAAGAAGAACATATGTAAAACATTTGTAGTTATTTGAAATATATACACCCTTGTGCAAATTAATTGAAACAAACGGTCATTTTACAATATTTTCAGCATGGCGGATGGTGTAGGCTCGCTGGACCCGCTGATTTCCTTTAATAGTCATTTTTTCACACAGACGACGCAGTACGGTCAATCTATTTTTGACGAAATTTTAAGGAATATTACATCATTCGAAATTGGGTTAGAAGGTCAAGGAGACCAGTCAAAAAACAACTTCTTACCAATTCAATGAAGGAAAAACGGCATAATGGGGTCTGAAATACAAGAACAATGGAGAAAGGTGTTATCCATTTATTCGTACAGGGTCAAAGAGGTTTGCATGTTTGCAGATCTCCAAGAAAGAAACTTCGAGAATCTCACATCAATCAGTTCGTAAAAAATCCCTTAAAGAAGATGTTTTGGGGCTTTTTCAGCTACTATGGCGTCGGAGGCTTGCATATCGTAGCTGATGCGAAGACCACAGTACAAAGTTTTGCAGAGAAGAGTCGTTCAAGAATTGAAAAAGAGATTTCCAGATGGATCTGGCATTTTTCAGCAAGATCTGGCTCCGTGCCACACATCGAAACTTGTGAAGAATTTTATAACTACAACGTAAATAAAGGTGCTGGGCTGGACTGGAAATTCTCTGGACTTAAATCCTATTGAAAATATTTGGGCGATTTGTAAAGAAAGACTTCGAGGAAAAGACTGTACTACGAAAGATAAGTTAATTGAGGCCATAATTGAGAGCCCCTCAGAGGCTCAGCGGTATGTCTGCGGGCTTACACGCTAAAATCCGGGTTTCGATACCCGTGGTTGGCAGAGCACAGATAGCCCATTGTGTAGCTTTGAGTTTAATCTCAAAAAAACAAAACAAAACAAAGCCATAACTGAGGTGTGGTACCGCGATCCAAAAATTAGTAAAGATTGCAGTCAACTCGTGGACTCGATGCCAAAGTGGATTAATGATCTTCTGAAAAATTACGGCGGTGATGTCATGTATTAATTGGTGAGTAATTTTTGGATTGTCAGAAATAAAAGGAAAAAAATTGAAAAAAATCGTAATTTTCCGTTTTGTTTCAATTAATGTGGTAATACGACAGAGATCAGGTGAATTGAAAATCTGTTCGCACACTTAACAATGAGGAAGAAACAACTGTAATTACATCAGTAACAACAGCAGGACACTTGTAATAACGGAAAAACAGTATAATTACATTTGTAAAAATGGAAAGAAGCTATGTTAGTTACATCTATAACTAGAAGGAAACTAATGTAAGTGCATTTATAACAATGGGAGGAAACTGCTGATTAGTGTATGGTTTGGTTTGAATTTTGCGCAAAGCTACACGAGGGTCGCCTGCACTAGCCGGCCCTAATTTAGCAGTGTAGTTGTGTTGTTTTGAATTAAGCACAAAACTACACAATGGGCTATCTGTGCTCTGCCCACCACAGATATCGAAACCCGGTTTTTAGCGTTGTAAGTCCGCAGACATACCGCTGAGCCACTGAGGGGACTTTTAGCAGCGTAAGACTAGAGGGAAGGCAGCTAGTCATAACCACCCAGTGTCAAATCTTGGGCTACTCTTTGACCGTCACTTTATAACAGCCCCACGGTTGAAAGAGCAAGAATGTTTGGTGTGACGGGGATTCGAATCCGCGACCCTCAAATTACAAACGGAGTGGCTTAACCACCTGGCCATGCCGGGCCATTAATTAAGTGTAGTTATATCTGTAACAACGGAAGATAGCTGGTACAATTATATTTATAACAACTCTCACTGTGAGCAGAAACGAGTAATTATAACTATATGAATTAGAACTAAGCCTATGTAATTGCATTTCTAGTAATTTGAAGAAAAATGGTTTAATTTCGTGTGTAATAATAAGGGAAAGCGAGAGTAATTCTACTGTTACTACTGTTAGAAAACCAATAAAATTGTACTTATGGCACTAGAAATATAAAAGTAGATTTTCTTTTATATCTTTTAATACTCTAAAAGTCGGGATTTTGTTGTAATATGTTTTATTGGATGTGGAAAGAATCCAATATGATTGTTTGCAAGGACGCAGGACAACACACTGCATAAAGCCATTAAATTGTAATGTGATTACGTAATATTTTAGCGATAGTAAGGCAAAGGAGCTGTTAAAGTAATCATATATTAACCTATGCAATTCGTTATTATTCATATCAGGCTTACGATCTAAAATGCAAGTCTTTGATTATTCAGCCTGCCCTACGATTAATAAGTAGGCTTTACGTTTGTACAGTTCATGACATTTCAGTAAGTCTGTTTATAAGTGAGCACAAAGCTACACAATGGGCAAACTGTACTCTGCCCATCACGGGTATCGAAACCAAGGTTTCAGCGACGTGAGTCCACAGACATTCCGCTGTGCCACTAGGGGGTTTGTTTTTTTGGAATTTCGCACAAAGCTACTCGAGGGCTATCTGTGCTAGCCGTCCCTAATTTTGCAGTGTAAGACTAGAGGGAAGGCAGCTTGTCATCACCACCCACCGCCAACTCTTGGGCTACTCTTTTACCCACGAAAAGTGGGATTGACCGTTACATTATAACGCCCCCACGGCTGAAAGGGCGAACATGTTTAGTGCGACTGCGATTCGAACCCGCGCCCCTCAGATTACGAGTCGAACGCCTTAACCCACCTGGTCATGTTTCGGAAGAATAATATATAAATAAGTGTGGTTACAGTTTTAGAATCATTAACAAATAATCAAGAACCAGAAATAAAGAATAATAGTCTCAGTTACAGGAACCAGGAATAGGTTAACATTATTACCTTTGTAGGAACCAGGAACAAAATAGCATAGATACGGTGATAAGAACCAGGAATAAGGAGCAATACTACCCTTGTAGAAATCAAGAATAAACTAGCATTGCTACAATTACAGGAACCAGGAATAAGGAGCAATATTACCTTTGTAGGAACCAGGAACAAAGCAGCATGGGTTTAGTTGTAAAGAAATATTACTTCAGTTGTAAAAAAACAAGAAAAAGTATAATTTCTAGTTATATCAACCACGACAAAGAAAGTATTACTACAGTTGTAATACCCAGAATTAAAGAAGCATTACTACAGTTGTAATACCCAGGACTAATAAAGCATTACTACAGTTGTAATATCCAGAATTAAAAAAGCATTACTACAGTTGTAATACCCAGAATTAAAGAAGCATTACTACAGTTGTAATACCCAGGACTAATAAAGCATTACTACAGTTGTAATATCCAGAATTAAAAAAGCATTACTACAGTTGTAATACCCAGAATTAAAGAAGCATTACTACAGTTGTAATACCCAGAATTAAAAAAGCATTACTACAGTTGTAATACCCATAATTAAAGAAGCATTACTACAGTTGTAATACCCAGGACTAATAAAGCATTACTACAGTTGTAATATCCAGAATTAAAAAAGCATTACTACAGTTGTAATACCCAGGACTAATAAAGCATTACTACAGTTGTAATATCCAGAATTAAAAAAGCATTACTACAGTTGTAATACCCAGAATTAAAGAAGCATTACTACAGTTGTAATACCCAGAATTGAAGAAGCATTACTACAGTTGTAATACCCATAATTAAAGAAGCATTACTACAGTTGTAATACCCAGAATTAAAGAAGTTTTACTTCAGTTGTAATACCCAGAATTAAAGAAGTATTACTACGGTTGTAATACCCAGGACTAATAAAGCATTACTACAGTTGTAATATCCAGAATTAAAAAAACATTACTACAGTTGTAATACCCAGAATTAAAGAAGTTTTACTTCAGTTGTAATACCCAGAATTAAAGAAGCATTACTACACTTGTAATACCCAGGACTAATAAAGCATTACTACACTTGTAATATCCAGAATTAAAAAAGCATTACTACACTTGTAATACCCAGAATTAAAGAAGCATTACTACACTTATAATACCCAGAATTAAAGAAGCATTACTACATTTGTAATACCCTGAATTAAAGAAGCATTACTACATTTGTAATACCCAGAATTAAAGAAGCATTACTACACTTGTAATACCCAGAATTAAAGAAGCATTACTACACTTGTAATACCCAGAATTAAAGAAGTATGGAAACTTTTTTTTTAATATAAGAGAGCAACTACAGTTATGGAAAACTGAAGAAAGTGTTACAATGACAGCGCTAATAGAAGAAGCGCAGTACATTTTTTAACAGGAAAAAAGGCAGTAAGAATATATAACTCGATAAGAGACAAACAGAATTTTTATTGTTGAAAGGATGTAATTAAATCAAAACAGTTAACTAACTCAAGTAGTAGTGTTTTCATGCAAATTGACAAAAAGAACAACGATTTTATAAATTCTCATCCTGGATCACAAAGAATAGATCCAGATTTTATTTTTCATTGCTATTTCATTCTGAGAAAAAAAAGTTTAGCTTCTACTCCATACCAAAACCCATTAGTCTGAAGTCTGCCAAATGAGCTGTTTGGGCAAAAAAGATTTCACTTTACTGACCACTGCAAGCCTAACGTAGAAGTCATATTTTCTCGCACCGTTAATTTCGGAGCAACAGCATAACTGTCCTTAAGAATTAATGAATGAATGACCAAGCGGATGTGACTTGTTTGGACGGTGTGACAGCATAACGCTAGGCCCGCCGAAACTATTTATTTCCTGACAAATTGGACGTCATCATTTAGACACGAAACGTTCGTGGTGGTGAGAATTCTCATACGTTCACGTGTGGCGCGATATTGAAGACTCAAAGCAGAGTTTAACTCGAGTTGTGATAAATTCGTGATTAAACGACAGGGAAATCTATCATGATAAAAAAAGAGAGAGAAAGAAAATACACCTCAGAGGTAAAGCATAATTGACAAAGTTCAAATAATAATAATATACACATGTATTTAACCATAACATTACCGGCAAGTCTCATAACGCCCCCCAGTGGCTCAGCGGTATGTCTGCGGACTTGCACGCTAAAATCCGGGTTTCGATACCCGTGGTGGGCAGAGCACAGATAGCCCATTGTGTAGCTTTGTGCTTAATTAAAAAAAAAACAAAGTCTCATAACACTGATGCACACCATAATCCTCAAAATACTTGCATGATTTTACACCGATCAGTACAAATGAGATCCATACTTTAATAATATTTAATCCTCAAACCAACATATTCATGTATCATTCAATACCAGTGTGATCCACATGTGAATAATTCTTAATCCTCAAATTGGGTTCATTTTTTTTCTCACCGTTCTGTGCCAGTGAGATTGACACCTAAATAATTTTTAACCCTCAAATTATTGATTAACTTTTATATTAGTGGAATCACACTGGGGTAATTTCATCTTACAAGATTCTATGCATAGAACTGACCAATTTCTACTGAATCAAATCTTTCATTTTCTGTTTGAAATACCAAAGGGGAACCCAGCAATAAATAGGTGAGATTCATTGAAATACCGATGTTATTTTTAGCCTTTTTAATGTTATAACCAATGAAATCATGGATCCACGAACAGTGTGGTGAGATTATAATTACAAGTTAAAAATACAATAGTTTTAGAGTTAAAAAGACACTTCGTTACTTCCATCAAACAAACCAATGGTGTAACTTTCTGTACAGCAATATTTTAACTTCAAAACACAGAATTGTTCATTCGTACTTTTTATCACCAGTTTTACTTCATTAAAAAAAAGGAGGCTGAATTTGTATTTAATTCCATTACGAGTGCGAGTATTTGGTAAGCACTAAACTGGAATGGCGAGGTGGTTAAGGCACTCGATTCGTAATTCGAGAGTCGCGGGTTTGAAGCGTCGTCACACCAAACATGCTCGCCCTTTCAGCCGTGGGAGCGTCATAATATGATGGTCAAACCCTCTATTCGTTGGTAAAAGAGTAGCCCAAGAATTGGTGGTGGATAGTGGTGACTAGCTGCCTTCCCTCTAATTTTACACTGTTATATTGGGGACGGCTAGCGCAGATAGCCCTCGTGCAGCTTTGCGCGAAATTCAAATCAAACCAAGCACTAAAATTCGTCACCAATTTTTACTTAACAAGCTTTTCAACACAAAAATGTCTTATTCTGAATGTTTATCATTTGCAATGTCATGTGCTTCCGAAAACTTGACTAATGGGAAAATGTTCTATGGATCTGTATAGCTGTGAAAAGGTTGTTCGCAAACAGCCGTCTCTAAAGTTACAGTGATAGAGTAGAAGAAAAGCAACTAGTCCAAAACATCTGTGCACCATGTGAAAAAAAAATTCTAACCTGACCGTATAATGGGATTTGAGCATTACTCCTATAACGCACCCAAGGCCTCTAAATATGTATCGCATTTTCATGGCGAAGGCATCAAAAGATCTTTACATTTATTGTCTAGACGTGTTACATTTTTCACCCACACCCGACTCTCGTCTTTGGAAAGAATACATAATACTTAATAAGAAAGCCGAGATATATAAACTTATTCAACTAGCATCGAAAAAACTAAATCGTTCTCCAATATCATTTGAAAAGACCCATATTCACACATTTTCAAGCTTCCTTTGATCTTTTTCTTTTCAGAAATCTTTATTGCTACTTGCCCATCGTATCGATTTACTAAGCTGCTTAGATATTAATCAGATAACTTTATTGGCCATTATTCGCTGAATTATTATTACAAATGTGAGAGAAACTGGATAATTTCCGGTTTTCTGATCAGATAATCAAATACTGTTATCAGTTATAACAATTAGGAGGTCATAAAATGGCTCCCGACGTCAAATGTATTAGCATATAAAGAAACATTAACACGTGAATGTAACCAAGAACAAAACCCAAACTCCGAGATAAAGCATCTTCAACAAAAGCCGGGGCATCACTTCTGTTAACTAATGAAACTACATTTCAGGCAACTCTAATTAAATTTGAATCATATAATAAAATCATTCCACACAAACGCTCTTAATGTAGACTAGCCGAAAACTAATTTATTAAATGTTATAAACATATATTTTAAACCACTGAGAAGGATTTTACAAAAAAAAATGTAATTTGAAAACGGTATCTGTTATAAAGTGTAAAAAATTAATATAGAAGAAACAGACTTGAACAACATAATGCACCTCACTTTACTGGTATTCTCCAAACAACGTTCACAGGTCAACAAGTTCTCAGAGAAATCAGAAGAATTTTTGTTGTCATAAAGTTTGTTTGTACAATGTGCTGCCAGCACTCTGTCTACGTCATAAAGTGTTTGTTTGTACAATGTGCTGCCTGCATTCTGTCTACGTCATAAAGTGTTTGTTTGTACAATGTGCTGCCTGCACTCTATCTACGTCACAAATTGTTTGTTTGTACAATGTGCTGCCTGCATTCTGTCTACGTCATAAAGTGATTGTACAATGTCCTGCCTGCACTCTGTCTACGTCATAAAGTGTTTGTTTGTACAATGTGCTGCCTCCATTCTGTCTACGTCATAAAGTGTTTGTTTGTACAATGTGCTGCCTGCACTCTGTCTACGTCATAAATTGTTTGTTTGTACAATGTGCTGCCTGCACTCTGTCTACGTCATAAAGTGTTTGTTTGTACAATGTGCTGCCTGCATTCTGTCTACGTCATAAAGTGTTTGTTTGTACAATGTGTTGCCTGCATTCTGTCTACGTCATAAAGTGTTTGTTTGTACAATGTGCTGCCTGCACTCTGTCTACGTCATAAATTGTTTGTTTGTACAATGTGCTGCCTGCATTCTGTCTACGTCATAAAGTGTTTGTTTGTACAATGTGTTGCCTGCACTCTATCTACGTCATAAAGTGTTTGTTTGTACAATGTGCTGCCTGCATTCTGTCTACGGCAAAGAACCGGATCCTGGATTTTAGTGTTGCAAGGATGTAAAAAAATATAAACTTTCAGAAGAGGTTTGGTGAACTGGCTTTTATAATACGGTGGACAGGGTGTAGGAATATGGTGAACTGGCTTTTATAATACGGTGGACAAGGTGCAGGAATATTGTGAACTGGCTTTCATAATACGGTGGACAGAGTGTAGGAATATGGTGAACTGGCTTTTATAATACGGTGGACAAGGTGTAGGAATATTGTGAACTGGCTTTCATAATACGGTGGACAAGGTGTAGGAATATGGTGCACTGGCTTTTATAATACGGTGGACAAGGTGTAGGAATATTGTGAACTGGCTTTCATAATACGGTGGACAAGGTGTAGGAATATTGTGAACTGGCTTTTATAATACGGTGGACAGGGTGTAGGAATATTGTGAACTGGCTTTTATAATACGGTGGACAAGGTGTAGGAATCGATGTTACAAATTGTACAAAACGCATAACTATCGCTGACTTTTGATGCAATGACCGTATGTTTTGCACTATACTCTTCCCTAAATTTTTGATTCACAGTTTTAGTCCTTTTAGGTTTGCTTGAAACAAGACAATCTGGTGAACGGGGGTTCTTCTTTTCCAACTTGTGAACGATCGCATTGGTGTTTCTATGCCGCTTAGAAAACGAGAAATACCCATCTACGCAAGCGCTGATTGTTGTCAAGCACTGATGACGTAACTATAGATTCTCTCACGTACCCAGTGTGGAGAAACACCGCACTCAAACTATTGGTAGATGTCAGACATACAAATATTTTTTATTATTATTTCAAGCACAAACATGATTATCGCAAGTAGTCATTTGGACTATGTCTTTTATTTATAATCAAAATTTATTTGTATCTCACTAGAAATTTGTCACTTTATTGTATAGGCCTATATAATATATAATAATTAAGCGGAACGAATTTTTACACTTATTTAAATGTTCGCATCATATAGGCTTTCTTCAGTTTTATGTTCTTTATCAGAAATATTTTACGCTGTTACTTTATTTATGAAAAAACAATTGTTGCAAAAAATAGCTTATACAAGTTTTAAATAAGCAAGTTGTTGTTGTTTTCTTGCCTTTTTGGGAGGCCGGCATGGCCAAGCGTGTTAAGTCGTGCGACTCGTAATCTGAGGGTCGCGCCAAACATGCTTGCCCTATCAGCCGTCGGGCGTTGTAATGTGACGGTCAATCCCCCTATTCGTTGGTAAAAGAGTGGCCCAAGAGTTGGCGGTGGGTGGTGATGACTAGTTACCTTCCCTAGTTGAAACACTAACAAACGCAGTACTAACCATAAGACAATTGGCTTGTATGTACATATATAGCATATATGTTATAGCTAATATATTTTGTTATACAAAACATTTTTCCTCACTGGTTTATTTTTTCAAGTATCGTTGTATACAGCATTCCAACAGCTGACTTCATATTCATTTACATTTGAGTTGTAATTTACCAACAAAATCAATCTGTAATCCATTCTTCATCAACAAGTTAGTTTATAACAACCAAGTTTGATTTTGATATATATATTGGTTCTTGTTTATTTTTGCTGTACTTAATAAGCACACATTTTGAAAGTTTTATTTTTACGACAGCTTAGTTCTTCACCTTGCGTTGTATAACTTGCAATAAAGAAAACTACATCTTCGATTTCGTTTATGTACCTGACTCCACAGACGTTATGTGTGTGTGTGTTCAGCTTTATCACCTCGTAAAAAGCAATAACAGAGACAACCCGTTAACCCTACAAATAAAAAAGAACTTGAACAAAGCACTCTTGAATTTACGACAAAAGAGACTTGTTAATAAGAATAGTGTATTTAGCAAAAAATACCTCGACCAGCAATGTAATTTACTCTTCTGACTTTTAAATTGTAACTGGATATTGAAATACAAAATAATAAACTTTGTAAAAAACGGCGTCTTCTCCAGTTACATTTTTTAAAATGCTGAGCAAAGTTTTGGAAAATTTATTATATATTTATCATATTTTAAAATAATGTAGCTATTTGAATTTATGCAGTTCTTAAATATATGGATCGAGAGTAGAATTACGTATCTAAAGCTTGTTATTATAACATATACCGATACGAATACCAGGCATGACAACATCTTACACACAGTAAATTTACTGGTATGTTGAAAAGATCAGATTTTCTGTAAAGAAACTGAACACAATATCCAGATAAATTAATTATATTACACAATAAAATGTATCGGACACTTTTATCTGAAATATTTAAATTGATATTAAGAATATTACTCGTAAGCTTAAAATAAACGAAAAGCGTGTTGTAAGTTTAGACCTAACCTTTCAAGTTCAACAGGTGAAAGGCAAAAAATATTGTTCGTTTTGAAATTTCGCACAAAGCTACTCGAGGGCTATCTGTGCTAGCCGTCCCTCATTTAGCAGTGTAAGACTAGAGGGGAGGCAGCTAGTAATCACCACCCACCACCAATTCTTGGGCTACTCTTTTACCAACAAATAGTGGAAATAACCGTAACATTATAAAGCCCCTAAGGTAGGAAGGCTGAACATGGTGTGACGGAGATTCGAACCTGTGATCCTCAGATTATGTTTCAACCAACTACGATTTTCGAGTTTATAATTTAATAATTCCAGAATAATTCTAAATTATGCACGTGGTTTCTTATTTATTATGGTTTCTCAATATTATTTTTATCACATTATCTACATTGGTTACAAAATTAACTCATACTTCAAGTAGTGTTTCTAAAATGTTCGCTTACATGTAGCCATTTAAAATTGTAAGACTATTTAAGTTACAAATCCCACGGGGTTCTACTTGACTTATAATGTGAAAGTCGTGGGTTCGAATACCTGTAAAGACAAACATGTTCTCCCTTTCAGCCGTGGGGGTGTTACCGTAGTAAGTTCCGCTATTCGTTGGTAAAGGAGTAGCCTAAGAGTTGGCAGTAGGTGGTGATGACTAGCTGCCTTCCATCTAGTCTTACACTGCTAAATTAGGGACGGCTAACGCAGATAGCCCTCATGTAGCTTTGCCCGAAATTAAAAAAAAAGTAACTTTGTTTTGGTGAAGATAACAATAATTTTTGCTTAATCTATATACATATTCCCGTTCCTGTTTTCATTACTAGTTTCGTGTTATACTTTTTCCAATTAATTCTCTTGTATGATTTCTGCTACATTAGTTTTTCTTGCAATCACACTTACTACATGTTAGGTGCTTAAATCGGCTCAGTTTTTAAGACTTTTGGGTCATCGAATTTTTTAATTTATTTCTTTGCTGGCGTATAATGTGATGGTCAATCCCACTTTTCGTTGGTAAAAGAGTAACCCAAGAGTTGGCAGTGGGTGTTGATAACTCGCTGCCTTCCCTCCAGTCTTACATTGCTAAATTAGGGACGGCTAGCACAGATAGCCCTCGAGTAGCTTTGTGCGAAATTCCAAAACAAAATTTCTTTGCTTTTTTTTTAAAATATTTCTATAATACCTTCCCCTATTTTAACTACTTTGTTTCCATCCACACCCTTCTTTCATCCCTCGTCTCTCCTTCCTTGATATTCGAAATTTCCTCTCGTGCCACGTCATAGTTGATAATTTCGTTTTAAAGCAAGCCATTACTTCCTGATGTCATCGGCCGTGATAAAGAAATAGCTTCTAATCGAAAACGCTTCTGCTGGCTAATATCTCTACTTCCATTTAACTTGTAATTTTATGCGCTTCCAGTGTAGCTTCAACTTAAAATGTGAGTACCATTTTAGTCAAAAACAAAAGATGTTTTCAAAATTCAGTTTTTAGAAACTAATAACAATAACTTACTTATTTTTTTTTCGTGTATTTGTGTACATAGACCAATTTTGAAAGAAAATAGTACCAACAGGTGTTAATACCTTGAAGGCAAATTTTTCCCTCCATAAGTGAAACCATGTTTACGGCGCCATCTATAGGCGATTGTGTTAATCAGCTATTTCTATTAAACATTTTAGCATACTTTAAACGCGAAGTTAATTTACAACATATGTCAGGAAATATTACTTTAACAATGATTAGCTCATGACACTTTAAAACCGTTTCCACTAACATCAGTACAAGAGGCGTAGCTATGTACTTAACGTAAAATATTTTTGGCGTTTCAAAATGATCATGTTTTTCTATTCAGATATTTCAAGATACCAACTGGAGGCATTGTAGAGTAGAATTGGGGCACGGGCCTCATGTGCTTGTGCCTAACGATGCTCCTGGTTGGTATTAACTTTCATTTCTCATTGAAAATAAATGCACTAAAAGATAATAATTCTAGAGCAGCGAAACATAGTAGGAACAAGCACATGTAACTCATTATTAAAATGTAAAAACATTTTTACTTCCACTCTGAAGTAAAAACAAGACGAAAACAAAAACCGTGATTCTAAAGCACTAATGAGCGCTTTGAATTTTTAAGTTGATATTTATATGGTTGACTCATATTTATTTTTATATTTGCTTCAAATTCGAAATATATTAAAAGAAGTGTGTAGGAAGAAGGTATGATCGGGCATGCACGTCTGAACAGTTAATACGAATTATATATAGTTCGTGTCCATGTCTGAGTTGTTAATATAAGTTATTGATCGCACCCCGTTCCCGTAAACCCCCTTCAAACTTAAGGCCGTAGATACACTCTAAGAGTAATGGCCAAAGAGTTAGCCAAGAGTTGGCAGTGGCTGGTTATGATTTCCCTCTAGCCTTTCATTGCTAAATTAAGTACGACTAGCCTTCACGTGCATTTGCAGGAAATTTAAGGAATTAAATTCTTTAGTATAAAATACGCCTTAGTAATTCAAACTCCCAAGTTAATCAAATTTAAAATAAATCGGAAAAGTGGACTAAACACTCTCGATGATAGTATATTTCTGATCAACCAACCTTTCAATAAAAGCAAACTACAAGTGGCAACAAAGCTAAGGTGTATCACTGAAACAGTTGACCACTGAAAATATGCAAAGTGGCCTTCACTGTGCTAGATATGCATGTGTGACAACAAATTTAACGTTCTCATTGGACAGTACTCTGTGTCTCACCATCCATGCTTTCATAATTCATTTTACTAACAATTAGAGAACCAACAGTACAAGCTTCCAAACTGTTATTCTAACAAAGAAATATATATATAAACTTCTACTTGTAGGCTGTTTAAGAAATAAAGCGTTAATTTTATGTGAAACTTATTTTATAAAACATATTTATACATTGGAAAACGGAGGTGTATTGAAAAAAACGTTCACTTCTGGTACAATATGAAAAGATTTGTGAATAATTATTTTACATGATATCAGCCTTTCACCAAAAATACAAAATTGAGTACAGTTCATAAATTGTTAATCTGACCTTTTAACTAAGTAAAATATAGAACACACACTTAATCAACGGTCATTATGACCTTTCACTGAATAATAAAATAAAGAATGCACAAATAATTAACGGTCAGGCTGGCCTTTCAGCTAAATAAAAAAACAGAATTCATAACTCATCTAGGTTGATCTGATGTATAGAAGCTTAACAGCACAACCTACAAACTGCAAGAAAACATCCTCAAAACACACCAGGTTCCGGCACTCGTTTCATGGCTGAATGTCTTCGTTACAAACTTGCACACTGTTTTTAACACTAAGAATGTTTTTAGTTAAATTTTTAAATCCCAAACAATGAAAGCGTGAAACATGTAATTTAAATTCTAGTTTTAAATCGCTAAAACTAATTACCAATTCTTTCTTTAAAATGATTATCTCGCAGGACGAACGTCAGAGTTTCATTCCATGATTTATGTGCCTGATGATAAATATTTCACACGTGGCAATTGTTAAACGACAAAAACACTAATAGCAATCATTATCCACATCTTTCCGTTGTCGTTTAAAAACTGAAATAAGCAAGTACAACTGACACTGGTATACAGACGGGTCGATGTTTGTAATGTAATTTAAAAGTAAGGAAAATCTGGCGTCAAATCATGTGTATAATTTTGGATTGATTACATTTGTTAACTTTTATCAATTCTCTTATGATTGACTGAAATGAGATTAGTTAATATGCTTTTTTAATATTCAAAGGATTTTGAAACATAAAGACATCAATAAAAACTTTAAATATATCTAAAGATCATCAGTTATTAGAGAAAATTAAATGCCTGAGAACTTAATATACCTTTTAAAATGAAACGAATGATAATTACCCAGAACGACTTACGATATTCATAAGTAACGTTTTATATTAAAAAACAATCTAAATTTGATAACAGATACGTTAAAACATTATCCAAGAGAACTACAACTTCATATATTATCAAGAAATTATTCTATTTACTGCTGGCCCAAGAAATGTTTTAGTTGTTGTTAAGCACAAAGCTGTACCATAAGGTACTTGTCCTCTGCTCACCACGAGTATTGAAATCCGAAATTTAATGTCGTAGATCTAGAGACTTGCCACTTGGTGGCGAGTAAACAATTTGCAGAAAATTTTGAACGCTAGAAAATTTTAAGTTGTTGTTATTTTGAATTAAGCACAAAGCTACAGAATGGACTATCTGTGGTCTGCCCACCACGGGTATCGAAACCCGGATTTTAGCGTGTAAGTCCGTAGACATACCGCTGAGCCACTTGGGGGCAGAAATTTTTAAGAGGTAGACACATAAAACTTTTGGGATAAATAATGCCAACAGATGGCTGTCACTCTGTTATTTAACATCAATAGATTAATTCGAAATCTACTATTTAGTTCAGTGGTTCCCAAACTGGGAGTAAATTACCCCCTGGGGTAATTTAACAAGTTATCGGGGGTAATGGAGGGGTGACAGAAAAAAAGTTAAAATTCTGAAAATCAAGAAAACATTGAGGTAGCTGGTATTAGGATTAATGTTAACTTAGTATGTAAAGTTGTAAATTAAATCTATTTTAAGTATGTAATAAAGTTAAACCAAATAACAAAAAACATCAAAAACTAACATACAATAGTAGAAAAGAAAAAATATGTATCTAAGTGTGTGGTAATCTAAAAGTATTTTGACAAGTATGCTTCAGAACACAAATCACTCAGTAACCCTGATGACTCATCGACGTGTCCAGTACGCGTCACTCACTGTCTGAGGTTGCCTCTATTTCACACTGTCAGTTTCTATGTAAGCATCAGCCGAAGTAGACAAAACCTGGTATGTATGTGTACTGCCCTGTGCAGTATAGTTAGTATTTACCTACTATTACATCATTCCTATGCTGAATAAGCTCTTTTAATGCTATCTAGAATGCCATGAAAAAATAAATAATAAGTTCAAATTGTTCACACTTTTCTATGCAGTTTTTCTTTCTCTGCAGATTAAACAATAAAATGTCTAAAAAGCGCACCTACTCTGACGCCTTTCTTCGCTATGGCTTTGTGAATTTACCTTCTGGTGGAGAGGATCGGCCATAATGTGTAGTATGTCACAAAGTGTTAACAAATGAAAGTTTCAAGCCATCAAAACTCTCAGATCACCTCCAGAAGTGCCATCCATTGGATTGGAACAGCGTTCAACAGGTAGGGAGAGATGTTTATATAAAGTCTAGATTAGTATAAATACAATGAATTACATGGCATATAGTCATATAGTTTTATTTATTGTACAAGTAGCTGTAGTGTAGCTAATATTTTATAGATAATTCATAAAAAAGTATCGTGCCTGTCGTACTGAAATACTAAAGTACCAAAATAAATTAAATTAAATTAAAACCATATAATTATAACACAAAAGATAAGTAAGAATGGCTAACTGATACAATCTATAATAGTTTTTTCTTTTTTAATCTAGGTCTCCGTCGATGGGGCACCATTGAAGACGGGTCGTAATCGTGGATTACGGGGCCTCATACAAGCTGTGAATCCAGAAATTTCTGTAGATCATTGCATCATTCATCGGTACTCTCTTGGATCAAAAAGCTTGCCTGGTAATCTGAAATTAGTGTTTAAAGATGTGTTGAAAATCGTCAATTTCATCAATTCCAGGGATGTGAATTTGCGCATATTCAGGGAGCTGTGCAAGGAAATGGGAAAGCAGTATGAAGTTCTGTTCTACCTCACTGATGTTCGCTGGTTGTCACGAGGCAAGGTTGTACGTCGAGTCATTGAGCTTCCAACGGCTCTTCAGGAATTTCTGAAACAAAAAGAATCTCCTTTTGCTACAAAGTTCAGTGATAAGGATTGGCTTGCTCGACTTTGTTACTTGGCTGACATATTTGCGGAGCTGAACAGTGATAATCTGCAACTCCAGGGCCAAAACACGACTGTCATTGATGCCCGTCACACTGTGACTGCATTTCTGGGACAACTGAAACTCTGGATTCGATGCTTGGAGAAAGGAGTGATCGCTCAGTTTCCCACCCTAGACCAGTTTGTTGAGGAGAATAGTTATGATACTGGATCACTTTTACAGACCATCAACAAAGAGATGAGCGACCATTTGAAGGGGCTTGAAACAAGCATGCAGCACTACTTTCCAGAGAGTGACCTAAAAACAGCCAGTCTTCAGTGGATCATTCATCCCTTTTCTGTACCTGATGAGGCCATTCATCATGATGATTTCCCTGCAAAGGAGGAGTGGATCACAATGCGAACAAATGAAGCCTTGAAAGTCAAATTCCAAAACCAAAATGCAGATTCCTTTTGGATTTCACAACTAGCTGACTCGCCAATTCTGTTCAAGAGAGCCTTGAAGTTGTTGGTATCATTCTCAACAACGTATCTGTGCGAGAAAGGGTTCTCAACCGTGCTGGGGATGAAAACAAAAAGGAGGACTCGCTTGAATGTTGCAAACGATGCCAGGCTGGCACTTTCAACCACAAAGCAAAGAATTCCTTAACTAGCTTCAAGTATGCAACTCCATCCATCCCACTGATGTTCTTGACATCTTTGGCAATATTCATTAGAAATGCATAATGATGGAATACAATAATTAAAAGTGTAATTCAGTGTAAATAAATTGTAAATAAATAAAGTGCAATATATCTCTAGTTTAATTTAGCCATATATATCAGTGTTGAAAACATTTTGTGAAAGGGGTAACATGCTTAATGTGGCATGTTAAATTGGGTAACAAGCTGAAAAAGTTTGGGAACCACTGTTTTAGTTGAAGACAGAAGTCTATGCAGCTCTACCTATGAACAAAACTTACCACAAAATATTGTTTTAACGTGTACAGAAACCTAAATACAAATAAATATGCCATCACTTTAATTATTACGTTACTGTAGTGCACAACTTTAATAATGACACTTTGTGCTAAATATTTCGGGGTCAGCTGAGACACACAGAAGATCCGAACTCATTAAAATTTGAAACTTTCCAGGTTAGAGATTTGTGAAAATTATTGGTGCATCCATGTTGAAATATTTGTAAAAGAGATTATGCGTTTTGCTTTAACATATATTAGTTAAAATAATCTACCCATAAGATATTATACTACAATATACATGCATTTAAAATTTCATCTGGAAACACTTATAGATGTCTTTGTTTGTTTTTGTTTGTTTTGGAATTTCGCACAAAGCTACTCGAGGGCTATCTGTGCTAGCCGTCCCTAATTTAGCAGTGTAAGACTAGAGGGAAGGCAGCTAGTCATCACCACCCACCGCCGACTCTGGGGCTACTCTTTTACCAACGAATAGTGGGATTGACCGTCACATTATACACCCCCACGGCTGGGAGGGCGAGCATGTTTAGCGCGACGCGGGCGCGAACCCGCGATCCTCGGATTAGGAGCACACGCCTTAACGCGCTCGGCCATGCCAGGCCTCTTATAGATGTCATAAAAAAATACAATTACTTTTCTGTTTTTATTTCAAATATCAATCCGTATAATTTAGTTTAAAAACAAGCACACTTCTAATTTTTAACTTTTTCTTTGTCGTAAACTCTCATTCAACCAGTGTCATCACAGGCCGGAAATAATTTAAAACATCTGAAGCACAAATACTAAATATGCATGCAGTCTCCAGCTTCCTGGAGTGTGCATCACATCAACAACGTAACGTTCTGATAATGTGTACGGCTTTTCATCCTAAAATATTACACCAAAGTAAGTTCAACACTTTGTAGTAAAAAAATAAATCGATGAAACATTTGCCAAATTTCATGTTAAAGCTTATGATAGAAACTTCCTATAAAACACAAATTTCATTTCAATGTTTTATTACACACTTCAACGATTCTTGTTCCAGAACATGAATGTAACTCAAATACAATATTAAACTTCCATCCCTAATTCCTCAGGCGCAGCATGGCCAGGTGGGTTAAGGCATTCGACTCGTAATCCGAGTATCGCGGGTTTGAATCCCGGTCGCACCTAACATGTTCGTCCCTCCCAGCCGTGGGGGCGTTATAATGTGACGGTCAAACCCACTATTCGTTGGTAAAAGAGTAGCCCAAGAGTTGGCGGTGGGTGGTGATGACTAGCTGCCTTCCCTCTAGTCTTACACTGCTAAATTAGGGACGGCTAGCACAGATAGCCATCGAGTAGCTTTGTGCAAAATTCCAAAAAAACAACAAACCCTTTGGGTGAATGCTATAAAGCCGATATATCAATTTACAAGTCATCCTCTTTTTTTCTTGACTGTCGACTGAAGTCCAGGATACTGACATTTTGTCAAATACGTTAAAATATAATTCACACTTATTTTTATTATTTTTATTTTAAATCTTATTTTCATTTATAATGTTATATATATATACACACACACACGTGTATTATTGTTCTATTATAAAAGCATTGCGTTTTGCTTGTATTTCACGTGTGCTACATTAGATTTGTTGAACATGTTAATTTCGAACGTTCAATCTTTGATATTCCTTGTGAAATCAAACTTTCTTTTCTATACAGTTTAAAATCACCAGAGGAAGGGCGTCCCAGCCCGAAACATTTTGAATATTGAAAAATTTATATCGAATTAGCTATTCTGCTATTCAGTGGCACAACGCTATAAACCAGGTTTCGATACCCGAAGTGAGCAAACTACAGATAGACCATTGTGTAGCTTTGTTCTTTATTACAAATAAACAGTCATTTTTCAAGGTTTAAGGTGTGTTTTACCCCCTTTGTTCTTAACAAGCAAACAAAATGGCAGTATTTATTGTTGTTGTTATTTTGAATTAAACACAAAGCTACACGATGGGCTATCTGTGCTCTGCCCACCACGTGTATCGAAACCCGGATTTTAGCGTGTAAGTCCGCAGACATACCGCTGAGCCACTGGGGGCCGGGCAATATTTAATTACGTGGATAGCTGGAATAATCGAAAACAGTAAACAACCTGAAATCCTAATTTCGTGACAGTTTGTTTTTATTTAGGATTATTCGATTGTTGGAATGATCAGAAATGTAATAATTGGAATTTTTTTATCAGTCGGTTATTGTAATAAAAAGTAATAATCGTAAACTAATTTGCATTAGTTTATAAGATATTAATTAATTAAATCAGTGTTCAAATGTGATCTATTAAATCTTTCAGTTCTAAAATGTTATCTTCGTTGCATTTGAATAGAAAACTAAAGTGTGCCAGTCCAAGTTTTAAATGTTATAAAGTACAATTTTATTGTACCGGTTTCGTAATTTACTATAGAAATGAAGAATATTTATGTTCTTGTGTTTAAGTTTTTTTTTTTTTTCAAGATATGTAAATAATTTTAAAAACTGTTGACTTGTTGATAGCTTATAAAATGATATCTCAATATTTAATGTTTTTAATCTATAAGTTATTCCGGTTTAAAGCTTCAAGAACAGTCCAATGACTAACCAGTAATTAGAAGGTTACAAATTTAAAATTTCATTCTCTTAGTACTGTCTCGTAGATAAAATCATTCTTTGAGTTAACAATACCTCTACATCTACATTGTCGGTTATTCTTTGAATTACTTTTTTTGTGTTGTATTTTTATGATTTACATTAAAAGTTTAATAAAATTCAAAAATGTTTGGGTCAGTCATGGAGTACTGGTTATTAGAGAGGGTATTATTTAATAAAGACCTGAAACTGTTAGAAAACTGCTGTTGTTTTGCCGATGTAATAGAAGATGGATTATTGGAAAAGGTAAACTGATGTCTTACAATGTGATATTTGAGAGAATATTCGACATATTTTAGGTGACAATTTAAGTTTGTTTGTTTTTAGAATTTCGCGCAAAGCTAGTCGAAGGCTATCTGCGCTAGCCGTCCCTAGTTTAGCAGTGTGAGACTAGAGGGAAGGCAGATAGTCATCACCACCCACCGCCAACTCGTGGGCTACTCTTTTACCAACGAATAGTGGGATTGACCGTAACATTAAAATACCCCCACGGCTGAAGGGACGAACATGTTAGGTGCGACCGGGATTCAAACCCGCGATACTCGGATTACGAGTCGAATGCCTTAACCCACCTGGCCATGCTGGGCCTGAGGAATTAGGTATGGAAGTATGTTTGGCACGACGCGGGCGCGAACCCGCGAATTACGAGTCGCACGCCTTACGCGCTTGGCCGTGCCAGGCCCCACCCAAAGGGAATAAACGAAATATTTTTTTTCTATAACTCTGCCTATGTTAGTGTGTATCTATGTGCTTGCATATGTTTATACGCGCTCGCACACACACATATTTTTCACCTTCGACGAATTAACATTTCATTCAACTTTCCTTGATATACCTGAGAGCACAGGCTATTTTTCGAACTGTAGAAACGTGACTTTGTTGTTCTTCACCAGCGCAAAACACCTGAATTTTAAACGTATTCCCATTCAGACTATTATTTTCATTTACAATGATATATATTATTCTATTGTTCAAATATTGTTTTGCCAATGCTTAACGTGTATGTTACGTTAGATCAGTTGCATTATGTTAATCTCCAACACCTTTGTTAGATGATACTTGTGATGTGAAACATTCTGTTCCTTTACAGTTTAAAATCACAAGAGAAAGTGACGTCCCAGCACAAAACGTTGAAAATACTAAAACATCGATTTCATATTAAACGTTTCTCTTGGTACATTTTTTTCTTCATTTCTTTGTTTTCGATTTCATCGTACCATAACTGATTTTATGGCACATGTTTCTTCTTACACAATGATAATGTTGTTGTTTTGAATTAAGCAAAAAGCTACACAAAGGGCTATCTGTGCTCTGCCCACCACTGGTATCAAAACCCAGATTTTAGCATTATAAGTCCGTAAGCATACTGCTGAGCCACTGGGGGCCTTACACAATGAGGAGGCTTGAGTAGCGATATGGGGGTCTCTGGTTTGATTCTCCTTGCTAACAAACTTCTTCACCCAAACACATTAGTATAAAGCTACTCAGACTACCTGCTGCTGTCATTAATTTTAATTAATTAATTAATTAGAGGGAAAGCAAATGATAAGCAGCACCCACCGTCCACTCTCTAGTTACTTGAGTATTAAATAAAGTGTAAATTTATTGTGTGTGTTTTTACATTGAGTTATGCTTTTATTTTATAATTTGTTACGTATTTTAATTTATTTCGGACGAGTCTCCGATTAATTATGTTACGTACATCACTTATTACGATTTGAAGGCTCGGCATGGCCAAGCGTGTTAAGACGTGCAACTCGTAATCTGAGGGTCGCGCTAAACATGCTCGCCCTCCCAGCCGTGGGGGCGTTATAATGTAACGATCAATCCCACTATTCGTTGGTAAAAGAGTAGCCCAAGAGTTGGCGGTGGGTAGTGATGACTAGCTGCCTTCCTTCTAGTCTTACACTGCTAAATTATGAACGGCTAGCACAGATAGCCATCGAGTAGCTTTGTGCGAAATTCCAAAAAAAAACAACAACATTACGATTTGAAATAACCGAAAATTTTAATTTAGACGCTAATTAAATGCTAATGTCTGTCAAATTTATTATATTTGACAAGAAGATCGATACATACAATTTTCTTTCTCAACATAAATATATATTAATATACAAAAGAATAAAAACTGTACACTTCTCTTGACGGCTAGCTCGCTTGAAGCAACTTTAAGTTTTCACCGACAGCATTGTCATCCCCAGATGAAACAATGATCGGTTCATTAATCATCTTTGCTCAGCAGAAACTTTTCTCTGGCCAAATTGTTTCCCAACAATAATAATATACCCTTTAAGTAACAGAGTAGGTCTTACGCAAGAACAACTGGTCCCAAAATTAAGTCTGTTGCTAAACAAATGTTATGAAGAGAAACATAAAACCTCTCTCAATACAACTAAGAAATAATAGACTCACCAGAGGTAGAACTCGAATCGAAAGCCAATATAAAATTCAATAATGATGATTAAGTCATCCCAGTATGGGTATGACATTAGCAGTGTTATTTGTCAGACACAAAAAGGTCTGAATTCCTCCCTAATTGCATCAGCTTTTTTTATCAGTGGCTAAATGAACAACATCATGTTACGTGGTGAAAGTACGTTCAAATGTGGAAAAGAATGGATTGGGTGTTGCTTTATTTTGTTATTCACACACCAACAAACATGACCAAGGTTCTTACAAAAATTGGAGACAGGCTTTGATATTGATGAAGTTTTTACCCCGTCTGTAACAAGATTCTGAAATGGAGAAGTTCGATTTTTTATAAGAATCCTGAACTTTACTGAACATGTACAGAAGTTTACTGAGCTGGCAGCAATTTTCATAAGAATCCTGAACTTTACTGAACATGTACAGAAGTTTACTGAGCTGGCAGTAATTTTCATAAGAATCCTGAACTTTACTGAACATGTACAGAAGTTTACTGAGCTGGCAGTAATTTTCATAAGAATCCTGAACTTTACTGAACATGTACAGAAGTTTACTGAGCTGGCAGTAATTTTCATAAGAATCCTGAACTTTACTGAACATGTACAGAAGTTTACTGAGCTAGCAGCAATTTTCATAAGAATCCTGAACTTTACTGAACATGTACAGAAGTTTACTGAGCTGGCAGCAATTTTCATAAGAATCCTGAACTTTACTGAACATGTACAGAAGTTTACTGAGCTGGCAGCAATTTTCATAAGAATCCTGAACTTTACTGAACATGTACAGAAGTTTACTGAGCTAGCAGCAATTTTCATAAGAATCCTGAACTTTACTGAACATGTACAGAAGTTTACTGAGCTGGCAGTAATTTTCATAAGAATCCTGAACTTTACTGAACATGTACAGAAGTTTACTGAGCTGGCAGTAATTTTTTTTACGAAAGGTGATTTTAAATTTTAAAAGTGTAATCATAGGAGAGACCAGCTGCTTCCTGTAACGTTTCAACCTTATTTTCATCCAAGTTTCAGGTCGTCACTTGTAGTGTTTAATTTCCTTAATTAGACATAATTGTTTTAGTTGGTTGAAACTGTTGCCAATATGCATATAATTACACCATCGATCAAAACAACTCTCTTTTTCGTGAAAGAATTCCATACAAGTTTGAATATCTAGCTTTGTGCGAAATTCCAAAACAAACAAAGTCTTAACATACAAAAAATAAAAATAATACAAGTTATAGTAATGGTTATTATCAATAGTTGTTAGAAACGATAATTTATGTATAAGAGTTTGAAAAACTTACAAACAATAATTAGTCTTGTATCTTGTCAAGAATTCAATCTTTCATCGACGTTACGGAGATCAAATTAATTGTGTGTTCACACACTTGTACACTTTTCTTTACGGTTTGTTTGTTTGTTTGTTTTGAATTAAGCACAAAGCTACACAATGGGCTATCTGTGCTCAGCCCACCACGGGTATCGAAACCCGGATTTTAGCGTGGTAAGTCCGCAGACAAACCGCTGAGCCACTGGGGGGCTTTCTTTACGGCAAACTAGCTGTAAGCACCTTGTAAGTTTTCATAAACAACAATATCTAATGTTGTCATACAAGTCCCAGGATAATTCGCTGAAGTTAAACAGTTCGTAATGTTCCATAAACATTTCTGGTTAAATTCTCTAATTTTTCAGTTGATAAGTGTGTTACAATTATAGCTCCCAAGTCTTAAAATTTACTGACCGTAGCTGAACAAAAATTACATTCTGTAACTTGGAGAAACGGTTTTTATACATAAATCACGCGAGATTCTCAAACATTCAATAATGTTGGAAAACACGCTAGACGTCTCGTAAAACAAATTTTGTTGATTCGTACTTTCAACAATCCTTAACAAATTTAGAAAACAGGCGGGCTTGTGCAATACACATCCAGCAATATACGTTACATGCATCAAGCTGAGACAAACGTAGCTGTTAAAATAAATGTGTAACAGTAAATACGTTACAAATTGCAAAACCTTAATATTATATAAGCTAGCACGTCTCTAGGGTAGGAGGCCTAGAGACTTGGAATCCCTACTTTATTCTGTAATGAACAAGCTTTACTAAATATTGTATAAGCAGGCAAGAATATATGAATATATGGAAGGTGTCAAGAGTAGCTAAACCCTCTTCTCTAGTTTTTCAAGTTGGTTGTTTGGCATTTATTGATGCAAAGCATCAAGGCTATCCGCATCAAACAACCGGTAAAAACGAAATATGAAAGAATTATAAAAGGTTAAACAACTCAAGTTAAAACGAGACTATACAAAAAAAATCGAACGAAGGATTTAAACAGAATTAAAAAGGTCAGTGGCTCCAAAAAAGTTAAAAAAATGGCAAGTTCCACAATGTTTACAATCACCAATGACTCTGTCCAACGTCAGAGGTAAACCAATTAAAAAAAAAACAACTTATAAAATTGTGCCGTCGCTCATGGTCGTAACGACGCCACGACAATAAAACGTGGACTATTGTGATTTAGTGTCGCAAAGGCCACATACTGCATGATCAGACCCAGATAAAATAAAACAACGAGTTAAAAACTGTGATCAATGCGAAGCCTAATTACGATAACTTCCTGCTTCCAATCCTTACGGCCCCCCAGTAGCTCAGCGGTATGTCTGCGGACTTACACGCTAAAATCCGGGTTTCGATACCCGTGGTGGGCAGAGCATGGACAGCCCATTGTGTAGCTTTGTGCTTAATTCGAAAGAAAACAACCAATCCTTACGAAAATAAAAGGACGAAGAACAGAAGCTTTGATCTGGAAAACGATTGTTAAGACGTTGCTCACTTTTTGGAATCACCTATCAAGTAAAAAGTTCCAGATAAAAATGCGTCAATGGCAACCCATAGGAGTGGAAGTCCCGCAAAATGTCATACCTTCAAGTAGTGTCGAAAGTCTTCTCAAGTTCAAAGAACTCGGAAACAAGATGTTCCCTCTTGAAAAAAGATTCCCTGACAGATGTTTCAAGTCGGTGGTCAATGGTGGAGTGCTATCGACAAATTCCACACTGTGTGGGAGTGAGGGGAGTTGTTTGATTCAAGGAACCAAACAAGACGAGTATTAGTCGTCTTTTCTAAAACTTTACAGAGACAGCGAATCAAAGCAATTGGACAATAATTAGAAGTAATCTTGGCATCCATCCCAGGTGCAGAAAAAGGGAAGACAATAATTCGGCACCAAAATACGGAAAGCATTCTTCTCCCAGATCTAGTTAAAAACAACCAGAAGAATAACAAGAGAGGAAGGAGAGAGATTGTATAGCATCTCATAGTTAACATCACGAGACCCAACCAATGTACTGCCAGATCCATGAAGAGCAGGCTCAAATTACCAGTGTAAAGAGACTATCAGCAAAAAAGGATGGAGACAATCACTATACACAAAACCTGACGGCCAAGAAGGCGAGGAAGAAACAGAAGTACTGAGTGGACGAGAATAGATATTGCTTAAAGTATCAGCAATGTTCTGTACATCAGCAATTTTCTGGCCATTGGAGATCAAGATGGAAAGTTACTTCCGACTGATCTTCCAAATCTTGTTCCAGATGATTTTGGAACTGGTGCAAGAAAATATACTAACTGTGAACTTGAATCAAGAATGCTTTTGGCTTTCACGTTTAACCTGCTATGCAAGGTCCTACTGGAAAGCAATACAGTTTTAAAGGGTGGGAAGCCTAATAAAGGTATCCCATGTCCGTTTTTGAGCCTTCCATGCCTCCTGGTGGGTAATTTCTACCATAGATGGTGATACCGTAGAAAAACGTCTCAAGGTATTAGGAATAGATTAAGCACCTGTCTGGATGATACAGTCAGTCACCGATACTGCACGGGCATCTATCAATGGCAGATAGACGACAGCAGAATTATGTTCTGAGAGAATGGTGAGAGAGAACCAGAGAGAACCAGTTGGCCTGGGCAACTTGCACAGAAGTACGATGGATGAGTGGCAACAACATTGGCCAATTTCCTTAAAATGATAGAAAAATTATCACTGTCCCACGATGTCATTGTCAACCCTTCATGATTAACGAGAGAAAAATAAAATGGATCAGACAGAGCAATCAATAGAAGTAAATGACTGACTAGGTGCATGAAAATAGGTATGTGATCCAGTACTGAAGAGAAAAATGTTGTGATCTGATAGCATACACTCTATTAAACGACCCATCCCACTAATATCAGCATCATCCCAGAAATAACTGTGCCCATTTTACAATCCTCTAGGACTAAAAATGGAGATGATAATTGTTCAACAAGAGCATCGAGGTCTGATTGATCATAAGTCTTACCAGGATAGAGGTAATGATGATACAAACAAAGAAAACACAAACAGCGAAAGCCTCCAAGAGTTCGAGCTACAAAGAGATGATAGGGATGTGCTGGTCAACCATCAGTTTTGTCCCTCTTTACACTCGTCCATCACACAACCTGTCATTTCTCGATAAAGAAAACTTCTGAAAGATATTGGCAGGTTTCAGAAATGTTTCCTGTAAGGAAAGTCACATAGGATGATAGAAATCAATCAAGGCCTTAACGCCATCCAAACTGGAATGGAAACATCGACAATTTCACCGTATCGAAGTGGCTATTTTTATTAAGGTGAAGGAGAACTGGATGGAAAACACTTCAGATCATGACCATGTCGTTTTTCACTATAAGAAGGAGGTCAATCAACCTCCATGAATTATGCCCTAGTTTGAGTGGGCAGGTATCTGTCAGTATATGGAGGTTCCAGTGACTAAGGGTGTGAATGAAAAATTATTCTACATCTCAGCGTCGTAAGAAGTGGACTCAGGCAGTCACTGGAAGTATTGGTGAGGACAGAGACAGAAGTATACACTGACATGTCAACTCGCTTATCCACAGAAGTCAAAATACTCTTCTCATGATTTGACAACGACTCTGGTAGAAGCACTGAAAGATCTGTCTGCACATCTAGTATAGTAGTGGTACGTAGTGCAGCAGCATACGTCCGAGTTTGGGACAACAGCGTCCGAGCCGCGTGGTAAAAAATACTGTTAACAGCTATTAAACGCTGTTCTTGTTTCGCTATATAATCTATGGCAATTTTATATTCATTTCTCTAACTTCATGCATGTTTGATGCTCTATAGACCATACCAACAGATTGAATGAAAAAAATAGGTGTTTCAGGTAACATACAAACGCTATTTAGACACTTTTTTGTTTTCTTAATTTCGCGCAAAGCTTTCGTTTGTTTGTTTTGGAATTTCGCACAAAGCTACTCGAGGGCTATCTGTGCTAGCCGTCCCTAATTTTGCAGTGTAAGACTAGAGGGAAGGCAGCTAGTCATCACCACCCACCGCCAACTCTTGGGCTACTCTTTAACCAAGAAATACTAGGATTGACCGTAATATTAAAACGCCCGACGGCTGAAAGGACGAGCATGTTTAGTGCGACGGGGACTCGAACCCTCGACCCTCAGATTACGAGTCGAACGCCTTAACCCATCTGGCCATGCTGGGCCTTCATTTAGACACATACACATAAGAAGGTTACAAAAAATATAAAGTAATAGTTTGTTTTTACACTTTTTGGTGCCATGATTTTACAAATTCACTATTTTGATAATTATTATACGTTTACAATTATCTCAATAAAGATGTATGAAAATCAACATTTTGGCCTAAAGTTTATATACACTTCGTAGCGAAAAACAGTTTACCTGATTTTTCCATTACTGGTGGTAATGGAATCAGGCTTTGTTATTATTTTTGGGGAGAATTGCACACACATACACAAAAAGGAGTTGAAATTATAAAAAAATAAAAATAAGTGGAATATCGCCACAGGAAAAAAACTTTTTTACTCTTTTTGATACCATAATTAAAAATAAATCACTATTTATAACATTACTTTATCGAGTGTTTAATATGGGCAAAAATTCTCAAGTTCTTAGTCAAAGATGGCGGGTATCCAAAAGTATAAGATATTATACAAAAAATGTTGGGTACTGAGATAGATTTCATTTACAGTAGTGCCCCGATAGCACAGCGGTATGTCTCCGGATTTAAAACGCTAAATTCAGGGGTTCGATTCCCCTTGGTGGGCTAAGCAGATAGCCCGATGTGGCTTTGCTATAAGAAAAAACACAAACACATCTACAGTAATTCGATATTTTATCCATTTTTAAGTGTAAACACAAGAATTGTTATGTTGAGTAGGTTTTAGCTTCATTCATGTCCAACTACACAATATAGTAGCATTATCTAAAGGACTTACCTATTTACAACATACCCTTCTCGTATATATAATATTCCACTTAATGCACGTGTGAAATATATATTTGGGCTTTGGCTTAAGTGGTACAAAACACCCTTTCTATGCAGGAAGACGATGATTTAATCTATTTGTTAAACAATGTTTTACCAGTCAGTTTTAGTACACAAAGTGCTGGCGCGATCAGTACTTAGATCACAACCAGGGAGGTTCAGGAGCAGCTCAGATCATTTCTTCCCGTGTTTTAAACTGACAAATGCTAGTGAAAAATTCACAAAACCAGGGCTAAAAATGCAAGATTTTAAGTGACGTTTCTATTTTCTTGACAGAGTCATGTCTATGAATGTAATCCCATATCACTTTGTGCTTCATTTGGTTAAACATTTCTCAAACAGTTCACTGGTACTTTATCACTTTTTTACATGATCAATATATTAAGCTAGCGTTTCAAGTGAAATACCCTATGATCTAACTTTGTACTGATTAATAAAATACTGACAATACTGTGCTATACAGCAAACTTTTAAAAACTTAACTGAATTTATGTTAAAAACGATAATACAGGTAATATAGCAAGTCCTGGTAGTGAGTGATTTATTTGGCTTAAAATAAGGAAAAAAATTCAGAACTGTTGTAATTAATTGTAGGATTATTGGTGTAAAGCGTTACTTAGCTATTTCGAATAGTAAGGTGACGTCATCTGTTTGTATATTCTGGTATTCCTGGATTAATTCTACAAAAGTGTTTTGGGTGTTTTAAAGATAGGGTTAATTAAAAAGGCTGATTTGTTGGTTATTTGTTAGATTTACGTTTTTATATAGGTATTGTTCTTATTACCTCCTTCAATGATGGAGGACAAAGATTATGTTTTCCTACATGTGTGAGTTTATTTGTATGCTTATCAGCAAAACTTCTCAAAAACGGTTTGATGAAATTGGACAAAAGTTTATTTATTTAGATCATGACCCAACTTAGAACTGATTATCGTTTGGAAGGTAAATGTCACAAAAATTCAATATCTCCCTATCTGTTAACATCATGGGCCAATTTTTCACACTATTTTTGCTCTATAACTCAACCAGAAATGATCGGGTCTTGATAAAACTTAATTTACACGTGTAAAACATTACCCCTCGTTGTCCTGCCAAAAATGGCCTATATCCGTTTGAAATAACGGATACATTTTCACATTTTCTGAGAGCCGTAAATGATTAACTTTGTATGATGGAGGTTTGTGCTCTATTGAATGCCCTCTAGTTCCAATTTATTTGCTTACTTGGTGAGTGCACAGGTTCTCCATACCTACATGTTTGCGTTTGTCAGATCCAACGGTTTGTAGTTGGTTTTAATATCGTTATGAGCAGTAATGGTGTTTTCACCCTTGTCTTTCGTGTTTTATAAACTTAATTCGTGTTTGTTTGATTTTGTGATATGTTACATATTTGTTGCTTGATATCCTTGTATTTGGACAACCTTTGTAATTCGCAGCGTGTCTGTTTAAACTTACACTACAAAAGGTTTTCGTTTGCCTTTTTACATTTTGAGATATGATGGTCTTCATTACATCTCACACAAAGTTACAGAGATATGCAATCAGCAATGACATGTTCGTGACATTGGTAATTATATCAATGAGTCACAATATTGCAGGTGCATTTTCTTACTCCACTTGAAATCTCTCACATCAGAGAACAATACCATTTGATACAATGCGCTGGATGTCCTGGGTTTCTGGTGTATGGACTTTAACTGGGTTTGTTTGTGCTTATATTCCAAAGGAAATTATTCTTTCGACTTTTGTGAAAGAATTCCAGTCCGTTTGAGTTCATTCATTCTGCTATTTTGATGGTATGATGTATTCCCTTCAAAACAAAGGCTTTAAGTTTAGTTCCAGAAATGTAAAGTTTAACGTTAATCAGGTTTGGTTTGAATTTCACACAACTTTACACAAAGGCTATTACTTATAGAATATATTCACACTATTTTAACTTCCACTTTTTCAGGTTACTTAAGGACTGTATGGTCAACACTGATTAGTAAAACATACTATATTATTATTGCAACCTTATGCTTTTCATGTACAGAATACTGACATTACAGCACTATACAGCAAACTTCTAAAAATTTATTTGACATCACAGCATTATAAAAATGAAACATCATAGCTTGCTTGAGAAATGTTGTACAAGTATTGATAAAACTTCGACTTTTGCCACATAAACATTATGGTGTGAAAACATCAAAACATAAATATAAAGTATTTATAAAGCTGGTTCCTTTATTAAGTAAATTAATTATTGAACAATTATCTTCAACATTGTACTAATTTTAATTGTGTGTGTGTGTGTGTGTGTGTGTGTATTGCATAAGTGCCATTTTAATTTATTTAAGATACACCTTATTCTTAGTCCTTACCACACTAATATTTTATTACCCAAATAGACTATCTATTTTTATTATAAAAGTTGTACCTATCAAAATATTATTTTACAAAATAAACTATTCTAATTTATGCTCACTGTAGATTTAGGCTATTAAAGAACAGAAAAAGCACAAGATTTTAGTTTGGCTAGGTTCTTGTTGCTTCATGAACGGAAGAGTTATGATTATTCATAACCCTTGATTTGTTACAAAGTATATGAGTAGTATTGTAATAAATAAAACACTTAGGGCATCAACACTATCATAAACTATGGATTTTAAATTCCATTTATTATGGTGTAACATTGTCCCTTCGCTGGTGAATGATTTTGAATTATATAATGAAAATAACTCAATGTCAAGAGTACCCAAAGTATAATAATTTAGTTATTTCTTTCTTAATGTTTTTACAGGCCTAAACACTTGTACACATCTCTAGCTTCTTGTATTTTTCAGTTTCGTTAATTATACCTAACTAACAGAAAGAATAAACTTACTTGTATTATTTCACAACAGAAATGAAAATTTACTATCTTTCTCTTAAATATCTTCTTTTTATGGTATATATAATATACTAGAAAACTTCACATCAATACTTTAAAACTTTCCAATGATGGTAGTAACCATCATCTTGACATTCAGATCTCTTTAGCTATCAAACAAATTTCAACATTATTAACATATAGGTTATAAAGTCCATTGAACAATCCTAATATAAAAGTAACATACTAAACTGTTCATTCACTAAGTATTTTTAGTGGTTTCCTCTTGGGACTTCTTATCAGATTGAAGTGCTGGTCTGAAGTCCTCTATAGTTAACAAGGTGGCTATTCTCTTATTGACCTATTTCTAAAGATTATCGCCGTAGATGACTTTCAGACTGGATCACCTGTTTTACTGGATTTTGTAAAGCACATAACTTTTTTTTTCAACACAACGTATAGCTCCTCCAAGCACCTGCTTATCTTTGGGGCTCACTTAATAGTGGGGATTATACAACCATACTATATCACTTTAAGAGAATCCAGCCTTATCAACATTAAAATCACAGCAAAGTTTCTTTTTATCACCAGCTGACTTGTGTCATTCCTGTGCAATGCCATTTGTGACAGAGATGGTGTTTTTCAATTACAGTCCTGTGTTTTCTAATGCTCAGTCATACCCACAGATAACTGATTTAAGAGTATAATTGTATCTCTCAATGATGTTATCAGAGAATGGATTAATGCTATCATTCTGGTCTCTCTTTTTTTCAATCACAAGGATCTGACATATTTCCACAAACAAGTCTGATTCAAAGTCCTATGGCTGATGGGAGTGGAGTTACATTGGCTCACCAAATGTTGAGAGAAATTCATTAACAAGTTTCCTTACTAAAGTTTCTGCTTCTTGATTAGAAACAGAATATACATCTGGTTGTATCATGTAATAGCTCACTATAACCAAGATATATCTATTCCCATTATTAGTCTGTGGTAGAAGACTAAGTAATTGGCATCAAACAGTATTGTTATAACTTTATAACTGCCTCTTCTGTTTGTTTTTTTCTTTATGGGCCTTTCTGTTCACAATTTAGTTTGCATGTTTTACACCAATTCTCCACACACCCAAGGCACAAACCCAGGCTTTTTATTTTCATTTTCACTTTTCTTATTTTCATCTTTGGAAGCTCTACTCAAATAAGTGGTTGAGTCTAACAACAGAAAATGCATATTTTTCCTTATGTTCATTGGCCTTAGTATTTTGGCCAGCAGTGTATATATAAATAACTTATTTTCAATAAGAACTATATACATACTTGTAAGAAGCTACCAAGTGCTAGTATTTCATTCCAAGCCCTATCATAAGTTCCTCGAACCAGTGAGCACAGGAGTAAAACTTTGCTTACATCTGTATACACACAATATACTCATCTGTACATCAAATGGAAGTAAATACATATAGCATGATGTAATGCTTTTTAAATAGGTAGCTAAAGAAAAGATGTATTATAGGTTTTAATTGCATTTAAGAACATCAGAAAAACAGCAACTCTAATAAGAACGAACAAACCAAACATTTGAAAAAATAACCTTTTACCTTTAATGCTTTTATCCTGACAAATATTCAATTTACAGCTTAAAATGAATAGGTTTTGATTTATCTAATTAAAGAAGTACCTGTTATTTACATTCTTACACAATAACTTTGTGGCCCAAAAAACATTAAACAGAATATCTGGCAGAAAAAATGTTCCACATGCTTAAAGGTCCTATTATAAACAAGGAGAAGTTTTGCAAATAAAGTCTATAATACTTAAAAAAAATTAAAACTTTGATGGTTGTCACATATAATAATTATATAAATATTGCATTGGGCATTAAGTTATCTAATAAATACTTTTTTAAGAAAATAAGCTGCTTGATGTCTAAACGTGTAATCAAAGAACATATTCAAACTCCGTGTACTTGTGAAGAATAAAGTTCAAGTAAGAATGAAAATATCTCAACAAAAGATTCAATATATTTTTAACATTTTAATTTATAAAAAAGAGACAGTGTGTATTGGAATTACAAAAACTTTTTAAAAGACACCATGATAAAGGATTATTAATGACTACTTTTCTTTTAAAACAAGATAATTTTACACTTCAGTTTAACAGAATATTGCTCCAGAGTCAATATTGTGAGGTACAAAATTTTGAATGTTTTTGTGTGAATAATCTCACTACACTTTTCCAAATTAATCAGACAATATAAACCTACTCTAAAATTGTGCCATGAGGCAAGACAATTTTAAAAAGTTTTTCCAAGACTACTTTCTCAAACAGTATAGTAAAAGCCAATTCCACTGCAGTAAAATGTGACATACAAACAGACCACTATAAAAAAACAGATTGGTGTATGGAATCTTTTTATCTATAACTATTACTCACAGCTTACACCTTTATGAGTTGATTTATTGTATACATCATGGGTACATTATTTTTAAATGTATGTAGCAAATAATTAAATGATGAGTTTGGGCATCCATTAGAATCAATAAACCCTTGTTCATAATATTTTTGATGTTAGAAAGCCTACTGTGCTAACACCTGTAGCTGAGATTTCATGTCAGAAGCCTAGTCAATCAAGTTTTCCACGTGATGAACAAAAGTATGAAAATGGGGATCTGACGGAAGATCAGTGACTGTGGGATCCATTACTGAGCCAGGTGGGCTGGATGGTCTATGGAAACATTATGCAAGAAAATAAAAGAAATGTGCAACCCTTTCACATTACATCCAATTCTTTGAACTCCTTCAGTCTGACTCAAAACTCATTTCATAGTTTTTAAAAACATAAATCAACTTTCACTAATTCAGTCTTACAGTTGTACCAAATAAAGTTATTAGTGGATATAAGCTTGCTACATGTTAACAGTTGCTTATATTTGTTCAATCAAAGAACAAATCAAGAAGAAAGTATTTAATTTTGAAACCATTAGGTACTCACACATTCTTGTGTCATTGTGCAGTGAAACCTGTTGTATTTTTCTCACTAGACACATTTGCTCCAGAACTAAGGATCAAAACATGCAACATTTTTCAAAATGGAAATACTAAACATTCAAGAGGTACTTATTAAATTTCAACATCAATAAGTCATTTTTCTTAAAGAAATATTGCATGCTAATATTAAAACTGGAATTCACATTCAAAACCTACATCAAAAAGTAATATTATGGTTAAGAATAAATTGTACAGAATTGCTTTAAACAAACCAGTTTAAAAATGAAACTTATCAAAAGCTATAAACGTGCAAAATGAATCATATTCTTACTTTGATGTAAAATGAGGAAGTGAAGGAGAGATGATTGTGTTCACAATCAAAACAGGCCATCTTGCATCAATGGCCTAGATCTGTAATATTTTAAAGTACCAAACGTTTCTCCTATTCTCATAGCTCCAGTATCATAAAAACCATCATAAATGTTATCACTTGGCTCTAAAACACCAAGAAATGCATACTTGGCTGAAAGGTGGTGAGACAAAATATTTTCTAATGCCTTGTTGGCAGCCACACATAACTCCAGACAGGGCCTATCCTCAATTAATTTTTGAAGTTTGACAACAGCAGCGTTTAAAACAATTAAAATCAATTACAAGCAAATTAAAAATTGTTACAGTTACAAGATGAAACCTATTTAGAATGTATACTATTAAACCATAAACTACACAAGAAATGGGCATTACAGAACTTATGGTTTGATATTTGCTATTTGGTCTATGTCATTTAAATGTTGCATTTAGTAAGCTTCAGTATTTATGTACACTATTACATCTATTTTAAATAAAACAATGTTCAGAGTAAGTAGGTGTAGTAAAAAATATATGTTTCAACTTAGGCAATATTTGATACAACCACTTTTTGCCAGGTGGAAATCTCAGTTCAGGTCTGATGAGAGATTGCATGAAATGTAACCTGGATAAAAAATATTTTTCACGGGTGAAATTATTATATATATATTGGTATGTTTCAGTGTTTCTGCAGAAGTTTGCTGGTACCTTTATGTGACTAGGAAATTTACTTTTGGTAATTAAAAGAAATTTAAAAGTATTGTTAACAGTTATGAACACAGCCATTAAAATAGATCATAGTTATCAGTGCAATTACAAGGAAATTCCTCACTATTTTCTATCCTTTCACTGAAAGGCCTCCATGTTACAATTGACTGAAAGTGAGCTACAACAAGTTTACAATTCTGTAGTTTCTAAAACCTGAGCTTTCACACAATTATGGCTATATCTGTTTGTTAAGTTCTAAAAACATATATCAATAATAATGATGAATATTGGTCATAAAGTTTCATAATATGAAAATAAAAAATAAATCACGTCTTTGTAACTGTGACACAGAATCCTGAAAGAACATGAATATATATTTGGACTTCCTTTTCGTAGTTAAGTGTAAAAAAAAAACATCTTTAAACACCAGATAATTATAAGAGAACTTTTATTTTAGCTAATATTTTGCTTTTGTGGTTTCTCCAGTTCTGTGTACTAGCCATGCTTAAAGGTTGTTTTTATCTAACTTTATTACAGAAATGTGTAAATCTCTCCAGTATACATTACAAATTCCAAAAGAAAATTGGAGTTTTAGTTGTTAATTTTAATGTTCTGGTGGTACCACCATACCCATGTTTAGCAAACTCTTCAGCCACCACTGGAAGAGATTGCTGCTGACTGGATCAGCCAACAGATGTTGAGAACAAAAGGATTCCATGAAGACAGTAAATTAAGTAATGTTGAACTGGAAGAAGATTTTTCATCAAGAAGCCAAAAATTTAAATGGAAACAAAATTTTGGTCGTAGTTATTGTGTTATTATTACCAACTAGACTGGAATAATACATCCCATCAAAGTTAAATTCAAAGTTTTACATTTCAATTTTTAAATAATTTAAAACAGATTTCTAAGGTTCAAACAGCATACATACTAGATAAACCTAGATTGATCAACTAGGAAATGTTTTCAAATTATCAGCAGTGTCATCTAAATGCTAAACTAACACCATTTCTCAATCTGCTGCACCATGACATTTAAGACTATTTTCTCTCAGACATTTCCAACTTGGCACTATTTTTTCCAAAACTTTCCAGTTTTAAAAGACAGAGAAATTATGTATTCTTTGCGGCATTTATTCTTACAGCAAACTTTCACTCATATCAGACCAGCTATTCTTAGAACATACAAGTGAAAGTAAAAAATAATGTATAACAACCTCTCAGTCAAGTCATATCTGCCATATCCATATCTGGCTGATATAAGACAAACACGATACTACTGAGATGTTATCTACACAACATAACACTGAAGAGAACCAGGAATGTGTGAAAACAGTTTATTTTATTAGCAATTTAAATTACCAAACTGCAAGGGCAATGACCATATAAATTGGTGAAGTGTAATTATCATCAATTTTTATGAGTCATTTAAAAACTAAAATTAGGCGAAGGATTAATGACACAATATTATTTATTTACTCATTTTCAACACCAATTATTTACTATTGCTATTTATTTTCCCTTGAATTAACTCATATCAAGCAAGATGTGTGAATTCGAAAAGAATTTAAAAAGTTCTTAAAAATAATACTAGATCAATACATACTAACTATTTACATGTAAGAAAACTATGTTTTAATATTTCACAATATCTCTAAGAAGATATGCATAAATAAAATAACAAATACCCTCAATCTCCCACATTATTGGGTAAATGGGTTTAGATGGCACCATCATCATAATTACCTAAAGACCAGCTAGTTACAGTCATAATCGTATTGGTATTAATTATACTATGTAACAAAATTTTTATTTTTTATTGTTTCTGGGCAGAAAGTGTTATTTCCCAATTGCTTTTGCCCAAAGTAAATGGAAAAGACCTATTTTGCTCTTCAATCTTTGTTTTTGTGCCCTTGGAGCTTATAACGAAAGCATGATGGGAATTGATATGTGAAAGTCACAAATCTCAACAAACTACTCACTTCTGAACATTTTTGTATAACTTTAGTAAAAATACATGTAAATCTCTATTCATATGTTGTTTTGTGCAAATTTGCCCATTTTTACATAGAAAATAGGTTAATTTATAAATTTCATTATGCAAGACACAAAAGCAAAGTTTGAAGGGAATAATGGTCATTTTCTGTACTATTACAATATAGGCAATTAAAAAATAGTACACACTATCCAGGAACAAAATTTATGTTACACAGTGTTATTGTCATATTTTTACCATTTTTCAACTGAAAACAATTCAGCAATTTTCCTAAGTATCAATTCTGGTTATGCATATATGTAGTGTTTCCAAGTAAACATATTAAGAGGTTGTTTTGTCGTACATAATCCTATAATTAAGTAAAGACTGCAATTACACAGAAGCTTGTCCCAACTTTGTACCTCTCTGGTTTCCTCTGAAGTTATATTCATTTCAAGATACACTGATTTTAACCAGTTAGCATTTTCTCTCTTGTTTAAATATACTTAGAAAGTTTGTTGACACAGGTAATCTAAAGATTGTATGTACAGGTCCACCTATCCGTGTTCTGTGTAGAAATGTTCTGAAATCTTTTCTCCATCCTCTTAACCACTGCAAGTTTATTATAATATCGAAGCCAGCCAGTTGGTAAAACTCATACACCTATCATGTATATACTGTTTAATTTCTTATTATTTACTATTTGTTCTCAAACATTTTCCTTCATAACAATTTCCAGAACCTGCATTTCTCCTAACACTAGATTTCTCACCAGTTAATACCACAAATTATCTGAATATCTTTAGTTTTAGGTTTACATATAACAAATGTCAAACTTACTAAACAAACTTTTGAATAGATGACAACTGTTTGTTTTGAAGTTGAGCACAAACCTGCATAATGGCCTATCTGTGCTCTGCCAACCATGGGTATTGAAACCTGGTTTCTAGTATTGTAAGCCCACAGACAAACTACTGTCACTTGGAGGCTAACAGATGATAAAACAGTTGTATAATTACTCTTGTTTCACAAGAATTCCAGTATAATAAAACAATATAATAAGAATGGGTTAAGTTTGTAGTTTTCATTTTTTAAACGGAGATAGCTGTGTATAGTAAATATTGTTATATTTTAATTATACATAAACAAGAGTGCAAAGTTCCCTACATACAGATGAAAATGTTAAGCTTATTATGATAGTTCAAAGGCAAGAGAGCCGCTATGTTTTAACTATGTATAAGGAATGAATCAGAAATATTTTCATTGTAAACCAAAATAAATAACAGATACATGAAAAACTTCAACTCTCCTTAATCAATACATGTGCACATAGAAAGACTACATAATGTGCCATCTGTGTTCTATCCATCAAGGGAGAGATAAATCATGGATCTTAGAATTGTACGTCTGTGAACTAAGCACAGACCCCCTGGAAGACCTCTAATTTTACTAAACTCTATTAAATATGTTTTACAAAATTAATAAATTGTGTGAGACAACTTACTAAAACTTTAAATAAATCATTACAATTAATAATTAGTCTTAATCGTGACTTACAAACCCCCTATGACCACTTTGCCTTAGATAAGTTAATAATTTGTCTTAATCATGACTAACAACCCCCCTACAATGACACTGCCTTAAATTAATAATTAGTCTTAATCATGACTGACAAACCCCCCTACCATGATACTGCCTTAAATTAATAATTAGTCTTAATTATGACTGACAAACCCCCTACAACAACTTTGTCTTAGATAATCAGTTAGATAGCCTCTTTTTTTTCTTTTTTTTTTGAGGCCAGTTGGAAATTAAATGCAATTACATTTAGGCACAATATTATAAAGCATTTATTTACATACAGAATCATGAATGTTTGGACAAAACATTTCCATCATGCTGACGAAGCTAAATCTGTAGGATCCTTCAAGAATCAACTTAATGAGATTCTTGGATCAGCAACTAAATGAGCAGGTTGAGCCAAATGGACTACTTGTACCTGTAACGTTTCTTATATTCTTCTTTGGTAGTCTCAATATGGTCAATAACTGAATTAATACTTGGGACTTTGTTGAACCTGCTGGTAACTTCCAATCATTCAGTGAGAGTAATTCTACTTGTTCAATACTTTTATTAAAATAATATAAATGTATAACAAGTAAAATGGGCAAAATTAATAATTTTTATATCAGAATTCTTTTCAGTACAACTGAAAAAAATTATAATTAAAAAAAACTCCCCCCCCAAAAAAACAAAAAACGAAAACAAAGTGGAGGAAGGAGGCTGGAAAAGAGGAATCATGTGGGGATTTTAAACACATTTGTTTTACTTGGCCTGAAGAAGAATTGACAGATATGATGTTTTCCAACTAGCAATTCATAATAAATTTTTTCTATGATTTTTATATGTAAGTAATACAAGAAATATTCCTTTTAACTGTTTGTGAATTTCCCAAAATGTAAAATCATCTATAAATAGAAAACTCCCACCCCTGCAAATCACTACAGACTGTTTACACATTATCGTTTCAAATATAATTCACTTAAGATGTAGACTGGGCTATAAATCTTATTGCACTTCAAAAGAACAGGTGATATATTAATGTTTGTAATGAAAAAAGTTGCATGACCTTCTGGAGGTGTGTGCTCACACATTGTAAAAATTGTTGCATGAGCAAATGGTCCCTAATGTACTCATATACAGCAAAAGTAAACTTTTCACCTTGATACAAGTTACAGTTAAAATATCTATGAAGATTCAACAGTAAGAAAACATTGTTCATCACTAAATGTGATGATTAGAACATTAAGATAAATTACAATTTATACCTAACCGAAAACAATTTATTATGATATATGAACGTTTAAGATAAAAAGTACTTTCAAAGCAACAAATGAAAGATTAATAAGGTTGACTTGGTGCAAAAACAGGAGAATAAGATCTTGTAACAAAAACAAGAAACAGTACTTACAGATTTCATTGTAAATAAATTAGTTGTTTTTCATATTCTTTAAAAGTTATTTCAAACCGAGACAGAAGGCTAAGAAAGCTAGCTGTATATTTATACCATTTTTTACATAAAACAAGTGCAATGGCAACAGTGGAGCAGTTTTATTGTTGATTTACTTGTTTCTTAAAGAAAAAACAGTCTCCTCAAATTATCTTGTTCTTACATTTAGAGATAAATATTTCTGATGTAAAAAAGGTTTAAATATAATACCTCAAACACTTTAGAGCATGTATTTTTTTTATATACTAACAGAATTTACAGTTACTATATTAAAGGCTTTTATAACCTTATACAGAATATACCTCAACATCAAGGAAAAACGCAGTAAATGCTTGACATGATTTAATCAAAATGGCAGCATTCTTAACAAGAACAAAAAGACACATTAGTGAAAAATGTATTTACTGAGCCACAGATTTAAGTTTTTTTAAATCAGATTTCAACATGGCACCTCTAAAATATTTCCATTTACTTATATGTCCATTTACAGTTCAAAACAATCTGCTTTGGTTCAATATTTTTTTACATTCAAACAAACAGAACTATTATACTTGTAACTGTTAATTATTTGCAACATACGTAAGAACCAGAAGATTGACTTGAACACCAGCATATTGTTTTTGGTAGACAGAACTTTCACAACTGTCTTCTAAAGTCATTGCATCTTTTCATTTAATTTTCACAGACAACCTCTTCAATACGATAAATGAGACAATTCTTCCAAGCCGATCAGTAACACAGTGCCACAGACGAGTTAATTCGTTCTCAATAATGCCTAACATAAACGCTAGATGTCAGCACCATAATGCACTTGACCTACTTACAAATTGTCTCACTTTCGATCCAAAATGGCGTCACGAACAAAGTTACAAAATGAAAAAGCATAGCAGCTGAAATACTTGGCAGTCAACAGATTAAAGAAGGTAATAATACTTAGTTCAAAATAGGGGTCAAATCCTACCAGTATGGATTAACAGAACTTACTGTTTAAAGTAACAATATATTTAAACTTATCTGAGCTGCTTTATTGCTTTTAATGTTTGCACATATATTTTCTTCTTTTTCAAAGACGGGTCAGCTCCATCCAAACTCCATCCAGCTGAGCACGTCTAGGTTTTTTTGTGTTTTTTTTAAATGTCACTGTTGCTTAAAAAGCATGATTCTTTCTTCATAATTAGCTTACTGATTACTTAAGATAATGTGATATTATTGAACTTTAAGCATAATATAAAATCAAGCTTGCAAGAAATTTATCAATATAAACTGTTCCAAAAGAATTATGTTTGATTATGATATAGCCCTGTGATAAATATAAAACATATTAACCTTCTTGCATACAGTTAAGGAAATTACAAATTACAGGAACCACCCCCACACTGAACAGCTTTTTCTCTTGCTAGGTAATATATGCCAAGGTTTCTCAAACAAGTCAAAGACAATTCTATAATTTCATCAAACACATCTGTTTTAATCACTTCTACTAAAGATGTCATTCCTCCAGTTTCAAATAAAACCCTGAAAAAAGGAAGGATAGAATGATGATGGTACATAATAGCATTATCTCTTTATCAGTTGTCTCTGAAAAACTGATTGCATACAATGTATTATGCAAGACAGGTGTAATCTGTTTATGAGCTGTTTGTGGGAAATTGTATTGCAATCAGAAAACCAATAATTTTTGTCAAAACCTACCTGTACTGGCCCTATCCATCTCAGTACAAATACATCAATGGTTTCTCAACTGTACCCCCTTATGTAATACATGCCGCTGTTGACTTCGCTCTTTTACTCAATGCTAGAGTTAGGAAAAAATAATGCTAAATCATTTAAAAAAGGGTCTGTTAAAAAGAATTATCAGTCTTACAAAAGTAACAAGTTTGACTATTAGCTAGCATTACAGTACTTCAAATGACCAAAATGGAAAACTAGGTTCTGCTTAGATTATTTTACTGAATAACTATCAGAAAATTATGTGAACTATAACAATACAAATTATATGTATTATATTAACACACACATAAAGATCAACTAACAACCAAAGACTTCAAGGCTGATTCTTGTATAACATTGGAGGTTGTTTTACAAATCAAATAAGTTATACCTTTCTGTAGCTACTTTTCTCTTCCTTTCTTCCGTTTTAATTTTCATCCTAATTCAACCATTAACATGGTTTAAGCTTCTATTGTTTCCAACCTTTGATATGTAACAACTGTTCAGGGTTAGTCACACTTTGTAAGAACATTACTTCAGGTCCTATGCTGCCCTTCACACTATTTCCTCCTTTGTTAATTGTACTCAATCTTGTTACTAAGGTTACACACTACACAGTTTATAACAATGCATTTTGATCATAACTGGCTTCTGCAAGGGATAAAAAGATCATCATTTTTTTATCTTAATAAACACTACACAGTATATAATGTTGGTTTTCAAGATTAAGTTTAACCACACCGGAGGAACAAAAGTCCACTAAAAACCAATAGGAAACATGCCAGGCATGTGGTAAATGCAGGTTCTACACCCATCTTTCACAAGAAAATAGCTAATAAATTCAAGATGCGACTGAATGTGAAGCTTTATCAACTTCATATCCTTCTTCATCAGAACGTTACTGGTCCTAGAAGATATGCCAAGCTTCAGAGCAGTGTTTGTTTTGTAACTGAAGGTTCTTTTTTATTTTTTCATAACTTTCACTTTATAGATGGTGAAACTGCTCTGGACCAACCTTTTCTGAGGCTCTCAATTTTTTAAAATGTTGCATACTCCAGTTCTTTTACAAAGTTTTACTGTGCAAATAACCCTCCTAAGAAAGGGCCAAGAAATATTCCTTCAGCCATAAAACTACTGTACTGTTGCACTATTACCTTGTTAAGAATTCTTGGTGAACCAAGCATTAATGTGCTTAACATGTCAGTCACGATGCCACAGCTCATGTATCTTAATATGACACAATTTTAAAATAAGCAAATGGTACTGTTATGGTGTGAACTACTTACTCTCTATAAGCTCAAACTATGACGAAAAATAAGCAATATATATTTGAAATTGTCAGTGTTTTCCTGAGGATGTTTTTCTGGTGCACTCTCTTAACTTACAAAACTGATGACTGCACTAAAACAGTTCACTTTAACGGTAAAATTTTGATCCAAACACACACCTCTAAATGTGTCTATAATAACTGTGAGAAGAATAATGTTAATAATTATTCAAAAGAGAAGTTTGGTGCCTTTTCTGACACACATAAAAACAGCAACTTGTTCTTAACACAACAGTGCTTATTCATAGATTTAAAAAAATGAGCAGTTTTGGTACACATAATAGACTGTAATAATAAATAGAGATTTCACTTTGGTTTCATATTTAATTATTTCACTCACATTAACGATGTTTTCAGCTTTAATGTAGTGTACATAGCAGTGGGCCACAGAATCATCTGTGCTTTCAAGAGGTTTAGTACAACTGTTAGCTCACCTACCTACAAAAACTTTGGTGATCCTGATTTAAGAACACATAATAGTGTAATTAAAGCTTGCAGAAAGTTCACATCATCACAATTAGATTTCTGCAGAAGAGTTGAAAGCTGGTTAACAGTACCTGAATAGTAGGAAAGCAGACTATAAATGTTAGCCCAGAAGATACTTGCTTAACTTTCTCTGTTAGACAAGAAATTCAGATATGTACATTTGCAATACCTGCTCTTATGAGAGTATATTTTATTTTAAAAATATGTTTCTGAGAACAGTCACTAAAAAGCAAATACAAAAAAGGCATTTTGAAATAATTACTCACTAAATTCACATACAAAACAATGCATAAAAACATCAAATGATAAACTTTCTTCAGATCACTTATTGAAATAGAAGTGTAGATGTAAAAAAACTGTATCACCAACTCCGAAGTTATAATGTTTCTTAGAACCAGACATTATAAAATATTTCATGAATTTGACAAAGGTCAAGAAAATCTCATGCAGAGGTTAAAGTACCTTTAAAAAGAAACCAATGAAGAAAACTCAGAATGATAACACCACAACTATTAATCTACCATTTTTCAAACTGGATATAACTTTCAGTGCACACTGATTCCTTATATAATTACTCTAAATAGATACTCCAACTGAAAAAATGTCATATGTAGCCAAGACTTCAAAAACTGCATACAAATTCCACTTTTAACTTGTCTAATAAAAAAGCAAACAAGAGGACAATGTAAGTGCTAATCTCTTAGTCAAATAGAAAAAAGTAAAAATTAACATAAGCCAAATAATTAACGTTTGTATTACAGAACCTACAAGAAAAGATGCTATACCATAAACATCTCTGACAAGAAAAATGACTATAATAACAATTTCAGATATGACCTGATAACACCAGTAGAACAGAAAAAAAAAATGGAAGTAACTGAAAAATTAATATTGTATCACATGATGTCCTACAAAATACAATCACCAAATGAATACATGATAGATTTTTTACAAGGTTACAGCTTGTATGAGGTGGGAATGTGATTAATTTCCATAAAATTCCATCATTTTTACTTATTTATTTCAAATCGTCTTTCCAAGCTTTAAGTTGTAAGACTCCATAAGAACAGTGCATAAAAGCTGGTATGTTAATTACTGGACAAAAGATTTAGCCTTAATTCCAGACAGGAACCAGTCTGTTAGTGATTCAAATCCAGCTAATGGAACAAAATTTTACCACCTCCCCTTTTTTATGAACATACTCACCACACACACAAAAATATTTATAAAATATACATATTAATATGAACAGAAGTGATTAAAAGTTCAAGCTTAAAGAAAAACCCTTGAACAAAGTTCAAAGGTTTTGTTTCTGTTAGAATGACCAATAGTATCTACTTTAACATTTAGCCATCTACAAAATGTTTTCCAGTACAATACAAGGAATATACATTTCCATAAAGAAAAACATCAAGTTCTTACTAAACAAAAACTGGACTTCTTTGTTGCACAAACTAGCATTTTTTAAACTAAAAAAATAATTTGTTTTAATCAAAAGAACCAATAATTTTCTAAATAATGAAACAACTAAACCCAGAAGAGTTTTGCTAGGTGCTTTAAAGATTTAGGACTCTGGCCTACAGGCATAGAAATTTTTAGCATTTTGGTATGATGTCATTTATTGTTTTCTATTCCAATTTTTCAAGGCACCAACTAGGATTTGTGGTACTCTCAAGTATAACTGTGGTATGACACCTGTGTGCCAGTTTTTGGTGAAGTATCTGGCTGAAACATAATCACATGCATTTACAATTTTTTAAGCAAAAAGCAACGTACCTTTCCTCGAATGAACGTGAGGGAAACAAAAATATTGTGCTGAGATTAAGAAAAGAATCTTTGCTGGAGTGACCAGCAGCCATTTATGTTATAACTTTAACAGCAGCAGTTTGAACACTGTGAGAGTCATAATGAAGAAGATGATGTAAGTTTTCTTCTATCCTGTCACTATGAAGGAAATCTCGAAATTCACTTGAATGGATAAAATACTTATGTATCAATAAAATTAGCATTATAATTAATTATTAGGACTTAACACACTTTGATACCACCTAAGTTTGTCATGAGACTAAATTACTTAAAATAATTGTCAGAAATAGAAGCATTATTAAACCAAAACACACACATTATCATGGGAACTGATGCTAATCATTAATAATGTTACATAAACAAAGCACACATTATCATGGGAACTGATGCTAATCATTAATAATGTTACATAAACAAAGCACACATTATCATGGGAACTGATGCTAATCATTAATAATGTTACATAAACAAAGCACACATTATCATAGGAACTGAAACTAATCATTAATAACATTACACAGCCAATAAACAAGCTGAATTACAACAATACACTAAATAATACATCATTATTCAGTAAAACTGATATTACATATAATCACTGGTGGCACTAAAATGTAATATGAAACAGATCAAGTACAAAAAAGACACAAAATAACAAGTTACTAACCAATGATCACTGGTTACATTATATACTCAAATCAATAGAGACACAGTTCTTCTATTAAAAATAATGTGAAGTGACACATTACTTCTCAGTGAAAGTATATATTATCAACATACTGAAAAGTTTATAGCACGTGCTGGAAGTATTTTTCACTTAACTTTGTTAACAGTCTTGTGAAAGAAATACAGATATGAAAGTCATTCTTTTATACTTCTATAAAATAAATACTATTGTTTTGATAATTTAAAACCAATGGTAAAACTTACTTTTCTGGGTCATTATGCTCAGGGACAACTGTCTTATTTCATTACTCTTTGTTTCTTCCACAGGAAACAGAAATTTGTTTACTGCTGACACTTTCTGAAAGTATTGTAAAAAAAAAAGTTCACACATTATACAAAAGAAGTGATCAGGGAAAAAATATTCATAAAAGCTTTCCATGTTATAGAAACCCAGACAGAAAAATATTTATATTAGGTTTATAGCTGCAGTGTGACTAGCAATGTATTCATCTCTGGTGATGACAATTCATTTTAAAAAACATGCAAAGAAGGATGGAAGGTGATATGAAAAAAATTACATTTTGCGAGAAAAGTTATAAAAGTAACTATTATAGGAGATCAGGTATACTACTAGTGTATAATAAAAGGTTTTGTAAGTCTTAATTTAATCATACCTAGAAGGACACCTAGTGTGAAACCATTAAGAACAGAAAATTGATCATTATCGAGAATTTCCATTAACTGATTTACTTCATTTTTCCACAATATTCAATTTCTGCATAATTCTGGTCACAGAAATAAATGTTTTACTAAACAGCAATAAGAATTACATTCTAATTTAGCTTTAAAATTTGCATTTGAAAAAGCATCAAGTACCTTTAGAACATTTGTCTGAAATTTTTGATCAGAAAAAAGTTTTTAAAAATTTATTTACAGCTAATAATGTGAAAATAACAAAATATTACACGTAGTATTCATCTTCATTATTTCAAGTGACATTATTGTACAAAAACAATCATTATTTTAATCACAATAAAGAACAGAAAATTTATTCTTAATGTAAATAAAGCCACGTAGCTGGTATGTTTTTAAACATCCTACAAGTATACAAAATTGGTCACTGAACATCATTATCACATATCCAATGAAATGAGCTGATTTTTCATTTCTCAATTTTTTATGCATTTTGAAATGTAAAATGCTTTTATGTTCTATTCATATTTTATTTTTAATTCTTAAATATTTTAGACCCCCTGCTGGTACAGCAGCTAGTCTACAGATTTACAATGCTAAAATCAGGGGTTTGACTCCATTTAGAGGACTCATCAAATAGCCTGATGTGGCTTTGCTATAATAACACACATATTAGTTCTAACAATAGTTAACTCCTTTCACTAAGCTAAAACAAAAAAATCCATTGTGAACAACATGTTGCAATTAAAAATATGTAATATGAAGCACAGAATATTATTATTTAGATAACCTAAAAATATTTTGTTTTATATGCTATCAGTAGTAACAGAAACAACATGATAAAAACTTTTCAACTGTAGATAATATAACTTGTAACTATTCAAAATACTACAAAATATTTAAAGCACGTGTTTGAGACATACAACTCCACTGGAATAGGTATATCCGAGCATAGCTATTGCGCATGCAAAAAAACACACCTCAAACTGGACAACAGGTGACATGTCTGAACAAATTTTTGGTGTGTATCAAAGTTGCTTTTAACTGGCAACTACTGTAAAGTGATGAATTTCAAGAATCCAAATTCTGAAGTTCCTTAAACTTCCTTATAAAAGGAAGTACAAGATAGCAAGGAAAAAACATCAAGACATTTTCTTGATGCATTGTAACATATCAAATAATCAAATTTCTACCACAACTGTAAGCACAATACACAATTTAGAAGACATCAACATTCAATAATTATATAATACCTAACCCGAAGTTTATAACTGAATATCTCAATCTCTATTCTCAAACAGAAATATTCAACAATCAATGTTGTTAATAATTCACACCAAATAATAAAAACACATTTAGACAAAAAATACCTAAAATCCCTAGACTGAATAAGAGAACATCAAACACTTCTTAATAACAATATTAAATCAAAAATATTTAGACTAATCAATTTATTGAAATAGTTTGAACATATTTTAAGCCTCAAGTCCAAATACTCTGAACACTTTCATTTAACTTCAAGTTTTTACTCCCTCTTTAGACCAAAGGATATTATATTATATGATTAATAACTTAGCATCTGCTTACCATAACATACACAGATTTAGTATCCACAAGTCTTTGACTGAGGAATCTGGTATTGGTATCTTAATAAAAAAAGAAGTACTTAATATTTAATACTTACTAAGAGGCATGTAAGTGACGCTTTAAAGAAAATGAAACTATGGCTGAGCTAAACAATAGAAATAAAAGATACACAACTGATAAATAACAAAAAAACCACATAAAATGACCTCCATTGATCACCATACTTCTCATTGTTGAAGATAAATATTCAGTTTTTACTTTTCAAACTCTTCAGCAAAGTTAGAAAAATAGTTATTTTAATACGAAAAAATACAATTTATATAACACACCAATTTTACAACTTAGAGTGCTTGTTTAATTAAAAATACTAACTTTTAGAGTAACCCAAATTCAAATCAATTAAATAAACTATTTTCTATTAAAAAACATCATTTATTTCATCTGTGCCAAAACACTAAATCTGATAATTCAATAAAAATGAATGCTTAATATAGAATAACACTTCACTTCTATGCACCTCATCAATACTATAAAGGGCTTACAGCATTAAAATTTGGGTTTGACCCCCTACAAAATTCCTACTGTTTAGCCTTGCACTAAAGTAATCAAAATTCACATGTTGTAATTTTGAGTTGTTTCCCATTGTTTTACAAATGGTGAAAAAAAAATTACCTCAATTATGTGACAAAACTGAAAACAAAGTTCAAATCTTCTAATGAAAACACTACACATAAAAGTGGAGTTCTATCTAACTACTGTAAATAGCTTACATGGAATGCTGTAATGTAGAGCTTTAAATAAAAATACAAGAACACCAAGTACCATTTTCTGCACAGTTCTATAAACATTTAATGCTAACACCTGGATGACTGGAAACTGAAATAGCAAAAAAAATATGTCAGCCTTCAGCTTCATAAAACTGACTGACAGCATTCAGATTCTGAAAACACTGATAATAAAATGTTAAATTAAATAATAGTTTTCAAGAAATAAATGTCTGATACATTCTCTAACAGAATATTTACAACTGTAGAGAAGTTAATGCAAGTTGAAGAATTATACAAGAATGTATACAATAACAAGTTTTAGCTTAAAAACACTTAACTTTCAAAAGAAACAAAATTAATTATAAACTGTCTTTGCAGAAGTATCTGGGCACATAGTCGAGGAGATAAGTTAACGGTGACTTTAATAATGTAAAGCACAAGAGGTGTGAATGCTCTGTGGTTCAGATCATAGACTAATTGAAGCAACAGAATGCGTGAATTGTTGGCTGAAAAAACAATTCAGTGTAGTCTATGAGATACGCTCAGGAAAGTTTTTTTCTAATGACTACAGGCACTTCACAAATAAATATATCTTTCCTCATGCACAGGATGCAGCTCACTCAACACATCAACACGATGTTTGATGTCTTCCCTATACCACATTTAGCCATTACTCTGAGATTTGAGGAAGTTACCTACTCTTACCATTCCAGGTACCAACACTCCAAACAATGCCATTCTTGAAGGTTAACGGATGGCCCTTGTGACCTTTGAATGTCAAAATACCTGCATTCACAGCCCTCACATGAGACTACACTGAACAGCAGTAATTAGAATCAGCTGCCTAAGTGTTTCTCTTCTGAAATTAATATAATTTAAACTATTTTAACATCTTACTTTCATTTCAAGTATACTACAGATCTAACTCCCTGGTATGGTACAACTTACTGTAAGCAACATGCTTACAGAGCATGCTGGATGGGTTATGTAACCATACACTGTTAACAGATTAGTTTACACTATTTCTTTGAAAAATACAGGAATTATTTAAATTTAAGGTAAAAGTTCATAACACAGTAAAAACATTTTGTTAGTAAGCTATTGATGAGATTCATAGCATTATTATTACTTAGCTTTTGAAAATTCATACAAAAGTTAAATTATATATAATGACATAAATTATGCATAAACTAAAAAACAGAAAAATGCATTATGGAACTAATTTTAGTTGTATAACTTAAAAATTCAATGAAAACATCCATCACATGAACAGTAAAATCAGACAGAAAATTAAAAAAAGCAGATGCCATTAATGCAAAAAATATTCAGTTCAATTCCTTTTAACCATAAGTATGTTTTCTTTCTTCTGTTTCAAAATCAATGCAAATAAGAATGAATCTATATTAATATAACTGTTTAAGATAATCGAAAATCTTGCTTCAAATAACCTGTCTCTGCTGAATTTTTCTGAACATCAACATCCAGAGATACCAACTATTTGAAATGAATGAGAGTAATGATTGTAGACAGAGCCCTTTATCATTTGCGACTACTAGGCCTGACCGATGTCTCTGAGCCGTTTATTATTATGTTATTATTATAACTGTTGTTTATTACTGCTTTACTGGTAAAACAACATTGAACATGTACAAACATTAAGCAGAAGAAGCCTCTCTTTAAGGACCAGTTTATATCATGTTTATGACACTTATTGTAATAGTTTTGCAGCTGTTGCAGCCTTTGCTTTCATGATAATGTCTCTGAATGGTTGGAAGTTACAACAGCATTGTCCATTTAACTGCACACACATCTTGCGTGTTATAATACTGCTCAAAACTGAAGTGTTCAAGTTTGGTCTTGCTTTTGTTTTTAGTCACTAAACTAAATATCCTTTCACTGTCAGCATTAGAATGGAAGATTGTAAGAATTCCAAGCATAACCCAAAGAGAAATCTTTGCTGACTTTCAGTTTTGGATCAGCAACCTCTGTGTGAATCAGAAGTTCATCATTTAGATGGAAATGTTTCATCATGTAATTTGTAGCTGCAATATAGTATTTCTTGACACTGGTGTAGAAGCTGATCAAGTTTGGGTCCTTTTCATATTTAACAATGTATTCCTTGACAGCATTTCCAACAGAAACTACCTCATCAGATTTGTGTAAGGATTCATTGTTGTAGTCATGTTCAGTGATGTTGCCTTCAAGAAATTCAAGTCTGACAAGTATATTTTTAACTTGTGTAATCAAAGTTCTATGCATAATGTGTATGCAACGTTCTTCTCTTTGCAATATCAAATTGGCTTGCTTAAATAGAGGAATTGCAGACTGAAGAAAAAGACAAAATAACAAGTTCATTTTGTTGGCCAAGACTATGTCTTTTATTTAGTATCAAAATTTATTTGTATCTCACAAAAAATTTTCTTTTCACCCCTTTCAAGGCCTGGGGGAACAATTTATCACTTTATTGTACAGGCCTATATAATATATAATAATGTGGGAGTTGCAACAAGTCGTAATACTTGTCTGTATGAGCATATAGTTATAATGTATATTCCAAAATCGTAATGGTTGGCATCTCTGCTATGGCAGGGTCTCCATAGGGACACACCTATTAAAGATTCCATCTCATTCATGATATAATCTTTGCCAGGATAAAGAATACAAAGAAACAAGAAAACTGAAAGATGTTAAAAGGCTGGCCAAAAAGACACATTATATTATTATACAGAGCTGGCAAACAAGTTATCAGACAGTTAACATGTACAATAGGGTTGGGTATGCTCTGAATGTACCATGGGTACTTATCTCCTCAACCATTAATCTCTACAGATCAATATCAGATGTAGATAAAGAGCAAACATGAAAATATCCATGTACAGCTTCTTCACAATCATACACCAAGTATCCACACCAATCACTGGATGAGGACACCACAGCAGGCCTACACAATTAATAAGAATGCTTGTGAAACTGTCACTCAACCATCATACCTTACAGGTCATTCACCAATCGTGAACGATACATCAAAGTTGGACATTAAAAAATATAAATTATTCAGCAAGTAGACTTGGTGAATTCATGATCTTGCAGCAGTAAATACAGGAGGTACAGGGAGTAAGTGGATTGTGTTCCAAATCCTCACAGATTGTCATATATCTAAACGAGGTTGGGGTGATATACACTAAACTCCAGGAATACCTTGCTCCTTTTCTCAATATAGAGACCCATTTATTTGGAACCAGATATTAGGTCCCAGTCAGTAATGATTCTCCATGGTCCACAATCTTAGTGACTGAGAGTTGGTAAGTGCTTCACTAAAGGAGAAAGAGAATTCATGTGGGGGAGACTCAGATAATTTGCTAAAATTCCTAAAGATCCTTCATTCTGGAAACATATTTTAATGGAGAGTATGAAATGGGTAACAATGAGCCCCATTTTCACAACACTGCAAGTGCTACGTAGAGAAAAGAGCAGGTGCATAACTTTGGTGCTAGCTTCTTCCACGATAGTTTGTGGAATGGATATAGTCTAGATTGGACTGGAAAAATATTTATAATTACCAAAAGTATAAATCCAGTAGTCTTATTGAACACTCCATCTCAAAGTGAGGACTGATTTGGCCATAGCAAGGGGCCAGAACACTTTCTTTTATCATGATTTGACATGGAAGTCGGGGTTAAAATACACTGTGAGGCAACACTAGCTGCCTATTAGAACTTAAACACAGAAGAAAAGTAAACTTAGGAAAGAATAAGGAAATAAATACCTTCACCCATTAAAGGTACAAAGTTAATTATATAACGGCCACTGGTGGAAGTCTACATGTTACTGTAGCTGAGGCAGGCAGATGATGAAGATCATATAAAGTGGGATAAATGATTGTAAGGTAATCCAAATGCCAGTTTACAGAAAGAAGAAGGATGAGAGAAACTGGAAAGAGAAAATATGGAGAGAGATGGCCTAGGAGAACGTAAAATCATCTGCCTACAGAGAGGTATGTAGGAGACTTAAGTACACATTATGGAGCAAGTGGCCACATCTAAAAATTGAATGTATGTGACATGGTAAGGTTTAATAATTATGTCTAAAACTTGTTGTAGAATGCAATGTGAAAGAGTAATGAACCAGATCTTGTCATTATAATCTGCAAGGAAGCATTACAAAATGTTTTTGTTAATGTGCAACTTGTGAAAGAGAAATGGATAAGAACTAAACATTATCATTCATGTATACATACTGAAGACTAAATAATTAAAACTGAACATTATCTTCCATGTTAACATTGTAAAAAGAAGGAACTATTATAAACTTTTCATTAAATGGACATGTTAAGTAATGAACATAGTCCATGCACCATCATGAAAGTGTTGCAAGTTAAGTTTGGTTTCTTTTGAACTTCGTGCAAAGCAACACAAAGGCTATCAGCACTAGCCGTCCCTAATTTTACAGTGTAAGGCTAAACGGAAGGCAGCTAGTCATCAACACCCACTACTAACTCTTGAGCCACTCTTTTACCAATGAATAACTGGATTGATCATCACATAATAATGTCCCCATAGCTGAAAAGGTGAGCATGTTTGGTACTACAGGGATTCAAACCAATGACCCTTAGATTACAAGTCGAGTGCCTCATGGAAGTTAAGGAAGAGCAAATTATATTGAAATATTATCTTCTCTCTGCATATGTTAAGGACTAATTAAGAGCCAAACATGAGAGTAAATAATTTACAATAAAATAATTGTAATTACAATAAAATTAAAATAATTACAATAATTTAATGAACTTGTTTTCTTCAAAACTCTTATGATCAAACATAACATTGTCATGTATGAAGGAGGTTTAATGCTAACAAAAACTGCAAAGAAAATATATAAACTGAAATTTGCTGATTGTATAACCATTCAGCCATCTAAGTTAGTACTCAGTGGAAGCACCTTTATCAGCAACTACCACTGCTTGTCTTTATCAATAGATCTTTACTACCTTTGCACAATGAGATGGTGTAATTTTTGCCCATTTTTTCCTGGAAAAATTGGTCCAATTCTGACAAGTTATTCGAGAATTACAGATGGGCTGCAATCTTCAACTCTTGCCATAAATGTGAGTTGTGGCTTGAACAGATGCATTTACTCTAAAACCAAGTTAAACCATTTTGAATACATACAGGCACAGACCATTACACAAATTTTATGACATTTCAAATTAATATTTTGCACTTGAACTGATTTAGGGCTGCTGTAGTAAAGGGATTGAATACTTATTCAACTGAGAATATTCTAATTTTCTTTGAAAGTCTAACGTACATAACATCAGTGTATTTTTCAGCTTTCTCAGTTTGGAATAGGCTGTAGAGATTTTAAATATAAAGTCTAATTTGAAAGTTTCACGATTGCAAGCCTAGACAGTAACAAAATATGGAAACTTTGCAAGAGGTTGAATACTTCTACAAGGTTTTTTTTATGAAACAATGAAACATGTAAAATAAAAACACATGAAAAATAAACAAACCTTTTAGTTTTTCACTGGATAATATTAAAAGATCTTTTGTTTATAATCTTAACTGTATGTCTTCATATTTTCACACATAGTTTAATGTTTTAATTTCCTTTCCTGTCCTTTAGCACTGTTATTTTGCAACACATCAATTGGCATTATGATATTGTTAGCAAAGACAATTTAGGTTTTGGCAGAATGTTGTCACAGCAGTTTATTACACCATAACTTATGAAATAAGGAGTTGGGTTTTATAAAATCTGATAATGAAATTTTTCAAATATAACACACAATTAACTTCAATATAAAATAAAACCTAGATACAATTTAATTTTTTATCTAACTCATATATTTTTATGTTAGAAACAATGCCAATATGCTAGCAATGACAAGAGCATTGCTAAGAACAGTCTGAGGAGTTCTCTACGGAATTCTTCAAGCCAATTTTAAAATAACTATTAGGAGGTCATGTTGACAAATACTATTAGTTATAGGAATCTAGCTCAAATAAGTGTAACTGACTGAAAAATTGCAATTCTGTGTGTTGAAAGTTGGTGTGGCTTCTGTCAAAAGTTCCAAGAAATTTATTTCTCCTTTCTTGAAATATGCTCTTAGCAGCACAAAAGAAGATTATCTTAGTTTCTGTCTATGCAGAGTACAATGTAAATGAAGAAGTCAAGTCATAATGTGGGCATGTTAAAGTGAGAATGAGCAGTAAACATTAACATGAATGTGTATAAAGACAAGATTTAATCAACTAAAAAGAAGTGTTATCTTCCATATGGATGTGTTAAGCAGTAATCAACCAGGAAGAAATACTAGCATCTACGTGTTACATGTTAATAAGCAACTAACTTTAACTAAACACTAACATTTATATTTACAAGAAAGAAATAAGTAAATCTAACTGATCATCAACTTCTATATGTATACATGAAGTAATTAACTGTGACAAAATACGATATACTAAGTGATATATGTTAAGAATTACGTCACTATGACTGAATGTTATATTCTATATGACATGTGTTAAGGGCTGAAAAACTAGATTTAAATGATACATAATATGTGGAAATGTCAAGGAGTTATAGATCATGCTTAAATTAACCTCTCTAAGTTATGTGTCAAGGAAGGATTATCTATTTCTAAACAGTAATTGCTAGAGGTTAACTATTAGAACAAAGCATAAAACTGCAGAAATTAATTTAAACCTGAAGGGAATGCCAGGTGCATAGCTAACTGTAGTGAAGAAAGCAAACCACTGGTAGAAGGTATACATTAGATGGGTGAACTGGTCAGAGTGAAGAAAGTAAACCATAGGTAGAAGGTATACATAAGATGGGTGGGCAAAGTTAAGAGATAAATCAAGTAGAGAAGCATTGGAGGGCAAACAATCCCTTCATTTTACCTTCTTTAATTTCATCTTCAAAATTCTTTAAAGGGAAATGTATGGAAGAGATGAAAGAAGAGGGTCCAGGTGGTAACACAGACTGTACCACATGTTGAACAATGGCTGTCACAATCATAACAAAGAACTTTCTTAATTATTGGTAAATGTGTGTGATTTCATGCTGAATTCAGAAAAAAAACAAAAAAATAACAATTTGTGAAATCAAATTGAAAAAACCAAGTAGCTGAAATACTTCAATAAATTTCAACAAAATGAAATATGTCTGTGTCTAGGAAATGAATGAGGATCTTTGCATGTGAATATAGAAGGTTTTGCTTCATGATATGTCATCATGTAATTTCACATGAATTTTAGATGGGAATTTCATAAAGCTAGTGGTATGCAAATCTTTCAGACAGAAAATGCAACTTCAAGAAGAAAATACTTATCTGTGTGAAGAGGTGAACAGCCATGTAGGATAAAGAGATGTTAAATTACAGTTAAGAGTTTGGTTTTCTCACAAAATGATGGAATTTGCTACTGTTAGGAGTAGTCAAGACTGAATCTTTGCAGGAGTTTAAAAGGAAAACTTATGCTTTCTGAAACAATAGAAGATGAATTTAATTCTCTCTATGTAATTCTCAAGAATAGTCACTGTGCAATGACCACCTTGAAGAACCACATGATCTTGTATTATTTGTATGAATATAATACATAAATTATCATTCTGGCAAAAAGTATTTGTGACAAGAAGATTTAAGTCATATGTCTGTTTAATAAGAGAGATAAAAAAGCTAATTAACAATGTGCACTTGTATTAATTTGTCTGACAATAACGGTATATTTTCAAGTTTGTCTTACATTATATACTTTAGTTATATTATTTTTATAAATAAATCTCTTTTTTTTTCTCATAAAATTTCAAAATATGAAAATTAATTTATCATGACTAGAATTTGAGTTCAGTAGCCCTGGAACACACCAGTATTTTAAGACTGTTAGTGTCCCCACTCAGCTACTAGAGCCGAGTGTCACCAAACACAGTGACACAACTCTCAACTTATATCATCAAAATATTATCTCATTTCGTGATCTTAAATTTTATACGAAAGTTATAATTTTTCCTACGATAAAAAGTTATTTCTCATAGGTACTCCCTCCTTCACAAGATTAGCTATTCTCATTCAGTTCTGCCCAATATATGCAAAATATTTTCTTATGCATAACACAAGCCTTTTACTCCCCCATATTCGAATCAAATTACTCCAACATGTCTCTCATTTAAATCACCTTGTGACGCTTCTCCACCAACAGGAATGTGACACACTCATGTGATGCATATGACTCACTCTATACATCTCTACCAAACTATCATCAAAGGAAAGTGTGGAGGGAAGAAGCTATTGAAAGTGCATTTTTAGTATAGCAAAATTATAACTTATGATACAGTACTTCCCTCTGTTCAGAAGATTAGCTAGAATCTCGCATTGATTAGGCAGCAATACTGGAGTGAGGGAAAGACAGAAGTACTCCCAGAAGCATCTATAGGATATCCCTGGAAATAAGAGAGCCAGATTTGAATACCTTAGAAAGTAAACAGTATCATTTCTTAATCAGGTATCTCTTTGCCAATCCATGAAATATGTAGTAGGTAAGGGTGGAAAGAGAAAGGAGCAAATGGGAGAGAACTGTGGAAGGATAATGGTCCTAACCATGTAAATATGTATGTAACTTAATTCAACAAAGTATAAAGATGAGAAAAACAATGGATATGACCTTTGGTATAGAGTGGCTATAGCTGGGAACCAACATCCACACAAGTATAAGATGATCATCAAACCCTCTTCACTTCAAGTCTGAAAGACTGGAGGGCAATGAATCTAGAGCCACTTTGACTCCTGATTACAACACGTTTATTGGCTTTGATTTATTAAGACCTAACATTCGGTAACAAAAGGATGTCTATATAATATAAATCAACTTCCCTAGCAACAAAACTGACTGTAACTATCTAAATGATGATAGCATCTTTGGAATAAGATACAGCAAGAAATAGCAAAAAGTACAGAACATCCCCCCCCATTTACTCTGTAACCTACACATAGGGGTAAGACTGAGAGAGGAATATAAACAACCATAAATATGTGCAAGGACTTGTGATGATTGGTTCTGCTCTAAATCTAAATCCCAGCCATGAAGTACCAACATCCATGCAAGGGTAGAATGAGAGCTTCAAATCACAGGGATGAATTGTTCTTTGACATATCACTCCTTTGAATATATACTGCATATTGGAGGATAGCATGCCATCTACACCTATAGAACACCACCACTCTACTCTGTACTGAATGGTTACAGTGAAACTCATTCAAGAAGGTACCTCTGTGGTTGACCACCCCAGTAGCTAGGAACTTGAAAGTGTTAAGGACTTCCATACTCCAATAGAAGAAAAGAGGGTGAGAACACAGTGGAAGGTCAAGAGGGATATCTTCACCTGAGACAGTGCAATGGGTGACCAAGAAGCCCTATTTTGAAAAGCAGAGCATACTGATTCATTCAATACAAGGCATGGCAAGGATAGTAGGATACCCCTTTCTGCTTTACCCATGCAGTACAAGATGGTACTGGAACAGGAAAGTCGATGAAGCAATCACAGCACAAGGTTATTCACCTACAAGAAATCTTGTGGAACATCCCATCTCAACAGTGGGCATTATGAAGATATGGAAGATACAGTATAAGTCAGCGTGGCTGTACAATGCAGATTTCCAGTTGAAGAATACCTGATCAGGCACCACTCACAATGGAGTGAGATCCATATAATGGTTAAATTTATTGTTAACTTCTTATATAGAAATATCTGAGAGGGTGGAAATTAGGGAACACCTTGGCACAAGTGATCATTGTTGTATTAAGTTTGTTTTGCTGCATGTGAAAATCATGAATAATGATATTTTGATTCTAAATTTCAAGAAAGCAAATGTGGAGAAACATTTAAAGAAAAATTTTCAACATTCAAAACAAATATATTCTTTACAGAAAGAAAAGAGTAGCAACAAACAAAAAAACAGGTTGGTTCATAAAGTGTAAAGAGATAAAAATTAAAGAAAATTATTACAAATTTAAGAAACTTAAATTGATTGGTGATATAGAAGATTTAAAGTCAAAAAGATTAAAAAGTTGGTCAAACTGAAAATTAGGACATCCAAAAGGATCTATTGAAAACAATTTGGCTGAAAATTAACAGTAAGGATTTTTTTAAAATTAACTAGGGATAAACAAAATGACAAGATGGAGATCAAATGCTTGAAGGATGATAAAAAAAAGCTTGTATCTGATGATTATGAAATACCAAGGTTATTAAGTTCTGCTTCTTCTTAAGTTCTCACTAATAAAGACTTAAGCAGTATTCCTCATCTTAAGCAACTGATAGATGAAAACAAAGTTTAACAAGATAACTGCATAAAGTCTGAGCTTGTTAAAATAAAATCAGAAAATTTAAAAACAGATAAGACTCATGGATCAGATAATACTTCCCTAAGAGTTTTAAAATATGTCATGGATTGGATATGTGAACCACTTGCCATAAGTTTTTGCAAGTCCTTAAATAATGGACAACTATCAACAGATTGGTAATTAACTAATGTAATTCCTGTCTTCAAGGGACGTTATAAAAGTTGTCTCTCTAAAACTTTGCTCTCAACTAATGTAAGACTAATAGGCCTATATTTATAAAGTCTTATAAAAGATGCTTTGCAAAATCATTTATCATTTTTTTAGAATTTTATCAAATGGTCAACACAGTTTCACTAAAGGAAAATCTTCTCTTACAAATCTTCCATTATGCTTTGAAAATGTTACTGCATATGTAGATGAAGAAAAGCGTATATATTTGGTGTTGCCGGTTCTTTAGACAGCACCTAACAAAGTGCTGTGTAAGAGGTTTGTAAAGAATTTATTTCCATAAGTGTGGAGGATAAGTTCACTAGCTGGAAAGAAGGGTGACTTAATGGAAAAAAGTACAGGTTTGTTTTAAAAGGAATTCAGTCAAACTGGATTAATGTTGTAAGTGGTGTACTTTAGGGCTCAGTCTTAGGACCTTTACTCTTTTCAATTTACATAAATGGCATAGATGAAGGAATGGTCAATGCATTACTTAAATTACCAGATGATATTATGATATTGGATATTGACAGCTGTGAAGAGGATACTGCTAATTTACAAAAGGATTTAGATAATTCAGTGAGTTGGACACATAAATGATAGTTGAGTTTTAATTATAATAAATGCAACATAATGCACGTAGGCCATATAATATGAATTACAAGAATAATCTGGATGAGAATAAACTTAAAAATTGTTATGAAAGACAACGATCTTCCAACAGTGTGCTGTTGGTATGGTAGAACAAACATGATTTTAGGTTATATCTACAGAAATACTGAATAAATGTCTAAAGAGGTTATAATATTACTCTATAGGTCATTGGTTAAGACATATTTGGAGAACTGTGTTCACTTTTGGACTCTTTACCTCAGAAAGGACATTGAATTGTTAAAAAGGGCTTAGAGGAGGGTTACTAAAATGGTGCCTGTGGTGGAGGGGTTGTCATATGAGGAGAGATAAAAATCCTTAAAATTATTTTCTCTTGAAAACAGAAGAGTTAGAGAGGATCTGACTGAATTGTTTAACATAGAAGGAATTGATAATATTGATCCATCAACATTTTTCATACTTAACAGAGAGAATTATGGAACCAGCAGACACATAGGTAAAGTAGAAGCCATCTTCGGCTAAGACAATTTTATATTTTAAATAGAGTAGCTGGCCTATGGAATGGGATGCCTTTGAATGCTATGGAGGCAGCAAATACAAGTGAGTTTAAACTAAAACTTGACAGATATATGAGTGATGAGAGCTGTCTTTAAATTTTGTTTTTTTTAAATTTATTTAACTGTTTTAGTTTTTAGTTTGACTTAAAGAATGGAACAGCCAAGATCAACCAACTGGTCCCTTGTTGTCCCTGAACATTATATTAATAAACAAAGCAAGGAATCTCTGAAAAGAAAAACATGAATACACACTTACCAAGTCAAGTCAATATCACACTGATCTTGAAAAACGACCACAAGTGGAAGACAAAAATCCGACTATACAAAAATCATAATGCTGTGTAAATAACTGGAGACAAGCATATTAGGTGTAATCCACATCTGACTATAGGATTTCCTCCAACGAAAATGAAGATGAGACAGGAGGGAAAAAATGAGGTGTCAAATTTGATAAGAAAACACAAAGTACAAATTCTTGGAGGAAGAAGATAAGGAGGAACAAGCCAATCAGATCAAAAGTTTAACTCAATTACTAAAGGTAGAAGGAGAAACATCCTGAACAGAGGAAGACTGCCAAAAGATAGAGTCAGGAATGGGTACCACAGTAGAAAGTCATGTAGACTATATAATTAAAGACAACTGACTGGGCACAGAAGTCTATTCAGATCATGAGGAGGCTAAAAGTGAGAAATAGAAGTAAGAAAAATGAAAGAAAGGAAGAGTTACCCCACCTGACTGCTGAAGTCTTTGAAAGAAGGAATGATCCAGATAAAGGAGAAGATTGGTAAGATGGTAAAGCACATGTGAAACATCAATGGCAAACAAATCAGGCTGAGAGAAAGAAATACATTTTAAGGGAAAGGTGAAACATGGAATATGGGGAAAATGCATCAAATTGAGATAAAATGAGAGAATGGAAAACAACATTAATATCCTAGATTGAAGAGTAGGCCATTTGGGGTGACAATGAATCCAAAAGGAACACATTAACATGGCAAGAACAAGGGAAGCTGAAACTTGGCAGTATCTGGAAAAATGAAGGGTATGGAATAATGTATCCTGATAACACTGGTTTACAAAAAAAATATTTTTTTTCTGAGGCAAGAATGTGAATAGGTGTTTTTTTTACTAATTTGGGTGTGCTGAATTCAAATTTATAAACAGTTTTGCTCTATCGCCTCTAGTTTTCTGGCTAGTCTCATTTTAGTATATACAGAGTATATACGTGCTTATTTCAACAGTTGCAGCAGCGATCGAGATTCGCCTGCTTCCAACGACCAATGGCGTTGTTGCATTGTGTTTCAGTCAGTCTTGGCGTAACTGTATTGCGTGTCGGTGGCTTAAAACCGAGAACTCGTCACTTTTATAGGGATTTTGCACATGTTGCACTCGTAGAACATGGAGATCTCTCAAACAAATTTACTGGACACGAATGCGTTTTGGCGAAAAATTCGATGTTTTCCTCCGTTTTCAAAGTGCACAACTTTTACTGTCATTTTGGTCTGAGAATCAGTGCCTTAACACGTGTAACATCACATACTCTGAGCTTGTAATGTTATTAGATATATTTCTCTTTAAAATGAAAAAAATATTCCTTTTGCGTGTCTTTTTTGAAAAGTATATATTTGATCAGGGTGGAAAAGACAACTTGTTATGAGACTGAAAGCCCCATAAAGCAGCACACAGTGAGATGAATGTGATGCATAAGGATCCAATATAAAAGATCCAACATTTGAAAACAGAAAAATCTTGACTGGGTACCCTCTTAGTTGTTGTATGTGCTACCACAATGGAATTATCAAAATAAATAATTGCCAGACATTGTCTGACAGGAGGAAGGGATTCAAAGCCCAATATCAATGAAAAAATGTTAATCCACATAAGGAGCAAGAAATAGGATGCCGATGGATGTATGTGCTTTATCCCACAACCCAATACAGATCATTCAAAGTAGAAGGAAGAGTATGGGGAGCTGACAAGGTTCCATTGATCATGAAGAGACCAATGAAAGAATCACATATGTGTACAACAACCAAAATTGGCCAATGGTGTCACTGAGTCCCACATTACAAAAAATAAATAAAACCTTGTGAGCAAAGAGTAAGCAAGCTGAAAGGATATGGGCAAGCTTACAGTTCAATGGAACAAAATCATGAGAAGGTTGGGTCTGAATGAGATGAGTGTCAAAAAAGACACCCAAGTGGAAGGGATATTTGGTAGGTTTAAGGAAGGACTTCTCCAATTTGATTAACCAGCTCACTCAAGTAGCCATTAAAACAAGTTAACTAATATGACCGGCCAACTTCAGTTTAGAATGAGCCAAGAAAAGCCAGTGTTACGTTTTTTATGTGGACTGAACGCAACAAAAAGACGCAGATAGCAGCTTGTATAATTTATTGTAATGATCTACTTATGTGATAGACACAAAATAAATTATCCAATAGCAGTAACAGATATCCAGTTTCAACCTCAAAACCACTTATAATACAAAAAGGTACTGGCCTGTGTTCAATAATATGATCCAGAATGAGTGTCCAAATCCGAAATCCAAAGTTCCAATCTAGGTGGGGAATTTAGTCCCACGGAGAAATTTACGAAGTTTGAATGGGTATTTTCAAAAAAATTCACAGTCCAATTCGCGTTGACTTTCGGTATAATCCGTAATTCGACTGAATTATAAAGATTGACGCAATAAAATAAATTCACCGCTTTAGTTGATCTAGCTCTATTCACAAATTCAATTTGAATAATTACACGGCAAACGTTTAAACTTTCTCAAACGAAACCAACTTCTTGACCCGAGTAAAAACGGAAGACTCACTTCTTGACCCAAGTAAAAATGGATGACTTTCTTTCCCTCGCATTGCCGTCTGTTTATATACTAATCGCGTAACTTCCCAGAATTCCACAGTACAAACACCAGGCCAATACAAGTGATCAATCTGTCTAGTTCTAGAAATCTCTACATGAATAATTCTAAAAGAATTCTAATTAATTCTAAATATTATTTTAAATGAATAACATATCTTTTTGGTTTAAACTTCGAAAAAATAATATAAATAATAGATATGGGAATTAAAACACGACATGACATGGTTGTCGTTTACATAACATTCTCGACATGGTTGTTTACATAACATTTACATGATATTTACATAACACCCAGTCATCCATATAATGGTGAAATCACAACCTCAAAACCTGCAAATAATAAGCTAAAGCTCTGACCACCTGACAGAAAAGAAAAGGGGCAGAAGAAAGCCCAAAAATAAGACATAATCTCAAAACAGAAAAACAAAAGATATGGAGATCACGATCAATACAGGAATATGAAGATGCTCATCAACGATTTCCATTTTGGTCATCCATAAACACTGAGAAAATGCCCACCACAGAGTAAGAAATAATTCCGTGGTAAAATTTGGCAGTTGAACAAAATGATTGAGGCGGGAAAGTCGATGACAAATCTCCAGTATCCAGTTTTCTTGATCAGTCAGGAATAAAAACATGGTAAAATGTAGAATAGATTTGATTGCCTACTGAGATGGTAGTTTCTAATTTGCCTTCAACAGATGCTGGTTGGCCCTGGGATCCCAAGGAGAAGGGAAGGAAATGGATACAGGAGAAATGGGAAATGGTGAAAAAAATGGGATCATGAATTCTTTTAATAAAACTTGTAGAACCCATTCATCCTTGAATGCCAGTGATAATGAAAATCAGGAGAGATAAAGGAAAATAAAGAAAATAAAGGAGAGATGGGAAACAGTAATAAGTATCATATTGGGATAGTGTAAAAATGTATTTAACCAGAAATGGGACTATACATAAATCCCAAAGATTAGCTGATGGTAAATGCATGTGAGTTGAGGTCCCGTCATGATTTAAAAGGTTACAACAACAGAGATACCATGTATGTAAGGTCAGAGCTAAAGATGATAAACAAGCCAATGTGAAGGAAAGTAGAGTAAGATGTCCCTAAGAAACTCCTTAGGATTTCAGTAGAAAATTTCAGAAAGGAGACAGATGGTGGAGAGATACCAGTAAAGAATTGTGAGCATAAGACAAAGGCAAGAAAATTGGGTGTGGGTTAAAATGGAACCTATGAATTGCTGGGGACAGTCTGTACAATATTGTGCAAGAGCAAACTGATCTGAAGCTAGTGGAGGGAAAGGCATGCTACATGCCTCACTCAATTGTGAGGTAAATGTGTTGGCATATACCCAAATACCTTGAGAGGGGGAAATTAAATAGTAATGGGAAGATTAATCATGTAATAGAGAAGGATGCAGTTTATGGGAAATAAAGAAAATGGATAAAAAGTCACACTCTTGAGAAACAAATTCGAAAAAGATGGTATTAGAGCTGACTGATTATTTCAGGCGGGGCATGGGAAGTCTCAGAAAACTCAGGAAGTGGAAAATGGCAATTCAAGTCCTAATCCATCTTAACATGCTCAACTTGTTTGGGAGAAAATAGGATGAGGTCCAGAGACAAAATTTGACCATATAACATTCAATTTCCTGACAAATAAACATGGATAACTCCCCCCACTAGGATGCTCACACCTAAGGCAGGGGGCATAGTGCTAATAGTTGGTGTGACCCCTGAAAAGGGTAATGTGAAATTCATAATGAGATAAAGTCAACTTGTACTCAAAACCATAAATAATAAAATAACAAACAGAAGTTAAGTTTAGAATCAGTCTTAATAGAAATTAAAAATGAAATAAATGAAGACCACTTCATTAGTAAATTAAACACAAATGTAGAGCTTTAAACAAAGACCTCCAAGCACGAGCAATATCAAACAAAAATTGACAGTTCAGTGAAGGAGTCACATGCATCATGTCTGAAGTGACTCATGATGATTTACATGAGAGACATGTTGAAATCATTTATTTCCATTTGAGGGAAGCAAAAGGCTTATGGCATGCATAAATAAAACATTTGCATATAGAGGGCAGTAGTGACTAATCTTATGAGAGGAGGGAAGTTCTGTGCTGGAGATAAGTATTTTAATTTCATAATCTTAATGTACACATCTTAAAATGTAATTACCTTTATGTGCCACTTTGAGGGTGGAATCAAACTATACAAAACATTTTCTTCTTTGCTTTCTAGCATTAGAATGAAAGTTATGATACTTTTACTTTCTATCAGCACTTTCTCAGTCTGAAAATATAGAAAAAATTTAAAGGCCTGAATTTTTCAATAATGGCTTGTGCTTCAAAATGCATACACCACACCATCTAACCAAAAATCAGCTATGTTGGTATCATTTATTTAATTAGTGTGTGGGCAGAAAGTTCTCTTTTCAAATTAAGGTGTGTTAAAAGAAGAATAAAATATTTGTAATGAGAGCTTTATATGGATAGTTTAGAATTTATTGATCTTAACAGTATTTACTTGATACCTAATAGTTGGATTAGGTGTGGCGATAACATGTACTTCATATGGTGGACATTGAGTTAAGAACATTTGCTGATTATGCTAACAATATAGATCCTTCAGAGTCTAATCAGTTTACATATGAGATTAACAAGATAATTGCTTACCATTCCTACACATGCTTATTAAATTAAAACAATACCGTCTGGTACTAAGGACAAAAAAGACATTTTATATAAAAAGATATTTACCAAATTAGGTGTGAATTCAGCAAAAAATACATTGGTTGAACTAAACAAAATCTGATATACTGTCTTAATAATGACCATAAAGGTTATGTACATAACAAAAACTGTTAATTTTTCCACTTTTTGAACATATTACTCAAACAGTTAATTCGGTACAGTGGCAAAAAACAAAAAAACTTTAAACAAACCTAACACTAAACGTAGTTAGTTTAAAATGTAGTCGTAAATAAAAACTGAATTTTTTTTATTACCGAGAGTAAATATTTAGCGTGTTGTATGTTCTTTAAAAATCATTCTTGAAGAAATAGTTTAAAAAATCTGAACATCATATGGATTTTTAAAATATTTTCAAAATAAATTATTAAAATATCAAAACTATAAAATGAAATAATAATGTTTTAGTAAACTGTACAGCGTGGCATGGCCAGGTGGGTTAAGGCATTTGACTCATAATCTGAGGGTCGTGGGCTCAGATCCCTGTCGCACCAAACATATTCACCCTTTAGGCTGTGGGGGCATTATAATCCAACGGTCAATTGCACTCTTCGTTGGCAAAAGAGTAGCCCAAGAATTGACAGTGGGTGGTGATGACTAGCTGCCTTCCCTTTAGTCTTACACTGTAAAATTAAGAATGGCTAGGACAGATAGCCCTCATATAGCTTTGCGCGAAATTACAATAAACGGTATATTTCATTTTCACAGTATTTTGGTTTATTGAACAGCATTTATCCAAAGTATAGCCAAAAGAAAATTGGCGTTTCAGACTATGTCAATGCAAAAATATCTTACCACAATCTGAAGCATCCATAATAACCATGTCTAAGAATGTCAAATCCAAACTCACACGTGAAATTGTCTTTCCTATAAAAATAAGTGATCTGTAACTACTCGCTCAGATAACATGAATAATGTATAGATATAGCTACAATGATATAATACAATTTGAAACACACACATAGAAAAGATAAAATAGGTGTAAGGAAAATAAAATCATGGGGTCAAATGACCTTCAATATTAGTAGTACACAATTGTTTCTTCATTTCTATTCTATTCGGGAAATTTAGATTTGTTTGGATTTTTAGAGGTTTTCAGTTTTGTGTTTTTCCAGATAGTTATAATTCTTTTCTATATGGGTTTCTCCAAGTGTTTTTACCCGTTTCATCTTATAGTTCAAAGAATTTCTGAGGCAGCAGGAACAATAACAGTTGTATTACAATGTTAAACAATTGCTGTTGTTTTTGTTTGTATTTTCAAAAGGTTCCTTATGAGCCAGTGGGAGGCATTTTTGTTGTTAAAAAAACTATCCGGTTTTTTGATTGGCTAAAAAGAAGGAAATGTTCGCACTCTATTACGTCAAGTTACGTCCTGCTTCATCTATGTAAAATATTTAATAACTAACATTTCATGGTAAGGTGGGTTCGTTATATAATTTTCTTAATGTGTGTTTAATTTTGATTCCAGGGAAGATAATAAATTTAGATGTTATGCTAAATTATATTCACGTGGTAGTATGTTTGAAATTTCTTACAAAGATATGCCAGTACATTCTTCAGATGGGTTGTTAAAGTAACCAGGCACAGTGCGGACTTCCACACTAAAAACGGGGTTTCGATACCCGTGGTGGGCATAACACAGATAGCCCATTGAGTAGCTTTGTGCTTAATTCTAAACAAACAAACAAAAATTCTCAACCATATTTTTTGTTTTTATATATATATTAGTAATTATACTAAAATATTGTTCAGTTTTTTTAGTTTCATAGATTTGCAAAAGATGAAATATGTGTATTTCTGAAACTTCTATTAAAGATGTTTATAACTGTTGCTATGGCTTCAAATGTTCAGAATAAGATACATATATTATATAATGGGAGATTCGATCAGGAAATATTGTGAAATAATTCTGAATTTTTCCGTAACTAGCTGAGGTTTTACAAAGAAAGAGACTGGACATAAATATAATGAAATTAATCTTTATTTTCTACGTGAAACAACAGTGTGATTTACCATTGGAAAAATTGCTTTCCACTTTTAAGAAAATAGGTGCAGCTTTACAGTTATCTTTTCTACAACTAGACCAGTTGTTATTTTCATTAAACGACATAGAACAATAAGTAACAAGAGTGAAAGAAATATAACTTTCTTTATTACAAGCTAGGTAAAAAATGCATATACCTAAAACAAACGATATTTTAGAATTCCACAAGGCGATAACAAATATAATATATCACAAACCAAAATAAAAATTAATTATTTTGATGAATGAAGATTATTATTAAAAGGTTCTGTTAATTGAACCACTAAATTTCTGAAATGGTTAACACAATAACAAATGTACAACATTTCAACAAAGTTCTGTCATCAACATCAGCTGTATATTTAGTAGTTATGTGTAAGCATCTGAGTATTTTAGTTACTTCAACTCAGTTTTAAATCTTGGTGTTGTTCGCTGATGCTTCTGTGGTTTGGATACAACAGTTTTAATGGAACTAAACCCAGAAGGACAATATGGCGCATATAATCAGGACTTTTCTTAAAGAGATGGTTTGCTCAGAAGGGCAATATGGCGCGTATAAGCAAGTCTTTTCTTAGACAGATGGTTTGTTCCATGAAGTACGTCCAAAATTCCAAAGATTCCATAGTTGACAACAAACCTTTATAAATGGATGTGGTTTTTTTAAAATAAAAAAGTACATAACAATATAAAGTTACAGTTAAATAGAGAAAAATATCCATATTTTGGTGATCAAAAATGTATTTTGACGTATCAAAATAGCTGATACAGATGTATTAAATTTAAAATATTAATTACCGATTTCAAAATAGATAATAAAGAAAACAGGGTTTTACGAATTTTGGAAATTTATATTTCCATGTATATTGCTTTGACCTCTACGCTGACATTTTTTTTTTTTTGAGGGGTTGGAGCTGCTACGAAGATTTGGGTTACAGACATTAAATAAACAGTAAAAAAATGACGTGGGATAAAGTTATTTAAAACATCTTATAGTAAAATAAAATCGATTTTCAAAGTTTTAGAGAATTACAATACGTTTATGTACAATTATTAAAGAAACAATCTGGTTGTTTATCTTCTCCACAGATAAAAGTAGAGAAGCATGGTAAAATTTGTGCAAGTCATTTTACGTTTTTGGTTTCAATCTACTCATGTACAACACGATTTTGTAAACGGTTACAAAATATGATGTGTTTCTACATCTATTCAATGCCGACGACACCAAGAAAAAGTAATAATAATATTGCACATAAAAGATTTGTTTATATATTACTTGAGCCTACTTGTACAAAATGTTAAATGTACAATTCATACCCGTACGCAGAATATTTGAAACCGGTGATTTAACTTGTAAAATCAAAACTAACATATATTGTGGAAAGGGCAGTTAGCATGTAAAGTACGTTACAATCTCCCGCCTCCCCAAAATTTGTAAAGGAAAAGTTTTATTTTTCTTTCAATGCCACGCTAAGCCATCTCTAACCGTCCCTAATTTAGCAGTGTAAAATAAAAGGAAGGTAGCTAGTCATCACCATCGACCGCCAACTCTGGGGATACTCTTTTATCAATGAATAATGGGACTAAGTGACACATTATAACGCTCCCGCGAGTGAAAGACGAGCATGTTTAGTGTAACTGAGATTCGAACATGCAATCCTCAGATCACGAGTCCAGTGCCCTAACCACCCGAGTGCCACACCTCGTAAAAAGAAAGAAAAAAACAGGCGCTATAAAATTAAATCTGCAGGAAAGTTGGCATGAAGCATAGTTTACACGAATGAATGTTTGTTCACGTAAAATGTCTCCCGCTGGTACAGCGGTAACTCAAGGGATTTGCAACCCTAAAATCAGGGGTTCCATTCCCCTTGATGGACTCAACAGATGACATTTACTATAAGAAAACACATAAACCTTCACGTAAAATACACAAATATCCAAACTCAACGAATCATCTTTTTGTTGTAACTCTGCATGAGAAGCTAGACTTTTTGTTTGTTTTTGAATTTCGCGCAAAGCTATACGACGGCTATCTGCGCTAGCCGTCCCTAATTTAGCAGTTAAGAGGGAAGGCAAATAGTCATCACCACCCACTGCCAACTCTTGGGCAACCCATTTACCAACGAATAGTGCGATTAAGCCGTCACATATAACGCTCTCACGGCTGCAAGGGATGAGTATGTTTGGTGTAACGGGCATTCGAACCCGCGACCCTCAGATTACAAGTCGAACGCCTTAACCCACCTGGCCATGCCGGGCCTTTCAGAGAGTCGTTCTACATAAATGTTTTCTGGAGTAACGTTAATAGACTATTTGTTTGTTTTTGGAATTTCGCACAAAGAAACTCGAGGGCTATCTGTGCTAGCCGTCCCTAATTAGCAGTGTAAGACTAGAGGGAAGGCAGCTAGTCATTACCACCCACCGCCAACTCTGGGGCTACTCTTTTACCAACGAATAGTGGGATTTACCGTCACGTTATAACGCCTCCACGGCTGGGAGGGTGAGCATGTTTGGCGCGACTCGCGAACCACCGACCTTCAGATTACGAAGCGCACGCCTTAACGCGCTAGGCCATGCCAGACCTAGTACACTATAATAAAGTTTCGTTTTGAATTTTGTTCAAAGCTAATCGGGGCTAAGCTGTCCTAACTATCCCGAACTTTGAATCGATAGTCGAAGGGGAAGGCAGAGTGCCAACAACACCCACTGTCAACTCCTTACCTAAATATTGTGGGATTGACCGTGCATTTTCACAGATGGAACTCGAATCCTTGCCCTTCAGATTGTGACTCAAGTGCTCTTAACAGCCAGAGTCACTATAATAAACTAACAGGCAAAATTTAAGGTGGTTAATCTCACTGACTCATTTTAACAATAGACATATTATTTTTTTTTTAATGTAGAATATATTTCATTTATAACCCATAAGTATTTTAAAGGTAAATCAAAATTTATAACTTCAATTTAGTCAGGATTTCTTGTGTCATTTTTTTGCTAACTTTAGAATATAAACTATTTTTAAAAATATAAATGTTCATAATATTTATCATAAAAAAATCAAACGAAAATAGAATATAATAAGATAAATGAAAGAAAGTTTAACATTACAATTCTGATTCGCACCAACTTTTATGGCTATCGTTCTCAAGAGGTACTGTGGTATCTCTATGAACTTAATACTCTAAAAACTGGATTTCGATACCCGTGGTGGGTAAAACACAGAGAGCCCATTATGTAGCTTTGTGCTTGATTCAAAACAACAATTAACTTTTATTTATTTTTGCTTTGTTTTGAGAAGTCTGGGTTGTTTTCTTTTGAAATTACAGCTCTTACAAATATCGATTTTTTAACGTACTTCAAATGGTGCAAATCGTGGGCTTCCGGAGACGGCATGAGAGGCAGGTGAAAGCCAGAATGTAGAAATACACCGTAAGGGGTGGCTAAGATCAGCCATATCCACTGGGTGATTACGTGTGATCCCAGGATGACGGGTCCCAGGTATGTTGGAAGAACATTGGAGAAAACGTGCTCCACAGGGTGACAGTATATAGCAGAAATAGCGATAGGCGATGTCCATTCGTGATGTTTACTATGGAAAAACTTAAACAACAAGTGATGGTGCAGGGCTCTGAAAATACGTGAGTGAAGTCAGAAGAACTAAGAACTACACCTTTGTGTCACACGTAATTATTTAAACATGATTATTACATGTACACTGATAATCAGAGTACTATTATTAGCAGTACTAGTAGTAACCGTAAAATAAAGCAGTTTCATAGAATTGGTTTGGTTCGTTTTGAATTTCGCTTCAAAGCTACACGCCAGCTGTCTCTTATTTAGTAGTGTAAGACTAAAGGGAAAGCAGCTAGTCATCACCACCCACCGTCAACTCTTGGGCTACTCTTTTACCAACGAATAGTGGGATTGACCATCACATTATAGTGCCCCCACGGCTGAAAATGTGGGCATTTTTGGTGTGCCGTGGATTCGAACCCGCGACCCTCGAATTACGAGTCCAGCGCCTTAACCATCTGGCCATGTTTATAGAATTCAAGAGAACAATGTCAGTTTGTCATTTGCTAAAGTGAACGTTTAAGTATTCAATATATATCAACCTTTTTTTTTTAAATTCTGATGTTTGAAATGGCGCCACCGTTCAAGCAACTCCATATTTCATATAAATAAAATAAAGTGTCTTACTCTATCCAAGAAAATACGAAAGAAACAAAAAGTGCTAAACATTCATTGTGGCTATTCACAAATAAATAAAACACCAATCTTTATATTATTTCTATGTAGCACGTACTATGATTTACAAAAATATCACCAATAAACATCAGTTTTTAGTGTCGCACATGTACCTTAAACTATCAATTTTAAATTCTGTGTACTTCAATTATATGTTTTAAAACTCATAATTACGATGACAAAGCTTTAAATAAATGAGGTTTCTAAGCTACCATGCAGAGATGAAGTAAAATAACTGATTTTGAGCGCCTCCTGTCGTCTCTGAAGGCTCTTTAGTGCTTATTATATATACAGTTACTGCACCGTTAATTAGTAAATTACATGTAAGTTACGATTCAACTCTAAGCAAAATGTTAGATTTCTAAAAAAGAACAGTAGAGTTAAATACAGGAAGAAGATGACTGATAAATTAAACAGATAATTATCTGATCAGGGGACAACAGCCGTTATATTACAGATTTTAAGACTGGCACCACTATTATCTCAAATTAATCTAATGTGGATAATGAAAAAGTTGTGAGGAACATTTTTATTTTTGTTCACAATGTAAGATGCGAATCTAAACATCATTATACCATACTCTCAGTGTAGACTAACCTAAATTATTACATAGAAAATATTGTCAGGTGGGTCAAAGCGTTCGACTCGTAATTTGAGGGTCGCGAGTTCGAATCCCCGTTGCACCAAACATGCTCACCCTTTCAGTCGTGGGGACACTATAAAATAACGGCCAATCCCTATATTAGTTGCTGAAAGAGTAGTCCCAGTGTTAGCGGTTGGTGGTGATGAATAGCTTCCTTCCATGTAGTCTTCTACTGCTAAATTAGGGACAGCTAGCGTAGATAGCCTTCGTGTAGCTTTGCGCAAAATTTAAAACAAATTCTATCTACATATATATGTAGGATTCGTGAAATTATGTATATTTTTTTGTCTTTCTCAGGTGAAGATGAAAAGGTAAAGGAAACATATAGAATTATTACAAGATATTCTAATCCATACCTATGGGAATAATAAAAGAAAACTTCATTTATTAAGACGCAGAGAATCAGCTCCAACACTAATCTGGGGAATGTAGGTAATGTCCTACTAACATCATACCCTCTCCAAGCTTTCAAGTAGTAACACACAATTATCACTGGTACTGCCACAACAAGCTGGTTGAACAATACTTGTGCTGCAACCTCACCGACACGTTTTAGTGACACCTGGTGTGAAAAAGATAAAACTTTTTTATTGCTTGAGGAATAATTAATACACCAAGAACTTCGATGAAAGACTGGCAAAAGACAACAAACTAATTGTATGAAAAACTGACTTGATTATTTCGCGTGTAGTAGTTTTTTTTAAACACATTCCTAGGATTTTATATATCTAAATTAATACATAAACTGATTTCAATAATCAGGCAAAAAAATCCTCTGTAATGAGAGACGATAGGTGAGACGTCAAAAAAATTGTGAATGCTCTGTACCTTCAACTTTAGTTAAACGTTTGAAATATTTATCTTATCGATTTTATAATATAATCTGACATTTTAACCCAAACATGTTCCTATTGCATCTATAATATATTCACGTGTTTTTTAACACATTTAATTATTTTCTTTTTGTGTTGTGGCCCCCAGTGGCTCAGCGGTACGTCTGTAGACTTACAACGCTAAAAATCGGGTTTCGATCCCCCTGATGAGTAGAGTACAGATAGCCCATTGTGCTGCTTACTTCAAAACAACAACAACCTTTTTTGTTAGTTTGTTCTAGAACAAAGCCACGTTTGGCTATCTGCTATGTCCGCCAGAGGACAAATTTAGCAAACAAGTTTTGTAAAATAATTTGACATTTTTGAAAATTTGAAGAATTCATCACAAAACTGCTCGAATAATTTATGTATTTCTTTATTACAGAGCTCGAAGTTTACTCGAATCATTGAAATAATTATGCTTGTGCTGAATGCAAAATAAACAGAAATAACGAACCAGACACAGTTTTTAATCGTAAATTGTTTATTTAGCTTTTTAGTCTCACGTGTCATCGGATAATAAAGTAGAGTACCTACGACTTGCACGCCATGAATGTTTAACTCTGTGAACTCTAACCTGCAAGAATACAGGCTCGAGTCCCGTCACCGAACATGCTCGCTCTTCGAAACGTCATAAAATTGTCGTCAGTCACATTTTTCGTTTGTAAAAACGAGAATTGGCGGAGAGTAGTTCTGACTAGCTGCCTTCCTTCTTGTCTATTGCTTTTAAGCTATGGACAGACAGTGTTCTATGAAATGTAACAACTTTCTGAAATCGACCAGATTTAGGGAAAATCAAACTTTGATTTTTTTTCACTCAGCCATTTCTTTAATTGGTTGTTTATTTGTTGAATTTCATGCGAAACTAATCGAGGGTTTTCTGTGATAACAGTCCCTAATTTTGAAGTCACATAATGGATGGTAAGTGACTTGTTATCATCAAAGCCAGTGAGGTCTAAGGTTACTCTTTACCAACGAAAGGTAGGACTGACCAATATAACAAAACGCTTCCCCTCAATCAAAGATTGTGATTCAAGCACTCTAACCATTAGATAATGCCTGATGGTTTTCTTTTTTAAAAAAAGACGTTTTGAAAACAAATGTTACAAGAAACTTCTGAAAATTGTGTTTGTTTTGAACTTCGCGCCAAGCTACCCGAAGGATATCCACGCCAGCCGTTCCTTACTTAGCAGTATAAGACTCCAGGTAAGCCAAGTAGTCATCACCACCCACCGCCAACTCTTGGGCAAGTCTTTTACCATCGAATAATGGGATTAATCGTTACGTTATAACGCCCTTAAGGGTGAAAGGGCGAGCATGCTTGGCGTGACGGGGATTTGAACCAGTAACCCTCAGATTGCAAATTGAGCACCCTAACCACCTGGTCATGCTTCTGAGGACATAATACATACCTAAGTATAAACATATTTTGTAAAAGGAGAAACAACAAACAATTCGTGAGATCTTTTCATTTACTCTGAGCTTCACCTTACGGCTTTCTCCTGAGCCTCTTCAACACAATAGTAGTTTAGAAAACTTAATTAACTGTTCATGTTAATTGGCGAAATAAAATTAATAATATTAGCAATATTCTGCTTACAATACCATTTAAAACAACACATATAACAATATTAGACTCCAAAGGGCCTTAATAAAGAACATCGCGATGAAAAAGTTAATTATTTCTTTGTATAGAATCAAGCACGAAGCTACACAATGGGTATCGAAACCCATGCTGCTGTGCCACTAGGGGGCAGTTTGTTTGAAGTTAGACATAATGCATTGCTCATCATGGGTATTGGAACCTGATTTCTAGTGATGGAAGTTCCCAGAAATACCACTGGGCTACGGAAAACCTAGTAACCCAATACCGTTGTTTTATGAAAGGTACAATTCTTTACAATTATGCTTTGCCAGTTATGGAAACATAGTCATACTATAACAAGAGGTGTAATAATACAAGAATAAATGTCTACGAGCATACATACACAGTTGTATCTACAAGTATCGAAGTACATGTTAAAATACACGTGTAACCAAGAAATTATTCTAATATGTAGGTATACTAATGTATTCCTATACATTATGTTGTAAATTAAAGAATCATTTCATATCTTTCACAACGCTCCCCCAGTGACACAACGGTATGTTGGTATGTCAACTGACTTTCAACGCTAGAATCCAGTTTTCAATACACTTGGTAGGCAAAACGCAGATAGCCTACCGTGTATCTTATTGATTAACTTCAAACAACAGCAATCTTGAATAACGTTTGCTATAAGCTAAGCTCACTGGTCAACGTAACTTAATTAATAACGTTTCAGTATAAATTTCGAAACCAATATACACTTAACTTACAAATAAACTTAGTTGCAAAATTTCCTGGCTAATCAATCAAGAACGAACACATTTACTGACTTATCTGTTTAGCTTATTGACTAAATAATGGTCTAAATAACTAACTGACACTGAAATAAATCATTCATTAATCGGATAACCTATTAAATCGTGTATTTATAATAAATATAGTTTTATATGTAATACAAAAAAAATTATTGATTCTACCAAAGTTTTAGGCCCGGCATGGCCAAGCGTGTTAACGCGTGCGACTTGTAATCTAAGGGTCGCGGATTCGCATCCCTATTGCGCCAAATATGCTCGCTCTCTCAGCCGTGGGGGCGTTATAATGTGACGGTCAATCCCACTATTCGTTGGTAAAAAAGTAGCCCAAGAGTTGGCGATGGGTGGTGATGACTAGCTGCCTTCCCTCTAGTCTTACACTGCTAAATTAGGGACGACAAGCACAGATAGCCCTCGAGAAGCTTTGTGCGAAATTGAAAAACAAAACCAATGTTTCAACCTTCATGAAATTTCTAGATGTCGTGTCATCATAACGTAATAATATGGTCTATCTTATCTAATAACTTCTGAATTAAAGTACTAAATATACAACTTACAGCAAAAATAATGCTTATAATTAAATTGCCAAATATCACAATATAAATTTGCATAACAATCATTTAAATTCAAAATGATTGTTTGTTTGTTTGTTTTTTTGGAATTTCGCACAAAGCTACTCGAGGGCTATCTGTGCTAGCCGTCCCTAATTTTGCAGTGTGAGACTAGAGGGAAGGCAGCTAATCATCACCACCCACCGCCAACTCTTGGGCTACTCTTTTACCAACGAATAGTGGGATTGACCGTCACATTATACACCCCCACGGCTGGGAGGGCGAGCATGTTTAGCGCGACACGGGCGCGAACTCGCGACCCTCGGATTATGAATGCACGCCTTAACGCGCTCGGCCATGCCAGGCAATTCAAAATGAAGTAAACAGCATAACGCAACCATAGCTTATCTCTTTTAATTACTGGTACCTGAGTTCTCAAGGTAACCGTTTCTGTTTCCCCAATACATCTTACATCTTTCTCTGGAAAAATTCTAAGAAATACTCCAAACCTAACTTTAATCACACATTTATTTTGAAGACCTACTCAATAGGTAATGCACTTAAGTTTGTGGGAGTCACTTGCAGGAGGGAAGAGGGCAAATGTCAAATGTTCCAAGCGGAATTGTCCTGTATTTTCTGTTATTCTTATTGGCATGCTATATCCCTTCACAGCGTTCCTAAAGATATAAGTACTCTCAGAGTAAGAAATGGATTGTTATTGTAAAAAAGGCAGGTGAGATGACTTCTTCCCCGTCTTACAGGATACCGTAATGGCCTACAACATATTCATCCTAGGATAGCTAAACTCTGACCTCTAGCCTTCAAGTTAACAAGGGCGTTTTCACTAACAATGGAGGCGCGAAATATGGGTATATGTTGGCTCAAACCAGATTCTCTAGGCATATAGGGTTCAGTAGCGTTACTAAGCACCTCATCTAGGAAAAGTAAATATCTGATTATTAAACCGGAGAAAATAAAGTTTTATAATCCTGGTAGTCAATCCATCTAAAAGAAGGAATTTTGAATCCAAACCTAAGGAGACATCACCCATTAATTTCAGTTTATCAAACATTTAGGAGTGGAAAAAACACTCCAAATTTACATCAGATGAGCATACAGAGCTCATTAGCCCCATAAGACAGTCTTCGTATGGGAGGAGGACGCGAATTACAAATCTTATTCATCAAAATAAGATGATACCAACCTCTTTTACCACATAATCAGATACCTCCACATCACCTGATAAACAGCCATTAAAGTGACTTCAGCAAGTTTATGTGCCATTCCTATAAGTTGTTGCTAGTAAAAACTGTACCAGAATTTACATTTTCGAAGGGCTCTACTCCATGCCATTTGTAGTTCTGAAGTGACTGTAGGTCTCAGGATCACACGGAGTAAAGACATTTTGTATCATTATATGAATAATGATCAGTTGAATGTAGAAACGTTTGAACCAAAGTAATGGATCTAAAAAACTTTTTCAAACAACATAACATCGATCTCTGCTGTGTATAAGAGTCCCATCTTACAAACAGTCACCAGTTCTATATTAGAGAGTAAGAAAGCTATCATCAAGATAGGAGAAAATAGTGCCGCGAGAGTAATTTCGACCACTGTCCAAAACAGAATACCAGGTGATTTAGCTCAAAGGTCAGCCACAGAGGAGTCATAGTATATTGAAGCGAATCTGAGAATTGAGGGTTCGAATCTCCATCACATGCTTGCACTTTCAGCGGTGGGGGTATTATAATGTGACGGTCAATCCCACTATTCGTTGCTAAAAGAGTAGCCCAAGAGTTGGCAGCGGTTGATGATGACTAGCTGCCTTCGAAATTTGCACGAAATTCAAAAACAAACAAACAATGAAGTGAAGCTGACCTTAAGTGATCAAAATATTTGTACTGTCTATAACATCTACTTTCTGCATGACATATTAATCTACCTACAGAAGACAGATATAAGTAACAACAACTAGGCTATCCCGTTTAGCTTCAAAAGCCACTTCCTAATTTGGAGGTTTGCTAAACTTGATGAGAAAAAAAAAAGATGAGGTAGCAAACTGGGTTATTAGTAACTAGTTAGTTTTGACGAATCACCCAAATGATTATTACACGTACTGTTCAATAATAAGGAAAACCATTAACATCCAAAATCTTGCTATTGCTACAGATGGCACCAAAGCATCAGGACAAGAGAGGTCTACCAACAGCTAGAATGGCAGTAACCGCAGAATGATAATTTCTCATATAAATCAATAGCCAACTTGAAATTAAAATAACCAAATGAGTTATTTTCCAACAAATAGATGAAAAAAATGTAGCATGAAAAACTGACAGGGTGTTCAAAAAGGATATTTTAAATGCAGCAAAGGAATTGATTCGTTCCAGAAGACATAAGAAGACTGTGCAAATATAAATAGAAAATTTACAAAAAAAAGTCAAAAATACTTGAGAGAAAATGGAAAAGGATTCCACAGATTCAAATGTTGTCACTAGAGAAAATAACAGCTTAACGTAAAAGAGCTAAAATTGAACATATTTTTAATAGATAGCATGAAAAGATACAGAAACCATACTCTGAGAAAGAGATGCTTAGTTTCTGGAAGCTAACTGTTTGATTCTAACGGAGCCTTTTTTATATCAACTGAGTCAGAAATTTACAAGGGAAAATTGGCAGAAAAAACCTTTGACAAAGTTAAATATAAGCAAAGCACTGTACAGAAACAATTCCGTGAAGTAAGAGCACACCCCAATGCAACCCGAACACCAATACCTTTGAGGATTACCTGGCACACAAGCTGACAGTTAGAGAACTCAACAGCGCCATGATAAGACTGAAACACAAAAAAGTGTGTTTGCTGATGAAGTCAGCAAAAACGTGCTTAGGTACCATGAACCAGGTACAAGGGTATTCTATTCTTAATCTTCAATGACAACAGGAAGTCAAGGAGAGTATACGAAAAGGCTTGTATAATTCACATTCTGAGCAGAAAGATAAAGAGCAAGTTACATCCAGACAGACCTAGGCCCATCAGTTTGCTGAGCAGTGTCAGGAAAATGCTTGAGAATATGATAAATAAGCACCTGCTCTGGTATCGTGAGTCCAGAAATCTCATCAACACAACACAAACAGACTAAGAGCAACACCAGAACACGGAAGACCAATTGTCCTTTTCTATTTTATACTTCTAGGCATTCCTACTAGTAGAAAATAAGAAATACCTTCAACCTTATTCAAGAGCCTTCTATTGTCAGTATTGGGAATTTGGGTTGTAGGTCAAATGTTCAGTTGGATAAAAAAACAATATATTTTTACAGAACAACCAAATTCAAAGTTTACTGCTTTCTTAGCCATTGGAACTAAGTAAGAGGAGAATCACAGAGTGAAGGGATCTCCCAGGTTCATTTCTCATAAACATCAATTATATTACTTCATGTTTAAAGTGTTATTATTTTGACAGCTTTGATGTCCACTTTGAAAGCATGAATACATAGGAACAGTGATATAGTCATCAGAGATCTGGAAAACAACCTCCAACAGATCTAGCCCCATTTTCTTCAGAGAAGCCAAAAATCCTTACTAAAGCTGAGAATAAAAAGTGGCTGGTACTCTAGTTAGTGGACTACAACCAAAAGCAAGATTCATTCATATTCTCGGACAGAAGGCAGGCGACATCTATCTGCCATCTATAAACCATCCACTGTGGTCTTTGTGGCCTTTTAAAGAGAGTCAAATTTACAGACACATCACTGTGTGCTTGCACACGGACAGACTAAAACTGCTTCTTTTTCATAACCCAAAGACAGATTCCTGGCCAGAGGTACCACAGTTACATACTAAGTTGAGAGAATTGGTGGTGGACATTAGCCTTTGACTTTCAAGTTTATGACCTTCATTTAGTTGAAGATGTGATGATCACTCACATAATGAAGAAGAAAAGTTACTTTATATTTTTTAATTCTGATTTTATCATACTTAATGAAAAGAATATTTAATAATCTTTTGGTAACCATTCTATTTTAAGATCTTTAGAAAATTTCTTCTTGCAGTAGTCAAGTTATTATTGTTGCATTAAATGCAGATATAATCTTGTTGAATAGCTAAAACTCATGCCACGCTTCATGGCTCAGGAATAATGTGAGAGGTCACATAAAGGAGATTTTTAGACTGGATTTTTTTTAAAAATATATTAATAATATTTTCCTATCTGCTATTTTCAGAGATGTTCTAAAAATGTTCGAATTCTCTAGGTATAGCATATTCAAAAATAAATTTGATTATTTGGTGGATTTGATCAAAAAAATTATATAAGTAAATTTAAACATCCTGCCAAATGTTGTAAAAATAATAGAAATAATTCAGCCAGAACAAGAGATGCTATAAACCTAGAAATTAGCAATCGTAGAGAGATTCTATTTCTAACGAATTCATGGAAATACTACAAATGTTATAGTTACCTTATTATCCACAGAAATTCCTTGTATTTGAATACAAACGTGATGCTGAAACTTGAAAAACAAATTATACAAATGATATTTCAAGAACCTCCATTCACTGTTTAGGGAAACTCTCTACAGATCTTTTTGGGCTTAAATGTCTTAGGAATACCAGAAACGGATACATAAGCCAAACGAATATTATGGGTTTGTAGTCCTTTGGGAGGCCATAAAAATCAGGCTATGGAATAATTTGGAAACCTTACGTATCTTAAAGCTATCTCCCAAGAGAGTGAAATTAATATTCTCAGTTTTCTTTCTAGTGTTAAAATTTAAGTATTCACAAGTGCTACTATCATTAAGATATTCCAAATGTTTAATAAAATGGTCATCCTTTTCCATAAAAGATAATGTGTTGAGTGTTTACAGTTTCCAAAAATGTTCCTTTTATATAAGGCTTCATAAAAGTCTTCTATATTAAACTCAGTGATAAAATTAGTTCTTACAGGAGTTGCAAGTTCATGAAGTTTGGAAGGTACAAACAATGCACCTCAAAATACTGATTTTGTTCTCAATTCACAAATATTTTCATTTGATAATTCCTCTTCAATAGGCTTTACTTTATCAGTTCAAAATAGCAACTATTTAGATATTAAAAAATAATAATTTTTTTAAAGGTTTATTCTTCAAAATTCTCTATTCATTAAAATCACCATCATTAAATTGTTAATAATAACTTTAGAGTTTAGGACATTGGTATCGTATTTTTCTTTTCTAACAAAGTTGCCTGTGACGTTATAGAGAGTATACTTTAGATAAAATGCTGACCCTACGAATGGGATGGCTTAAATTAATGATGCAAAAATGATAAACTGTTTTGCAATACCTTAATATACGAAGTACTTTAACGGAAACTCAGTTTGTTTCATATTTTTTGTTTAGCTGAAGCGCTATTTCGATGTTGGCTGACGTTTGAACATTTCATTAAATTTAAGTAGTGTAATACACACTGACGTGTAAATGTATTTAGTGGAAAGAAAAACTACCACAAACCAGAGAAGGTTTTTACTTATTTCCTTGACGTATTGTTGTTTGCCCTTTTTGCAAGAAATGCACTAACTGAATACATTTGTAGTCTTAGCAACACTAACTGCTGACGTTAACTAAAAGTAAAATTAACAATATCTTCCTGGTTTGTTTTGAATTTCCGCGCAAAGCAACGCGAGGGCTATCTGCGCTAACAGTCCCTTATTTAGCAGTGTGAGACTAGAGGGAAAGCAGCTAGTCATCACTACCCACCTCCAACTCTTGGGCTACTCTTTTACCAAAATATAGTGGGATTGATCGTCACACTATAACGCCCCTACGACTGAAAGGGCGAGCATGTTTGGTGTGACGGGGATTCGAATCCCCGACTCTCAGATTACGAATCGAATACCTTAAATATCTGGCCATGCCGGGCCTAATGTGTTCTTAAATATCGCCATACATACAGTCACTTTCAACAGTGAGCAGTTTTTTAAAATATGGTATGTAAGCCTAACTTACGCTTCTTATTTCCTTAGTTGACTAAAAGAGTTAGGACAAGCCCAACCAGCATCATATAAAGCTTTTATGTGAATTCTCTGCTCTACCAACAATTATCTACACTTTAGTGGCTCTGGCATGAGAACAAAACTTAAAATATAGTGGTAAACAGTGTTTTTATCAAAAGTTTATTTGTGGAGTGCTACTAAATGTATTTCTTCTAGCATGTACTAGTACCATATGCTAGCTTCTTTTAATATAGTTGGACACCACATAGGGTACCAAGACAGATATTTCAGATCCTAAATATCGTCATCAGAATACGTTTGATATTCCCTTGGTATAAGTACATGATGATTCTGAAGATAGATAGGTATTCTATCTTTGGTTCAATCAGTAATCAAAAGGGATCATAGAATTGAAACTTACATTATGTAATGGCATGGGAGAATAAGCCACACGAAATAAAAAGAAAGACAAAATATTCTCTGTTGTAACAACTTTTAACAGTACTGTACATATGTATATTTAGATTTCTCTACATATTGTCTGTATCCTAAACACAGAATACCGGTCAAGAGAGCCAATACATTCATATCAGTTTAGTCACTTATGGAAATAAGTCGTTCCGCAGGGCCTCCCCAGTGGCTCAACGGTATGTCTGCGGGCTTACGACGCTAAAAACTGGGTTTCGATACCCGTGGTGGGCACAGCACAGATAGCCCATTGTGTAACTTTGTGCTTAATTCAAAACAACAACAACATCGTTCTGCAGGGGTGTTACATGCCATTTCTAGTGGGAAATATTCTTATAAAGTAAAACATATTATATTGAAGAAGACTGGAAAGTGAGGGCATGTTCCAAGGACACGACATCCTCTGTTTAGTGGCCATTGTAACAGTTAGTAATGTGAGCAGAATTTTCACATCAAACAGATGATACTTTTGTGCTGATCTGTGGGTTTCTTTCATTGTCGGTGCCCGGCATGGCCACGTGGTTAGGGTGCTCGACTCGTAATCCAGGGTCTAGGGATCGAATTCTCATTACACCAAATATTTTCACCCTGTCAGCCGTGGGAGCGTTATAATGACAGTCAATTCCACTATTCATTTGTAAAACAGTAGCCCAAGAGTTGACAGTGGGTGGTGATAACTAGCTACCTTCCCTCTCGTCTTACACTGCTAAATTAGGGACGGATAGCACATACATAAAATCCTTGTGTTGCTTTGCGCGAAATAGAAACTAAACCAAACTTGTTTTTAAGCTGAACAGATTTTGCGTTATGTTTACCAAATAAAAGAACTTGTCAAAGAATAGGACATGTCACAAAAATTAATTACTTGTAGTGGAATTAATAAAATGTTTTTACTATCAGTATATGAAATGCATTTTTTATTTTAGTTTTTTTGTCGAATAAACCAAAACAACCTAATTCCCCAAATCGTTGATACCTTGAAGAATAGGAAAAAAAGTACGCAGTTGATGAAACAGTCCTTCAGTCCTTTCAAAAATACTTTATTCATAACTTATTGTTAATAATATAACCTTTTAATCTTGGTTTATAGGTATTATAATGCGATAACTCAAATCAGCAAACTTACATGAACTAAACATACACCGGTTCCCCGCTGGTACAGCGGTAAGTCTACTGATTTAAAACGCTAAAATCAGGAGTTCGGTTCCTCTCGGTGGACTTAGCAGATAGCCTGATGTGGCTTTGTTATAAGAAAACATGTGCATACTAAACATACAACTAAGATACTGATGAGATAGTAATTTCGCATATTTCACCAAAACCATCGTTAGTTTCGTAATTTACCACATATAATGAACGATTAAAATTTATTTCATTGTTTTCAAGCTAATGCACAACTTACCGGATAAGACCTTGCCGAAAGATCTTGAATTTTGTATCGCAGAAGAAAAGCAGGAGTTCCTGTGGTGTCCACATAGGTAAACAATAGCCCAATACCCCAGTAAACAGCCATCATCAAGAAGAGAGAAACTGGAACACAGACAACTGAACATCATATTCACGGCTACCAAATGTTTACCTGAGTACTAGCCACAATGGAGGCCTGGCATGGCCGGGTGGATAAAACACTCGAGTCGTTATCTGAGGATCGCGGGTTCGAATCCCCATCACACCAAACATGCTCGCTCTTTCAGCCGTGGGGGCGTTATAATGTTACGGTCAATTCCTCTATTCTTAAGTAAAAAGATAAAACAAGAGTTGGTGATGGGTGGTGATGACTAACTGTTTTCCTTTTAGTCTTACACTGTTAAATTAGTAATGATTAGCGAAGATATCCCTCGAGTAGCTTTGCGTGAAATTTAAAACAAACAATCATAAAATTAAAGCACTCGGAAAAAGTTATCTTATAAATATTTCGCGCAAAGTTACACGAGGGCTATCTGCGCTAGCCGTCCCTAATTTAGCAGGGTAACACCAGAAGGAAGGCAGCTAGTCATTATCGCCAACTCTTGGGATACTCTTTTACCATCGAATAGTGGGATTGACAGTCATATTATAACGCCACCACGGTTGAAAGGGCGAGCATGTTTGGTATAATGGAAATTCGAACCCGCGACCCTCGGATTACTAGCCGAATGCCAGCAGCAAAGGGGACCAATATTATTTTGAAGAACAAACGCACGAATATATAACTTTTAGTGAAAAATATCTTTTTTTATTACAGATGCCCCCCGCTAGTGCAGCGGTAAGTCTACGGATTTACAACGCTAAAATTAGGTGTTCGATTCCCGTCGGTGGACTTCGCAGAGTAGCCTGATGTGGCTTTGCTGTAAAAAAAATACACAGAATACATACACAATTCCAAAAAAAGCTTAATTAATCTAAGATAAAAAACATCAGTAATAATGTATTGCGACGCCATCTATTGGGCTGGAAAGGTAAGTCGTTTTTCATACGTTACATTCACTGGTATTTAATATGTAATGTAACAACTATAATGAAACGAATTGTACTTTAAAAAGACAAGAAAAGATCGAAATATACGTTACCTTGAAAGTTTTAATTCTACAAAAAAACAATGGAACAGGAAAGTCAAAACTTAATTACTGAAAATTTAAAACTATTTTCCCTAATTTGGTAAATCACTGTACTTACTTTAGTCAATTTTAGTTCTCTTTTAGCAGTTACATTTTTGAGCGTCAGCAGTTACAAGCGTGAGGATTGCGTGTACTCGATTCGATTTTATTTCTCATCAAGACCTCTACCAATGTAACCTCAAATATAATTATATGCCCAATGTAGAGCATTGTCCGTTCCGTTATATATATCTGTGTGTGAGAGAGAGAGAAAGATACACTTTTACGCTTTTCGATAGAGAAAGGAGTTACTGGGACCCTAGACAAGTGAGTTCTGTGAAATAATAAGAAATAAAAGGACTATTATTATTTTCTCTTTAGGTCTGTCTGGAAAAGTCCCTTACTTACTTACTTGGTCATGTGAAAGTTCGCTGAAATAGGAAATTCTGATTCACTCCGTAAACGCGTGTATAGCGGTTTGGGTATATTTATAACTATAAGAAGCTTGATTTTTGCTTAGTCAATGCTGTTGTTAATATTCAGACATTTAAACGCAGTTCTAAATGGGCAGTTTTTATGGCTGACATTTTGAATCATCACAATCCCTATTATTAAATACTACCAATTTAATATATAGTTATATTCTTATTTTTCTGAGCATTCAATGAGCTTTTTTTAAAAACATAATAATAAATATGCAATGAAATATAATATAATTTTGGGGGTCTCAGGTTTGTTTTTGGTAGTATTATTTTAACTTTGAACAAAGACACATGAGGGCTATATGTGCTACCCTTTCCTAATTTGGCATTGATAGATTACAAAACAATAGTTAGTCAACACCACCCACCTCAGTTACTCTTTTGCCAACGAATAGTGGGATATACCATCACATTGTAATGCCTCCATGACTGAGAGAAGAAATACGTTCACTGGCAAGGAGGTCCAAACCCACGACTCTCAGATTGTCGAGCAACGTAATATGAAGAAGTGTTGAGCACACCTTATGAATGAATACGAAAATTTACCCAATAATGCTTGATCAAGAAGGGAAATGTATATGCCAAGTATAAACTAGTGTGAATTTTAGCTGATATTAAAAATCAGTTGTTTACACTATCTATAAACCAGCATCACCGAAGTTGAAAGAAACCTAAGAAAAACATATTAGCTTCGTCAGAGATCGGACACAATTTCCATATAAGGAATTAGAGAAATCAAATTAGACAATCCTGGCAAAAGTTCGGTCTGAAGAGGACAAGAAGAAATACATACAAATAGGCTGCAAGTTTACCCTCTTTGATGATAACTACAAGATCAGTTATTTCTGGTTTTGGTACTAACAGTTATCATGAGTCAACAAAATTCCTCCATTTAAGTGACAGACCTACTTGTGAGTTGACAATTTATACACTTAAAGAGTTGTTAGAATATAGGCCCGTCCTAGCTAGGTTGTTAGGATGCGTGACTGGCAATTTGAGGGTCCCGGGCTCGATTCTCAGTCTCACCAAACATGCTCTCTCTTTCATCAGTGAAGGCGTTATAATATTATGGTCAATCGCACCATTTGTTGGTAAAATGAATAGTTCAAGAGTTGACGGTGGGTGGCGTCTTTCACTGCTAAATTACAAATGGCTAGAGTAGATAATTCTCAGGTAGCTTTGAACAATATTCAAGAACAAATAAACATAATAAAACAAAATAAACCTGAATAAAAACACATATTTTGGGATGAGAGTTAGTTTTCTGACTCGTATCAAGTAACAACCTGTTACTGGTTGAAGAAACCTGATGCTGCCTGATCCAATTATGACTGAACCCAGAACATTTCTCACTCAAACTTCATGTATCTAAATGACTACTGCTATCTTTTTCTTACTCGAATGACACAGTTAAAAGTTGAATTCATAGTGTTTAATATTAATGAGAGATATTTCTGAGGAGTTTTCAAGCAGTGGGTTAATCGTTAACTTACTGGTAATATTAACGAATTTAATGGACGTTATAGACAATTTAAGGAATTAATTAATATCTGCTCATGTTGAATAATTTCGTAATTTTAATATCGAAGCTTTTTAAGACACTTTTGGTAATCTTGATATAGTCAAGTGTATTAACACATTGAATTAAAATATTGTTTGTGTTCAGAGATAGTTCTTTACCCTAACTATAAACTTCTTCAAACTTCCACTCGCGATCGTAACGTGGATTTTAAATAAATCTATTATTAAAAGGATAAAGTGAAACTTAAAACGACTAGCCCAATACGGTGTCCGCTTTTACAATAACGTTTTTTCGTTATTTTTATTGTATAGTCTAAAACACTCACCTAACAACAGAAATAATTACAACAATGCTTTCTTTTCTGTACTGCATAACTATATTATATAATGAACAATGTGAACCCTGCTCACTTTAAGAAATCAAGCCATCAAACTCCGGATTTTAGCATTATAAGCCGTAATAAAAAGTTCTTATTGTAGAAAAAAATCACCAAAAAGATGAGATTTTAAGCCACTTCCAAATGGAGAATCTTTGCCACATCCTGGCTTCTAATAAATATTCGAACCTTTTTATTTCGTTTTCGCGGCAAAGAATTATTGGACGAACCTCAAACTCTAATAAAAGTCACTTATTTGATTAGTAAATCCCAGCTTACCTAAAACATTATGATAAGATATTCAATTGAAATATTATTTTATCAATGACGCTACAGAGAAAAACAAGACAAAACATTCTCACCCCAAACTGACATCACAAATGGGTCATTATTGAAGAATTTATTCAGACTTTCCCATCTGGTTTGTAGGTGATCACCTACTGCCGTCCAGGTTTCATAGAATATTCTGTAAGCAAAAATACTTTTGTGTGAAACCATGTAAGTTGCTGCTTAAATTTTAGTACATTTGTAGTTAGGAGCTAAAGTATCTATTTCAGGGGTAACCAATGGCAGCGTTAATAAGTACAAAGCTTCCAACAGCAGGGTAATACAACCACAACATATAATAATAAAAAAGAGGAAAGTTACAGGGACTTATCCTTCAAATTAGATATCTGTTATTATGAGAAGTTGAGGATCATATATTATGTTTTCAAAAATTAATTAGTACAAAGAAACATTTTTAACATTTGTGAGGCTTAACAAACAAAGGATCTATTGTTTCAAAATTTATTTTGAGCATGCTACTTTTCGTTTAACTTTCTGTAGTGTTTGGTAGTTGTCATCATGAAATATCCCTATTATGGTCAATGGTCAGTTTTATGGGGTTGAAAGGCTATCCTTGCACAACAGATTTCATAAGTTAAATAAAAATAGTAATTTCAACAAGTTTTACACTCAATAATGTTTAATAATTGACATTTTTAATTATTTAGAATCTAATTAGTGTAATTTGCAAAGAAAAAGTGAAATATACTTAAACTTAGATCTTTCTCAAATTCTAATAGATTTTACTGTAAAAAAAACACCTTATACATTTGTTAGACTTTTTCTGGTCATCTATAAGTTTATATGTACTGTGGTCTTAAAAACAAATTTATTCAACGTTTTGTTTGTCACGCAAAGTTTTTTTTCCTTTAAGTGACTATAACAAGAGACCTGTTTTTTAGAGGATTTTATAAAGCCAAATAGTGTAAACTGAAGAGCAACTATCAAATCTAAGTCACTAAATTAGATGAGACCAATGATTAAGCACGATTAGACAGGAAAACAGTTATCTAGCTCTGTCATTGTCATGTAGGAAATACTTTGGTAAGCAGTAGTACATGACTTCTGAAAATATGACTAGTTAAACTTGAATTGTGAGAAACGAAGGATTTTAATGAGAAGCGTAGAAACTCAGGAACAAATTATAACCTGGAGTTTTTTATGTTTCTTTGTTCCTAATATTTTTTTCCCTAATCAAGTGTGTTTTAAACTATATGAGCACTGCTTTAATAGGTAAATATACCATAAATCAGACCTTGACGACTTTCTTGACCGGCTACAATTCTCGTTCGTTGGAAATTTTAATAGACACAATCTCTTCTGGGTGAGAGGGGACATTCTGTGAAACAAATGATCTTGAATATGTCATACTTACTTTTTCTCATTTTTCTTTGAGGTAATGATTTCCCGAATGTTTTGTGGGAAATTAACCATGGCCAATATCACCTGATCCATGTACCAAGGTGGATGCTGGAGCAAGATGACTGGCTCTTCTTTACAGGTCTTTCCGGACTTGATCCTGCTCTTGTTAATATTCCATCTCTTAATGATGGTGGGGAACTAGTAACTGGTTCTATTCTTCAAGTATCTGTTCGTTTTATCCTTAAAATCTCGACACGTTTCCGATAATATCCTCATCTATGGTGGCCTCTTGCCTGCATGCAATCACAGAAAGCTCAGAAACAGGAGGCCTGGGATGAATTTTACAGGTATCCCACTTTTCCTGATTTCCAGCAGGCCCATGACTGTATTTAGCAGGTCAAATATTAAATCCAGAAGTAATCCTGGATTAAGTTCACTACCAGCATCTCTAAGTCATCTGGAACAAAATTAGGAAGGATAGAGGAAAGTACGCTTCTCACTTTCTTCCTTCTTGCTCCACAATAGCTAGAAAGTCAATGATGTACAAATCATCACCAATACTCTTGGATAGTGCTTTTCTCACCTTTTCAGCCAGTTTGTTTCTTCTCCCGTCTTACTGGCTATCATGTTTCGGGCTGAGAAATTGCCACTTTCTTTCCTTGCAAGCAGACTATCTCTCTGCTCACAATCACTCATTTACGTGTAATTTAGGCTTGCCTTTCATCAGTTTGGCAGTACATTAGACGGATCTAATGATGTTTACTATGTAATACTGCACCATATCTCTCCTGCCTGTCTTTCTCTTTTTCTGACCATTGTTCTCCCTTTTCAAAGCCATGAAGGATCTCAATATTCCTTATGATTATAATTCAGTTGCTTTGACCAGCTGTCTCTGTAAAATTTTGATGAAGTGTTTCTAACGCACGTCTTATTTTGCTTTCTAGGATCAAATAATTTCCTTTCACCCTAATGTTGTTTTTGTTTAGTGTGACCCATCGCAGACTACTTATTCACTGACTTCATCAAGACAGAACACCTTGTTTGATATTGATCAGGCTTATGACAGTACATGAGGGTTTGATGTTTTACGTGACATCCACTCTTATGGATTGCGTGGGCATTTCCTCATTTTTATTTGTAACTTTTCACTTTACTGTAGTTTCCAAGTTGATGTGGTTTTAACCCTTTCCCAGTCCTTCACACGGGAACTCGAAGTCCCTCTAGATTGTGTCACGAGTGTCAAAATGTGAAGAATTAAGGTCAATGCCATCACTCAACAACTTTTTATACTGTGCTGAACAGTCTCTAGGTCAATGACGTCCACATTTTTTTATCGGTTGTTAACTATAAGATCTATTCAGACACAGCTATAGACTGCTCTTTCTCTCTTGTTAGGATGGGGCAGAGAAATCAGTTTCACTTTCGCTTCTTCTAAGACTGTTTGGATTTATTTTTTTCCGTTAGTAGGGTTTGTATCCTTATCCAGAATTCTTTCTATCTTGATAGTGATGTTTTGCCTATGGCGGCTAAGACAAATTTCTCGAAACTTATCTTTGAATATAAGCTTAATTGCATTTCTCACATTAACCTGTTTACTATCAGTTAATAACATTCCGCATAGCCAATGCAATTGTCTTAATGTTTTGTTCAAACAATAGAAATAGTGGACGAAATAGTTTGAAACTTCACAAGAACTTTCATAAATGCATGAAGTTTAAGAAATATAAAGCCTGTTACTTTTGGTTTATTTTGTGTGTTGTTGTTTTTTGTTCTGTTTTGCATTATCATTTTTAATATCTTGCAAAATTACATTGAAAAATGGTATTTATAACATATTACTGAGATATTTCTATTTGATTAAGCTACGCAAAGGGCTATCTGTGACGTGAAAAACCAATAACAGATAAGTTCTGTATAACTGTTTTTTTCAATTCACAAAAGCAATTTTAACAAAATGTCTCAGAAGGAACGTGATTAAGCAGCTTTGTGTCAACTGTACAAGAACATTGACCCTCCTCCAAGTTCTCTCTTCCTTATCTTGGGGAGTGAAAAAGTGTTCCATGCTCAAAATGTATCATGATCTTACATGATCCAAGTATGATTATGGGCCTCTTTCTTGAAGATGTCGGGATCTTATGTACCATATGAAGTTTCGGCTCTGCATGTGTGCTTTTTGTACTTCACCATTCTCGAGTCTGTACACTACGTTTTCTGCAATATATTATCAAGCTTCAATCCTTACCACTTGGGACTGTCTTCCTTCTTTGGTGGACTTTGTATTTTCAGAATGGACAGTCAGTGACTCCTCCAGTTGGCTGAGGTGGATCTGTAGTTGAATAAAGTTACTGAATCTAATGATCAGAGTTTATTACCACACCCACTTGGAATCCTTTAATGGCTTATATGGTCGAAAGCACCATTGTCTGCGGACTTACACACTAAAAACCGGGTTTAGATACCTGTGATGGGCAGAGCACAGATAGAAAGTTGTAAAGCTCTGTGCTCAATTCTAAACAAACAAACAATTCTCTTTCCTGAGTATTTTTCAAACCATAGTTTTGTTCCTGTTCTTACAGATGGTTCGAAATGAGGTGAGTTTGTGGGTTCTGCCATGGTTTGTTGTTACTCAGTGATTACTCACAGGGTTTCCTTTAGAGTTTCTATGTTTACTGCCGAGTTATATGCTATTTCACTTGCCTTGGATGACATAAAAGCTACTATTTAAAACAACTCTCTTAACTTTTACTGGACCTGGAATCGCATCCCGTAAGTTCTCACCCTGTTCTCTTATATATTCAAAAACAACTGTCCATTTTGTCTCTGTCATCCATTTCTATCCAGCTTTTCTGCATATTTAGTCGTTTCAGTATTCTAGGAAACAAACATGGTAATGTTACGGCCAAGTTCATGCATCTGGTGCTGTTACAGTCGTGTCTTTTACGTATCTGAACTATGATCCTATCGGCAGTCGATTAGAGTGAGCAGCTTCGTTACAGGCTTTTCCAAATAAAACCTATTGCTGTTGTTTGGACGTCCTGTTTCTGTAATGATCGAAAGGAAAAAGTTATCTTGTCTTGGCCGTACATTCTCCACAATCTTTCACTCGTCGTTTTCTCTAACATGGTGCTGATTCCCCACTGTATGTCCTTTATGACACTCGAATTAAAATTAGCCTGGTCTTGTTTTCGTGCCGTTGTAACTAATGTAAATAGCAACACCACCTTTAAATATGTTTGGGGAGGGGGCAGGGAAGGGTTACTCCTACCCCTGGACATTGTTATTAGCTGTAGTGACTCTGTCCAGTTTCATTGTTTCTATATATATTTTAGGGACCATTGGTTTTTTAAATTCTTATTTAAGTTTCATCGGACTTTATTTGATTTATTTTTACTTTTTATAGTATTTTAGTTTTTGTACTTATACTGACTGTTTGGCGCAGACAGCCTTATCGCTTTACGCCAAAAACCTTCAAAACACCAATCAATCTCCCTTTGAAAATTAATTTATAATATACCTAAAATAATAATAAATTTCAGTCCTCCATAAGCATAAATATACTGTACCTTTATTGATCGTTTTTCATTTTGGTAGCAAATGAGAATCATCATGGTCCAATTAAATATAATTACTGTAGCCTGAACAGCGAGAGAAGTAGTTGTACAACAGAGTCATTAGGTGTTTTTTTTATTCGTGTTTGTTTACTTCTTTTCTTAGATATTCGAGTTCGATACCTGTTCTCTATTGTGCACTACATTTCGAAAATCTGACGGTTACCAGAGTATCCGAACATTGTAGCAGAAATTAATGTACTTGCAAAACTCAGAACAATAATTCTAAAGGCGTACTTCATCTTGTAAATAATTAAAGAAGGTAAGTGCTATTTCTTTAACTCCTTTCCCTTTAGTCTGATTTTAAACATAAACAACGCTAGTGTCAGACGAAACTTTCCTTGTACGTTTTCTAAGTGGTGCCTACTAATAATTAACAGATTTAATAGACATTAAAACATGTGGTAATGATAGGATATTTATAAAAACTGGTTAAAACAGAACGATAATGTTCTTAACCAATATCTACAATTAAAAGCATTCAATCTGATTATGCATTTTATTATGATATTATTATTGTATTTTATGAGTATTGTGTAATCAGTTTTAAGTTAACTTCACTTTGAAGAGTACATTTTCTGAGGATACGTTTTAAGCTTCGTAAAATGTCGTTTAAATGTATCACGTTGAATCAATAAAAAATATATATCTCCCGTTGGGATTGGAGTAAGGCTTTGTATTTGCAACAATAAAATCAGGGATTCGATTTCCCTTAGTAGACAAAACAGATAGCCCGTTGTAGCTTTGCTATAAGAAACACACACACACACTCAATAAAAATATTATTATTATTACATAACTTAACCTATGAAGAGAACACTGTTTTGAAATAGCTATTTCTTGGATAATTGGTATATTTCAGTACAACGTTTTTTGTACAAAAGAACTTGTACCTTAAGTGTTGTGCGTAATCAAGTCTCACTGTGATAGACGAAACATAGTGAAAAATAAATATGTTATTCAAGATATAACACTGTAAATTTTAGAAATATTACTGGTTTTGGTTTTAAATTTCACACAAAGCGATACGAGGGCTATCTGCGCTAGCCGTCCCTAATTTAGCAGTGTAAAACTAGAGGGAAGACAGCTAGTCATCACCACCCACAGCAAATTCTTGAGCTACTCTTTTACCAACAAATAGTGGGATTGATCGTCACATTATAACACCCCCACGGCTGAAAGGACGAGCATGTTTGGTGTGACGGCGGCAACTCATTTACAAATAAATTACAAACTTTCTTAACTTGCAACGTTTCCCAACACCTCAAAGTCTGAGCTGTTGTCATTTTTGTTCCAGAATGAGTAATGTAAAGTAGCTGTTAAAAATTGACGAAACACGAAAACAAATTATTTACATAAAGAAACGTACATGGGGTTAAGAGTTTCGTTTGTGTGTGTGTATGACGAGGATTCGAAGCAGCGATCCTCAGATTGCGAGGCAAACGCCTTAACCCACCTGGCCATACCATGCCGCCTGAGAAAGGAAAACTACTTGAATATTTAAAAATTGTATGTCATTAATAGATAAGTAACTATCTTTGTATCTTTAGAAAGTTATGTTTCTAAGATTATTTTTAAATATCTAAACGCATAGTTTGTTTATCACAGAACTACGCAATGGGCTGTCCACGCTGCGCCGACCACGAGTTTTGAAACCCGATTTTAAGCGTTGAAATTTTGCAGACTTATCTCTGAGATGTAACTACAAATCAGTTAACGATAAATTAATTGGTTGAGAAACGATTAAAATATTCAAAAGTAAGGTATCGATGACAATATATGTTATTAAAATTACAGTATTGTAATTAGTTGAGTAGATTTACAGAAGGCACGTTATTCGGAGATGAGAAAACAACACCATTTTAGGTCACAGCAGTTTACGTAGTTAGCCCACCAACACGTTTCAGTTAAGTTAATGCCTTTAAAAGAATGAGCCAGTAGCTGTGTGCAGAAAACAGAAACACGTTTTTCGAGTACATAGCTGCAACTACATGTTTGTCTGTAGTTGTTAATTTAAGACATCAAACGTGTTCGTACACCTAAAATCACATGTAACAGACAGATGTTTTAGAATACATGTTACCAGAAGCGATGGGGTTTATGAAGTGTGATATTCTATAACTGTTGTTGAAGAACTCTAGTTTCCGTTTTATTTCTACAGATGAATCCTTACAATAGGTTCATTTTACACCAAAAAATTTCATTAATTAATTGTTCACGCCTCCTCAATAATAGCCGTGAATCACATATTTATAGTTACTTGAGAATAATGTAGTATTGGTTACAGTTCATTAGAGATTATTTCAGGTTTAATAACCACAAAAGACTCAACAAAGAAATACTGACAGTAGAGTTTGTTAATTAGTATAAATTAATATAATGATGTCCTTATTTATAGAAACCGCGTTTGTTATTCAAGATAACAATCATATCCTTGTGTCAGCATTGAACAAAATAAAGTAGATAGATTTACTTATTGTATCAGCGAGTGGCAACAGTTTCGGATTACGTGCTCTATTTGGCAAAAATGATATAAAAGCAAGCAGAAACGAAATTCATCAATTCTTTGAACATTTGCGAAATAAATAGATAGCACATTTCCCATAGGCGCGACGTCTAATGTTAAATATAACATAATTTTAATACAAGTTAAAGTTTAATACTTACTTATAATCCATCGTGACTTCTTAGCTTTTAACTCCAAACTGATCTGCGCGTGCAATTACAACCAAAACGCTTGAGTAACGCGAAGTCACGTGATCCAAACACAATGCTTCTTTAATAAGAATACTGTCCTTGGTCGCTGTAGTTAAGACGAATTACAAGAGGGCCTTAATTAGTTGTCTCTAATTTATCAGTAATAGACTAGAATGAAGGCAGCTAGTCACCGCTACCCGCGGCCAAGTCTTGTGATTAACTGTCACAAACAAATAAGTCGTCTAGAAGGAAAGCAGCTATTGACAGCTCGAGTCATCGTCAACTACAGAGATAATTTCACAAATAATACAATTTGACTGCCACTTTATAGCTCACATACACAGCCTAGAAGTGTTTTGATGTTTTGTTTATTTGTTTGTTTTTAATTTCGCACGAAGCTACACCAGGACTATCTGCGCTAGCAGTCCCTAATTTAGCAGTGTAAGACTAGAGGGAAGGCAGCTAGTCGTCACATGTAACAAACAAATCATCTTGAGAGTCAGATGTCTGTCTGTTTTGTTTTAAATGCAATGTCCACATAATGGGATACCTACAAAGAGAGGGATCGAATCCCTGATTTAAGTTATAATACCTCGTGCTTACCATTAAACAGTAGGAAAAATGACAGTTGTTGTTTTCAAACACAGTAGCAACTAATCCCTCTTCATATAGTTTAATATAAAACGTTACTAGTTGATCGCTTTGTTTTACGATAAAGGACACGTCCCTCGTCGTAATGATGACGTGTGACTTTACCTACTAAGTACAGAGTAAAGGATAAGGATATAGAAAACGGACGTTAACAATGCAAAAATCAAAGACACCTTGTAAGAAAACAGCTTATTGGTTATTAAGGTGATGACGAGTTGAGTCTAACACAAGCTGTCCATAGAAAAGTCTCTCTTGAGAGTCAGCTAGTATCATCTTCTGTTTTTTTATATTATTCGTTTTAAGTCGAATCTTATTTTTCTTATTACCAACGGCCCGACATGGCCAAGCATGTTAAGGCGTGCGAGTCGTAATCTGAGGATCGCAGGTTCGAATCCTGGTCCCACCAAACATGCTCGCCCTTTCAGCTATGGGTGCGTTATAATGTGACGGTCAATCCCACTGTTCGTTGGTAAAAGAGTAGTCCAAGAGTTGGCGGTGGGTGCTGATGACTATCTGCCTTCCATCTAGTCTTACACTGCTACATGAGGGACGGCTAGCACAGATAGCCCTCGAGTAGTTTTGAGCGAAATTCAAACAAACAAACCTGTTACCGACAGACTAATGTGTAAACTTATGATCCTTCCTAAACTTACGTCAGCTAAGCAGAGGAAATTTATATTACAAAATTGATTGTCAGGTGCTAACAATAATAAAAACATAATTTACATCTTTTAAGGTTATTTCCTGGTTCCAGCAGCACAGAAGATGTGTGTGAGCTTGAGGCCTATCCTTATGTGTGGTAACAGCTTATTTATGTAATATATTACAAAAATTAATGATTTCAGAAAAGCAGGAAGGTTCAAAAATTCTTAATATAAAATGTTAAAAACATTATTACCAGAGAATTTTCGAAAGGTGGACCATTCTTTTTCAGGAGTAAACAGAGCCTTTTTGCCTCTGAAGAAAAATGATTTGCTTTTCGAAAGCGCTTGTATTATAGTGTTTTTTATCACTTTTTATTATAAATATTAGAAATATATCTGACTATTTCCTGGCACCTTCTAAAGGAAAACAGCATCACATTTGTTATTAATCTTTCCTTGTGCCAAATTAACTATTTACTATAAAAAAAAATTATTTGCAAGGGCTACAGAGAGGTTTAGTACGTCATGTCAAAATAATTTGAATATGCTAATCAGATCATAAATATTTGTTCAGATCGTAGATTTAGAAATTTCAAGACGCGGATATTCTTTGCACTTTGTGAATATGGATCAACCCGTAATGCTACCAGGACTATCCAGAAAGAGACTTGAAACTCGGGTATAACAAGCAAAGTGCACAGCCTTCTAACACCTGAAAATCCAAGAACCAAAGTACAGTGGTAACAACAGGAAAACAAATTCTTAGTCACATAATAAAGGATTTCTGTCTCGAAAAGCGACTAAAATCACGTGGAGAAAATATATTTCCACCACACTTACGTCCAGTCGTTAAATACGTCAGCAAGCTAGAAAACGAAACAAATACGCTATTTCATTTGAACACTTGTACCTCCTAGTCTTCAACTGTCATACCCAGTGCCTGTGTATTTCTGCACAATCTAACTGTTACAATATGCAGTGAGAAGCCAACTTTCTCGTACACTAGACGATTATGGAAAGCATACATGGAGGATTACTATTATATGGGCATGACAACATTACGATGAAACCTTTTGCAATGGAAACAAAGCTGTAGGGCTATTGTCAAGGTGCTTAGTCGTCAGATGGAGTATAATCAGACATGAAAATATGGACTGTAACAATATGATGATGTTCTAAAACTGTTTTAAAATAACATATTCAATCTCTATACTTGGCAGATGTCATAAACAAACCTTAATCTCGAGACTTATTTGTCAATGCTTCTCGTTTCTTTGTGTTAAGCGGTAGATAAAAAAGGTGTATCATATTTACGCTTATTTCTTACTGATAAATGAATGTACATTTTTTTAGATATTTTTACATAGTTTCTTACTGGAGGCAGGTGCATAAATAAAACTATTTGTTTGAGTTAATTTGTTTTTCATAAGTATATATCGTTCATCACAGATTCCTCGTGGCAACAGGTAGGCCAAATTAAGTGAAACCATTCTAAAATAGCACTACACAATTTCTCATGAAACTGCCCGGCATGGCCAGGTGGGTTAAGACGTTCGACTCGTAATCTAAGGGTCGCGGGTTCGAATCCCCGTCCCACCCAAACATGCTCGACCTTTCAGCCCTGGGGGCGTTATAATGTTTCGGTCAATCCCACTGTTCGTTGGTAAAATAGTCCAAGAGTTGGCGGTGAGTGGTGATGACTAGCTGCTTTCCGTCTAGTCTTACACTGCTAAGTTAGAAACGGGTAGCGCAGATAGCCCTCGTGTAGCTTTGCGCGAAGTACAAAAACAAATAATTCTCATGAAAAAAACAAGTTTTATAGTTTGTTAAGACTCTGACTGAAGAAACGTTTATTTGTTTGCTTTAAATATTTATTTGTAATCAACCAAGTACTATCTGCACTAACCAATTATTTCTTTCTTTTGCAAAAATATAATGTTTAGGGTTTATTATAACGTGCAGTTATATTTTTTCAAAAAGTGTAATTTCAAAGTAAAAACACAGTGATACAATGTCGATGTTTTACTGAATTTCAAATATGAATGTTTACGTACACAGTCGATTTTCTTCAGCGGGTGGCGACAGGGAGTCAAACGCATAATCCAACTGTCACAACAGGTAGTGACGTTAGTGTGACGTGACACAGTAACCGTTTTGAGAATTCTGTAGCAAGATCGTGTATTATGTGACTCATGGGTGCACTGGCGGAGCCTTTAAGAAAGGTTTTAAGCTATAAAATTAAACGGGCTAACTTTTAAAATTCAATGCAATAGGGTGTATTTAGACTACTTTGAACGTGACTGCTACGAAAAACACGTAAACGATCTGACTAGAACTGGCTTTCAAGCATAATTTAATAAATTCAAACCAAGTGAAATGCCAGCAGTATTATGTGATAAAGGTATACCTAAATATAAAAATACAGAAGTAAGTTGATACAAAATACTGAAGTCTAAGTTTGGTCTGAAATGACAGTTCGCTCACACGTGCGATGAACGAAATGAATCCTTACTTTTTCATTCTGTTGATAGAAACATCTTTATACTTATTACCAGAAAATATAAAACTTATCTGATAAATTTAGCATAGTAAGGCTAGAGGAAAGACAGCTAGTTATTGCCACCCACCGCCAACTCTTGGGCTACTCTTTTACCAACGAATAGTTGGATTGATCCGCAACGTTATGTAGTCCCAACAGCTGATAGGGCGAACGAAAGGGATTCGAACACGTAACCCTCAGAGTACGGTTCGAGATCTTTAACTACTTGACCATGCCGGGCCTACACCTAAATGAAGTTTGTGTATTTTATGCCTTGCAAGACGCACTTTTTCTTTAAAAACAGCTTGAAAAATACCGATGAGTCTTCCTAGAAAAAAGTGATAGGTTAAGACAAGAGATCAGCTTAGGGTCAACTCAAAACGACCTCTCATACAAATCGTAATCTCCCTACTTACCAATTACAAGTATTTTCAATTGCACAAAACATTCAATTTAACTAATATTGTCGATATACTGTGAATAACATGATATATTTGACTGTAGTTGGTCAGAAGGTTCAAAAACATCAAGACTGCCTCAAAGTGTTGATTGGTGAGTCAAAATATTTTTTCTTAGAATTGTGTTTCCAAAATTAGGGTGCGTCTTCCACTATGTAGCGTCTTGCGAGGTGTAAAATACACTAATCACAGACCCACATTTCACAGTCCGATTTTTAACAGTCTACACTCTCACTTTACCCATAATATCTGATAAAAGGAGTGTTCGAACGCTAAAAGCTTGGGTCTGTAAAGTTTTAAATCTTTCAAAAAATATTAATGTTCTCTTATGTATTTTCGTGCATTTTCAGACTTCTGAAACTTATTATATTGGTTCCAGAGCTTGTAATATTGGTAATACACAAGTAATATTCCCTTGATGACTTTCAGTAGTAACAACACAAAAAATAAAACACACTTAAAAACTATATAATAATGGCGAGTTTTGTGGGTCATCTTTATTAAGAAAGGTCGAGCAAAAATAAAGTACACTTCAATCATTTTACTTCTTCAGTTATATAACTTCATATTTTTTGGACTCTTTGGCATGTACATACAACTTAAGCCAAATGCTGAATTCTATTTCTCGTTGTCTTACAAAATAGTCGTTCATTCAGAATTAAATCAATAAACATTTGGCATCAGAGACATTGTTTCTGGATTATTTAAGAAGAAATAATTTCCTCCTAAAAAATTAGTACATCGTAATGTTCCTACCTGACTTACTACATAGTAATACTATAAGTTCATTAATATAAGACGAGATTATGTAGGTACATTTATAGTAGGAGGTGTAAGCGCCACAGCTGTCACATGTTAGCACTACCATGGTCCAATGTCTGATCAATCACAACACTTATTCTGAATATATTCTTCCAGCGTCCATAATACAAATGTATCTCAGAACGGCTGGTATGGGTATTAACACTTTTATTGATAAACAGAGAATAGCGTTTCGACCTTTCTAAGTTATATTTTCAACCTGAAAATGACATTCTACGAGTATGTTTGTGTGATAGGGATTGGAACCCGTGATCCGCAGATTACGGGTCGAGCGCTCCAACCACGTAGCCATGGTGAGCCTGTTTAAAGTCTGCTTTAGTACACAAAACATTGACACGCCATAGCTCATTAACTAACCTCCAAGTATTGCCAACAACAACAATGCAAAATTAACATGTCAAATACAACCTGTCTCTTTTGGTGATTCTAAGTACTTACTGCTTGTAAGGAAAAAATCGCTAAGTAAAGGGAAGCATTTTACGAACAGTTAAAATAAAGACATCCGGACATAATAACTCACTAGTTCAACTTTTTGCACACTTTTCAGTTTCGTGATGATTGAATTCGCCAAACTACAATCGACAGAGACTCGTTTACCCACGTGAAAAGCATGCTAAAGAAACCACAGCGATATTTCTGATAACAACATGTGACAATTGTGTCATTTGTGTCCTCTTTGTATTCTTAACACCCCCGGACAATTTCGTCTTCTCTTGTTATACAATAAAATGTGACTTGCAGAGCTTCGAAATGTTTTTGTAATCACCTTGTATACTGTTTTGTGAAATATAATTTGAATAATATCTTTAATAACCTGATTTCTATCGCATGGATATTAACTTCAGCCAATCGTCTTCATTCGTTTACACAAATCAAAATTTTCTGATATTTGTGTCCAATAAAAATTACTAAATTAAGATGTTATTTTGTTCGATAATGCTAAGCTCGAATCGAATAACTATTATTCAGTCACAAACTTTCAATTTTATAGAACGAGGTATTTTAAATATTTTTTTTTTAATTTTAAGAAAAAACATCTTTCACTATCACCACAAATACAATAAATCGTGGCTAGAAAGACTAGTACATGATTTCCAAATTTCACTCACAAGACTTGTGAGTATAAACACTCATCAATAACGTGTTTTCCTTTATAATAAATATCTACGAGGTCTGTTCAAAAATTCGTGGACTGACGTCATAAAACAAAATGTTCTTTATTTAGAAGTTACAGGTCTGGGACCCCATCAAAGTACTCTCCTCCCCAACGCACACACTTATCCCAACGGTGTTTTTACTTGTTGAAACAGTCCTGGTACGCTTCTTTTGTAATGTCTTCCAGCTCCTTCGTCGCATTTGCCTTAATCTCGGGAATCGCCTCAAATCTTTTTCCTTTCAAGGGTCTTTTGAGTTTGGGAAACAAGAAAAAATCGCAAGGAGCAAGGTCAGGTGAGTAGGGGGGTGGGGAAGAACAGTGATCGAGTGTTTGGTCAAAAACTCACGAGTTCCGAGGCACAAATTTCGCAGCAACGCGGTGCATCTTCAATTTTTCGGTCAAAATCTCGTAACAAAATCCAACTGATATCCCACACTCTTCAGCAAGCTCTCTGACAGTCAGACGTCGATTTGCCCGCACCAGTGTGTTGATTTTGTCGACGTGTGGGTCGTCAGTTGACGTGGAAGGGCGTCCAGGACGCTCATCATCTTCAATGGACTGTCGACCATCCTTAAAACGTTAATGCCAATTGGAACATGCCGTACGCTTCATAGCAACATCACCGTAAGCCGTGTTAAGCATAGCAAAAGTTTCAGTTGTAGATTTTCCAAGTTTAACACAAAATTTCACAGTAAGTCGTTGCTCCTTCAGGTCATCCATTCTGAAATCGCACTTCACCTAAAACCGCGTAGCTAATACACAAATGAAGATATCTGCAATCGGAAAATGGCGTCGTAATCAGCTGATCTGTGCAAACCTAGCGACACCAAGCGAATTCCTCTGGAACCCACTGGAGCCGCGCAATTCAAACAGTCCGCGTATTTTTTAACAGACCTCGTATATTTTTGATTCAGTTACACGATTTACTTAAGACTAAACCTCGACAATAGTGTTTTAGATATGATTCAAAATAATTTACACTCTACTTAATACGATGATGTCTCATAAACAAAATACATTCAAAAATGAGAAATACGCCAGCTACAACATTTCCATAGAAGAATAATAGAAAGATACTGCTGAGATCCGATAAATTAATTGGCAGAAAACCGCTTCTTTGTTGTTCGAAACACCTTGTGAAGTTTGAAATTTGGCGGTAAATTCCTTGTTTGAAGAGAAATGCCTCGGTGAAGCTAGCAATTCTTTAAAAAATATAAATATCAATTTAATAAATATCTTTTTAAACTCAAAAATTGTTTCAATATTTTATAAATTGGGGAAGATAAAATATTATAAGTAAACGCTTTACTTTTAATATAGGAATAATCTTCGATGAAACTTTGTAGAATGGACGGTTTGTCTTGGTTTGTTTTGGAATTACGCTCAAAGCTACCCGAGGGCTATCTGTGTTCGCCATCCCTAATTTACCAGTGTAAAACTAGAGCGAAGGCAGCTAGTCATCACCACCCACCGTCAACTCTTGGGCTACTCTTTTACCAACGAATAGTGGGATTGACCGTCACATAATACACCTCCACGGCTGGGAGGGCGAGCATGTTCGGCGCGATGGGGATGCGAATCCGCGACCCTCGGATTACGAGTCGCAAGCCTTACGCGCTTGGCCATGCCAGGCCCTTAGAATAGATGGAAACTGCCTGTTGTGAAGACACAAGCGTAGAGGACGACGTTTCGAAAATCTTCCGCCTTTCGTCTTCAGACAGTTGTCATCCATTCTACAAAGTTTCACCATGTATATTCTGCCTAAACAATCTATCGAAGGAATAATCTTTCACACGTTTCTGAATTGTTAAACAATTTATTTTTTATATTTGGTTTTAACTGCTTGACAGAAAATAAAACATATCGAAAATAACACAGGTTAAGAGTGTGTTAAAAATAAGAGAAAAATTTTCCCTGACAGTTTCAACTAAACGTGAGACAAAGAAAACAGAACGGTTCTATTCTTGATACTTTGAATTATGTATTACATAACAAACAGAACGATGCTATTTATTTATACAACTTGAACTATGTATGAGACAAAACCAGAACACTGCTACTTTTGATGATTTGTAAGCCATGTATAATATAAATAAATAGAGAAATTTGAGGAGAATGGACTCCTCAAAATGTCTGCGGAGTCTACAGTACATTTACAACGCTAGAAATCGGATTTCTTTACCCGTGAAAAGTAGAACACAAATAACCCATTGCGTAATTTTCTTTTTAACTTCAATAGGCCTGGCATGGGCAGATGGTTAAGCCGCTCGACTCGTAACCTGAGGGTCGCGGGTTCGAATCCCTATCACACCAAATATGCTCGCACTTTTGACCGTTGGGGCGTTTAATGTGATAGTCAATCCCACTACTCGTTGGTAAAAGTGCAGTCAAAGCGTTGGCGCTGGGTGGTGATGACTAGCTGCCTTCCCTCAAGTATTACACTGCTAAATTTAAGAAAGAAAGTGCAGATAGCTCTTGTATATTTGCGCGAAATTTAAAAACAAATGAACATTAAAGTAACAGATTATGTCCCTTTTACTACCGTTGAAATCAAATGTGATGTATTTTATAACGATAAAACATTTCTTAGCCATATCTGTATATGTCTCTATGTTTGTTTATTTTACAGCAGGGCCACATTAAGCTATCTGTTGAGTCCTCCTCGAGGAACTGAACCAGGGATTTTAGCGTTTAAGTCCGTAAACATACCGCTTTCTCACCGGAGGACGTATATATGCCATATTTTTGAACTCCTCACAGAATTTGTGACATATTAACCTAAACTGTCCAAGTAAGTTCTTAAATCCCTCATAAAATACAAAGAAAACATTTTCACAAACGTAAAGAGACATTTGATTTCCATCAGCTATCAAAAGAAAATTTGAGCTGTTCTGATTTTGAATTTCGCGTGAAATTACAAGAGGACTTTCTACACTAGCCATTCCTAACTTAACAATTATAGATTGGAGGGAAGGCAACTAGTCAACAAAACCCACCGCCAACTCTTGGACTACTCCTTTTAGTAACGAATAGTGTGATTGACCGTAACATTATAATGTCTGCATGGCTGAAAGAGCGAGCATGTTTGATGTAACGGGGATTCGAGCCCGTGACCCTAATTACTTAGTCATGCTAAGCCAGAAAATTAGGAACGACCCTTGTGTGTGAAAACTCCATACAAATAAGCACGCTAACTTTCGTCAACGCCAATTCAAGTAATTCTAACTTCAATGCTTAAACCATACACATGCACATTATTTTGGGAGTTTCTAACTATTGGCATTTAAAAACTAGAAAGATTACCCATTTTTAGAAACTTCACAACTAAAGTTAACTCTGCTAGGAATAAATTTAAGTTTCTACGCCTGTGTATGTTTTGGGTTTTAACCCACTTACAAATTTCCTTGATATAAAGATATTAAGAAAATAAATCTATTTTTGTTAAGTTCGTTTTGTTTGCTTGTTTGTTTTTTGAATTTCGTGCAAAGCTACTCGAGGGCTATCTAAGCATCAACACCCACCGCCAACTCTTGGGCTACTCTTTTACCAACGAATAGTGGGATTGGCTGTAACATTATAACGCCCCCACGGCTGAAAGGGCGAGCATGTTTGATGCGACCGGAATTCGAACCCGCGACCCACCTGGCAATGCCGGGCTTAATTGTTATTAAGAACGTTAAAACAAAACTTGTGGAAGACAATAGTTAAAAGTGAATAGAAGTGTCATCTTTTAAGGCTTCTGTATTTCTTTTTGGGTAGAACGTTGTTTACTGTTTAACGATCCAGACCGTGAATACGACCATTTCCGTTCGCTACCTTTCTCGGATAAACTTCTTCTGAACTTTGCGGCCGTGTGTGCGCTGTAAGAGTGACGATCAAATCCAACTTTTCAATCAAACAAGGATAGCTGAGAAGTTGGCGATAAGTGCTGATGACTAGTTTCCTTCTTTCTAGCTCATTAAGTCAAAATTAGTGACGGTTCTGCGCAAGTTACCAATCCGTTTATTTAGATTCGCGCACAAAGCTGGAAAAAAAATGTTTCTCATAAAGGGATGTAAAACATATAAACACTTCATGTTTATGGGATCTCTATTCTGTTTATATTTTCTTCTGTATCTAAGTCTAGGAAATTATTCACCCCAATTTTTTAAACCTACGAGGCATACATAATAGCAATCGTATCGTTGTCATCAAAGTAGGTGTTAAATGGCCCAGCAATCTGAGGGGTCGCGGGTTCGAATTCCCGTCACATCAAGTATGCTCGCCCTTTAAGCCATGAGGGCGTCATAATGTGACGGTCAATCCCATTATTCCTTGGTTAAAAAGTAGCTCAAGAGTGGGCGATAGGTGATGATGACTAACTGCCTTTCCTGGAGTCCTAAGTCCCTCGGTGTGGAATCCTTTACGTGGTGAGGGGACCTCCCAGGGAAGGTTCTGTTCTTTCAGTTTACCTCCTCTGGGATATAAACATCCACCCACTTGTTTGCCGTGCGTAGCGATCCGTGAAAAAGGAGGAAAAAATCCTAGTGATTGAGGGATCCAATCCTAACACACTACTTTGGCTTTTAATTCCTCTAGACTGGCGGCCATGGGGTGGCCACCCTTAGGTCAATCGGCTGGTCCACTTGTACTAGGGTCAACCAAGTACCAGTGTTGGAAGTTCTCAACAGGTGTTGTGGACATTGTATCTGATGCTGATGTTTGGGTATAGTTCTAAAGAAACCCTGTCATTGCTGCAGTGTCCTTGTTTGACATTGTAGTCTCCTCGTAGGGTTCCATGGTGGGTGGGGTAAGTGGGCTGCGAAATTTCCCTTTTTTATTATGAACCCTCCAAATAAAAAATTAAACAAAATAGTGAAAAAACAGTCCACAGGAAAATGACCATATCTTGAAGTTTCTAAGCAGAAATCTTTAACATCTGTGCTAACTGTTGTACCCCATTTTCTAATCATACATTTTCTCTCAGACAAACCTTGAAAGCAAATGCCTTTTTTTTAATCAGAAAAACTAAAGGAACTTGCTGACTCTCCAAAGTCAGTAAAGAAGCTTCTGTCTGGTGGCATATTGGTGGAAACATCCACATCTCAACACAATGAGTGGCTCAGACCAACTGGCCCTCTTTCACTGATCTTGTAGAACTTGATCCTGTCCTCGTCTGTAAGCTATCAATTAATAGACGACTGTGTGGCAGCAGTAACTGACTGTGTTATACAAGCAGCTGTTCAATATATTCCTAAAACCTCGATACGTTTTCCACTATATCCGTGTCCGCGGTGGAATCCTGCCTGTCACGTGGCACGGAAGGTTCAAAAACGAACCTGGGATACTTTCCAAAAACATCCCCACTCTCGAACCGCATCGCTTTCCAGCTCTGTGGGTAAAACGTCAAAGCCAGATGGAATCTTGGATTAAATTCACAACAGGCGTATCTTTTACCACCAATTCCAGTCATATTGGATAACATTCAAAAGGTTCAGTGTGCAATATAATTCTGTTCTCCTCTCGATCTTACTCTCTGATGGCCAGGAAGTAGCTGATATCCGGAGCATCACCGATACTCTAGGTGAAAGCTTTTTGAATAAGCTCTTCTGTTTATTCCTCCACCTTCTTAGCCATCAAGACTCGGGCAGAGTGATCACCTCTTTCCTTTCAAGCTGATTGTCTCTATGATTATAATCGTCCCTTTACACTGGTGGAACTCAAACTAGCCCTTCATCGGTCTGGCAGTACATCAGTTGGACCTGATGATGTACACTATGACATGCTGCGCCATCTGTCTCCTGCTTCTCTTGCCTTTTTTTCTGATTGTTTTCACCGGATCTGGAAGGAAATTTTTTTTTCCTGATGCTTGAAGCCAGGCTAACGTTCTACCTTTCTCTTAGTCTGGGAAGGATTCCAAGGTTTCTTCAAACTACAGTCCAATTGCTTTGACGAGCTATCTCTGGAAGATCTTAGAGAGGATGATTAATGCTCGTCTTGTTTGGTTCCTCGAATAAAACAACCTACTCTCACCCACCCAGTGTGGATTCCGACGACAGTACTCTACAATGGAACACCTGATTAAACTTGTAACGTCGATCAGAGAAGCCTTTCTCAAACGACAACTTCTTGTATCAATATTCTTTGACATTGAGAAGGTTTATGACACAAAATGGAGGTATGGCATTTTGCGAGACCTCCATATATATGTGTTATGTGGCCATTTACCCATTTTTTAATACAAAAATTAATGGTCAGGAGATTCCAAGTTCGTGTGGGTCCAACACTTTCCCGTTCTTTTCTAAGGAACTTGGAGTCCCTCAGGGCTGTGTTCTGAGTGTCCCACTTTTCAGTATAAAAAATAATGCCATCACTGAAAAACTCCCTCTCACTGTTGCAAACTGAATTTATGTCGACGACATTCACATCTCACGTCATTCGTCGAACATAAGACATATTGAGCGGCAGCTACAGACTACCCTCAATCGTTTACTGAAGTGGACCGCAGCAAACGGCTTTACATTTTCTCTCTCTACAACCGTTTCAATGCACTTCTGCCGCCAATGGGGTGTTCACCCTGATCCTAAACTCTGTATCGGTGAAGTTGTGCTGCCTGTGGTCTCTGAGACCAAGTTCTTGGGGCTTATCTTTGACCTATGCTGACCGTTATACCACACATCAAGCAGCTACAGGTCAAATGTGCAAGAGCACTGAACATCCTCCGTGTCCTTTCTACCACCACTTGGAGAGCAGATCGATGTTCTATGATAAAGATATATCATGCTCTTATTCGATTCAAATTCGGCAATGGATCACTGGTCTATGGCTCTGCCAGACCCTCGGTCTTAACGATGCTGGGTCCCATTCATCATCAAGGACTTCGGCTCTGCACTGGGGCTTTCCGCACTTCTCCAGTTCAAAGCTTATACATAAAATCTCATGAACTTTCTTTGCACCTCCGCCGTTTGCAACTGTCTTTACCATATGCTTCGACACTTCTATCCTTACCAAAGCATCCCACCTGGGGTTGTGTTTTCCTACCTAGATGGGCCATACTTTTCAAACAAGACGGTCTGCCATTGCTCCTTTTAGCTTTTGTCTCCAGTCGCAGATGGATAAATTTGGTCTGTTTTTGAATAACATTGCTGTATCCACTGGTCAACCCATCCCACCATGGCTTATTACAGTCCCCAAATGTGACCTTTCTTTAAGTCGTATCAGAAAAGCTGATTGAAAGTTCCATCTTTTATTTTCTGAACGTCTTTCGAATCATCTTTTTATTCCTATTTAAACGGATGGTGCAAAATCAGGTAACTCTGTGGGCTCTGCCATGGTTTATTGCAGTTCGATGGTTGCACACAGAATCCCTTCTACAACTTTTGTGTGCACCATTTCTCTTGCTCTGGATCACAAAGAAGCTAAGCAATATTCAAACTGCACTATTTATACTTACTTAGTTCTCTACTAGCCTTGGAATCGCTTCACTTTCGTTCACACTCTGTTCTCACCAATATTGAAAACTAACTGTCCCATTTCTCTTTAACATTTATTTCTATCCAGTTTTTTTGGATACAAGGTCACTTTGATATTCGCGGGAACGAGCTCGCCGACACCATCACCACTGTGCCTGTTCCATACATGGACTATGGTTCTATATTCGTGCTCGGCTTCGTGCCAGTTGGCAGTCGACTTCAAGTGAGCAATGCGAAAACAAGCTTTTCCAAATAAAACCCTATATTGAACTTTGACCGTCTTTCTACTGTAAGGATCGAAAAGAGGAAGTTGTTCTAACTTTGGTCACAGTTTTTTAACTCATTGTTTTCTTTTACCTGGAAATGAAGCGCCAGTGTAACACGCAGGTCACTATAAGCCACATTTTACTTTCTTGCCTTTATTTCGACTCTCAACCATGGCACCATTGTAAACATATTCTGTCCCAAGATTTATCCATAACGTTAGACAGTGTTATTGGAGACGGTGACACTGTACACCTTGGTAATGTTTTTAGTTTTTTAAAGGCCATTAATCTTTTTAATGACATTTAAGTTTTTAATATATACATTAAACCTTTTTTAATGAGATTCCCTTTTAAGAATCAAAGTTCATTTAGTCCGATTTGAAATTAGAAAATGGCCTTAACGTCAAATAACTTGAAACCAGGACTGGAAAGGCCAGCTTCAGGTAACTGACGGTGGGTTTTGTACTTACATTTCAGTCTTCCTGGTGGGTTATGATAATTAAAATTATGCTACAAAAAGTCCTTTACGACTTTTTTTTTAGTGTAGTTTTTCTCTTAACGTTGTAAACTAGATGTAAACATTGGTTTTATGCTATTTAGGTTTTTTTAAACTTTGGTTTGTTTTACCTTCATTTACTTTTATAAATTTTACTAAATTTACTTTAATTTTACCTTTTTTACCTAACGTTTGGCACAGATAGCGTAGCTGCTTTGTGCCATTAAACACTAAATTAACCAACCAACCAATCTAGTCCTAAACTGCTAAATGAGGGACGGCTAGCGCAGATAATCCTCGTGTAGCTGTGCTGGAAGTTTTAAAACAAGTGCTAACTTTCAAGTGGGAGGTCCGGCTGGTACTTATGCACTGTTGTATACGAGCTGATGTAGTACTAATTGACACTATGATGACTGGTTCCCATCAAATACGTTCAGTTTTTCTAACCGTATTTTAATAAGTCAGAACTGAGTTTAATGTCAATGTTAAAATTTTGAAGAACCTATAAATAATAATAAATATTACTCTCTTCTTCATAATAATCAAAATTTGTTAGATGTTTAAAAATCATTTAGGTGTTTTTATTTTGAATCTATCATATAAAGTCAAATTATGTAAGCCATTCAAACACACCTTTCATTCAACGATTTCATGAAGACAACTGGCGTATCTTTCCTAAGTGCTAAGCAATAGGCAAATGATAGAAAAGCCTTCGTGATATGATAGTTACAGAACTTATTTTCAGCGTATCTCGTAGACAAAACGTGGTAAATCCTTATATTATCCGACAAGATGGCGGCCTTTCCAGCCTCCACGTCATCCAACACGGTGTCGCTGATGAGTTTTTCAAAGCTAACTAATCCTCCTGCCTTATCAAGCTGACTAATTAGATCTCTTTCCTCTTGAATTGGAGAAATCTAGACAGAAAACAATGTTACCAATTCATTGACAAACGAACAGAAAAGAATGTTGGAGTGTTATAAACTTCATTGTACTCGTTACGAAGTTTGCAACATGATATAACTTGAGTCACGTGTACAAAAATTATATGGGTCTTAAAACACGAATCCACTCTTACCAATATTCGTGACACGATTTACCGATTTGTAATTACTATGTAGTAAAAAACAAATTGACTTCAGTAATCGTTCAGGCTAAAAACCACGACAATGATTTATTATTTTCGTAGAAGTTACAGCTTCTACAGTAAGGAAGACAACTTTTTAAAACAGATACAAAGTTTCTATTATTGGTGCGATTATTGTCAAATACAGAAAGTTGTCATTGTCAAAAAACTTATTATTTTAAATCAAAATTAAATAGATTGATTCGAAATAATAATGCCTTTTCCCGTTAAAACTTTCTGCACTTAAAAATCATCCCACCAGAAATCTTAACTGTAAAACTGTCTAACTTACCCACATAAATATTGTAAACAGCATAAAATTGCTTCTGAAAACCTTACATTTTCTTTATCTATAAACTCCCAGTATCATAAACATTAGCTGAAAAATTTAATAAAATTGTTACCCAAGATAGGGTCGAATATCACTGTATATATAAACATGAGGCATACAATGACCTGTATGAAAATTCAGATAATACAACAAATATAGACGACTCTTTCGAGATACGTAGAGCTATTTAAACATCATACCAATACATACACGTAGGAAATTCACTTAAGAAACTAAATTTTCTCATCAATTTTCAAAACCCTAAACGTACAGTAATAAACTTAAGCACACAACCAGTAGGAAAACCTGAATAAAATACACTAAGTATGTAATTACAGTATACACTAACACATAACAAAATACCTTCTGTATAACCTTAGAAAACAGCCAAGCAAAAGAGTAAAAAAAATAATTAGAAAATCATAAATTGTAACCCTCACTGTAAGTATTCTACCACCAGACAAAGGTAATATTACTGGAATTATGGACAAAGATACCATATTTTGGTTGATAGTGGTCATTACACGCTTGGATCTTTCATTGGATAACGTTGATGCCTCCAGTTATCACGGCTCATTACTATTCCCACCTCTGTCCCTTCTTTTCGTCACCTGAAGAAAACAGATAATTCCAGTTGGAAGTACCATCTTATCTTTACTAAACATCGTCCAAACCATTATTCTGTCCTCGATGTTTTTTGGATTGTTTCAAATCAGATGACTCTGTGGGTTTTGCCATGACTTTTTGTGGCTAGTTGCAGGATCCCCTCTGCAGTTTCTGTGTTCATTGCCAAGTTGTATGTCATTTCTATAGCTCTAGATCACATGGAAGGTAACAGTACACTAATTATGCTATTCTCACGGTGTTCTCGTCGGTATTTGCGGAAACAAGCTCGCTAACATTGCAGCTAAGTTCGTCTACTCTGGCATTGTCACGATCATACATGTTCCATTAATGAACTATGGTCCTGCGATCGGAGAATGACTTCGAGCCAGTTCACGGCCGATTTGAGAAGATAAGATTCACAACAAGGTTTCCACATTAAACCCACTGTAAGGATCAGAATGAAGAAGTTGTCCTTGATCACAGTTGTTAACTCATCGTTTTCTTTCGTGTGGAATTGATCCACCAGTGTGACCTATGTGACAATCAGTTCAGAATAGTGCACGTTTTACTGTCTTGCCGTCATTACGATTGTGAGCAGCACCACCTTTAAACATGTTCTTTCTGCAGGTTTACCCCTGACGTTTGACTTTGTCATTCACGATGGTGATACTCTCCAATTTGATTGGGTTCTTAACTTTTTACAGGCCATTGACCTTTTAACGTCAATGTGAGATTTTTATTAGATTTTTGTACATTGTGTAGCGTTTAACTTGTTCCGTTTTACCTTGTTAAAATGTTTATACCGGTTATTTGGTGCAGATAGCCATGTTGTTTTTCCCCAAACAACCAAAATAAACTATCTGAACAAAGAGCAACAGTGCTGACGATATACAGTCGTAGTGTGATCGAATAATACAGAATACATGAGCGATCTGGATACAATTAAAAATTAAACTAGAAGAACATATCTTCTCGTTCCTAAGCGTGATATTTATCAAGACATAACGCAGAAGCTTACTAGAAAACAAAAAAAGTCAAAGCACATAAACAGAATGAAAAGATTCGTAACACACAAAAGAGTTGAACGAGAATGAAGAAAGACACATCAACACATCTCCTCTTAACAAAGGATACCGTGAACTCTTGATAAAGAAAGAAAAAGGCAAACAGCAAGAACAAAGAGGAAGAAAAAACACACACACCTAAAGGATATGTAAACAGCATAAATAAAAATGGTATACAGGTATTCAGAAAATGCCAAAACATGAGATGATGGCAGTTAGCACATACTACAGTATAAATAAGAAATATATCCAGGTATTCAGAAGCCGAAACATAAGATAATGGTAGTTAGCACATACCACAATATAAATGAGAAATATATCCAGGTATTGAGAAGCCAAAAGATGAGATGATGGCAGTTAGCACAAACAACAGTATAAATAAGAAATATGTCCAGGTATTGAGAAGCCAAAACATGAGATGATGGCAGTTAGCACATACCACAGTATAAATAAAAAAAATATCCAGGTATTCAGAAGCCGAAACATGAGATGATGGCAGTTAGCACATACCACAAAATAAATAAAAAAGATATTCAGAAATTCAGAAGCCAAAACATGAGATGTTGACAATTAGCACATACCACAATATAAATAAAAAAATATCCAGGTATTTAGAAGCCAAAACATGAGATGATGGCAGTTAGCACATACCACAGTACAAATAAGAAATATATCCAGGTATTCAAAAGCCGAAACATGAGATGATGGCGGTTAGCACATACCATAATATAAATAAAAAAGATATCCAGGAATTTAGAAGCCAAAACATGAGATGATGGCAATTAGCACATACCACAATATAAATTTTAAAATATCCAGGAATTCAGAAGCCAAAACATGAGATGATGGCAGTTAGCACATACCACAAAATAAATAAAAAAGATATCCAGGAATTCAGAAGCCAAAACATGAGATGTTGACAATTAGCACATACCACAATATAAATAAAAAATATCCAGGAATTCAGAAGCCAAAACATGAGATGATGGCAGTTAGCACATACCACAGTACAAATAAGAAATATATCCAGGTATTCAGAAGCCGAAACATGAGATGATGGCAGTTAGCACATACCACAAAATAAATAAAAAAGATATTCAGAAATTCAGAAGCCAAAACATGAGATGATGACAGTTAGCACATACTACAGTATAAATAAAAAGATATTCAGGAATTCAGAAGCCAAAACATGAGATGATCGCAATTAGCACATACTAAACAGCTTAAAGATCCAGTGGCTACAAAGTATTAAATAATGTTAAAATAATGGGATATGAATTACACACGAGAAAAGAGAAAGATGAAGGATGCTTCTTACGTCTATCAACTGATGACACACTCGTTCAACATAACAAAGAGTTTTTTCAAGGCTTGTTTAACTCATGAAAGCATTATAATTGTTAATTTATTTAAGTTATAACAAAGAAGACCTCGGTAAAATTAATGTTACATAAGTATTTCAATCAGATAACACAGAATCCAGTATTTCTTGGAATTAACTGGAAGATGGTGGTAAGTTAGCAGCTTGAATGGGGTTTATAAAGTAGTTAGTAATTAATATCTAGTTTAAATAAATAAATAACAATTAGATAATAATTAACTTCATTGAACTCGTACCAAATATTAATTATGAACTAATCAAAATTAACTTGTTGCCGATACATGACTTGAGTCAATTTTGACCAATATTTATATATAACGCAACTTGAATAAACACACGCAAAAGAAAAAATAAATAATGTTTATGATACAACTTGGATAAACTCGTATCTAAGTTTATCTGAATGAGTTTGTTTGAATCAATTTATCTTAGTGTTCATTTGTACTGTCTAACTTCAATCAACTTGTGCCAAAATCGAAACGACTTAAATTAACATCTACCACAAATAACGAAGTTTGAAACAACTCATGCCACATGTGATGTAATTTGAATCAACTTATGCCACATGTGATGTAATTTGAAACAACTTATATCACATATGATGTAATTTGAATCAACTTATGCCACATGTGATGTAATTTCAAACAACTTATGAAAAACGTTAAATGTACTTTTTTTTCCTCATAAAAACAAGTGTTAAAATGTGTTTATATTTGCAAAACATGAATTAGCAATAGTTATACGAGTGGTTTACTTTGCGAAACATGAATTAGCAATAGTTATACGAGTGGTTTACTTTGCGAAACATGAATTATCTATACCCATACTTAACCCGTAACATGTATTCTTCTATTGAACCTTTCTCCATAACAGCTTTTATTTCCGGATGGTTATGAAGATCTTTCACCGAGTTGATAGGATTAACTTGAACGTACATGGACAAGGTGGAGATTAGAGCCCCACTGTAAGCCGACATCACCACTACAACCATCAACCACCAGCTTCCCAAGAGGACACGGCTGCTTATCGGGTTCGGTGTTCTAGGGAAAGCTGTATCATACAAAAAACATTTGGGTTTATTAATGCATGTAAGGTGCTCTAAATGTTGAACAACACTTTCAGCTATACATACATAACAACCTATTTATTCTACAAGGTAATTAACCCTAACTTTCTTAAATATTTTATACAACGAGTTAATCCGAAATCTTTCAGATAACAGCAAAGATATTTTTATCATCAACACCAACCTTACATTGGTCAATATCAATAAGACTGAATGCAACTTGTGTCATTGTTATGTACAAAGTGACACAAGACAGTCAACCATTGTTATATACAAAGTGACACAAGACAGTCAACCATTGTTATATACAAAGTGACACAAGACACTCAACCATTGTTATGTACAAAGTGACACAAGACAGTCAACCATTGTTATGTACAAAGTGACACAAGACACTCAACCATTGTTATATACAAAGTGACACAAGACAATCAATCATTGTTATGTACAAAGTGACACAAGACACTCAACCATTGTTATATACAAAGTGACACAAGACACTCAACCATTGTTATGTACAAAGTGACACAAGACACTCAACCATTGTTATGTACAAAGTGACACAAGACAATCAACCATTGTTATGTACAAAGTGACACAAGACACTCAACCATTGTTATGTACAAAGTGACACAAGACAATCAATCATTGTTATGTACAAAGTGACACAAGACAATCAATCATTGTTATATACAAAGTGACACAAGACAATCAACCATTGTTATATACAAAGTGACACAAGACAATCAACCATCACAAACAAAAATTGGTTTCCTAGACATGCGCACATGAATAGGGTGTCAACTTGAATCACCTCATAACAAAGTTTATCAAAACTATTTCGCTTAAAGTAGGGTTTAAAAAGTGACCTAACTTTCATAAACTTGTTGCAATAAATATTAAAAGGTTAAAGAAGTAGAAACAAAATGTTAGTCCTTATCTTATTTCATTTTGATTGTAAAACCACAAATGTTTGAATTGGACATGTTTGAACGACGGTGTTTTGAAAACAAGTCACCCCGCTGGTACAACGAACAAGTCTATAGATTTACAACACTAAAATCAGGGGTTCAGTTCCATTCGGTGGACTCAGCAGATGGCCCGATGTGACTTTGCTTTAAGAAAACACGCACACACATTAAAAACGAAACATGATTCGTATTTTCAATTCTATGCTGCCACAAAATTGTTTACATTTGAGGGATTGCACTGAAGAAGATAGACCCGTCATGGCGAAGTTGTTAAAACACTCGACTCGTAATCTGAGAGTCGCGGGTTCGAATTCCCGTCGCATTAAACATATTCCCCCCTTCAACCGTGAGATGGTACGATCAATCCATTACTTGTTGATAAAAGAGTAGCCTAAGAGTTGGCGGTGGGTGGTGATGATTAGCTGCCTCCCTTCTAGTCTTATACTGTTACATTAGGGACGGCCACGCGCTGATAGTTCTCGCAAAAATTACTCTTAGTGTAAGTGAAATAAAAGATTAAAAAAAACAACAGTTAATCATAACACCAACTGAAAATAAGAAGAACAAAGACCAATTCCCGAATTTGAGATGTTGAACTGTAACTACACTACATCATCAAAACCTGGTTTTAATTATATATAAATGAAAGAAAGATTCGAAACAATAAATCCTTGGCCCGGCATGGCCAAGTGTGTTAAGGCATTCTACTCGTAATTCGAGAGTCGCTGGTTCGAATACCCGTCGTACCAAACGTGGGGTCGTTACAATGTTTGGGTCAATCCCACTATTCGTTCGTAAAAAAATAGCCCAAGAGTTGGCGGTGGGTGGTAATGACTAGCTGTCTTCCCAAGTTTTTACTTGTTACCTACAGTGTTCATGAATTCAATTTCGAAAAAAATTTGTTTGTTTTTTAATTTCGCACAAAGCTACACGAGGGCTAACTGTCCTAGCCATTCCTAAATTTGCAGTGTAAGACTTGAGGGAAGGCAGCTAGTCATCACCACCCACCGCCAACTCTTGGGCTACTCTTTTACCAACGAATGGTGAGATTGATTGGGGGCTCCACGGCTGAAAGGGCGAGCATATTTAGTGCGACGGGAGTTCGAATCCGCTATCTTCAGTTTACGAGTTGAACGCCTTAACTCACCCAGTTATGTCGGACCTTTTCAAATCTACAAATAGAAACATAACAAACACAAAGCATGTTATAAAACTAATCTGCAGCCAATGTCGGTAAATTATTTAAAAATATTACAAAATTCTCAGAAATCTCGAGAATAAACGAAAGAAGCATTAACTTTTGTTTTTATTAAGAAATTAGAGAAAAACTGTAAAAAGGTACGATAAATATTTCATGAAAAATATATGACAATTAAAGTTAACAAAAAGTTTTTTTTGTTTTACTCTACTCTCTAAAAATATAAGTATATAAAATGTTTTGTCTTCATGTAATTAAGCACAAAGCTACACAATGTGCTATTGGTGCTCTGCTTTCCATTGGTATCTGAACGTGATTTGTAGTATTGTACGTTAGCAGACATACCACTGAGGGATGTCTGAAAATAATTCGTTTCTAATAGCATTCAGTATCAAATGTGCTGAATGGAGTTTATCGAGAAAAAGAAGCATTTTAATTTTAATTTATTAAATAAAATTAAATAAAAAAAGATGGTGCGTCATCTTTATTTAACTTTATTGTAATTTTTGAAATTTAAAGATTTTTTTTAATACACTTCAGAACAACACGTAATTTCAAGATTGATTAACATAAGTCCCTCACCGATATATGGGAGCTGTTTTCAATACTATATCTTTTACAAAAATACTTTCTTTAATCTAAAATCGCCCAAATTGAATACCAAAATAATGCAATGGATTTCTCAAGCTCACGAAATATTGTACGTTATTGGTATGTCTCTGGACTTACACACTAAAAACCGGGTTTCGATACCAGTGGTGGGCAGAGCACAGGTAGCCCATTGTGTAGCTTTGTGCTTACTTCAAAACAAACAATTGTGCGCTATATTCTAATTAAATTAGATTTGTCAGTGATAAAAATGTAAGTTCAACTTACCTTGGTAAGCAATAGATCCTGCAAAATACCACAAATAGCGCAGCAAGGAATAGATATTGTTACCCTCTGTCAAGTGAACGCTGAGAGTCAAAAGTAGTGTTGCTAGCAGAAGGGAAATGAATATTCCTACCCAAATCTAAGTGAAAGAATTACTGATTAAATAACAAGTCACAGAAAACATAGAGAGTGTAAAAAAGATGGTAATAACTACGAATTTCACCACATTTATCGGGTGGTAATTGTAAGAGAGGGTTAGCTCGTCAGGGGTGACTAATATATATATGCAATACATCCATTTTACTGAACCTCTAAAAGAGCATTGTGAAACGTTTGTATGCTATCTCGTTCACACATGTTTTCACATCATCTCTGGTTAGAAGAAGAAAATATAACAAAACAACAGGAAAATATAGCTTTACACTTGTATTAATTGTATTCGTTTTTATCTTCCAATAGAAACCCCAACTCACTTTCTTGTAAGTTTGCTCCTTCGTTTAACATGACATAATATCTGTTTATAAGTCATGTTTACTAATTATTCCTTTATGAAACGTCTACGAATAAAATATTTGCATTCAATGTTGTCGTACTTCCGTTTCTGTAAGCTCGGTACTGTAATATTATTGTTTCCATAGTGACCGCCCCATATTTCGAATTGTCTATAGTCATAGATTTTTCGTTTTCGCAATATAAGTTAAGCTTGCATAAATAAACAATATTGTAACTCTGTAATGGGCCCGGCATGGCCAGGTGAGTTAATGCGTTCGAGTCGTCAATATGAAGATCGCGGGTTTGAATTCCCGTCACACCAGATATGTTCGCCCCTTTCAGGCATGGGATGTTATAATGTTACGGTCAATCCCACTATTCGTTGGTAAAAACGTGGCCAAAGAACGGGTGATGATGACTAGCTGCCTTCCCTCTTGTCATGGACGGCTAGCGCAGATAGCCCTCGTGTAGCTTTGCGTAAAATTCAAACAAAAAAATCCTCCATAATAGATTAATGTAGTCTTAACAGAAGAGTATAAAATTTAATCTTGGTGAGGGTTTGGAGGAACCAGCTACCCCTGATTGCTTGCTCTCAAATACAAACAACAGAAAGTGTAGTGTAAAGGTCATTCATTGCACTGGCTCAATTTTAAGGTCATTTTTCTAACTGGAGGAGAAACTTCAAAACATGTTTAATCAGTCGATGATACAACTTTGTCATCAGAATACCATGGAGTAAAAACCTTAACTTCCCATTCTCTCAGAAGAGCTAGATTCCGTCATCCAATCACAGTGCGTAAATATGCAGTCTGTAGTTAACACTATACATACACGCTGTGAAATAACAAGGAGGGAGTGATCATAAATATTATTCATCCATTCATAAAAACTGTAATCTTTTAGTTTTTAACATAAAACTTCATAAATTTAACCAAACAAAAAATTTAGCATTTTAACTGTTAAAAAGAAAAGAAAGAATTAGCAGGACCTTGGACTAAAGGGTCGTCACTGGGGGGGCTTATTTTTTCTTTGTGTGTTGGTCAAGGCTACTCAAGTGCTATCTGCGCTAGCTGTTCGTAATTTAGCAGTGTAAGACTTTTTAGGAAGGCAGCTAGTCATCACCACCCACTGCTAACTCTTGGGCTACTCTTTTACCAACGAATTGTGGGATTAACCGTCACATTATAACGCCCCCAACACCGGAAAGGTTAAACATGTTTGGTGCGACCGGATTCGAACCCGCGACCCTCAGATTACGAGTCGAAAACCTTAACCCACCTGGCTATACCGGGCCGTATTTTTAGAACTACACAATGAGCTATCTGTACTCCGACCATTTCGGGTATCAAAACCCAGCCTCTCGCAATGTGAGTCCGCAGTTATACCGCTGTGCCTCTAGGGGGGTTGAATCATTGAATAAAATATGGAGTAACAGAACTATAACAGTCAAATGTTAATATGTCAACTAGAAACTCTCTCAATTATAAAACAAATTTGAATATTGAAAATCTTCCTCAAGAAACACAATAAAAAGTACTTGACTCGCTCTCTCCATATTTATTATGACTAATGATTGTTCAAAAACGATAGAATATTTCCTCACAGCACGTTGCAAGAAAGCACTTATGAGCGATATGATTTCGAAGATTTTAACGTTTTTCTTTCTGAAATGGGTAGAACAGTTTCAGTAAGTTTTCAGACAATGAATTAATAACAGTTGATATTTCAGGTTAAGTGTTCAGTTTAACTAGAAAAAAAAACATATTGATGAAAAGGAATCTTGTTTGTTTAAAGAACTCGACCACGAAACAAAATGTTATCATTATCCAATCGCAAGCGATACACGCAAGAAATACGAAAGGATCATGGGATTGATTTGCTTAGGGTGTTACATGTATTTGCAGACACGAACCGCAGCAAAAAGAATGGCACGTTTAGCTTCTACGTAACGTCTAGAAACGATGCGTGATAAAAAAAAAAACGGATTAAACGGATGATAAAATAAGACACTGATAATCCGAACAGAAGTTAGAAGTTCTGCTATTAAATATGGCAAAATAAGACACTGAAAACCTGAAAGAAGGTTTGCTCTCGGATATTACAAAATAAGACACTGAAAACCTGAAAGAAGGTTTGCTCTCGGATATTACAAAATAAGACACTGAAAACCTGAAAGAAGGTTTGCTCTCGGATATTACAAAATAAGACACTGAAAACCTGGAGGAAGGTTTGCTCTCGGATATCACAAAATTAGACACTGAAAACCTGAAAGAAGGTTTGCTCTCGGATATTACAAAATAAGACACTGATAATCCGAACAGACGGTTTGAATCTCGGATTGAAAAGTTCCCTGTTTCATACTTGGTTCAAGGTAAAATGGGGAGGTCGCACAGCAAAACATTTTCGATTATAAATGGTTCTGTAAAGTAAAAAGTATGGTTATAAGAAGGTCATTGCAGTGCACCTAGGTAAATTCCCTAGCACCGTTGTAAACGAGATAAACAAGTTTCTAGTCATACTTCGAAATCAAGTTATTTCCATGCAAAAAGTGGTCAAAAACAACTAGAAATACAGTACTATTATTCAGCCATCTAAAAAACTCCGAAAATCATTTGTTATTTTGAACTTTTTAACATGAAACTGTTTTTCGCAGAAATTTGTTACAAAGCAATTGTGGTGTTTATTATGGACGGTTAGCGCAGATAGCCCTCTTGTAGCTTTGCGCGAAATTGAAAAACAACAACAACATCATCAGAAGTAATTGTTATGTACACAATAAAAGTTATATTTACGTGTAATTAGAGAATGGTCAAGCGTAGCCCAGTGATTAACGTGCTGGACGGTGAATCCGATGGTCTCTCGTTCAGATCCCGTTGCTGTAAAATCGCGCTCCCTACTTTGAAGCTGTGGGTGAACAATTTCCACTAGTCAGTTACAGCAGCTAAATAATTTATTTCAGAATTTTTGCGCAGAGTTACACAAAGAAATGTCTGCACGTAACTGACCTTAATTTTTAATTGATAGACAAGGGAGAAGTTGACTAATTGACAAGCATCGACCCCCAACTCTTCAGTTTCTCTTGTCTGATGAATAGAGGGATTTGTCCATAATTCTTGTAACACCTCTACGGCTCTAAAGTACGGAACTTAATTTGTGTGAAATATGAACCAATATACTCTTGGATTCAAAGTTCGAGCATGTTAGCCAATAAGCCACGCTCCGTCCAACATGAAATTTTGTTAAGGAAGAAACAAAGAACATTTTAAATTACTTCTACGTCAAACGCTGAGAATACGCTAAAGATGGGATTCTTCACCCCTGGCAGTCCAACCATAACGGAACTACTCTCCAATGAAATTGGAAAAGAAAACTGAACAACTTGAAATCGTTCAAAGTTGGCTCCAAACGGTCCAAGTCCAAGATCAGCTTCCTAATAAAACACAAGACTGTTTATATTTCATATTAATTCCTAAAGTTATTTATTATTTAAACGTTTTAAATTAACAGTGTCTTAGATATAAAGACTATATTTATGTTGTATCTTATTTTGTCAAAGTTACTAAATTTATCTGGCGACGATCCTTATTTTGAACTACTACTATACGAAAAACAACGACAATAAGCAGATATCTACCACTCACTATCCGAGTTATGAAGTTGATAGTCACTCTTATAACGTATTCACAGCTTAAAGTGTGGGGAATATTTGATGGTATCGCACGGGTAAAAACCTGGTTCGCCGCCTCTGGAATCCAAAACTCTATCGTAAATCCCCATTGCTTCAGAGGAAAGTTTGGGGACTTTTAACACTATAATTGAGATTTCGAGCAATTCCTTGTGTAGCTTTGAATTTAACAACAAATACGTAAACAAAATCTTCCACAAGTCCAACCTACATCTGACACGAAGACATACTAAGAAGCAAACATTGGTCAGTAAACTTTATAACCTCGATTTCATTGGTGAGTACTTTACGAGTATGTTGCATCATTCGATACAGCTACTTCCAGCTGAAGAACACGATATTTAAAATGGTAAAATTCCAACCCGATTGTATTAAATATACATAAGGAAGAAATAAACCATAAATCTATTCATAATGCTAGGTTCAAGAAGTCTTACTAGAAATGAAATAGAAATCCTATAACCCGAGCACTTTCGAAAGCTGGACCTTTCTTCCTCATGAGCAAACTCCTGGTAGGTTTCATCTATTATCCAAAATACACAAACGAAACAGTCTTGGCTGACCCATAATTTCTAATATAAACATGGCTAATAAAAGATGTCGGTTTTTGTTGATCAACACATAAACTGTATTCTCTGTATCCTCCTATCATACACAAAAATATATTTCCTACTTTCTTAACACCATAGAATATATTAATACTGAAAGACGGTTACCACCCAGTAGTCTTCTTTGCCTGATGGGTGTTTCTTCCCTTTACAACAAAATTCCGCATGGTAAAAATCTATAAGCTCTGAAGTCTGCACTAAACCTTTCTAACCCATCAGAATTTCAATCAATAACTCATCTTGCAAGCCTAGTTTTAACTCTGAACAACTATGAATTTAATAACGAGCAGATTAACGTACTGCAATGAGTACTAAAATGGCTCTCAGTTATGCCAACATTTTAATGGATCATACTGAAAACCAGCTTTCAAACCTCAGTCTTGCAAAACCTCATATATGGAAACGTAGCATCGACAACACATTTTTCATTTGGACAGTCGGTCTTAAATCACTTAGAAAATGTATCACTCATGTAAACTACAAACAACTTTACTTGCGATTACTCACCTACGCGGATTAACTTTCAATCGTAAATCTATTTATATAATGAGACTTTTAATAAAATAGTAATATACGATCTCAGGTTTATTGTTTAAAAATGATTTTTGCAGTTGATACATTCCAGGTGACTAAAAAAAGCTCATGCACACACACACACACACTTTAGTATTCAGTTCTCATCCGTACTAGGTAGTATTTAGCTCTCATCCGTACTAGATAGTATTCAGCTCTCATCCGTACCAGGTAGTATTCAGCTCTCATCTGTACTAGGTAATATTTAGTTCTCATCCGTATTAGGTAGTATTTAGCTCTCATCCGTACTAGGTAATATTCAGTTCTCATCTGTACTAGGTAGTATTTAGCTCTCATCCGTACTAGGTAGTATTCAGCTCTCATCCGTACTGGGTAGTATTCAGCTCTCATCCGTACCAGGTAGTATTCAGCTCTCATCCGTACCAGGTAGTATTCAGCTCTCATCTGTACTAGGTAATGTTTAGTTCTCATCTGTACTAGGTAGTATTCAACTCTCATCCGTACTAGGTAATATTCAGTTCTCATCCGTACTAGGTGGTATTTAGCTCTCATCCGTACTAGGTAATATTCAGTTCTCATCTGTACTAGGTAGTATTCAGTTCTCATCTGTACTAAATAGTATTCAGTTCTCATCTGTACTAGGTAGTATTCAACTCTCATCCGTACTAGGTAATATTCAGTTCTCATCCGTACTAGGTGGTATTTAGCTCTCATCCGTACTAGGTAATATTCAGTTCTCATCTGTACTAGGTAGTATTCAGTTCTCATCTGTACTAAATAGTATTCAGTTCTCATCTGTACTAGGTAGTATTCAACTCTCATCCGTACTAGGTAATATTCAGTTGTCATCCGTACTAGGTAGTATTTAGCTCTCATCTGTACTAGGTAGTATTCAACTCTCATCCGTACTAGGTAATATTCAGTTCTCATCTGTACTAGGTAGTATTCAACTCTCATCCGTCCTAGGTAGTATTCAACTCTCGTCCGTACTAGGTAATATTCAGTTCTCATCCGTACTAGGCAGTATTCAACTCTCGTTCGTACTAGGTAATATTCAGTTCTCATCTGTACTAGGTAGTATTTAGCTCTCATCCGTACTAGGTAGTATTCAACTCTCGTCCGTACTAGGTAATATTCAGTTCTCATCCGTACTAGGTAGTATTCAACTCTCGTCCGTACTAGGTAATATTCAGTTCTCATCTGTACTAGGTAGTATTCAACTCTCATCCGTACTAGGTAATATTCAGTTCTCATCCGTACTAGGTAATATTCAGTTCTCATCCGTACTAGGTAATATTCAGTTCTCATTCGTACTAGGTAGTATTTAGCTCTCATCCGTACCAGGTAATATTCAGTTCTCATCTGTACTAGGTAGTATTCAACTCTCATCCGTACTAGGTAATATTCAGTTCTCATCTGTACTAGGTAGTATTCAACTCTCATCCGTACTAGGTAGTATTCAACTCTCGTCCGTACTAGGTAATATTCAGTTCTCATCCGTACTAGGTAGTATTCAACTCTCGTTCGTACTAGGTAATATTCAGTTCTCATCCGTACTAGGTAGTATTCAGTTTGGTGAATACTTAAGGTGAGTTTGCTACAAACTTCCCATCGTACAGCCTTATCTTAAGAACAAACAATCAAGTTTAAATTTATATGAGTATTACGTAATATCAAACCTAGATTATTATGCAATCAGAATTTTAATTTAAAGAATAGTTTGGTTTGGTTTTTGAATTTCACGCAAAGCTACACGAGGGCTATCTGCGCTAGCTGTACATAGCTTAGCAGTATAAGACTAAAGGAAATGCAACTAGTCATCATCACCCACCACCAACAACTGGACTACTGTTTTACCAAAGAAAAATGGAATTAGCCGTCGCATTATAATGCTCCCTCGGCTGAAAGGGCGAGCAAGTTTGGTGTGACGGGGCTTTGAACTCGCAACCCTCGTAGTACGAGTCGAGTGCCATAACCACTTAGCCATGCCGGGCCATTTAAAGAATGAAAAAAATAATGAGGCTTAATAAACTCCCTATTACTAGCAATTATAAAAACTAAAAATTCAAGTTCAGGTTTTTGTCGCCAAATAATAAAATACGTTTTGTTTCTTAGTTTCTTCTGGAGTTAATAACATGAGGTGAAAAACAAACTTAACACGAAAAGTAAGAGTAATATTTTATAAACTAAAACTTTAAGTCGGATGGGGTTCCTGCATGGCCAGATGGTTAAGGCACTCGACGCGTAATTCGAGGGTCGCATGTTCCAATCCCGGTCGCATAAAACATACTCACTCTTTCAGCTGTGTGGGCGTTATAATGTGACGACCAATCCCCCTTTTCATTGGTAAAAGAGTAGCCCAAAAGTTGTCAGTCGGTAATAATGATGAGCTGTTTTCTCTCTAGTCTTACGCTGTTAAATTGGGGACGGCCAGCGCAGATAGCCCTCGTGTAGCTTTGTGCGAAATTCAAGAAACGAACAGACACAATAAGTTTTTTCTTTTAAAAATGATTTCTACTGTTTGCAGTTTTTTATACCAATAATCAACATCTAATTTACTTTTTCTTGGCAATGTCTAGTTCGATCTTGATAAAATAGAAGTTAAGTGGTTTAAACCCTTGTGTGTTATTCTATTAAGGTTTAAGCCGCTCTATCGGAGAAAATACATAACTGAAGAAAATGGATTTGGAAATTTACTATTTAGTTATTTAAAAATATGTTTTACAATTTATGGCAAGTGAGTTTTTCTTATACCAAAGCCACAGTGGGCCATCTGCTGAGTCCACGGAGAGGAATCGAACCCCTGATTTTAGTGTTGTAAAACCGCAAATTTATCGCTGTACCACCGGGAAACGCTCTGGTAAGAGAGTCGCAGATCTTATATTTTCAAAAAATAACAGCAACAAAGACATCATAAACACAATGAAACAAGAAGTTATTTGTTATAATGACATGCAACCGAGGTTAAAAAAACACGTAACTTAAAAATGCATTTAAGTATACATACTCAAGTAAAAAATAAATAAATAAACGCAGAAATGTCTACTATCCCTCCTTTAAAATAATGCAAACAAGTTAGTAGAGAAAGCATTTCCATCACCTTACCTAACAAAACAGGTACACAGTGTAATAAAAACAGGATTCGTTCATATAAGTTATGACTAAATAGTTATATATATATATTTTTTTTCTAGACTGTGTTATTATTTATGGGATGATCCAAACGCCTTCACTACTATCTTGTTTGTATCTTGTCCACATCTGGCTATCTGCGGACTCACAATGCTAAAATCAGGGGTTTGATTCGTCTTGGTGGACTCGGCAGATAGCCAGATATGGCTTTGCTGTAAGAAAACACGCCTACCCGAACCATTCGTATATTGATAGTGCTGTCATCTGCCGACTTGTACATAAACTAGCATCACCTATGACTGATCTACCACATAATTTTACCCCTAATTTCATACATAATACATTCATTTATTATTTTCCCGGTGAATATTTATCTCTTGACATTTTATGAATTTTTATACTTTATGTATTAAATAAACTAGCAGTATGAGTTAGCATCAGAAGCAAATTATATGTTAAACATACAACAAAAAAGTGGAAATAGACGTAAGTTACCTCTAAACAGCTCCAACTAACTGTCTTGTATGCTTTACAATAAAATTATAATAGATACAACAAAGACAATGAATTAACTTGAATACTATATATCTCCTTCAATAAATTAACAACAGGAAGGTTGGATGAAGATGGTTAAACGACACAGGTTGGATTTGTGGCTACCGGTGGACATTTGTGAAAGAAAGACAATGGTGACCAGAGGAGGTTCGAGTTAGTTGAACTCACTGTGCAGTAAGACAGGACTTATGTCTGTCTTTTAGTAGGAAATAAACGAAGGTGGTGAGACATGGTGAAGGGTTGGTTAGGATTGTTTATAATATGGAATATATGTGTGTATATACTGGAAAAATAGAAGAAAAGAGGATATAGAAAGAACTGGAGAAAATACAAAAGGAAAGAGGAGTTATAATAAGAGAAAAAACGAAATCTGGATGAAATACAGACTTAATTACTCTGTTACCAACTGCTAATCACATTAGCTCATGATTAGATACAGACTTAATTACTCTGTTACCAACTGCTAATCACATTAGCTCATGATTAGATACAGACTTAATTACTCTGTTACCATCTGCTAATCACATTAGCTCATGATTAGATACAGACTTAATTACTCTGTTACCAACTGCTAATCACATTAGCTCATGATTAGATACAGACTTAATTACTCTGTTACCATCTGCTAATCACATTAGCTCATGATTAGATACAGACTTAATTACTCTGTTACCATCTGCTAATCACATTGGCTCTTGGTTAGATATAGATTTAATTACTCTGTTACCATCTGCTAATCACATTAGCTCTTGGTTAGATATAGATTTAATTACTCTGTTACCATCTGCTAGTTATATGCTTATATTCCGTGAATTTAGGTACTTTCTTGTATTACCAACTGTTTCATTTCAAGCATTCTGTTTCTTATTAAGCAATAAAACTACACAATGGGTTATTTGTGTTGTGCCCATCACGAATATAAAAATTTGGTTTTTAGCATTATAAGCCTTCAAAATTACTACAGAGCCACCAGGAGCATTTCGCGTACAGAACTTATGTGTGTTTTGTTTTATTGGGTATGTTCACTTATAAGCATCAGTCCAGTAGTGCTATGTGATACTTATATCTTCAGTGTTCTTGTTATAAGTACATTTACTTTAAGCTAAATTTTAAGTAAATATTAAAAAAAACTGAATTAACTATAATTCAAATGTTACAATTAGCTTACGTTTAGGGTTAATATATCTGAGAGCATGTCTAGCATGACCTGATGCTTAGAGCCATCAGTTACAAGTTCGATTCCTTCTCCACCGAAAATGGTCGTATAATGTAGTTGCTGAGTGGGTTAATTAACCAGATATAAAAATTCTGGTCTTATCAACTTATCTTACAACTTATAATTTCACAGGAGTAAAGTCGAAACATAGAAATAAAACATTTAGAATGCATAAAGTCTGACACAGCAACTAATCTTCTGGTAAAATAAAATGAATCAAGCTGTTAGCAGTGTTAAAGGAGGATGCGTTTCTGAAGTATGAGATAAACTCCATAACAACTTAAATTTACAAGATGTACCAGGAGGGTTTTCATACGCTGGGTAGGTTGACAGATCATCGTATTGAGAGAATAATTCATCAAACTGAAGAAACACGAGGATGGATAATTACCAGTTATAAACAGAGATAATTAGCGTAAGGTCCTAGTTATAGAAGTTTCTTCACCGTAGGAAGGTATCTTTATATCTCTTTGGCTAATGTTAGTCAACCTCAAGGATGGCAGACCATTTGATAGGCTATTGAACTGTTGCCAGTTGTCCGCCCTGTTAGGGAAGACAGAGCTATAAACTGGAGTTCTGAATACTGAGTGGTTAATGTACTGTATTGTATCAGTAATACATTAAAAATAAGCACCCAAGGTAATACTTGCTAAAACATCAGAGCTCATGTACTCCATGGAGGACTTTGACTGACCAGCAGATGAAAGAAAAAAATAAGAAGGTCAAAGTCTAAACACTGAGTTAGAAGATGATATATGTATAACAACTTTGTATTCTTCCAGTCATCCATTGTAAAATATTTCTGCAGTAATGAAGGGGTTTGGGATTGGAAAGCAAATACGGCTTTAAGAAGCTCTCTGACTTTTATGATATATATTCTTTCAAGAAACTAAAGACTCAAACCCTGATGAACTCACGCTATTTGGCTTTAACTTGATGTAACATGCTAGCAGAGAGGCTGGGATGACCATTTCACTTCAGCATAACAGAAACATCGAGTACGAATGTTATAACAGTTCTCAAGAAACATCTACAACCGTGAGCTTCGTTACGTACATGAAAGCAAGTCATATTCAGAACTGGACATTCCCTTTTGAGCTGTCGAAAACACTTCAGTAAGAGTCTTCAGTGTCAGAAGTCTTAACTAGAATGAAAGAAAAAGCACTAATGAAAAAGGTTTATAGTACATTCCAATAATCTTATACTGCAGAACTTGGGTCAAACAACGAGAACATTACTTTTGATAACCCCACTTTGGGTGTCGTCTCTATCTGATATAATGGCAACAGTAATCACCTCATATGTGAGATGCATGTGAAGAGTGGTAAACATAGTGGTAGAAGATGAATTAGAAGCACATTCGAAAACGCCAAGCAGGACTTGCACTCTCAAGCATCTCGCTACCATTGAAGAAAGTCGAGACAACAAGTTCTTCCAAAGAAATATTGTGATATTTAATAAAGCCTGGAGAATACACAGTCAAACTCAGGATAAGTTCATGTGGATAAAGCATTACCCAATCAAGACAGAGGAGACAAGAAGCACTGAAATAAAGCTCTGTTCTCTCCAGGTAATCACCTTCCATGGAAGAGATAAGAAGTGAAGTGTGCTGCAAACCACTCTCACAAAACTTCATTCTCCTACTTCAACAAGCTCATAGTCGCCACAGGTAGTGATATCAACTGTTTACACTGATGATAACACCACATTTCACACTGATGCATCAACCAAAGAGAAAATGGTAACCTGCAATAGAAGCTTAAGCGACACTAATCCCCATCTAAGCTGCAATTACATGCAGTTTGGAAACAGAACCATAAATCTAAAGACGGAACTCTATGTCTATATGATGTAAAAATATCCACCTTTAAGAAATTTACAGAAACCAACATTCAGGCTAGTATCAGAGTATAAACAAATCTGGAAATCAAGCAATATCCGTGAGATATGGAGTGTCATGTTTTTTTCAAATCCTTACCTAAACCTTTGAAGAATCATTTTTGTCATAAAATTCATCGAATCATCTCCCTTTAAAACATCACATGCAAAATCCCAGAAGAGACTGTATTTCGCATTGAATCACTGTAATCCTTACAGTTAAGCTGTTATTGTAGTGGAAAAGAAACTCACATGAACATTGTTGAATTCACAGATGATAAAAGGGAATGTTTTAAAACTGGAAAGAACATCGTAGAACTATATTTAAATAAGAAAGATGATACACATTGAGAGTTTATCTGCCCATTTCTGACGAAAAAATGTTCAAAATAGCCATCAGTTGAACATGGAGGACAGTTCATAATTGAACTAATGATCAGAAAATACATCACGAGGCACGGCATTTGGTAACGAAACTTAAACACCATTACCAGTCTACATCAAGGATCATCACTTCTGCCAGTGTCTTAAACATCTACACCGTAGATATATTCCATTGATAGTCCAACCAGGTGCATTGCACAAATACTCTGGTGCACAACACAGACACAGATAGATAAATTTAAAAGCAAGTTACAGCCGTTTCTCACTAGGACGAATAAGTGGTGCAATCAAACATATATATTGTCAATCAAAGTCAAACCAAGCTCTGCATATTCAACAACAGAAATACTGGTTAGCACAAACAGGCACTAGCCTATATGAATAATGCTATTCCTTTAGAAGAAACACTTCTCAACTACCTGCGTTTAATCATTGACAGGCAATTGCACTTCATCAGACACATTAACATTTCCATTACCAGAGTTACCAAAGGCTTCAATGCAGTGAAAATTGCTGCAGGAAACGTAACTGAAAATCACTACCCATTCATGCTTTACCTAAGTTTCATCTACTCTACCCTGGTTTATACACTATCAATAGTTATACAGCTATATGAGGCTGATAAAATACAAGACCGGCCATGTAAAGTGCTTCAGCTACTCACATAAAACACCATCAGCACTTTCGAAAAAATTCTCCCTCCTAGGTCTTGCAGCATAAACATTATAATTCCATTATTTCGTTGAAATAATTCCCAAAACATCAACCAAGTAGTGGGGGACTGCTGAAAAAAACGCCTTCAGGAAACATTCATGGATAGTCAGGTACTACATAGCTACCGATGTTGACGCACTGAGATCTGCGTAAATCAGTCTAGACAGGAAAAATAGAAAGAAGTAGATGATAACGTACTAGAAAAAAGCCTGCCATCAGTCAATATTTTCATAAGAAACACAAAACTGGAAGCTACAAAAATATTCTTGTCTGTATTGCTGAGAAAAACGAACTGTGAATAGAAAGGGTCACCCAGATAATATGTGCAATTGAATTGCAGGCAGAGGAACTGGTCTTCAGCGTGACATTAAAAATAAAAGAAGTAATAAGACCATCACCTAGATGTATGTGCCAATCTGCGTAGTGGTAAACTTCAAAAATGAAGCTGAAAGACTTACAAAAAAACCTTTTAACAAATCACAACTCCACTGGAATGATATCCACTTTCTCTCCACAATAAGGTGAAGGTAATAACCATAGACTTAGAGGAAGTAAAAAAGTCTGAAAACAAAGTTACCAATAGTGTAGTAGAATCTAAGGAATCAATAGCAGAGTATACAGCCAGAAGGTTTGGTTTTTGGTTTCTTTTGAATTTCACGCAAAGCTATTTGAGGGCTATCTGCGCTAGTCGTCCCTAATTTGTAGTGTAAGACTAGAAGGAAGACAATTAGTCATCATCGCCTACCTCCATCTCTTGGGCTACTCTTTTACAAACGAATAGTTGGATTGACCGTCACATTATAACGCTCCCACGGCTGAAGGAGCGAGCATGTTTGGTGCAGCCAGAAAGCCACTGATAAGATTAGTAAAGAGATTTCTTCTACTACCTCTGTGAGGCTCGGCATGGCCAGGTGGTTAAGGCATTCGAATTATAATCTACCTCACTCCAAACATGTTCGCCCTTTTATCCGTGGGGGCGCTATAAGTGACGGTTAATCCCACTATTCGTTGGTAAAAGAGTAGCTTAAGAGTTGGTGGTGGGTGGTGATGACTAAGCTGCCTTCCCTCTAAGTATTGCAATGCTAAATTAGGGACGGCTAGTCCAGATAGCCCTCGTGTAGCTTTGCGCGAAATTAAAAACAAACCAAACTCCTGCGACATAATCAATTTCCACATGGGGTTAACACCTGTTGACGCAACTCCTGAAATTGTTGTATAGTATTATCAACGCAATTACAAGAGTAGAAACAGCTTAACTTAAACATTATTCATCCATAAAAGTACGAATAATACGGTGCAAAATGCTTAAACTAAACCTTAATTACCAATAAGTGTAAGTTTTAAGCATAAATTAAACGTAAACAATTATGGCTAGATATTAAATTCTGAACTATTATATTATTCAAAGAATATATTTCATGAACAGTCGTTTCGACGCGTACATATTACACACGCACTACTTTTCCATTAACTTCAGACAAATCATAAATTACGAGACACTTTGCCACTGCAGTTTACTGTACAACAAAATATAAAATAATATTTTAAGCAGATGATTTTAATTGTGTAGCTTTATGCAGATATTACGTTTTACCTTTCTTTGCAACATTCCAATCATTCCTGTCCACGAGCCATTTTCCAGAGGAACACCCCATTGCTTGTCGGTAGGTTTCAAAAGCGTATAGCTAAAAATATAAAATAGAATAATTATGAAAAGCTTGAAAAATATTTTAACAAAAACATTTCGACTGAAGAACATAAAAAATGTTTAGAATTGTAGTGCTGGCTTGTTTCTAGAAGAAACTGCTCGTAGTTCGTCATCTCAACTTTAAAGGTGCTCTTCTGAATGTGTCCAAATGCCCTCTAAATAAAGGTGTCATTAATATAAAAAATGAGCCACTCAAAGCTGGATTTCATATTGACCTTTCTTAATTTCGAAACGTTATGATCCTCCATTTTGTTTGGTGTATGCAGTTTATGGGTGTTCATGGGTTTACATGATATGGGACGTTGTCAGCTGGAGATCTTAGGGGTGGATTGGCTGCGCCATTTGTTTCTTCATTACTGGTCATCATGTTTTAAAGTACTTACTCCACTTCAAAGTTCGAACTGCTGAACGTTTAAATTTTATTTTCTGTGTTTATTTTACTGTCAAAGACTGAAGCAGAAGTGCCACTGAAAATAATACATTAAATTACCACTAGACTGTTTATATGGCACGGTAACACCATACTCTGGAAAACAACAAAGCATACATACAGAAATCAATTGACTTGAACTCTGCTCCGAGAACACGATGTGAACTTTATCAGCTTACGTATCCTACAATGTTTATAATAAGAATTACCCAGGGTAATAAAATTGCACTTTGAATCTGTGAAAAAAAGTTTATGATAATACATGTTTCGGGGCCAATCCAATATACATGTGAAATATGTGAATACTGGTCATGTTTCTGGGATGTTTGTAGTTGTTGTTGTTGTTTTGAATTAAGCACAAAGCTACACAATGGGCTATCTGTGCTCTGCCCACCACGGGTATCGAAACCCGGATTTTAGCGGGTAAGTCCACAGACATACCGCTGAGCCACTGGGGAGCAGGGATGTTTGTAATATAACAATGTTCTGTACAGACCTACAAAGAAACATGTCCACTTTATAGAGTGTCCTAAAAGAGAACAAAACTAAAGACTCTTCTCCTAATCCAAAATATCAAGGGGTCCATCACTGCAAGAATTATTTTGGTTATAAATAATCAAGGTTCTATTTGTGTTGAAAAGCAGCCAATAGAGATATTAGATAATATTAGTTAAATTTTAAAACGTGTAAAAAAATGAAGTTTAACATGATAGAGCTTAATTTGTTCTAAACAGTTTTAAATGTTTAAAGAAGTACTGAAAATGTAAATGAGACAGTTTAAGTTAGTATGTAGAAAATATCACTCATATCCTTGTATTCTCAATGCGGCTGTGTTATGTAAATATCATGTAAATGTTGTCGAGAGTGTTATGTAAATGTTATGTAAACGACAACCATGTCGAGTGTTATGTAAATGTCATGTAAATATGAATATGTTATGTAAATATAATGTAATGTCGTATTTGAATTCCCATATTTATTATTTATAATTCTATATTTATATTATTGTTTTGAGGTTTAAACCGGTGAAATTTAAAATAACATTTTAGAATTAATTAAAATTCATTTGGAAATTTTTAAAACTAAATAGATTGATCACTTGTATTGGCCTGGTGTTTGTACTGTGGAATTCTGGGAAGTTACGCGATATAGTATATAAACAGACGGCGATGCGAGGGAAAGGAATCATCCATTTTTACTCGGGTCAAGAAGTGAATCATCCATTTTTACTCGGATCAAGAAGTTTGTCTCGTTTGAGAAAGTTTAAACTGAATTTGTGAATAGAGCTAGATCGACTAAAGCGGTGAAAATTTTATTCCGTCAATCTTTACAATTCAGTCGGATTACAGATTATATCGAAAGTCAATACGAATTGGACTGTGAACTTTTGTTTGAAATTACCCATTCAAACTTCGAAACTTCCTCCGTGGGACTAAATTCACCGCCTAGATTAGAACTTTGGATTTCGGATTTGGACACTTATTCTGGATCATATTATTAAGCACAGGCCAGTACCTTTTTGTATTGTAAATTGTTTTGATGGTTGAAACTGGATATCTGTTATTGATATTGGATAATTTATTTTGTGTCTATCACATAAGTAGATCATTATAATAAATTATACAAGTTGCTATCTGTGTCTTTCTGTTGCGTTCAGTCCGCATAAAAAAACGTAACAGGCTGGTACGAGTATGAGGACTTTAATTAAAATTTTAATACCAATACCAGACGCCTTAAAATACATTATTGCTTCAAGTTGAATTGTCATTATTATTTATAACCTCGTTATTTTGTTTGGAGTGACAAAGTAAAACAACAAATTAAAGATACGTTTTGTTACTAATATGAAGAGTACAAAGACAGTTTTACCTTGTCTGGAAGAATGTGAAAAAGTTCTAATGACACTACAGAATTTTAATTTGCCTGTAAATATTAATATTATATAAAATGTAGCAATGACATAAAACATCTTTGGGTTTTCTGAAAATTAGGTGTACAAAGAGTAATGCCTCTGCACGGTCAGGTGTTTAAGGCACTCGACTCGTAATCCGTGAGTCGTGGGTTCGAATTCTTGTCGCATCAAATATGCTCGCCCTTTCAGCTGTGGGGGCGTTATAATGTTACGGTCAAGCCCACTATTCGTTGGTAAAAGCGTATCCCAAGAGTTAGCGGTAGGTGGTGATGACTAGCTGCCTTACACTGCTAAGTGAGGCAGCGTGATGTCTTGGGAATATTCTTATACTGAGCCAACAGGAGATATTTCCAAAATAGATTGAATAATAAACCAGTGCAAGTATTGGTCCACCATGATATACTCAGTGCTTAGCATATTATTGGTAAAGTATTCTACTATCAAGAAAATAAAGACTCCAAACACTCGCCCAACCTGTGCAGAAATTACTTAGCTAAGAAAGAAGCTGATGAAGTCATTAAAATGATGCAATAGCCCCTACAGATCCCTGATATCAACCCAACTGAGCAGATCTGGGATTTGATCAAAACTTGACTACTCAAAAGTTACTTCTAAAGACATTTTAAGGGAGTGCATGAGAAATTAATAAAATTTTGATATTTCATCTGTTATTTATCTGTCATTGTTCTTTGAATGTGGCCTTAAATCTAAATTTGACTTTGTCCTAACACTTTTGCACAGTAGTATAAACCGTTTCAGGGTATTAATCAAAGAATTGTCATCGATTTTCGTCTTATTGTGAATGCAGCTTTCCATTACTGATAAATTAATAGCATCGTTATTATCAGTTGCATTTCTTTATTGTTCATTTTCATTATTACAACTTTCATTATCAGTTAGCCCAAAATGTTTCGAGGTGGACCTACAGGACTCTGAAATGCTACTTTAATATAGGTTACCTCATAAAAACAAAAAAACTTTAATATAAGAGTTCTCATCGTTTCAAAACTTTTATTATAAATATTCGTTAATATTTTTATCCTTTTAAATTGTATAAAATAAACATCTTTATGGCTTCATGAAATTTGTATCAGTTGCCAGAAGAAGTCAGTTCTCAAATCATTTACATTAGTTTGGGGATTGTAATTCAAAACGTTTCCCATGGTGGGCAGAAAACATATAGTTCTTTGCGTAGTTTTGTTATCAATGATAAACAATAACAGCAATCGAAACTTTGAAGTGTATTATTGGTTGATATTTTCTATAATTCGTATAGCTTACTAAACATATAATTTTTGGCTTCAAACAAACCCGAGTAATATCGGGAATAATCTAATTCTCCATCTTCGAACAAAACATTGTAAGCTTCAAAGATACTATTAATTTTTACACACGTTTCAAGATTATTGAAAATCATTATTTTTGTTATCTTGAAACTTGAAAACAAAATAAATGTTCCTAATTTAGTCGCTTGAGGTATTTACAATACATCCATCCCAAACATTACTTTTAATAATACTTACACCACTCCAATTGATTTCAACATCAGCTTGGATATTTAAAATAAACTAGCTTTATTCAGCTTGTTGTGAAGAGGTAACCATAAAAAAATATCGCTTATAATAACTTAATAATTTTATTAGCTATATCAATTTAAATCGTATCATTTCATTCATTTCTAGGCAAAACAATTTTTACATCAACATTTCAAATAGTTTTCTCTCAAATCTTTAAAGAACTCAAGGTATCGTTTGGTCCGTATTCATAATTTAATCTGTATAATATTTTTTATTAAAATCCATCTTTTGTTAAATTCCTCGTTTTATAAAGCATTAGTTTAAATGCTGAAATAATTTCATAAATTTTATTTTTACCATCTTTAGCATCTGTGTTACTGATCCATCGTCATCAGATACCAAAATCTGTTTAGATGGACATTCTGAGGTACCAGTATAGATAACATATTAAATATTGTTGGTCCATCGTCAACTGATACCAAAATCTGTTTAAATGGGGATTCTGAGATACCTGTATATTAACACATATTAAATGTTGATGCATCGTCATCAGATATCAAAATATGTTTAGATGGAGATTTTGAGGTACCAATATAGTTAACATATTAAATGTTGTTTATCCATCGTCATCAGAAACCAAAATCTTTTTAGATGGAGATTCTGAAGTATCTGTATAGATAATATATTAAATGCTTCATTCATTCTGTAATCATTGTAAAATTTATTTACCGTTGTACATTATGCACAAAACAGGGTAATTCAATTTCTTCAATCTTTTTTTCACCAATATATATCGAACTCTTTAAAAATTACACAGTGTATTAACGAGTATTACATTATTTGTTCCAAATGAGGGAATAATATAATAATCTTGTTGTTTTTTATGACTTTATAACTAAAAAGACACAAGATAAAATAAATTACCTTTTTATCAGAAGAATAATATACCTGTAACAATTTTGTTGTTCAAATCCAATTACAATTAGAACGATTTGTATTTATTTGCTCCTCGCTAGTAAAGCGTTAAGTCTACGGATTTATACCATCAAAATCAGGGTTTTGATTCCTTTCTATGGGCTCAGCAGATAGCCCGATGAGGCTTTGAAATAAAAAACACACACACTCTGTATTTATTCTGTGTTTTTCATATTTCAATATCGAGTGATGAGCTATATAATTAAAAAAACTGAAGAACATTACTTTTTGGTTTTAAATCTTATATAGTAAGAGATGATGGAGTTCGACTCGTAATCTGATGGTCGCAGGTTCGAATCTCCATCATACCAAGCATGCTCGTTCTTTATAACTTGACAGTTAATCCCACTATTCATTGGTAAAAGAGTAGCCCAAGAGTTTACAGTGGGTGGTGATGACTAGTTGCCTTTCCTCTAATATTACATTGTTAAATTAGGAACGATTAGCGCAGATAGCCCTCGTGTAGCTTTGCGCGAAATTCAAACCAAACCAAACCCTAAATGTATTTACATGGATTTGAGTACCGTGGGTTCTTTATCAAGCTTTAAAAGTCCTAGTTAGAGGTAATCATGATATTAATAAAGTGGATAAAGCACTTAAGAAACGTGATATTACTTGGAGTAAGTAAAGAGCTACAGTTTATAATAATGTTTCAGTTCTAGTATTGACAGAACTTTAAAACTATATTCAAGTTCTATCTTTAGGATAAATAATTGCTAGAGGGATAATAAAACAAGTTACTAAAGCTTAGAAAACTATCGGTTTTGGCATTTTATGCGTTATGTACTGTTTTAAGTATAAAACTGAAACTGAAACAGACTTTATTCGAGAATTTACCTCAAAGGACTGGAGGCGTGTGACTACAGGAATATGAAACTGTAGTGCAAAATGTTTCAGTTTTTAAAAAAAGAAGTGTATTATGAACAAAAGAGAAGTTTTAGCGATTTACGAAAAATAAAAGTCCCAGTTAGTTGAAAAAATAAAATAACCGAGGTTTTTACCTCAACAAGATAAACATACAAAACACAAACCAATTAATGTAAAGTTAAAAGTTCTTGTAACACATAGTGACTATAAATGACAAGCAGATTTAATTAATGTTAAAAAATGTATTTCGTGATAACAATTTTTAACAGTTGTAGATATTTCAATTGAATATATTTGTGATGATATAAGTGAAGTGAAAACGGAGGAACAGATGATAAAAGCCCAAATAAAACTTGACAATTAAAACAAATAAAGAAAAATAATTTATTAAAAAACTAATAAAGAATTATTAAATTATGAGAATATTCAATGATTTGCTACAGAAAGCGATTTTACGCTCAGGTATTTGAAATGTCTATCAGAACTTTGAAAACTAACTCATGTAAATAGGTGTTTAGAATACAAGGAGATTGACTGTTATCTTAGATAAATTAATGAAAAAGTATTATAACTCATACCCTGGATAAAATAAGATGAGTCCAGTCAAAACAAGAAAATGAAGGTAGTTTATGATATTTAAAATGTAAAAAATTATTCCTACTGCTTGATATAAAGTTGGTATTAAGACTAGAATTTCAAATCATGAAAGTTCTAAATTATGAACAAAATATAAAGAAGTTTCAGTGAACTACAGTTAATTAAATATGATAAAAAGATGAAGTTTGCAAGATCGAGGCCTGACATGGCCGAGCGCGTTAAGGCGTGCACTCGTAATCCGAGGGTCGCGCTAAACATGCTCGCCCTCCAAGCCGTGGGGGTGTATAATGTGACGATCAATCCCACTATTCGTTGGTAAAAGAGTAGCCTAAGAGTTGGCGGTGGGTGGTGATGACTAGCTGCCTTCCCTCTAGTCTTACACTGCTAAATAAGGGACGGCTAGCACAGATAGCCCTCGAGTAGCTTTGTGCGAAATTCCAAAAACAAACAGCAAGATCGAAAATAAAATTTAAAAATGTGATGGAATATTTCTAAAATGACTAGGCTGTGTTGATAAACTTAATACTTAAATTGATATTGCAAATATTATTTAACATTTATATCATTAGTTCTTCTTCTCTTAAATCACTTTTGAAATTATTTTCTCGATATTTTATATGTGCTTGTTTTTCATTTTATCTTATTGATGCGATTAGTCATCAGAAAGTCTCAACATGAGATCCTTCCCCCACAGTGTGACAGCAACACGTCTGCGGACTCATGTCGATTCATGTGGTGGGCAGAACACAGACAGTACATTGTGCAGCTTTGTGCTTAACTCTAAAATAAACAAACAAAATGACCTCTGTCCCTGAATGATTTTCTAATAAATGTTTTTATTCTTGAATTAATCTCACATTTTTGAGTTCTAACACCGTTTCTAATGTTTCTAACAACGTAGTAAATAGATGTCTATAAATTACTTTTGAATAAAACAAACTGACGATATTAGTGTTTTTTAACTCTCACTGCTACGCAGTTTTCTTTCGTGCATTTCAGTTTTTGTTCATTTTTTTTATTTCTCATGCCGAATCTTTCATACTTCTAATTGTAATATCCTTGATGAAAAGTTGCTTATTTAAGGGTTAAAGGTAATTTTTACACGTTTTGTTTTCTTTTTTACACTTCCAATCCTTCTAAATGATAGCAATACTTCAGATGTTCTCCATTCTTAAACTCATTGATAAATATTGTACGTAGTTGTAACTTATAAAAGACTCCCTGTTTCAGGGCAGCTGTTAAAATATTAAAATATATATTCATCTTTAATATCAATGTGGCCACGTATTTCTTTTCGCATTTTCTGATATTCCAATATTAATGCTTTAAATTTAAAAGTATTATTTTAGTCTTAAATAGGTTCGCATGCTTGTTATTTTGTATATCTATTTATTTAGACATTTTTTAAATTAAAATAGAGTTAAATTTTTGTGAGATATGTGTGGTAAAAAACCCTATTTTAAAGTTCCTTACATTTACTATCAACACTTCATTAATGTATGATTTTTCCAATTAATGAGCCCCCCGCTAGTACAGTGGTGTCTCCGGATTTACACCGCTCAAATCAGAGGTTCGATTTCCCTTGGTGGGCTGAGCAGATAGCCCGATGTGGCTTTGCTATCAGAAAAACACACACACACTCCAGTTAATAAATCAATGAAATGTTTCATAACCATAATGACATTCTTCTCGTGAAAGGTTTAACTTCTCATAATATTCAATAGATTGTTAACATTCATTATTATATCGATACTTAATTATTTGTTTAATATACAAATGTTTTTCTTCGTAAAATTGATAAAGTTAGGTGTAAAAAGATTTTCAAAGTTAACGTTGAATTGAGTCGTGGTTATCAAAGGCAAGAAGAAAAAAAATAAATTTTTCATTCAAAACTAAAAGTAAAGTAATTCAGAAACCAAATAATTTGGAAGATTATCATGGAAATTCTGTTGACAAACCCTCAACCAAATTTACTGATTTTGAAACAATAGGATACTGAAAGCCTTTAGAATGCGTAGATAGTTGAAAAACTTCGAATAACTAAATATAATTTATTAAAAGGTTCATCAGAGATTCAATTACCTGGAAAGCTACAAGATAAGAAATTATCATAAATATGGCAAATGAATATCCATAATTTTATTTGTTGTACATCAGCATGTAGAAGAAAGAAATCCAGAAGTTATTAACTGTAACTAACCCAAACAACTGATATTTGTTAAAGAATTAATTCCTCTGTTGCTATAAATAGTCTCCCGTAATTTGGAAAGAATATGAATATACCGATATTGTTTACAGTTATTGTAAAGAATGTGTAACTGCAAATAAACAAAGGTGGCATACTAGTAATTATTTTACACAAAACATAAAATTATTGCGTGAATTTGTTACTGTAAAGAATGTGTAACTGCAAATAAACAAAGGTGGCATACTAGTAATTATTTTACACAAAACATAAAATTACTGCGTGAATTTGTCTTATCAAAAAGTTATCTCGGTTAATTAGATATAAGTAATAAAGCATAAATCAAAAGTATATCTACGTAATAGATATCTGTAGTATTTTCATTGATAAGTTAGATTCAAGAATCATTAAAAAGACTGTAAAACAAAGAAATATTGAAGACTGAACTGCCTTGTAAAAACTGTTTTTAAAAGTAAATAAGAATATAAACAATTCACAAAGAGCTCATTTTGTTATATATAGTGATTTTGAACATTTTACAAGAAATGTTGATATCTGTAATCCAGATCCCTCTGAAAGTTATACAAATGCTTATCAAAAATAATAACCTGAGCTTTTGTTATAATATCAAGAATGTTAATGGACGTTATAAAGATCCTGTAGGTTATAGAGGACCAAACGTACGAACTTATTCCATAAAAATGTTTAAAGGAAAAGTTGAAGAAACAGAAAAGGTATATAACCTTAACAAGAGAATGAATGATTTATTTCATGAAGAAAAAGAAGTTTTTAAAATAATGATACTTATCACATGTGATAAAATAATGAAAATCAAATTCAATTGTATTATTTATCGAATTAAACCAATAAATTTTGAAAAGAAAATTTACGACCGTGATTGTTTAACTGTAAAATACAAATGACCTGCAAAGGGAAGTTATAACTGTTGTATAGAAATCCTTCACAGTACGAGTAGATGTAACAGTCATCTTCTTATCATGGAATTAAGCTGGAGTGATAAAGCAATTTCTTTAATTACAGACAATGAATAAAATAGATACAATTTAGTAAAAAAATCGGTACATTGAAATTAAGATTCATATATTTTTTTTACGTTCATAGCTAGTAGTCTGGGTAAACTAAATCATTTCAAAACGAACAGTTAAAAAATACAAAGCCATAATTTTCAGAAGATAAGGTCGTTCTTCTAATAAGAAAATGAGTCCAGCTTTATGATTATTTGGACTCGTTCGATAAAATAAATTGAAACGCAATTTCCACTAAAAGAAATATTTCACAGTATATTAAGTGAATGTAATAATATATGGAATGATGAGTACAAACATACCCAAACCGTTCGGGAATTTAAGATACAGAATATGAGAGAATATTTTGTTCTTTATGGAAAAATGTTAGCTGATATTTTCGATGACTATAGAAATACTTGTTTGAAACATGTAAATTAATTCCTGTTTGATGTTACACAGCGTTCGGTTTATTATAGGATGCAATATTGAAAATGACTGATGTTGAATTGAATTATTGACTGAATGTAATACGATCTTAATGCTTGAGAAAGATATTCGTGGAGGTATATTTCAGTATTGTAATGGTTACAGCAAAGCAAATAATAAATACATGAAATATCAAAATCGTAATAAACCTGAAACAAGCTATATTTTGGCATTAAGTTTTTATTATTCGAATAAACTATGTGACTTTCATACAAATATACCTAAGCACCAAAGAATACAATAGCGATTTAAGAAAAAATTACGTCTTTCAAGATAGAAGTTTTAAATAATATTTATCATTAGAAATGAAATTGAAGACACATTCATAGTGTTAGAGTTCAAGCAATCTGATTGGCTTAATAAATACATAAGGAGTAAATACACTAATGATTCGGAGAAAGATCTTTATACATTTCAAAGTAATTCTGCGTTTGAAAAGACTGGGAAAAATTAGAAAACCAACTGATATAAAATTGTATTCTGATGTGACCAATGTTGAAAAATTAATAACTAGAACATATTTATAAGAGATGACAATAAATACAGAAATAGATTCGTAATTCATATAAATTTAATAAAAATACTTTTCGATAAACTAATTTACGTTGGTATCAGCATTTCATTTCTTTCGAAAATTTTGATGTATGATAAGTAATGTAAGGTAAGTGATGGCTTATAATTATTAAAACAAGATACTGATTTTCATATTTAAGAGGGAAAAAAGCGACCTCTTTAAGGATAAAAAAGCATTTATTAATTTATTTGATATTTCATATTTAAAAGTGAATTTTTATGGTGTTTAGTTTGTTTTGAATTTTCGTGCAAAGCAACGCGAGAGCTATCTGGACTAGCCATCCCTAATTTAGCCGTGTAAGTGTACAGGGAAGGCAGCTGGTCATCACCACACACAGACAACTCTTGGGCTGTTTTTACCAACGTATAGTGGGATTAACCGTAACATTATAACACCCCCACAGCTGAAAAAACGGACATATTTGGTGTGACGTGGATTCAAACCCGCGACCATCAGATTACGAGTTGGGTGCCTTAACCGCCTTAGCCATGCCAGGCCGTTTCGTTTCAAAATAAAATGTTTTAGACGTAAAGTAATGAAAAATAATGATTGAATTTGTAGGGCTTAGGTCTAAGATATATGCTTTAAAAATACAAGATGATGAAATTTTTAAAAATTCATAAATACGAGTTTCGATTTCTCGCATCGACAGAACGCAGTAGTACACTATGTAGCTTTGCGATCAAAAAAGAAAAGAAACTAATAAAATATTTTTGGAACATATTTAAGTGACTGGGATAAAAGGTGTTTAATTTTGAATAACAATTACTCTCCATTTGTTTAAAGATCACTTTAAGAGTCTAAAAGAAAAATTGCACGAGTTTCACTTGTTCAAAGTACATACTAACTAGTCAACAGGTCAACCGCTTAATTTCTTTGAAAGAACTCTTGATTGTTTAAATAAACAACTAAAGTTTTTCAATGAACAGGTCAACCGCTTAATTTCTCAAGAGCTGCCAGATAAACAATTACTGTTTCTACCATTGTTATTCATTATCAATCTATAGCTATTTTTACTTTTACTTCATTGTTAAGCGAAAAGCTAGACAATAGGCTATCTGTGTCTTGCCAAATTCGTTTATCGAAATCCAATCTTTGGCGTTAAAGGCGAGCGACAATTTCGAAGAAATTTCGAGTTTAATGCACCTCTTGTACTATAGCAGTTTGGTGTGCTTTTTAAGGAGGCATAATAACGTCTGACAATATCAGCTCTGTTGTGGTGTGTAAGTTCAAAGAACGATAAAGATGCACATTTTAACAGATTTACCGTTATTCGTTTATTTTAGTGCCTATGTTTGTTTCTGTATAGTTTTCTTTTTTGCTTTGACGTATATTGTTGACTGTGTATTATGTATCAAGATAATACTTGAAAGTAAAAATCAACATTATTTGTTCACGAAAACGAGCTAGTTGGTTATCGTAAATTCTAGAAACTCGCGTGATTTGTATATAGAAATCGACTCTGTAGGCTTAGGAAGCTATAATTTTAATTAACACCTATTAATCGGAGAACTACATAATTGGACCAGGAACGTTTATACATTTCAAACATTATAAACTATCAAAATTAAATGAATTATTTAAGACGTTAGTATTTCTACGAGGACAATAAATATCTTCGCAGGAAGTAGTTAATTTGTACCGGATGTGAGGCTAACCAAAGATTAGGCTAGGTGTAAAAAAACCAACTCAGTATTAATTTATACGTTGATAACCTGGATCTACGATAAAATATTCAGTTCTAGACCGGATATAAAACCCATTGTCGTTTGTAAGTTTGTAAATTCTTGTATATAAACCATTATTATATATTGTATTTTTTATGTTTGTATATTAAAAGACATATGGGTTAAAAAGGAAATTGTGTGTATCAATCAAGTTGATAAATAACATAAATGGGATACGTATTAACAATTAATTAACTAATAAATTCAAATTTCCGTCTATAACATAGGCAACATAATATATCAGAGACGAAGTAAATTATAATACGAAAAAAAGTAACATATTTTCACTTAGGAATCAACAATAATATATTAATAAAACATTTTCTAAAATGCGTAATACTTGTTATTAAATCGAAGGAAATCCAAGTTCGTAGAGTTTTCACTGCTGCACGAAATAAGCTTTTATGAAATTTAAGAAATGTATTATCACCTTTCATGCCGGCATAAATGTCACATGAAGTCATGTGAGATACTTTTTTTTCTGCAGTATTACGTTGTTCCAGAGGAGAAAACCCCCAAGACAATTATATGATACGTAATGTGTATGAAATGTATAGGGTTGGTTAACCCAGAAGTTCATGTCGCAGTAAAGAAAGAGTCCATGAGAATCACAAGAACAAACACACAATTTGTAGGCCTGCGATGCAATAAAACAATTCAACAAACCAAACTGTAGGGTGGATGATTGCATCCACCATACACCCCCAACTAAAATGAAAGAGGGTTATACCCCTATCCCCCCAGGATCTGCATCCCTGCATTTTACTGAAATATATCTAAGATAGCAGACGTCTACAAATAATTGTACATATTTTAATGTGGAAAGATTTCAAAAGTTTGTTGTTGATCCACAAACCTTAGTCTTTTAAATCATTTATGTACGATCTCTGTCAACAGCTGTCAATGCCATTCGTCCAACTCTTTGAAAATATAAACGGTTTCCTTGAGAACAAGACGTAAAGTGAATCTGGATTTTTTCTAAAGTACAGTGTGTTTGGAAAGTCACTGTGCACTTATATATTTATTAACAGACGTGCTTCAATATAGAATACAAGAGGTAAATATGAATGACAATTATAAACAATGTTGAAAGTGACCCCCGTTGGCATCAAAACAGGCCTGGATCCTTTTTATTTTGTTTCTAAACACCGCTATCAGTTGCTGGCTTGAAATAGACTGAATGAATGTTGTTATCGCTGCTTTCAAAACTGCACAGTGACTTTCCGAACACCCTGTATTTATGTCACAACGTATTTGTAGATTCAAGCCTTAACTAGTCAGACAAAAGTTAGGAACTTGAGAGGTTTCAGACCACAATGTACTTTTCTGGATATCTGGATGTCTTTAAAAGTTAATTAGATTTCATATGTTTAAAGTGTAGACACTTTGTACTTGAACAATAGGGATTTATATACAAAGTTTCATTCTACAATTGTTTGTATGAAACTATTGCTATTAAGACTAATTTATTAATCAGTCATTTTTGCTTACAAGTGTTTTTATAATTGAACACCGTTAACGTTGAATGAACGACTGTTTTAAGTCGATAATTAAGTCTTTAGGGCCAACACAAACTGAAAGAATAATTAGTCTAATTTAGCGTAGCTTTCCAAGAACTTTCACAATATAGTAAGTTTATTGAAAGAAGGTAAGAAATAATATATCAATAAAGGACAGTGACTCACCTTTTAACCCATCTAGGTTGTCCTCTTGCTAAATTAAAATAAGCATATATTTAATAAACACTTCAAAACCAGCCATTGTTAATCAAATAATTATTAAGTTTTCCACATCTGAAGGAAACCCGTTCCTATGGTCAATCATCCCTTTAAAAAAGAAAAAGGCCTCAGCTGAACATGACTTTTTTCCCGCCAAATTTATATTTGTCTCCCTGTTTCTCCTGAATTCTCCATTTTCGCCATTAAATATAGGGAAAAAATCGACGATAATTATCTCAAAGAATCGAAAAATAGAACTAAAATTTACAATGAAAAAACAAACATGATATTTTTCTGTAGCTTATTGTTTATAAGCATTTTAAACTCAGAATTATTAATTATTGAAATCCAAAGTCAGGTTACCGTGATTTGAAATGTTAACTTCTAAATGTATATTTGTTTAAAAGATGTACCTGAGAATATAAAAAAGAGGTATGAGGAATGATAGAAGAGACTGATTTGCTAAACGTGACTGTCTCTCGTTTCAAATTCATTGAATATAGGAACCCAAATGATCCAAGGCCCACTTGACAAAATGAAAAAAAGCCAAAACTAATTATTGGTAAGGATCTATTGTAAAAATCTCCATATATCACTCCATTCAATTGAAATATATCCCTATTGCTCTGTTTTGTAGTAACGTTTTTACACGCCTACTACATTATAATGTATTTAATGTGTTATACACTGTGACGACTTATTATATTTTTATTCTCCTGACTGTGTGTATAAAATCGATTTATATGTTCACTTATTTTGATTAAACATTCTATAACATCTACGTATGTTGTTTATATGTTACTTTTGTGTTCCCCGTGCTGCAAAGGAGAACTCGTTTCATTCCCACGTTGCTGCCTGGTGTCCATTCGACGTATATTTGTTTTATTTTTGATTATCATATTTTATAACGGTTATATCATTATTATTATTCTGTATATTTCATTTCCTTTAATCACAATGAGCTTCTAAAAGCCGACCACAGTGTATATTATTTTAATCTACACGCAATACTACATACATTAATCAATAGATGTGTTAAAAGTACCCAAAATAAACAACGAAATTCGTGGAACTTAACATCACATATATTATTGTTAAAAATACATACACGCAAATTAATTACGACTTTTTCCCTGTATAGGGGTATAGATAGAAAGTAGGTCCAAAAGATTTATTATAGACATCCCCCCTAACCCCCTCGCTCATAATGCCAACAAAGAGGGAATTAGAAAATTCAAGTCTACAGTACACTATGCCAACCAATGTACTGTCCAGCGTCGATGAATTCAGCGAATAAAACCTTAATCACGTTAAATGTTCTTTGTATGTTTTCCGCACGCTAAAAAAATGACAAAAAAATCTGCCTTCTCAAATCGTGTTTGCTTTTGATGCTTCTCTGTGTAGTTGACATCACAACACCTGATGACGGATGGCATGGATTAATATTACGTTCTGCAAGTTTTAACCTGATCCATTAATATGCTAAACACTCATTAATTGCAAACAGTTGAATAAAAGTACAAAGACTTCGATATTTTATTGTTTATCAAGTCCCTGGAAAATTTATAACGGACTTACTTGAAGCTCATCGATGATGCTAAATAACGAAGAAGGTCTGCCATTGGCCCTTGGAGACTGGACTTGTTTGTCCCTTTAAACATGATTATTGGCTCCCACTAGAAAAAGATGGGTGAATAGTTAGTTGATAGTCGATAAAAATAATTCATCGTGTTCGTGGAACTGTTTACCCACCGGCTTGTTTACGTCTTGGACAGTTATGACTTATTTTAGTGTTTCAAGTATGTCAAAAAATTGTTATTAATAACTGCTTGTCACGAAATAATTGCATTGATGTCAAGTTTTATACAAAAATTGTGAAAGGTTTTTTTCAGTATCTATACTTATTCTGGAATATTCGATGTCGTAACTGTATATATATTGGATACGTGAAACCTTTCATAGCAACATTAATAATGAAGAAATAATTTACTACAGATTGGTTGCGAGAACGTAAAATGTAAATTTTATCATTGTAGCGAATCAATCAATCAACTGTTTATAAAAAAAAGTATTTTAAACTGATTTAAAACTAATGACATTCACGTTGAGACAATAATATATTATACGAACAAACATATTCGAACTTTGGCTGCTTATAAAAACTTGTAGCGAAATTGAAATAACCTACCTGCTCTGAATATTTCTTCCTCCTTTACAGATATTGCTATATAAATAACATTCCAATATATCTGGGCAACAAAGTGTATATAGTATCAGTAAGAAAATAATTAGAAATTATCCTGAAAATTTGTAAATATTGACAACTTTGACCAATTAATAAGTTATATCACAGCAGTACTTTTCAGTGTTTGTTTGTTTTTTACTTTGAGAAGGCTTAAGACATTACGTGGAGGTAGTGCATCGTTTTGCGGGACCTCCACTTCTATGAGTTACGTGGCCATTTACTCATTTTTATTCAAAATATATCTGTTCCACTTCTGTATAAACCAACTCTGGTGCTTTGGCCGTTTTGTTTTCATAATGATAATGATAGGAAGAAGGAAGTTGTCGTAACTAGAAAACGAATCTGTTATAGTTTTTAACTCATCGTTTTCTTTTATCTAGGAATGAACAACCAGTATGTTGTCTTGGTGATGCTCAAGTCTCAATGACTTACACGCTAAAATCCGGGTTTCGATACCCGTGGTGGGCAGAGCACAGATAGCCCATTGTGTAGCTTTGTGCTTAATTCAAAACAACAACAACAACAACAACTCAATAGCTCACGTTTAATGTTGTGCCGTCGTTACGACCGTGAGCAACAGCACCATTTTAGACGTCTTATTGGTGATGGTGACACTATCCAACTTCCTTGTGATTTTAATTTTTTGCTAGCCAATAATCTTTAAAATTTTATTTAAATCTTTTATCCGAATTTTGAACATTATTTCGTTTTAACTTGATATACTTTTACATTTTATGATAATTTGACCTTTGCATTTTTAACCACTTACTTGGCGCATATAGCCTAGTTGCTATGCGCCAATAAACGCCAAACATCTAATTCTCTTTACAAGAGTAAAAAGGCATAACGATCACGAAGTAAAATCCATAAAGCAGTAGGCTTAAAAAAACAACATAATTGACAAGCGAATTAAACATAAAACCAAAGGATTTCACGACAAAGTTATATCAATAAAAAACTGGTATATTATACTATAGATCACGCATGGACATTCACGTTTTTCAACATTACTAGACTGGCGTAGGCGAAGTACCACTTCTTTGAGTATTTGTTTGTTTGTTTTGTTATTTCGCGCAATGCTACACGAGGGCTAGCTGCAGTAGCCGTCCCTAATTTAGCAGTGTAAGATTAGAGGGAAGGCAGCTAGTCATCACCACCCACCGCCAACTCTTGGGCTACTCTTTTACCAACGAATAGTGGGATTGACCGTTACGTTATAACGCCTCCACGGCTGGGAGGGCGAGCATGTTTTGGCGCGACGCGGATGCGAACCCGCGACCCTCAGATTACGAATTGCAAGCCTTAACGCGCTTGGCCATGTCGGGCCCTTTTTTGAGTAACTAACTATGAACGAAAAAGTTATGGTTCTCACACCTTTGAAATATATTCGTTTTTTACAGCTTTAAAAATAATTGAGGTCTAAAATCCGAAACGATGGTGTACAATTGAATACGATGTACTTAATATTGAGTGCCAATTAAACCAACAACTTACGTATTGATTATTCAAAAGAAAAACGGTTTTACTTCTTAAATCAAATACCACTCAAAAACTTTATTAAATATAAGTAAATCCTACGCAATTAGTAGCTGGGTTTTACACAACTTTTAACACTAATGGAATTCTAAGTGCTGTTTCCGCCCAGATTTGCAGATCCTGCATAGGCAGGTGGTTAAGGTACTCGACTCGTAATCCCGTTATTATGTGACGGTCAATCCCACTACTCGTTGGTAAAAGAGTAGCCCAAGAGTTGATGGTGATGACTAGCGACCTTCATTCTAGTCTTACACTCCTAAATTACAGACGGCTAACGCAGATAGCCCTCGTATAGCTCTGCGGGAATTTGAAACCAAACCTTGGTTTGTATTATATTCGCAAGCTTGGTCACAATTTCGACAACGTGGAAGGAAATATCTTACTCTTCTAGCAATAAATAGATATTATAGAGAGAATATATTCGAAACAGCGCTTATAAGCAAATTTTAATCTTTAATTCCACGTAATAATTAATTTACAATTTTAAAATACACACAAACTGAAAGTTATTGCGCTTAAATTCAGAGACTGGATCGATTACAGTGTTTTGGTTAAATGGCAGTTCCATTAAAACCTAATCCAAATGGCTATCAAACCAGTACTATTTCAAAGCTACTTTAACGACGTTTTTAACTTTACCATAAATATATTGGTGCACGCCTCTAAGATGTAGAGTAATATTAGGGAGTAATATTAGATGACCACGGGACGTCAGATCAATAGTCCGGTCCGGTATATTCTGAGCCGCACTCAGATTATATTTAATATGAAATATTAATGTTATGCAAGTATTAAAAAAATATATATATGTATAAATATAATTATGTGACGCCTGAAATAGTTGATTTAAGAAATGTCTGTGAATTACTTTATTTTCTGACGGTTTCAAGTTACTTTTATATTAAAATAGTTTAATTAATTTACACGTTGTTACTGAACTCCATTTTAAGTAAGATGCTTTATTTTTCACAGCTTTGAGATTTCTCATGCTGTCACGTGATTATTCCATTTGTTAATAAGACGTTCGCGTAATTTACGTTTTAGATTTTTACGTTATTTAGTAACTAAACATTAATTTAAAATCACTTAAAACAAACCCAAACAAAATATTTGCAGTTTACAAAAGTAAATTACGCTGAAACTGGCAGGGTGTGGACCAGTTAGGTCAGTGGTTTCCAAATGACTAGGCCCAGCATGACCAGGTGGTTGAGGCACTCGACTCGTAATCAGAGGGGCGCAGGTTCGAATCCCCGTCATACCAAACATGTTTGCACTTTCATTATTGGAGGCGTTACAATGTGATAGTAAATCGCACTATTAATTGATTAAAAGAGTAGTCTAAGATTTAGCGGTGGGTGGTGATGACTACCTGCCTTCTCTATAGTTTTAAGCTGCTAAATTAGAGAGGGCTAGCACAGGTAGCCCTCGTGTAGCTTTGCGCGAAGTTCAAAAACCAAACCCAAATTATTTTATTTTGAAGACAGCCCCCACATCTATAAAAATGCCTTAAAATGTAAGTTTAAAATGTTCCCTTTTCCGCTGTTTTACCAGCTGATTGAAAATAGTAAAACAATAACATTTACAATTATTTAGAATGGAAATTAATTCAGCCATTTTGTTTACAACCCATTTGTGTCGGTTTCCCAAAAGAACATTACCGATCCCAGGAGGCGTGGCTTCATTTCGGAAAACACTGGTATAACTGATCCTTACTTAGGCCCCATACCTAAGACATATCATTCTGGCTCTAACCTAAAGCAATACCCGGCGAATAACGAAAACCCCCCAAAAAAACACAAAGCAATTAACAAGAAAACTTGAAATAGTTAAATGTGTAGGTATAGGCCAAAAAATGCAAAGACCAGAGTTTGGAAACCGTGACATAGAGCTTACCAGCGTCTGGTAGCCAAGACATAAAGTCTACCAACGTCTAAAATTCTGCAGGAAGAATACAACACCATTCCTCCATGTCGAAGTCAATGAACGCACTTCTATTTGATGGAAGTGGAAATTGTTATGATCATTCTAGAATATCCCATACGTTCTCTAGTGAATTCAGATCCGATGACTCGGAAGACCATGACATATGGATAACATTTTGATCCTCAAACCATTGAGTAATTATTAGTGCTCTGTGGACGGAGGCATTGTCATCTTGAAGGACACCTCTCTCTGCAGAACAGAAATGCTGTAACATGGAGTGAAGATGATCACTCAGTATCATCAGGTAACAACTGATATCGACCTTTTCACCTTAGGGTACAAATTCACTCACACATTAAGAAACCACCAGAAAGATTACGTATAGATAATTCTATACGTACTCGGGTGTTATTTTTAGTTAATGAACGAGCCACACCTGTGTGGTAGCTTCTGCATTACGTATACTTGTCATCTTTCATTTACCTAGTCTTGGCCTGGCATGGGTGCGTTATAATGTTACGGTCAATCCCACTATTCGTTGGTAAAAGAGTAGCCCAAGAGTTGGCGGTGGGTAGTGATGACTAGCTGCTTTCCCTCTAGTCTTACACTGCTAAATTAGGGACGGCTAGCACAGTAGCTTGAGTAGCTCTGTGCGAAATTCCAAAACAAACAAACAACTCACCCAGACGTTTCCTCCTGCAATACTTAAATATCATATATCTCAACTGACTTTTCATACTCTATCATTTTGCTTTTCATAGACTAAATTTGACAGTGTAGCTCAAGCTGAAGTACATTGAAAAGCGCGTTATTTGAATAATTTCAATTGCTCATTTTGAATCAAAATTAATTCAGCATTTTTGTTTTCGGCCCATTTTGGTGCTCCCCCCTACGCCAGAAGAACTTTACGGCTCCCACACTGAGAAAGACCAAAACAACTGATGTGTTTGAACTGTAAACCCGAATGTTTACAGTTATTATTCTATTTCATTTTTACAAAAGTGTGGTCAACATTTTAAGGTAATGTGTGTGTTCTATTCAGCTAAGTTAGATTAGTCTTAAGAGTTAGCGAAGGCTGTCGCTAATTAGATGCCCCATCTCTCTGGTCTATCAGTCTAAAATTACGAACGACTTTGAGAAGGTAGCTCTGTGAAAACATTCTCAAATAGTTAAACTTGCCCATTCTGCAAAAACAGTTAAACGAAAACGTTAAATAACACTATGCAACAAAAGTTTTACTTCTTTTGTTCCTTTACAGAAAGTGTTATTTCCCAATTGCTTATGCCTGAAGTAAATGAAGAAGATTTATTTTTCTATTTAAACTTTACTTTTGTGACCAAGGTAACGAATGTTTCAAATTTACTCATTTTCCGAAAATTCTAGGTAGATTCAGTGCTGAGTAGATGATAGAGAACTTTCTCGAACTTACAAGAATTTTCAAGAACTTTCTTGAATGTTGTAGAAACCTCAAAACTGTGCTGCTCCATAAAGGGAATAAGTATCCATCTCTTCCCCTGTCTCATTCGGCGCACCTCAAAGAGGAATACAATAGTGTCAAAACCTTATTAGAATCCTTGAGGTATGATGGGTATGGCTGGGAGGTCATCAGGGATTTCAGAATGGTGGCATCTCTGATGGGTCTCCAAGAAAGTTTTACCAAGTTTCTCTGTTATCTTTGCCTTTGGGACAGCAGGGACACCGCAGCGCACTACAATACGGAGCACTGGCTATAACGAACCGAGTTTTTTGTGGGGAGGCACAATGTAAAGTGTGAGCCACTAGTGGACCTCCAAAAGGTGTTGTTTCCACTATTGCACATAAAATTGGGTCTTAAGAAACAATTTGTCACAACTCTTGATATGGAGCCTTCAAATACTTTCGACATTTCTTCCCTAAGCTGTCTGAGGCAAAGGTCAAAGCTGGTGTCTTCGTTGAACCACAAATAAAGAAATTTATGGAGTGCACAGGATTCCCCAAGAAGCTCAGTGGTAAAAGAAAAGGTTTGGGGCTGCTTTGTCGCAGTGGTTCGGAGATTCTTGGGCAATCACAAGGCAGAAAATTATGTAGAATTGGTTGAGGCTCTGGTGAAGAACTACGGCAAAATGGGCTGCAGGATGTCCCAGAAAGTCCATATTCTTGACGCTCATCTTGATAAATTCAAGGAGAACACATGAGCATACTCAAAAGAGCAAGGCAAACTCATCCACCAAGATATACTGGACTTTGAACGCCACTACCAAGAAGGGTATAACGAAAACATGATGGGAGACCATATTTGTGGACTGATACTTGAAAGTTATTTACATTACAATCGCAAATCTCGAAAAACTACTCACTTTTAAACGTTTTCGTTCATTTTTGTACACATTTAGCATAAATACGTGTACATCTTGATTCATATGTTGTTTTATTTAGACCTTATGTAACTGAAAACGTGCAAATTTGCCCGTTTTTACGTAGAAAATAGATTAATTTATAAATTGCGTTATTCAGGTCGCAAGAGGAAAGTTTGAAGGGAATAATGGCCATTTTCTGTACTTTTACAACATGAGCAATTAAGAAATAACACATACTATCCAGGAACACAATTTGTTACATTGTGTAATAACACGTACTATCTAAGAACACAACTTGTGTTACATAGTGTAATATTTTTTTTCAAGGCGGTAAACATTTCGTACTTTTTCATATATTTTTACCCTTTGTTCATCTATTATAACATTAAGCCTATCACCACATGGTAAATATGACATTCACTTAAAATAAATGGTTCAAGTGTGAAATATATGGAAACATACACATGTTGGTATTTTAATTCTCGAAATTATGATAATTTCTTTAAATAGAATTTAGGTAAAATATTGATTCTTTGTGCGTTTAGAATATCTAGTACACACGAAAGTATGCGCGTGACACTTGTTAACCGTAATCATTTTGTTTTTCAAACAGGAGAATTTTGCTTCCAAAAATTCACATTTGTTACTGAATGGTCAGCTTTATTGTCAGTTCGACAGAGTCACTGTGGCTTAGAGAGTTGTGCCAGTCTTAACCAACTTGTTTCTGTCATAGTTGAAAACAACAGTTGAAAAAGTGTTAAAAGTTAAAACCAATTTCTTGCCTTAGCTATATAGACGATGCCTTTACTGTTTTTCAATATTTATAGTATCTAAACAGTAGACACAACAGCACAAGATTTACTATTAGACATTAAGATAACAAGCTCACCTTCTTGGACACTTTAAAGTTGTAATATAGATGAAGTTGCCTTCCCAATTATTTTTATGGAAAATGATTTAAATATTAGCTCGTTATACGTTTAGAATATTTAGTACGTACATGAGTTCCCCCCGCTAGTACAGCAGTATATCTCCAGATTTATAGCGCTAAAATCAGGGGTTCGATTCCCCTCGGTAGGCTGAGTAGATAGCCCTTTGTGGCTTTGCTATACAAAAAACACCCCTACACGTATATAAGTATCCAGAAAATGTTTGATGACATCATACCTTTTTTGTTTGTCAAAATATCTTTGTTATTTAAATGAGTGACAAAATGCTTCACGAACATTCTAACAAAAGAACAATAACATTATAATGTTATTAGAACAGAAGTATCAAAGAATCGTGCTGTTAATTAGCTTGTATGGGTGAATATTGCTTAGTTTATATATGTTCAATTAAGACATCCTTACCAGCTAGGTGGATTAAGGCACTCGACTCGCAATCCTAGGGTCGCGGATTAGAATCCTCGTCACACCAAACATGCTCGCCCTTTCAACCGCGAGGGCGTTATAATGTTACGATCAATCCAGCCAAGAGTTGGCGGTTGGAGATGATGACTATGTGTCTTCCCTCTAGTCTTACAGTGCTAAATTAGGGACGGCTAACGCAGATAGCCCTCGAGTAGCTTTGTGCGAAATTAAGAAAGTAAAAAAACAATACATCATTCGTAGCGCATGCCCACAAGTACAAATAACATGTGTTTACAAACCTTAGTGTCACCTACAGTCTGTTTTATAAATATTTAAGGACCGTATTTCTTTCTTATTATCGCCTTTAGTGGTTTACACGTTTATATTTCCCTTCTTTAAATTTATACTTGACACACGAAAATAAAATTAATATAAGGTTTAAACTAGGACCCACCTAATTTAATGCAGGCGAACATGACATACGACAATGTGATATTGTCACATATAATTTCTTTAAGATCTCAACTCGTGTAAATGATTATATAAAAAAACTTTTGTGTGAAAGAATCATTAATTCACAAACTGAAGCCTGAAATCTGTGGTTTTGTTCATTATTAGGATAGGAATAATGTTTCTTATGAATTCATATGGTAGCAGGGTAACGTAGCTGTTTAATGGTAGGATGGTAGTAATGTATTCCATTGTTTCATGTGATATTAAGGATAAGTTTTGGTGCAGGCTTCACGAGTGGCAACCACGTATTGGGCGACTCTATAGGTATCATAAGCAGTAATGTTGTGTATGTTGTAAGTGGTCTATGGGCTGTTATAAGTCAGATCTAATTCTCGTAAAACAGGCCTGCGGATGTATATACAGGATGTTCAGGCTACGGGTCATACGATGGACCAAACTTGTCCCTGATTATCTTGCCAGCTTTACCACCTGTTCAGGGTACAATAATCATACGAAACGAGTCCCTAATTATCTTCCTTTTATCTGAACATTTGTAACCCTATTACTCGGCACATATGCTACATAAGATGTGGCTAAAGTTTGTTTGTTTTGAATTTCGCGCAAAGCTACACGAGGGTTATCTGCACTAGCCGTCCCTAATTTAGTATTGTAAGACTAGAGGGAAGACACCTAGTCATCACCACCCACCGCCAACTCTTGGGCTACTCTTTTACCAACAAACAGTGGGATTGACCGTGACATTATAACGCTCCGATGGCTAAAATGGACGAGCATGTTTCGTGCGACGGGAATTCGAATCTGCGACCCTCAGATTACCTGGTCATGCCGAGACAGGGTGAAGTTTATACTGTTCTGGTTCTTTACCAGTCTTGTCAAGCCATAGGTTGTAACGCTCTGATTTCATAAAGTATTTCATATGGCATGTGTTGTCACATTCTGATTCCATAAAATATTTCATGTGGCATGTGTTGTCACATTCTGATTCCATAAAGTATTTCATATGGCATGTGTTGTCACATTCTGATTCCATAAAGTATTTCATATGGCATGTGTTGTCACATTCTGATTCCATTAAGTATTTCATATGGCATATGTTGTCACATTCTAGTTCTCCAAAGGCCATCAGTGTTAATCGTTATAAAAATTTGAGGTAGATGTTTGTCACTAGTTAAAGTAAATTACGCGGAGACTTCTACACAATTTTATCCAATTCATTGTTATTTTTCGCATCTTCTACTGTTACACGACGGGTGTTTTCAACGTAATTTGATCAAACCAGTAAGTTCACATTTTCATATTTTTTTAAGTTGAGGTAAATAAGGAAACAAGTTCTTCAAGCTGTACTTTTCCTTTGTGTTGAATAAAATTGAACCATAGAGCAATGCACTGAAAAACTTGTCAAGTTAAGGGCTAGCTTATGATTTAAATTAAGTACAGCAGTAACCAATAATGGAGGACTAAACAATACCATATTGTGTAAGTCAAGGCGAGACCTAGATGAGCTTTTCCGCGTATAATTTCAACCAGCACAGAGAGAGCACTTAATTGCAACAATAGTATTATGTTCGTGATCGCTACATCGACTGGTTTTTCTCGTTTGGGGGACATCTGTACTTCCTACATAAAAAAATATTTTCTGGAATATGAGCTGAACATCAATTTGAACTTAGAGTAAAGACGGAGCCCTACACGTGCAGAGAGAGAGAGAGACGCACTTCTTTAAACATATTACTATCACTGAATGGGAAAGAGGTGACGTTTTTCAGTCACTATGTTATTTATTTACTACTACTGAATATTTTTATGGTCGAGACTTTGAGTGTGTGTGTTTTGTTATAGCAAAGCCACATCGGGCTATCTTCGGAGTCCACCGAGGGGAATCGAACCCCTGATTTTAGCGTTGTGAATACGTAGACTTACTGCTGTACCAGCGGGTAACCGAGCGTTGGAAGTTATCACCCATGATTTCTTAGGGTGTGTACAGTTTAGTAACCTCGAATCATTACGAATTTCGTGCTAGTTAATCTTGAAATTGAACAGTTATTTGTTATTTTTTGTGATTTTAAATTAAGTACAAAGCTACACAATGGGCTATCTGTGCTCTGCCCACCACAGGTATCGAAACCCGGATTTTAGCGTGTAAGTCCGCAGACATACCGCTGAGCCACTGGGGGGCAAAATTGAACAGTGTACTAATAATTGATTTGGGTATTTTTCTGTGCCTTATTTCTGATACGTGTAGTGAAATTAACCAGATTAATATTAAAATAGCTGCCGTTACTACGACTTGGGGCCCGGCATGTTTAAGGCACTGGACTAGTAATTCAAGGGTCGCAGGTTCGAATCCCCGTCGTACCAAATATGTTTGCCTTTTTAGCCGTTGGAGCGTTATAATGTGACGGTCAAGCCCGCTATTCGTTGGTAAAAGAGTAGCTCAAGAATTGATGGTGGGTAGTGATGACTAGTTGACTTCCCTGTACTCTTACACTGCTAATTTAGGAGCGACTAGCGCAGATAGCCCTCGTGTAGCTTCGCGCGAAATTCAATAAAACAAAAACATGTATTTTTTTGTATTGTTTATAATCGATTCTACGTTTAATTTCTTGGTTCTAAATTCGTGAAGTTTTTGTGTGTTTTTTTTCTCACGAGTTAAGAAATACTTGTTACCGTTCCTGAATAACTTTGTAACATATGGCCTTGTGCAAAGCTAGGACAGTATCGTGACCTGGTTGAGCAGTTACTGTATACCAACTTCTTAGCCCCGCCAATGAATATTCAGAATGACCAATCATGTCGCATTCCATTTGCGCTAGGTAACTACAAGGTCGTTTGTTTGTTTTTCTTTCAAATAAACTCTTAGTTAATCTCACAGGCAGTTTCATTGGAAATTTACCAGTTTGGCTCCGTATAGAAGCGAGAACCATAAGTATATATTGTAACAGATATATCATTATTCACCGGGAAACTACAGAATTTGGTTAGGAACGTTTATAGATGCCGAAAACAACAAACCGTTCAGCTTCAGTAAACTAACTTCGGACGTTAGTATTTCTTCGACAGCATATTACGTATCTTTGTCTGTGAGCACTGAGAGACAGCTTATTCATTGAAATTCAATCGCTCATCGTGAACCGTCGATAACAAATTGAGTTCCAGATCAGAGAGAAGACTCGATATTGTTTGTAAGTTTCTAAAACTTTTCTGTTTATATCGTTATTTGTAATAGCTATAGTTTTAACCGTTATTACAAAGTGTATTGCTGTTTGTATATTAAAATATTTGCGTTAAAAATAAAATTGTGTGTGTCAATCTTGTTGGCAAGTGTTATATTTTGATATATATTAACATTTAATTAACGTCTAAATTAAAATTAAAATTGTTGGTTATTTGAAATCATAATACGTAACATAATAAATTGGACACTCGTCCGAGATAAATTATAATACGTAACAACGTACATACAGATGTGTTTTCAGTGTATTTCATTTATTCCTGGACTTGGTGGGATCTTCTCGGACCTGGTGTTCAGGGGACTCGTTTGTTTGTTTTTTGTTTATTTGTTTTTTGAATTTCGTTCAAAGCTACTCGAGGGTTATCTGCGCTAGCCGTCCCTAATTTAGTAGTGTAAGACTAGAGGGAAGGCAGCTAGTCATCACTACCCACCGCCAACTCTTGGGCTACTTTTTTTACCAATCAATTGTGGGATTAACTATCACCTTATAATGCCACCACAGCTAAAAGGACGAGCATTTTTGGTGCGACCGGGATTCGAACCCGTGACCCTCAAATTACGAGTCGAACGCCTAAACACACTAGGCCATGCCGGACCTTAACTGGACTTATCTGTTACAGTTATTAAGTTTATTCAGTACTCCTGAATATGTTACTGTTATAACATTTTAGAGATTTTTATTATGTGTATCCCTTTTATAAGTTGACAAAGCACGATTACAATTATACTTGTCGTAAGATAAGCTTATTAAATCATTAAGCGCTACATTATTTATCTGGTCCCTTAGTTATTTCGAAGAACTAGAAGATTTATGATAATAATATTCCAACTACGCAAGTTTTATTTTATCCCAGCTGACTTCAACAGCCCTGGATTTGACGAAACGCGTCATTGGAAATACCAAAGCCACACAAATATGACTGCCCTGTATGACCCATAATGTAGACATCTGACTCATTTAACTCCCATGTTGAGCTCTCGCATACATATAACGTCTACTGATCATGTTCTAAAGATGTCTTCAAGTTAAGTCGTGTCGCTTTTCGCCGAAGTTCCTGCCCACAAAGCTTGCAGTATTGCACTAATCAGTTAATTGACGCCCCTGTACACTGTTTGTTTATCTCACTAATCGGTTAATTGACGCCCCTGTACACTGTTTGTTTATCTCACTAATCAGTTAATTGACGCCCCTGTACACTGTTGTTTACCTCACTAATCAGTCAATTGACGCCCCTGTACACTGTTTGTTTATCTCACTAATCAGTTAATTGACGCCCCTGTATACTGTTTGTTTATCTCACTAATCAGTTAATTGACGCCCCTGTATACTGTTTGTTTATCTCACTAATCAGTTAATTGACGCCCCTGTACACTGTTTGTTTACCTCTTCAAGTTTACTACAGTCAAAACCAAAATCAAAACTTTGGTTCAATATATGACGTAAGCATCGTCAATCCAGTTTTACCTCTAAACATATTGGTAACACAAGTCGAAAAACGTTCCATAAAAATGTACTTTATCCCACCCTCGAAGAGGAAAATAGTTTTCCTCTGTTGACACATTGTTAGAACAATTACACTGGCCTATAAATAACCTGGAGGGCCTGGCATGTGACGATCAATCCAGCTATTCGTTGATAAAAGAGTAGCCCAAAAGTTGGCGGTGGGAGATGATGACTAGCTGCCTTCCCTCTAGTCTTACACTGCTAAATTAGGGACGGCTAGCACAGATAGCCCTCGAGTAGCTTTGTGCGAAATTCCAAAACAAACAAACAAACAAATAAATAACCTGGAATTCCACTCATGAAACCAAACGAAAAATATACACTAAAAACTCAACATTGCTTCGAGACTTCTCTCAACAGACAGCATAAAAAAGCCTTGTAGAACGTTCGTTCATTCACACCAACTCTCGCTATTGTTTAAATTTTACTCGACCGCTACAACAAAACCTAAACTCAACAAAGTATCAGTAAACATTTCGTTCATTGCAATCACGCCCTTCAATGGCTCAGCGGTATGTCTGCGGACTTACAATGCTAAATTCCGGTTTTCGATACCCGTGGTGGGCAGAGCACAGATAGCCCATTGTGTAGCTTTGTGCTTAATTCAAAACAACAACAACAACTATTGCAATCACTGTATAGTTTAGAAGGTTTTCTTGTTTTGTTTGCTTTTTTTTAAATTCGCGCAAAGCGACACAAGAGCTATTTGTACTAGCCCTCCCTAATTTAGCACTATAAGATTAGAGGTAGCTAGTCACCACCACCCACCGCCAACTCTTGGGCTACTCTTTTGTGAATGAATAGTGGGATTGATTATCACATTATAACGCCCATACTGCTGAAAGAGCAGTTTAGAAAAAAACGGCAAAAACAAGCAACAGTCACGAATATGTTTATACCAGTGGACTAGTTGCTGATATTTAGGCCTGAACAAATCACGTGCAAGAATACTGGACACTTTGTACAGAACTATAAGTAATGTGAATGTCACGTGCTTGTAATCTAGTACTCATTTGTCATATTAGAATATCAACTTCGTCGATGGAGAACATGTTAAACAGCAATCCAGGAATACGAAGTTTTCTGTTTTTTAACTGTCACACTAGCAGGAGCTGTTTATATACTAGCATAGGCTGTTTACCACCACCTACTGATGAGAAAACTAGTGAAAAATATTAACGGTTGTAGCATAGCAAATCAGGACACGTGTAGGTAGAAGTTAATGTCAGATGATAAAATGTCAAATGTCACTTTTTACAGCGATTTGTGAACAATAATGTATAAACATTGTTCAAATAATTTACTGTGCACTCAAAAACTTAATTACTACCTGCCTGCTCATTACGCGAGTTTAAACATGTTCTTTAGCAAACGTCATAATATTGATAATTAAATTCATAATTTACAGCACAGCACTGCCCTCTCTCTCACTCCCTGGATTGTGAAGTCCATTAAATTATCCTCTCAAACACAAATAGCAACGATAAATATATGCTTATCTTAATTTTCCATAAATATTAATGCAGTAACTCTTTACAAATAATTTCAATTTTTGTAGACATCAGTTCAATATTCTGTTTTAATTTACATTTACAAATTTATTTAACAAAGATGGGATAATATTTTCTCTTGCAACAATCCTCCTATGTTCTCATCAGTCATATTCAGGTAGACAGTCTAATGAATGTCGATAGTTCTATTACTGAACAGTCACAATCAACATTAATCGTTGAATATTTTTTGCTTTATCTTTTGAGGGAAGGGAAGGTGAGTTTCTCACTTTTAATTACCAAATCAGTTTAAACAGTGGTAGTTGAAGAACTGGTGTCAATTAACAATGTAGAGAGCTTCTTAATTATAAATAAGTCGATTCCTCGATCGATTTCTTTGAAACATAACTCTTATCTTTATCGGGACAGATGGGTATCTCCTCCTTGGTCTGTTTTGTAAGACTGATTCATCACCATCTTGTCATGTCCTTGTTTCTACATTTACAACAGTTTCCTTTTTCTATTAGATTTTGGGGCCAATATATAGTTCCTAAAGTATTGTTTTCTGCAGTTATTAGCAGTACTCTTATGTCACAAATGAGACATCTTCTGACCTGTGGTTAACTTCTCTCATTATGAGTAACAAGTTATGTTATTGAACCACTGAGTTCTAGGTTTTTATTAGGGAAAGTTACAGTTTTCACCCGACTTGGTTTATTATGATTGTATAATTCCCGGATGGTATTTTTATTTGTTTACCTGCTGCTTTAACAGATTCAAGTTTCATCACTAAGTGTACAACTTCCTTTGAAAATACACATCGACTTTAAATCAGTCTAAGTGATAATATCATCCTTTATATCGTACAAGGAATCCACATGGATTATCTAGAGAGGATAATACCTGACAAACAAGTTTCACACATTTTATGAAGATTAGCTAAGATCTCCTCCTTTCTCTACACTGATATCCTTGGTTTAAAACTTCCTTATCGTATTTCACTCCAAACTTGTTCAATCAGAGAGTCACTAGTGCAACTCAGAAGGTTTCTTAATGATCTTTAACCTGATTTTTGAATTAGCAGTAAGATAAATAGCTTCTTGTTCATTATCCTCCCAATTCACTTTTGAAGTGATTTAAGAATGGTTCTGGTTCGGTTCTCATGATGCTTTTAATTGTGTGGTGTCTTCCTTTGCTGAGCCAATCTGCTAACTACTGCAATTTAACGAGATAGTGAAATGTATGTTCAACTGGAGTAGTCTAGGGAAGTTCTGCAGTCAGAGGTAATTTAACAATAGCAAAGGTACTAGACATGGAAGACATTGGTCCTCATGTTTCATATTTCGTAGTTAAGAGTCTTTAAGGTGAAAATTTCTGATCAGATAAGGATAGCATTGTGAGTGTTTTGATCCTTCTGTTTTATAATTAAGTTTCTTGATGCAATATTCTGAGTTAGGTCTTCTTTAGCACTTTTTTTTTGCATTAGTACTTCCTATTTACTTTGTTGACCCCCCAGTGCTTCATTGACCTTGTTATAGGGCACGGGATGGCCAAGTGTATTAAGGCGTTCGACTCGTAATCCGAGGGTCGCGAGTTCGAATCCCGGTCGCACCAAACATGCTTGCCCTTTCAGCCGTGAGGGCGTTATAATGTGACGATCAATCCCCCTATTCGTTGGTAAAAGAGTTGCCCAAGAGTTTGGCGGTGGGTGATGATGACTAGCTGCCTTCCCTCTTGTCTTACACTGCTAAATTAGAGACGGCTAACGTAGATAGCCCTCGAGGTAGTTTTGCGCGAAATTCAAAACAAACAAACAAACAAACCTTGTTATGATATTTTTATATTTCACTGACATCTTACTGTTCACATCCTTTAGTATATATCCTAAGGCTCTTGAGTTTGATGGAGTTGATTGTTGTGTGTAATTATTTCATAGATTTTATGTCTCATTCTTATCATTCTTCTTTTGATTTCTTTTCTCATTCTTTTAATTTTTATCTGTTTATTTTGATATTTTCTAAACATTTTTTCTTTCTTCTAGGCCTTTTCTCAATATTCCAATATTCTATATTTTTTTAACCAACTTTCCACTGTTTCATCACTTACAACGAATTTTCAATCGTGCTTCAAGCACGTGTCCTCATCTTATGGTTTGGTCATACTTTTACTTCATTTTTATGAGAACAATCGCACTGCTGATTACATAGTCGAAAGTGGTTTCTATCGTTGAGTGAGTTATTTTTGGTTATTCGGAAAGAAAAAAAATACAAAATTCAGTCCACTTAATAAAAGGAAAACATTTTATTTTTTTTAACGGAAAGTTATATAATTCTCACGTTTTTTAAAATAACCAACAATAATAAGATAACATGTTTGATTTAATAAATAAGTAACATTAGTCACTAAACTACGTATCAATCAGATGACGTTAAAACGCTTTTTAGCAAAAGTCTAAAACAGTACAAACGTGGTATACACAAATATTAATGTATGGTAAAAATATTAGTTAATCATTTTACCACTTAATGTTCGGCTGTTCTATAGATTTAGTTGTACTATACAGCTTAATGCAAACTTAAGTCTTCGAATAGACAGCAACGTTTGGAATCTTTAAATATCTAATAACGCTTTTAATTCTTGTTTAATAAATGAATCCCCCACTAGTACAGCGGTAAGTCTATGGATTTACAACGCTAAAATCAGGGGGTTTGATTTCCCTCGGTGGGCTCAGCAGATATCCCGCTGTGGCTTTGCTATAAAAAAAATATATACACATACTATACTAAATGAAGTGTTCATTCAAAGGTAATGTAGAAGAGACGTCATAAACAGTTGGAAATTTTTGTTTAGAATGGAATTTTCGTGAAGATTTATGTAAGTGTTTGTTTGTTTTTAATTTCACTCAAAGTTACACAACGGCTATCTATGCTAACCGTCCCTAATTTAGCCAAAGATAGCCCATTGGGTAGCTTTGTGCTTAATTCCAAAAAATTAAAACACAACTAATTTAGCAATGTAAGACTAGAGGGTCACGGATTTGAATCCCCGTCACACCAAACATGCTCGCCTTTTCAGCTATTGGAGTGTTATAATGTGACGGTCAATCCCACTATTCGTTGGTAAAAGAGTATCCCGAGAGTTGGTGGTGGGTGGTGATGACTAGCTGCCTTCCCTCTAGTCTTACACTGCTAAATTAGAGACAGCTGACACAGATAGCCCTCGAGTAGATTTGCGCGAAATTCAAAACAAATCAAACCGTGTAAAAAAAATCAAATAGTGAAAGCACGTGATTGCATAAACGATGTAATAAATCTGTCATTACAAATAAATTAATACTAAATAATAGAAGGAAAAAACGAGCCAGAAACATGTACCACTTCTGATATGTTTATGACAGCCTTTTCGTAGGTTGATCTATACAAAATATTTTTTCCTTTTTTTTCAGGATTTACTCTGAATAACATGGTCATCAGCTTAGTTATTAAAATTTTTCATTTCAAACCCTGTTTTGATGAGGTGTTCATAAAATGCCCTTTGTATTGATGACTGCGGTCTCTGTTGAAGATTGAGAAGGTCTGGAAACAAAAGAAACGTTCTCTATCATACTCACGTGAAGCACACAAAAGAAACGTTCACTATAATTCTCACGTGAAGCACATAAAAGTACTTTTGGTCCATATGTGGTTTCTGCGGTTTCAACTTTATCAATAATAAAGTATAAAATAAAGATTTATATCACAGCTATATCTAAAATACCGTACTGTTTTAGAAAAGATATCTTAAGCTTTTATCGTATACTTAGTTTCTCTAAACATAATTTATATCGACTGATTTTGAATTCGATATTACAAACATCCGTTATTTCTAAGAAATAATTTGTTCTTGTACAAATGAAGTAAAACTGCAATTATGATTGTAAAAGAAACAACAACATTAGTGTTAGGTCTATTAGATTTTTACACACTATATTTGTCTTTCTATCCCTACAGGAATTTAAGAATTATTATAATTTCTAATAACAGTATTCCAACTACAGTCTATTTGTTTTGACTGGTTTAGTACCGTAGACGAGATAACTCGTCCAAGCCCATCGGTAACTCAGAGTTATTTCGTTCTCAATAATACCTAACCTCAACGCTAGATGTCAGCATCATACATACATTTGACTTAGTCACAAATTGTTTCACTTTCGATCCAAAATGGCGTAACGAAAAAGTTACAAAATGAAGAAGCATTAGAGTTGTATTGTAGCAGCTGAAAAACTTGGCAGTCAACAGGTTAAAGATGCAATAGAACTGGATGGTGTAGATGAATCATTCTCACTGAGATAACTATAAGGGTCTTTCATTATTAACTTATTTTTCTTCATCTGCAACAAAACTCTATTCAGCTGTTTTGGGTGAGTGTGTGTGTGTGTTTGTTGGGAATGAAATTGAATTTTTTGGCCAGAAAGGAGATTATTTATCTTTTCTATATATTATGTGTTCATAATTACAATTAAATTGTCTTTATTAGTTTTTAGAATTTGAACTTTGAGTCGTTCATTTAACTTTATATGCACTTTATCTCGTTCGTTAGGTTCCTCTTCAGTTTAAGGTTTTGGTCAACCCAGTGGTTCCCAACTTTTTTATGTCCCGCACCCCTAAACAATTTTAATATGTACTCGCACCCCTCATAGTAATTTTTTATTTAAGAATAAAGGTGACCAAAACAAATTTTTATAATTAGTTTTTAATGATATATAAACAAAAACGAAACATTTGGAAAAGAAAAAAAATATTACAACAAACTAAAAGTTGCATAAACCCAAGATGGCTTACAAAAAAATAAATTTTCATCCATGCATGAAATGAAATCTCGCACCCCTGGTTGGAAACCACTGGTTTCGTCTCCTTATATAATTTATTTAAACAGGGTATTTATGTAAATACACATAGTATAAACTACGAAATGAGAATGACATTGGAATATGTGAACTATTAATAGCGAGTGTATCCCAGTGTAAATGATGAATGAACATGCCTATGATAGAGGAGCTGAGTTCATACTACAAACTTCCGTGAAATCAACGCCCTAGTTTATGTAGCGTTTAACATTCAAACAGTGCACTCACCACATCTGTGCAGAGAGAGGAAGACCCTAAATTTACGCCCTAACCACCAGGCCAGGTGTGCATTTCTCGAAGGAAGTTGTACAGGTAGTTACGGAACTCGAATCTTTCAAAGCAGCAGGTAAACAAATAAAAATATCATCCAGGAATTATAGGATCATAAGTTCAAAAAGGCTAAAAACTGTAACTTCCCCTGGTGAATTCCCATAAGAAGTCAAAGGTTCAGTGACATGACCTATTCATAGCGAGAGCAGTAAACCACAGAGCGGAAGGTGTTTCAACTGTAACTTCAAAGACATGTTGTCAGAAGTCGCTGACAAGTCAGAATGGAAGAAGTAAACCACAAGGCTGAAGTTTTTTCACGTGTAACATAAAAAGAAATACTAACGATAACTACCAGAAGAGATCTTCAGGTTTTATGATCATCGTTGTCCGAACCGATTTTATGATTTAAAAACCTCCTCTGGAGATTAAACAAATCTATTTATTGATTAGTGGTTGCTAAAAACGTTCTAGCAAAAGGAAATTGTTTGTTTTGTTTATCGTTAGTTACTTTAAATTTAGAAAAAAAATAAAATTTGTAGAACTTTCATTTAAATAAATTAAACAATTTTCATTCATTGAATGGACTGGATGTTGTATTATTTTTATTGAATAATAAAAAAGATTCCATCCTACAATAGAAACCATTAAACAATACTTAAGAAAATGACAAAATATTTTTTTAGTAAGTTTTATATTTAACACGAATTTTTAGGTGAAGATTACTGGAAGTTTTCTCTTCTATTCTAAGATTTTACGGTTACAGAGGGCCCCCCAGTGGCTCAGCGGTATGTCTGCGGACTTACACGCTAAAATCCGGGTTTCGATACCCGTGGTGGGCAGAGTACAGATAGCCCATTGTGTAGCTTTGTGCTTAATTCAAAACAACAACAACAACAACGGTTACAGATAAAATCGTTATAAAAACTGGTATTTGACTATTAGACCTTAACGCTAAACTCACATTTAAACTTGGCCTACTTATTTATACTCAGACTATTATTAAAAGTTCACTAGCAGCTGGTGTGTAAACAGCACTTGCTAATATGCAAACAGCTTCTACTAAGGTTTAATTAGCGCCTGCTAGTGCGCCGGTTAAAGCAGAAAACTTCGTATTTCTGGATTGTCGTTTTTGTCATTGCTGCTGATTCTAAGATAAAATACTGTCGTTACTTTAGAAACACGTGACATTAACATTACCTCCAGTTCCATTGGCATTCCAATATAATATATGGGCACTAAATTACAAGCACGTGACATCAACATTACTTTTGGTTCTGTACTCACCCGTGTTTGTGCGTGTTATTTATTTAGGACTATATATAAGAAGCCAAGACACTGATTTAAACTTGTGCGTGACTCTCGCATGATTTAACTTTCCTTCTAAAGCATAGAACAATTAAAATAGACAAAATGTTTTACTTATGATTTTATTTTATGTCTGAGTAAAGAAAAAAAGGGAGTACATGTAGCAACACAGAGCAGTGTGATTGTCGTAAAGATTTGCAGATATGAAAGATATTGATTTGTCAATACAGCTGTGTTTTTTCTTTGTTGGTTTAGAAGTTCGAGAGCTGAATGATGTGCAGAATATTTATAACAGGATGTGTTTAAAGTGTATCTGAATAATATTTGGTAAAACAGAGTCCGTATAGATAGCAGAGTGTACCCTCAATACTGTTCTGTTCTTGCAGCAACATCATATGTTTTTCAAGAAATCGCTTGCCGTCCCTAATTTAGCAGTGTGAGACTAGAGGGAAGGCAGCTAGTCATCACCACGCACCGCTAACTGTTGGGCTATTCTTTCATCAACGAACAGGGGGATTGACCGTCACGCTATAATATCTCCCGACGGCTGAAAGGGTGAGCATGTTTGGTGTGACGGGGATTCGAAATTGCCACCCTCAGATAACAAATCGAGTGTCCAAAACCATACCAGAGATGTAAAGTAGAAAGAACGTACTTATCTGCAACTTAAAAACAGTTGGGAGAATAAAGTTGTACATCTGTGCTCGTTTTTTTGTTTTGGAATTTCGCACAAAGCTACTCGAGGGCTATCTGTGCTAGTCGTCCCTAATTTCGCAGTGTAAGACTAGAGGGAAAGCAGCTAGTTATCACCACCCACCGCCAACTCTTGGGCTACTCTTTTAATCAATTAATTATGCGATTTACTATCACATTGTAACGCCTCCAATAATGAAAGTGCAAACATGTTTGGTATGACGGGGATTCGAACCTGCGCCCCTCTGATTACGAGTCGAGTGCCTCAACCACCTGGTTTTACCAACGAATAGTGGGATTGACTGTCACTAAATAACTCCCCACGGCTGGGAGGGCGAGCATGTTTGGCACGACTCGGGCGCGAACCCGCGACGCTCAGATTACGAAGCGCACGCCTTAACGCGCTAGGCCATGCCAGGCCAATGTGTGCTCGTATAGTAACATCAAAACAGTAAAGTTGTACATGTGTGCTCGTGTAGCAACGTAAAAATACAGTAGTAAAGTTGTACATTTGTACTCGTGTTGCAACGTAAGAACAGTAAAGTTGCACCTGTGTGCTCGTGTAGCAACGTAAAAACAGTAAAGTTTACGTGTATGATCGTGAAGCAACGTAAAAACGTCGTCACACAGTGAAAACACTTTTTAACACAATAAATCAAACACTGAACGCACACCTTCGTACAAGTAGAATTGAAGCAGGTAAAATAAATTATATACAATAAAACCGTATATCCTAACTATATTTTTAAACCATAAAATGTACAATATTACTTGATTTCGTCAACTATTTTAAAAATAAACTTTGCAAAACAATGTCACTAAGATCATTAATTTGAACATAAAAATTATATTTATAATATTGTAGCTATTCGAATGACACTGTAGTTTACATAATGTCACTCCATCGATGTGTCAATAAAACTGCAGTGATCCAAAGAAGTTGTGAGATTATAAATCAAATTTCTGTAATTTAGTTGTTAAATCGAAGTGCAGGTGTAGTTTTAAACTCAAAGTAAAGATATAGTTTAAACTAGGTATGAAGATACTGTTGTTATCTCGGAATAAATATATAGTTTTAAACTTTGGTGTGAAGATACTCTTTTAATTTCGGGATAAATATATAGTTTTAAACATTGGTATGAAGATACTCTTTTTTTTTAATTTCGGGATAAATATATAGTTTTAAACTTGGTATGAAGATACTCTTTTAATTTCGGGATAAATATATAGTTTTAAACTTGGTATGAAGATACTCTTTTTTTTAATTTCGGGATAAATATATAGTTTTAAACTTTGGTGTGAAGATACTCTTTTAATTTCGGGATAAATATATAGTTTTAAACTTGGTATGAAAATGTGGTTGTAAGCTGGTTATGGTTGTTAACCTGAAGGTGGCCGAGGAAGGTCGAAACGTTGTTCTCTGCTTTGTTTGTTAACATGTTTATATCAATACCAACCGTTCTGAGATACATTGGTAGTGGAGATGTAGTTTTAAACGTAGAGTGGTGATACAGTTTTACATTTAACATCATCGTGTTTTCATTCGCACGCACTGTACAGAATATATATATATATATTTGAAAATTAATATTTTGAACTTTATTTTAAGACCTTTCTAGGTGCATTAATAAATTTAGTTGTTAAGTATATAGACAGCTCTATCACTCAGTACGTTTCGTTCTTACCTCTTCAGCAACAACACGTAGGTGCCTAGTTTCCCAAGGGCTTCCTTGAGTTTCCATAGCTTGACGTGGTATTTGGAGGGCATCCAAACAGACACTTTTATTAATGCAACAAGTTTTAATAGAAAATTCGATGTTGCGGCAGCAAGAAATTCATAGTGACGTAACGATGACGACACCTACCACGGATTGTCTGTTTCAAAATTTCGCGCAAACTCAGGCGCGTACTATCCGCAGATAGACGTCCTTGTTTTATGCAACAGAGGAGAGACCAACGGTCAACAACGCTCGTTGTCAGCTCTCGAGTCGCTCTTTACTAAATAGTGCCATGTGGTTGTTTCTCTTACAGCCCAACAACGTGCCCAAAAGTGTAGAACTCGTGAATTCTGAATCCTCGGTTTCACAGTTTTGGTAAACTAGTCGTCTCAGCTATTTATTCCGTATGATTAGCTATTAGAGAAAATTTTAACAGCTTTTATAGTTCACATCTTTCATATTTTAATGCTTACAGATAGTTGTGCATTCCTGAAACGGTTTTAAACATGGCAGGTCAATAAAAGAAAACATCATTCTATTGGCTAGACAATCTAAATTAAATCTCGTAGTGTCAGTCGACTAAAAATGTCTGGTTAAACAAGAAGAAGCAAAATATGCCAAGACTGTTCCAATCAAATTAAAAACGAAAAAAAAAATAACAAAGGCATTTAAAGAAATTTTCAGAGAGGAAACTACAAAACATTTACTGATAAAGTAAGAAATTTTAATTCATAAAAAAATACTCAGAGTTATTTGACGAATAGAAGGTTTACTGGTTTACAACTGAATGCAATGGTTGAAATGTTTAATAGAACTTTGAAAACTACAATGGCTAAATATTTTATTGCTTGTGATACAAGACTGATGCTTAAGATAAATTAATGAAAATTTCGAATAATTCATTTCATAGATCAAGTAAAACTCCAGTTAAAATGAGGAAAAAAAATAATTAATTAATTATTTAAAGTTTTGTTCATTTGTTTTGAAATTTCGCAAAGCCACACTATGGCTATTTGCGCTAGTCGTCCATAATTCGACAATGCAAGACTAGAGGGAGGAAAGGCAGTTAATCATCACCACTCGCCACCAACTCTTGGGCTACCCTTTTACCAACAAATAGTGGGACTTACCCTAACACTATAACGCACCCACGGCTGAAAGGGCAAGCATGTTTGGTGCGACGGGGATTTGAACACGCAACTCTCAGTTGAGCTTCCAAACCACCTGGTCATGTCGGGCCTGCCAAAATAGGATACCTCCCGAATTGTAGAGAGGAAATATTTGTTAACTGGAATTTTGCATACACATAACATATGTTATAAAGTTAAATATTTAAATAATGAAGTAACTGAAGGGAGTTTCTATGAACCAGAATTAGTCAAATATTATAAGAAAGAGAAAGTTTATGAGATTGGAAAGTATTACAAAAAGAAGATCATAAAATATTTGCGAACTGGTAATGATATTCTGATGAATTTATTTCTTTGGCTTACATTGCAAACATTATCTAAAATGCCCTATTTCAGGCTTCTAACATTTGTTTATTTTTACTTCTAATATTTGCATCACTAATTCTTCTTGTCGTAAATCAATTTTCAAATGGTTTCGTTCATATTTCATAGGTAATTATTTTTTTTCCTTTATACTGTATAAATTGTTGCTATTAAGGTCATAAGAAATTCTCAAAATGAGTTTCATCTATGGTTAACCTTTTAACAATTCCTTCACTATTGAATTAACTTGAAATGTTCAAGTTCTGGTAATAATTTAAAGATCCCCTTAAATGATTACTTTTAAATCAAATAAATTTCTGTAACTTATTTAATCTAGATGGTATAACTATGACTGGTTATTACATTTTTTATTTCATTATCTCTCTTAACATTATTTCCGATTAAACTTCGAATTGTAATATCCTTACTAAAAATCTGTTTGCTTAATTGTTTAATATGAATTTTATGTTTTCGTTCTAGTTTATATTTACCTGTATTTCAAATTCATACTAATAATTTAGATGTAATCCAGCCAATAAATTTTAGTGCTGAATGCATTTTTTATCTAAATATTAATATTTACATCTCACTGTCATTAATAAAAATAATGTAAGTGGAATAACTCTCTGTCTGGTCAATCCCTTATATTTTTGCTATTTGTTTATTTTTACCACCAACATTGTCATAAATAGCTTCAATGAGATTTTTATCTTCCAATACATCGACAACATCCTCAACATTAAACTTTGAGGTTTCTTGTTTATGTTATTACAATATTAACATATATCATTATCACTAGCTGCCCATCTTTAGCATATATAACAACTCCTGTGTTATTTCGTATTCTTTAGTTTTGTGTCTCTCATAATGTCTTTAATCAACAATACTTTCAATTAGTTCAAAGGTTTATCATAATCATTAAAATGATTTATATTAATATTCTTTTATTTAGAAACATTTTACTAATAAATGGAGGAAACAAAATGGCGTATTTTTTGTAAAATTCAAAAATTCCTCAACGAATTTAATAACAATAATAAAATCTTTATGATCTTGCATCCTGGTTTAAACAATGTGATTTTTATCACCAAATTTAAAAAAGTGTAGCTTAAAACTTGTTGAAACACATTTGGAAAAACTCTTTTCATAAAAAAGATTAAATAAAATTAAAATTAAGAAATACTATACATTCAAATAAAGGAAATTATTTAAATTATTTTATGTAATTTGATGGTGATGGTTTTGAATGTAAATAAGTTGTTTTTGATTATTATAATAAAATGAAAGGTATAAAGAGAAATGCGAATTGAATTAAATATTGTTAAACCATTTCTTAAATAACACAAATAAACGTTCTACCTATATAAAGAAATTGTAGGGAACGCGGATAGTATCAGTAAAACATTTCATAAAAACTATTGTATAATAAAGGAGTGAACAATTTGCTCTAAAACCTTAATATATTTAAAATATTACAAATTGAATTGATTATACTCATATTTTAAACTTAAATAAATTACTTCATAAAAATTCTGATCGATGAGAATCAAAAAATATTTGATAGAGATTGTAGTCTTGATGAAGATGTATATGTGAAACAAAAACCTTGAAAAACAAGTTAAATATGATGTTTATGGATAATATTACACATCATTTTTTACGAAAACTGCCAATGTAAAGAGCGTAAGAGAGGATTACATAAAACTTAAGTTATTTAAGAAATGTAAACTGCTTTTGAAGAACATTTTAAAACTTATTTAATAAATATTGATAATAATTATACATGTTTTCAACATTTATTATGCAATAAAGAAATGTTGTTCTTTATAAAATTCATGAGTTAAGACTGCAAAAACATTTTAAAATTAACTTGAAATTATATTGTGTTTATATAAAGTAAGATATAACAGAGAAAGTTTCATTCAGTACTGAAAGTAAAGTTATTTTAAGGCTGTCTAATAAGGACAAAAATTATAAGAATGAGTTAATGATTACAATAAACCAGAACGACTCAAATATATTGCAGATGAACTTAAAGGAATTAATTCTCCCATTGTTATGAATGATGTTTCAAAATTTCAAAATAATATAAATATATCAGTAAATATTTACAGTGTAATACAGAATTTATTATTTATCCTTTAAGTATAGTTGTAAATAAACAAGGTTGGAACGTTGATTTTTTCCCTTTTTTACTATCGAAAACTTATCTTAGCTAATTAGAATCCAAGTAATAAAGCATAAATCGAAAACATATCTATGTGATAAACATCTGCAATGTTTCTGATCGTGAATCAGACTGAAGAAACATGAGAAAAACTGTAAAATAAAAGAAGCTGCGAAAGATTCAGTTATAAAATTTAAGAATATAAATAATTCACAACGAGTTCATTTTGTTATATATACTGATTTTGAATTCATAATAAGAAAGATTGGTACCTGTAATCCAGATCCCTCTGAAAGTTATACAAATGTTTGTAAAAAACGTGAACCTATGAGTTGTTCCTGTTATATCAAATGTTTGTTGACGTTATAAAGATTCTTTAGTTTTAGATGACCAAATGCAGAAAATAAATTCATGGAAATGCTTAAGTAAAGAAGAAGTTGAAGAAATAGAAAAGATAATTTTAAGAAAGGTTGTTGTTGTTTATTGTTGTTTTTAATTAAGCACAATGCTACACAATGGGCTATCTGTGCTCTGCCCACCACGGGTATCGAAACCCCGATTTTAGCGTGTAAGTCCGCAGACATACCGCTGAGTCACTGGGGAGCAAAAAGATATGTGTCCCGCGCCGGGCAGGGAGCCCAGGTTTCCTGGGTTTGTGCCAATTTTCCTCAGGTCTACTTGCCAACTAGACTACGACGGGACAAAAGATTTACCTCCCGGCAGGGAAACGAACCCCGGTCTCCCGCGTGACAGGCGGGGATACTCACCACTATACTACCGAGGATTATAAATGTCGAATCAGTGGAGAAAATGTGGAGGCGCCGGGTATTGATCCCGGTACCTCTCGAGCGCTCTACCATCTGAGCTACGCCCCCGTACAGTTAAGAAAGGAAATGGATAATTTAACTAATACAAAAAAGAAGACTAAACATTATTATATATATTTATATATATATAATAATTATATATATTAGTTTGTCACATAATTATTATATATGTGATAAGCTAATAGATTTTGAAAAGAAAATTCACGACCATGATTACTTAACTGAAAAATAGAGAGAACTTGCGCACCAAAGCTTTAAAAAACTGTAATCTATTCTACATAAATTATTGATTCATACTATTGTTTATTCATAATATGAATTATCTATTTATCAAAGAATCCAGTTAGAATGATAAAAACATTGATTTAATTTCAAATGATGGAGAAAAAATATATTATTTAATTAAAAATTTGTTACCTGAAATTAAGATTGATAAGTTAGTTTAAGTTCATCGCTAGTAGTTTTGATTTAACTTTCCAGTAATCTTATGAAAATGCAGCTCAAAAATACAAAGCCATATTTTCTAGAAAATAAGCTCGATCTTGTATTAAGAAAATGAATATAATCTTATTATTAAGAGGATTGTTTTTTAGTGTATTAGATGAATGTGATATATCAGACAGAAATAGTTTAAGATACAGAACTTGGATGAGTATTCTGATAGCTGAGATTCTCTAAAACATTAAAGATGTTTGTTTGAAAACATATTAATTAGATCCTTCTTTGTACCATACAGCATCTGGTCTGTTATGTTAAAAATAATTTATGTTAAATTGAATTCTTGATTGCATATACGATCTTAATGTTTCATAAAGGTATTTATAGAGGTGTATGTATGTGTATGTATATATATATATCAGTGCTATAATAGATATACCATACCAAATCATAAATAATGAAAGGTTAGAATCGTAATAAGGAATCTATTTATTTAGCTTATTTAGATACTAGTAACCTATATATATATGGCCTGGCATGGCCGAGCGCGTTAAGGCGTGCACTCGTAATCCGAGGGTCGCGGGTTCGCGCCCGAGTCGCGCTAAACATGCTCGCCCTCCCAGCCGTGGGGGTGTATAATGTGACGGTCAATCCCACTATTCGTTTGTAAAAGAGTAGCCCAAGAGTTGGCGGTGGGTGGTGATGACTAGCTGCCTTCCACTATTCGTTTGTAAAAGAGTAGCCCAAGAGTTGGCGGTGGGTGGTGATGACTAGCTGCCTTCCCTCTAGTCTTACACTGCTAAATTAGGGACGGCTAGCACAGATAGCCCTCGAGTAGCTTTGTGCGAAATTCCAAAAACAAACAAACAAACAGTAACCTATATGAAAGTACCTGCTGATTATGAAATAGGTTATATTGTAGATAAAGATTTGGATTATCCGAATAAAATAGATAATTATCGTAATGATTTTTTGCTATTTTTGAAATATTTTACCGATTTTAAAATTCTTTGATCTAAAAGTGGGACAGAACTATCATTCCGTCTCTAATAACGGATCTCGAACTTTGATTTCTTGGATTCAAAATTTAGGAACGTTAACTACTCGGCCAGTTATGGTCTACCTTTACAATATACAGTCTTATGTTTCCCACTTATACATGTATTATGTGTTTGGGTGTATCGTAATGTGACATAGAAATGAATCAAATTACAATCTCACATTTATTAATATTTGAAACATACATCGTTAATGAAATATCAACTAGGGCATTTTATTTTCGGTTGGAGGTAACAGATTAAAAAGACCCAATTTAATGGGCTTTAGGTCTTTGTGTAGACTCTGGTGTTATCTTTCTATCTCTACCTCCTCGTTTATTGGGTGGGTTGAGTGTTTGTGAATTTTGTACAAAGCTACTCGAGGGTTGTCTGTGAAAGTCACCCACAGCTCAACACCCTAATTACTGGACCACGTTGGATCCAATTTTGATTATTAAAAAGATCATAAATATCACTTAAAAACGGAATTTGAACGGATAGGGAGTAAAAGTGCTACACGCATATTAATTCGTGTGATAAATGAAATGTGAGTACATAATTATACACTCGTGTGACGTGAATTACTAAGAAAGCGTTGCGAGTAATTCTTACCCGAAAACTTACAATTATTTTGCTCTGTAATTTTATTTTACTAACCCTATATAACAAGCACTACCGACATCTGATTGAAAAGAAACTAGATGGACACATATATTATTATATCTCTGTTAAATTACATGATTATTTTATGTTGTTTTCTTTCCCTCAAACTGAGACCCCAAACGAACTTTTTGAAGTTTATAGTTGTCTTTTGATTAGCTTTATATAGATTTTTATTCTCTTATTAATAATTTTTCTAATCTTTTGATTTTTTACTAAATTTTAGGAGATTGTGATTGTGTTCTTGTCTCTGTTACGGTTTGTGTTGAATTTCGAGCACTTCAAACAAGGGACCAATCTGCAAGTTTCCAAGTTAATTTATTACTCTGTTATTATTGTTATTACATAGATCACACATAAACAAACGAATATACATTGAGCTTCAGCCTTTCAAAATAGGACCATAAGTTACTACATTCATAGACGCTGACATTTTATTTCTTTTGGTGATTACTCGCAAGTGGGGGAGGTGACCATGAAAACAAAGGTGTTATATTTAAATCAACGTACAAGACATTACCTTGTGACATCCTGTTATGTTTCAATCACATGACACCAACTTCTACAATCGTGCTAAGGAATTATTTTCGAATCTTGTGGTAAGGAACTCGGGAATGATCAAACTATGGTTAAAATTATTAGCATAATAAATCCGGTATTCTATTTTTGTTGTTTTATTTAAAAACGATCGGAAACTTTTCTCCTCGGCTACTTTTGTACGTAAGGAGTCGACGTCTATGATTGCATCACCATTAACACACAGTAAAAACTAATAACAGACCTGCTGTTAAGTGCACGTGAGGTAATTGTGTATTTCGTTTGCTTGTTTAGAATTAAGCACACAGCTACGCAATGGGCTGTATGAAAATCCGGTTTTCAGCGGTGTACCACTGAGTGGCCATGAGATAACTAAAAGTTTTATTGTAAAAACCTCCCCTTTTCATATTCTGTACTACATCTATTTCATATTAAAATAACTGTGTAATAAACGAAGATAATTCGCTTATTTACCATAATTACTATCATTATTTTAATAAACTTTGTTATTAATCGATCCTAGGTAGCAAATAACTAAAAGACAACAAAAACTTTTAGATTCGTCGACTTGCTTGCATACTTGTCTTATGTGAAAATAAAATCGCAATGAGAAAATGAAAGGTGATCGAAGAGAGATTCTGAAACGAAATCCATTATTTAATTTATAATACCCTTTAACGTCCAAAATGCTATAAGTTATAAGCTGACACAAACATCGAATAACTTCAGGTAAATGGTATTTTTCACACGTACACACGTTTTAGGAGATATGAATATGAAATGTTAACGATATGTTTTTTGTTGTTATTTGGAGTATTTCACATTTTGTACATATAATTTCCTTTTGGACTTGATACACCGGATAACGTCCGACGTTTTAATGACTTAAATAAATTTAAATCATCGCAACATGAGCAAAATTGTTCTTATGTTAGTTAAAATTTCAACTCTGGTTCCTTTATTCGGTAGCCAAAAAGATTCGGAATGTCAGGTTTAACTTTATCATGTAAAGTTTCCTTCCTTTGATGAGTTTTGGTATCAGAGAAACTATCTACAGTACCGAGATCCTTCCTGAGTCCAGAGCTGCTACTTTCCTCAGAATATTCTTGAGTTGAAGATTTTTCTTCTCCTGTTTCAGCCTCAGATGGTTCTGATAGTGAAGTGCCAGCTTGGTTGTCAACGTCGTAATCTATGACTTCGTATCCGTCTCCTTCTATTAATTCAGAAACATTAACATCTATGCCATCTATGTTAACTGTGCCTAGCTCTGCAAGTCGTTCTTCAATACTCTGACCTGGTTTCAACTCAAGTTCTAAAATCTCTGATTCAGAGTCCTCAGCAAATTTTGAAACTGACTCGTTTTCATTTTCATTTTGCTTTTCTGCACTATTTTCGGTAAATTTTTGTTTAGGCACAACTGAACTAGATGAAGAATCACTGCCTTTCAAAACTGGTTCAAAATAGTCATTTTGACTTTTAAGTGTTTTCTTAGTTTGATTATCTTCATTTATTATTTCACTGTTATTTTTTGCAATTATCTCGGATATCTGTGAGCCCTCTGTTCCAAAAGGATGTTGGGTAGAATCCAAATGTTGTATATTTGCATCCTTAAACCTTTTCTTGAATTCTTCAATGGTCAATCGAATGTAACCAGGTGGTGGTATATGATCTCGTGGTGCATAGTACGCGTGATAAAGCTCGGACGTGCCCTTTCCAGTTTCTTTGTTTGGGTAATGGTCATTGATTGCCACCATCACCCCTAACTGAGCTTTATCTACAGGTTGAGATTCTATTAAGTCAAAGGTTATTAACCCAAGTTTTTCATCATGTGCCTGACCATAAGAGGAGTCTTGATCTGGCTCCGATTTCAAATTATTTCCATAACTCACTGGAGCATCGTGTAATGTAACAAACTCAATGTCACTGTCTTTTCCATGACCTCTAGACAATGGTATTTTTGAATGGGGCGACTCTATGACATCAGTTTGGAAGTATTCAGCATTTATATCTTTCCGATAGCCATCTGTTTTAAAATTGTCTGAATGTTCATAATGTTTAGGTAGAGATACTACTGCTTCAACAGGTGCATATGCAACGTCTCCCTCGCTTCCGACATTTAGTGTTTTTGGTGGTCTGAAAGGTTGTGGTGGGGCTGGAAGATTCTCTTGCACATCAACGGGTATATATTCAATACCTACTTCTTTTACATAGGACTGTGGTACGGTACCGTGATAGTTTGGAGAGAGTAGTTTTCTATCAGATAAAGGTGAAGATTTTGGAGGATCAATTTCTTTAAATGATGAATTTTCAACATTTATTTCTCTTATAAACGTCTGTGGTGGAGAAGGTGGGAGACTGTGATAAATTGGACGAAGTGGTGGAGATTGTGGTGACTCTTGTACATCAACAGGTACATATTCAACATTCTCTTCTTTCACATAGGACTGTGGTGGGAGAATATAATGATTTGAAGGTGATGGTGGTCCATGAGGTACAGGTGGGGATTGTGGGGACTCTATTACTTTAACTGGTGGATATTCAACATTTACTTCTCTTGTAAAAGTCTGTGGTGGAGAAGCTGGAGGACTTTGATGATCTAGGTGAAGTGGTAGAGATTGTGGTGACTCTCGTACATCAACAGGTACATATTCAACATTCTCTTCTTTCACATGGGACCGTGGTGGGGGAATATAATGATTTGAAGGTGATGGTGGTCCATGAGGTACAGGTGGGGATTGTGGGGACTCTATTACTTTAACTGGTGGATATTCAACATTTACTTCTCTTGTAAAAGTCTGTGGTGGAGAAGGTGGGAGACTGTGATAATCTGGATGAAGTGGTGGAGATTCTTGTACATCAACAGGTACATATTCAACATTCTCTTCTTTCACATAGGACCGTGGTGGGGGAATATAATGATTTGAAGGTGATGGTGGTCCATGAGGTACAGGTGGGGATTGTGGGGACTCTGTTACTTTAACTGGTGGATATTCAACATTTACTTCTCTTGTAAAAGCCTGTGGTGGAGAAGGTGGGAGACTGTGATAATCTGGATGAAGTGGTGGAGATTCTTGTACATCAACAGGTACATATTCAACATTCTCTTCTTTCACATAGGACTGTGGTGGGGGAATATAATGATTTGAAGGTGATGGTAATCCATGAGGTACAGGTGGGGATTGTGGGGGCTCTATTTCTTTAACTGGTGGATATTCAATATTTACTTCTCTTGTAAACGTTTGTGGTAGAGAAGGTGGGAAACTGTGATAATTTGGATGAAGTGGTGGAGATTGTGGTGACTCTGGTACATCAACTGGTACATATTCAACATTCACTTCTTTCACAAAGGACTGTGGCGGAGGACTATAGTGGTTTGAATGGGGTGGTGGTCCATCAGGTACAGGTGAAGATTGTGGGGGCTCTATTACTTTAATAGGTACATATTCAACATCTACCTCTTTTACGAAGGTTTGCTGTGGTGGAGGTAGTGGTCCAGAAAATTTTGGTGCGGCTAGTAGAAGCTGCTCTTTTACATCAACTGTTTCATGTTCATCTTCTTTTACATAGGTATGTAATTGAGTAGGTGGTCGCAACTGAGGTTCTGATAGAAGTGAAGGAGGATCTATCACATTAATTGCTCCTTTACTGTAGCCTTTATACATTGGAGGTGGAATAATAGTTTCTTTGCTAATGCCATGAGGTACTGGGTTTGAAAAAGGATGTTCTTTTATATCAAAGTCTATTTCTTGGCCATAACCGCGAGGTTTATTATTGACAGATTTTCCATAGCCATTTAATGATGATTGTGGAGAATGGGTAGGATGAGAACCATGAGGTTCTGGTGATTGAAGAGGAACCTGAGGCTGTACTATATTAAGTGGAACATATTCAATACCAGTTACTTTTTCATAGGTATTTGATGATGGAGGAAGAGAACTATCAGGTTTGGAAGGTGAAGGTTCATTGGGTTCTGTAATTTCAATTGGGACGTATTTAACATTTACTTTTTCTTCCTGTATATGTTGTTGCTCTTGTAGTGGAAAAGAGAATTCGTGAGATTTTAGTTGAGGAGGAGATGGACTATGAGCGTTTGATGGTGGAAGGGAAATATGAGATTGCACAATATCAACTGGAATATATTCAACATCAGTTTCTCTTTCATAATTATCAGATAATGAAGGAGAACTGTGAGCTTTTGGAGGTAAGATAGGATTATTCGGTTTTGGAGCTGAAAGTGTATTTTTTTCTAAGGAAGGAGTAAGACTGTGAGATTTTAGCGGCAGAAAAGAAGGGGGTGTTATTACATGAAAAGGAACAACATCAATGCCAACTCCCTTTCCATTACCTTGTGGAAGTGCAGAAGAGAATCCATGAGGTTTTAGTAAAGGAGGATGACCATGAGATTTTGGTGGTGGAAAAGAAGAAAGATTTATTATATCATCAGGAACTAAATCAGGGTTAAGTTCTTTTCCATTGCCTTGTGGTGGTGCAGAAGGGAATCCGTGAGGCTTTAGCACAGGTAAAGAAGGACCTTTCGGTCTTGATAGTGAAAGAGGAGAAGAATCTACAATATCAAGTGGGATGTATTCAAAGTTAACTTCCTTTTCATTGTCTTGTGATGGTGTAGAAGGGAATCTGTGAGGCTTTAGTATAGGAAGAGGAGGACCTAAAGGTTTCGATGGTAAAAGAGGAGAAGAATCTATAATATCAAGTGGGATGTATTCAAATTTAACTCCCTTTCCATGGTCTTGTGGTGGTGCAGAAGGGAATCCATGAGGCTTTAGTACAGGAAGAGGAGAGCCTTTAGGTCTTGGAGGTGAAAGAGGAGGAGAATCTATAATATCAAGTGGGATGTATTTAAAGTTAACTTCCTTTCCATTTCCTTGTGGTGATGTAGAAGGGAATCTGTGAGGCTTTAGCACAGGAAAATGTGGACCTTTGGGTTTTGATAGCGAAAGAGGAGGAGAATCTATAATATCAAGTGGAATGAATTCAAATTTAATACCCTTTCCATGGTCTTGAGGTGGTGTAGAAGGGAATCTGTGAGGCTTTAGTATAGGAAGAGGAGGACCTTTAGGTTTTGGTAAGGAAAGAGGAGGAGAATCTACAATATCAAGTGGAAAGTATTCAAAGTTAACTTCCTTTCCATTGCCTTGTGGTGGTGTAGAAGGGAATCTGTGAGGCTTTAGTACAGGAAGAGGAGGATCTTTAGGTTTCGGTAGTGAAAGAGGAGGAGAATCTATAATATCAAGTGGGATGTATTCAAATTTAACTCCCTTTCCATGGTCTTGTGGTGGTGCAGAAGGGAATCCATGAGGCTTTAGTACAGAAAGAGGAGGACCTTGAGGTCTTGGTGGTGAAAGAGGAGGAGAATCTATAATATCAAGTGGGATGTATTCAAAGTTAACTTCCTTTCCATTGCCTGGTGGTGGAACAGAAGGGAATCTGTGAGGCCCTGGACGACCTTGGGATTTCAATGGTGGGAGAGTAGGAGAATCTACAATATCAAGAGAGACGTATTCAATATTAACTCCCTTTCCATGGTCTTGTGGCATTAGAGAAGGAGGTATATGAAGATTTATTGGAAGAGGAGAAGGGCCATGAGGTTTTGACAGTAGAAGATGAGACGGATTTACTGTGTTAAGTGAAAGGCTCTCAACATTTACTCCTTTTCCATGAACATTTATAAATGGTGGCGGAGGTAGTCCATTAAGTTTTTCTGAATTCAGAGGATTATTGAGTTTAGGTGCATTGTGTGGAAAATTAATATTCGGTAAAAGTGCGAAACTTGGTGTTATATCAAGTGGCTGAAGCTTAATATTACCTCCTTTTCCTGGATGAGTAATCTTTAATGGTCCATAACCCTGTAATTTTGGCAACCTTTTTGGGCTATCCGTATAAAGTGGCGTTGGTTTGTGTGATTTGTAGGAAGACACAGTCACTGCAGGTGGGTAATATTTAAAAATATCCTTCGACTTCTTATGGGGAGTATGTTTTGGAGGAATGTAGAATGAGTTATACCCATGTTTTCCCAATTCTCCATTCAAATTGAAGTTTCCTTTATGCTCATTACCGTTATAGGTCTCTGCAGTTGAAATCGCAACTTCAGTATAGGGTGTCTGTTGTTGTATCACATTATGTAATTCGTAACCTTTATTCTGTTTGTCTTCTACGTATTCACCGATAGTTGCATCAGACCCTCCAGAGCTCTCAAGTGTATTTCCATCTAAGTTAAACCCACCATTGGCCCCTCCTAAAATGGCTTCTTGGTGATCAAAGATACCGTCATGTAAAGGACCTTGTAGAATTCCATCTTCATGTCCAACATTGAACCTGAAATTTTTAGTTCTGTGGAAGTAAAACGGGTGTCCCGGAAGGATTGGAGTCCAACCCCCATACATAATTTGTACATCCTTCAGTTGCCTCTTTTCTCGAAGTTTAGCACCATCTGCCTTTCTCAACTGCTGTGACCAAATTGTCACAGCGACTAAGATGTACGTTGTTAACTGAAAGATTAAGAACAAAAATTTCAAACATTTTTGGATGCATTTAATTGGGTACGAATACAATAAAATAAGTAGTACCTTGTTTACTAGAATACTGAAATACTTGAATTCTACTGAATGAGCCAATCAAATATCGTGACAGATAATGTGCTAAAATAATGCAGTGAAAAAGCAGGGACAACTCCAGAAATGTTACGTTAATATCATTATCATTACAAACATCTGAAACATTCCCCATCTACTTTTCCAGAAATTTCTCACGGCTCATCGTAGAAAATTATAGAATTATAATACGTAGAGCAATGTTATTTCTACTTGCTATGCTAAGTGCGTAAACGTACCATTAATTTAGCATTTGCATTTTACGACGTATTATGTAGTTTGAATTATACTCTAGCTGTTTTGCAACATTTCTAACGTATTGTCATCCATCTTAAGCCTTTTAGTGACCCACTGGTTAATAAACACTGATCTGAAATACACTTCATTAATTGTTAAATTCGATTTGTAACTTTTAAGAAAAACAAACTGCTATTGGTAAAGAACTGAATAAAGTCAAAGTTTTAAGATTCAGCATTTCATATAAGAATTAACAAACGATGCTTCTTGTAATGAAACGTACAATGGGTGTGATACTTTACAATATAAAGTATTAACTGCCTGGTCTGCTGATTATTCTGGCACGCTGCATTTCAGTAAAGTGTTTTTTCGTACGAAACTTTAGTCCCTTATTACAAAGATCAACGCAAAGATATTCATGGAAACCACATAATGGAGGCATTTAGTACAAGTGAACTGTGAATACAAAAATTTAAATTTTGAAACTTTTTTTCCGCAAATTCGCATCCTGCACTTTGGCGCCTTAGGTGCGTGATATATGAGACAGTCAAATCCCACTAAATGAGCCGAAAGAGTTGGCGATAGGTGCTGTCAGAAAATAAATTAATGTGAAAATTTAAAACATATACAAGCAAACTAACAATAGAAAATGTCAGACATTAATTCCAGTCGAAAGTTAAAACAAGCAGGTAATTAAAAAGATAGATACTGCATTATGTTTAGCTATTTTTATAGAGCGATGCTTAAATTTGATATTTTAATATTTTAAATCATTTCTATAATAAACGCGTGAATTTCGTAAGCTTCAATAAAATAATATATACATTATTAATACTACTATCTCACTTAATCCTCACTTAAAGCGTATACAATTTGTTTCTGTCAAATTCTACATCACGTGTTTGATGACAGTAATTCCTTAATCTAATAATGATATTTGTTGTTTTCCCTTGTTTAACCATGATAAATACTTCGTCTTAAACACTAATCATAGTTGATATTTATTTCCGTGATGTCGTATATCACTGTCCCCCCCTAGTGGTTTAGCGGCAAGTTTTCGTGCTTACAACGCCAAATTCCAGGATTCAGTTCTCCGCTGTGAAGAGAGTGCAGCTAACCCGTTGTGTACCTACGCACTAAGAAAAGAACTACATCCTACATCAAATGTTTATATATAACAAATACTTATTCCGTAACAATATAACAGTAACAGTTCGATGTGGAAGTTGAGATATAAGATATAAAGATCGACAGATATATGTTGAGAGACAAATTGTGCTTCGTTCTAGAATATTTAACCATAGATAAAGATACGATACCTCTATTTGCGGATTACAATATAATTCGATCTTGTCTTCATCACAAGTACAAACTGTATGTGACATAATTTTCTAAAATAGATACATGAATATTCGCTTTTACCATGAGCTGTGGCTATTCTACACCCAGAAGTGCACACGGTTGCATTGACTAACACCTCAAAATCTTTATTCGAGGACAGTCTGCTATTAATTATGGCATGTCCCTTTAAAAAAACATAAAATACAATATTTGTTTTGTTACAGATTCGATAAATATATCTAAATTTAAGGAAATTTGCAGTTTTAAAACGACTTAGCTGCCTAAAAGTAAATTGTTTGTTTTAAAATATAAATTAAAATTCAAACCTTTTCTAATGGTTGGTTGTTTTGAATTTCGCGCAAAACTATATGAAAGCTATCTGTGCTAACCGTACCTTATTAAGGAGTTTAAGACTAGAGAGAAGGCAGCTAATAATCGCCACCCACCGCCAACTCTTGGGCTACTCTTTAACCAACGAACAGTGAAATTGATCGCTACATTATAACCCCTCCACAGCTGAAAGGGTGAGCAGTTTGGTGAGCCTGGTGATTCAAATCCGCGACCCTAGAATTACGAGTCGAACGCCATAACCCACCTGGCCATGACGGACCAATTAAATTTGTGTTTCTTTCCTTTGAGTTGACCCTCACTGCGACAAAATAGGTCCAATTTTCCAGTTTAACTGTAAAACTTTTCCGGGAAAGAATACCTTAACCTCATTTTCGTCTGCTGAAGAGCAGCTGCGTGTCTTAACCTCATTTTTATCTGCTGAAGCGCAATTGCATGCCTTAACCTTGTTCTGTCTATTGAAGTGTACTCTTATGGAGCTGCCCCCCAGTGGCTCAGCAGTATGTCTGCGGACTTACACGCTAAAATCCGGGTTTCGATACCCGTGGCGGGCAGAGCACAGATAGCCCATTGTGTAGCTTTGTGCTTAATTCAAAACAAAAACAAAAAAATAACTTATGGAGCCTCAGCATGTTCTCATGAAGCCTGTTTAAATATTTACACCATCTAAAGATTTCTTGTTAAAGTAAATGTAATGCTATATGTTTTCACAGTTAAACTACATTATTCAGGTAAAGGTAATGTTAAATATTTTAAAAGTTAAATTACCTTGTAAAGTAAATGTAATGCTAGCTGTTGCTGCAGTTAAACTATTGTGTTAACGTAAACGTAATGCTTGACATTTCTGCATAACTACCTTGTTAAGGTTAATTTCATGTTAAATATTTCAACAGTTCAATTACCTTGTTAAAGTAAGTGTAATGCGAGGTGTTTTTACAGTTAAACTATATTATTTAGGAATGTTGGTATACTGGACGTTTATACTGATAAACTACCTTGTTAAGATAAATTTAATGCTAAATATTTCAACAGTGAAATTACTTTGTTAAGGTAAATATAATGCTAGATGTTTCTACAGTTAAACTTCCCTGTTAAGGTAAATGTGTAGTGTTACATTTTAAAATTTATTTTGGACAACTCTCCGATTTATTATATTACGTACGTTAGGTATTATGATTTCAAACAGTTGGAAATTTTAATTTCAGTGTGAATTCAGAAGTTAATTAAATGTTAATATGTATCATATTTATGATATTTGCCAACAAGATTAATACACAATTTTATTTCTTGATAGAAATATATTTTAATATAGAAAAAAAAAATATTATAACGGTTTTTACATGTAATTATTTATATACGAAAGTTTTACAAATTTACAATTTATGCTAAGTCTTCTATCTGGTCTAGAACTGAACATTTTATCGATTGTTTATGTCTATGACGAGTATATTAAGTCTGAGTTGATATTGTTACACCTCGCTTCAGCTATCGCTGTCTTTTATTGACTAGCTTCATGCCCCTACAAGCCAAATTTTCACAGAAGAAGGTTGATGTCTAATATCCTCGTAGAGATAATAACATCCGAATTTAACTCTTTGAAGTTGAACGGCTCATATTGTTCGAAATCTATAAACATTCCTCGTCCAATCCTGTAGTTTTCCGATTAATATGTGTTAATCACAACTATAGATTCCGAGGCTTACAGCATACTGAGTATAGCTGAGAGTAATAATAACATCTCCCGCCACGTCAGTTTTTATATATCAGTCACGCGATATTCTCGAACGTTCAACAATGCTAGAATACACGGTAGCGTTTTCGTAAAATAAATATTGTTGATTCTTACTATCAAGAATCTTTAGAGAACGAGCAGGACTAGCGCAATACACATCTAACAATATATGTCACATGCATTAAACTGAAATATACGTAGTTCTTAAAATAAATATATAACGGTAAATCCGTTACAAATGTAATGTTCAACATTTCTACAATGAATTACCTTATTAAAGTAAATGTAATGCTAGATATTTCTACAGTTAAACTACCTTATTAAGGAAAAAGCAATGCTATATATTTCTGCAGTTAAATTACCTTGTTAAGCTAAATGTAATGTTTGATGATCCCAACGTCAAAACGCCTTCCTGATTTTAATTTATATATAAAAAAAGATTTAAGGTGAATTTGTATCAGAAATAAAAGATCAAACGTTACCTGTCTCATCTTCTGTTACAAATAAACTTCTTCCAACCAGCGATCTTTATAAGATCATACCTGTAGGAGAGCTCAGGCGACTGTAAAAATCACAACAAAATGTATACAACTATTCTATAACACGTTCGTCACTCGGCCAACTGTGTTCAAATAGCTAAATACGTGTCTTCTCTTTACATATATACCGGCACTCTCTTTCTTTGGGTCAAACCGTGACGTCATTTTTAAAAACAACAAATCACAAGAAGGATTTTCTTAAACCTAAATCAAGGACACAAGAGTAAGTCAGTATTGCATCTGACGAACCTTTAAACCAAACCGCGGTGTGCCGCAAACTGGGTCACGATGGATCAATGCCGAAGGTGAGTGCTTGAGAAAAAAACAACTCAGAAACCTCCTGCACAGAAAACCTACTATATTCCGTACATTTACTCTCTTGTATTTTATTAATTGATAAAGTAAAAGAGACCATTATTTAACCATTTCAGGGGCAAAAGATGTTTCTTATCAAAAATACATTCATGCAAGTCGAGATATACGCCAGTTTTACAAGTCAACTCAGTAGGACTACGTACTCTATGTAACTGTCTGGGATAGCATTACGCTCACCTGGTTAAATAATCCATTACATCAGTACCTTTTGTCCAAGATAGTATTACATGCAGCTGATTAGATAAACTATTAAAACCACTAGTTTATTTCTGCAATAACACTATGTCCTGTTAAATAAGCTATTGAATCACTAGTTTCTGTCCAGGATGGCATTTCATCTACCTGCTAAATAAACTATTATGTCGCTAACATTTGTCAAAAAGATCACTATCCCCACTTGATCAAGTACATCAAAGATCTAATCTGCATCCGATGTCCTGAGATATTCAGGATGTATAACACTTGTGTCTCAGGGCAAGCTAAGGTCTTATAGAAATAAAGCATAGAGGGGGTTCAATCCTGAGGACAACACATAGATATAGTCCACTACAAACATACACACACATATATTACTGACTTTTAAAGGGGAAATCGATTCCTGTTGAACGCTAAACTACCCATAGCGCTATCAGTGATGTGTTCATCTCGGAGTTCCAACCCCGAAATTTAGCTGTATAAGGTGTAGCAGACAGTTGAACTACAGGGTGGTTATACAATCCAAATAAAGTTGTAAATACGTTTATATATTTATCAACTTTGTTTCAACATCCTAAGCCTTTTAAACGTGCGAATAATGTATACATTTTGCCAAGATTAAATCATCGAAACATTTCAGTAATGTTATTCATAAATAAAATTCGCTGGCAACAATTCCACTTTTTTTAGCAATCCAAACGATCAAGAAACATTTTAACTCTATAATTCTCTGCTTTTCTTGTTTCTGTAGAACCGTAGAAAATTAACTGTATTAAACTTCTGTTAATTCAGATGTCGTTGTTTAAAAGAAATGGACCTACAGAATTTGCAAACAAGGAAACCAGACATCAAAAGAATAAAAAATAAAGATATTCCAGGTGGTTAATACATAACACTGAATTTCAAAGCGTTATTACTCTTGCAGTAAAAAACAAATAAACAACAGACTCGTTCAGTAACTTGATTCTCAATTTCACCATCGATCCAAACAAAATATATTTATTTTTATAAATAATAGTTTTTATTTTTTTTATTTTTCAATTAGTTGTAATATTATGACATGAACGAAAACATATTAAGAGTAAATAAATAATGAGACGTTTGAAATTAAAAGCATAAAATATAAAATAATATGTTATCAACCTACGTCTAACACTTAAATTTGTAGGACTAACTAGTTTGAACAAGTTTGTTTGTTGTTGTTTTTTATTTCGCGCAAGCTACTCGAAGGCTATCTGCGCTAGCCGTCCCTAATTAAGCATTGTAAGACTAGATGGAAGACGTAGTCATCACTACCCACCGCCAACTTTTGGGGTACTCTTTAACCAATGAATAGTGGGATTGACCGTAACATTATAACGCCCCCACGGCTGAAAGAGCTAGCATAATTGGTGCGACCCTCGGATTAGGAGTCGAACGCCTTAACCCACCTGGCCATCACTTATTTACAATTACTTTACATTTTACAGATTGTCTACATTTGTAATAAAAATACATTAAATACATCATTGTATTTCTGAATAAATAAATCTGACACTCAAGTGTGATGTTGAGCTATGTCAGTCTTCTCGACAGTGTAATGAGGACTAATGGTTAAAGTGAGACACTTGATAATTATTCGTAAAGACCCAACAAGAACTTTCAAATCACTTTCACCTGTTTATAAACAATACGTTTAAACTAAAACATTTCAGTGTAATATATTTTCTATGAAACGTCATCCGCCATGTCTTGAAGCTGTTGCTAGTTTAAGGTAACAACCGGTAACTCCTTCAAAGAATTTTTTGTGTTACTTTCTAGTGTATCTGTGCGATCAATATTTTTCGTTAGTTCTCCTAACCTAAATATATTTGCGTTGCTCGAAAAAGACGGTCTATTTCTGTATTGCTGAAACGTTTGCTTCCACGGGCCGAATGGCATAACCCTCACGGAATGGAAGCAGTTTGGTGTTCCACTAATGATTCCACAAAACTCCCCAGTTGAGGGGCCAGACCCAGTCAAGGTCGTCAACCCTGTTCATTGAAACTCAAAGCAACTCTGGAATTGAGTTTGGTTGAGTATCGCAGAGTGTTTGGAAAAGAAAATCGCCTTAAAAATGCACGAACGTTTGAATAATGTAGAATTTAAAGTGTATGTTGAAATATTAAAAGTATCAATATATTAAGCATATCAATACATTAAACAGTTCACCTGATAAATTACACGCGGTCAAACAGTTAGTGTTCTTGACTTTGTATTCGAATGTCTCTGATTCGCGTCTCAAACTCTGATACCAATAAAACAAAATAAATAAACATGTCATCCATAATTGTAATATCATAGTACCCATAAAACAAAATAATGTCCCATATCGACGATATAGTATCAGTAAAGCAGAAGAAATACCAAAGTCAGCAATAACTCTAATATTATGATACCAGTAAAACCTAAGAGAGACCGATGTCACCCATAATTTTAACATAATGGAACAAGAAAAACAGAGACTTTATCCAAGTGAACCATATCTCAGGCATTATGATACCAGGAAGACAGAAGAAATACCCTTGTTAGCCGTAACACTAACGTTATGATACCGGAAAAAAAAAGGCCCACATCAGCCGTATCTCTACCAACAAAACAAAAGAAATCTTCATTTCAGCATTAACTTTAAAATCATGCTGTTGGCGAAACATTTATTTCATTGTTATTTTTGGAATTTCGCACATAGCTACTCGAGGGCTATCTGTGCTAGCCGTCCCTAATTTAGCAGTGTAAGACTAGAGGGAAGGTAGCTAGTCATCACCAAACACCGCCAACTCTTGGGCTACTCTTTTACCAACGAATAGTGGGATTGATCGTACCATTATAACGCCCCCACGGATGGGAGGGCGAGCATGTTTGGCACAACTCGGGCGCGAACCCGCGACCCTCAGATTACGAAGCGCACGCCTTAACGCGTTAAGCCATGCCAGGTACCCCTGACGAAACAGAAGAAATACAAAAAAGAAACAAAAGCGTTTTATATTAGACAACAAAACTTATGCATTACAGAGATCAAGATAGAGTGATTTTTTTTAGCTGCGATATATAAACACATAAATTGGCTGTAAAAGAGTAGCCCAAGAGTTGGGCTAATCTCCAGTTATTATCCTGTCCAAAAAGGTGAGTTACGTTCGCAAGAGTGTAGAGGAGTCCAAATGTCCACTATTGCTCTAAGGTTGGCTTCTCTCAAATCATAGAGGATTAATTTTCCAAGCTGTTGCAAATGACGGTGAACTATTGAATGGGTTGAATTAAGCTTCTGTGTTAGTTCTTCAACTGTAACAACACAATCTTCATCAAGTGTAGCTAGCAGCAAGTCAAACTCAACAGGACGACCTGAACGTGGCGCATCACTTAAGCTGTAGTCTCCTGATCTGAACTTCTAAAACCACCTTCGACATTTTCGCTCATTGAGAGACTCCACACCATAAACACCTTGAATGTTTCGTGCAGTTTCTGCCGCACTATTGCCTTTTTTAAACTCATAAAACATTACATGCCTAATTTGCTTCTCAGACCCATCTATCTTTATAAGGGTTTATTTGATTAATGATCTGAAAAAGTGTAATTGGATTAGTTTCTTTTATTCCTCTCAAAATTTTTGTACATATCCTACTATATATTTTAGCCATGAAAACCTTCTAGAAAGATAGAAATAATGATCCACTTTCTGTGTTAAATTTCCCAACATTACTTATGGGATGACCTGATATATAACCAGGAATTACCAAAAGTTATGTTACTGCACAGTTGTTAACTTATAAGTTGGAGTCACAATAATTACTGTTACTGAACAATAAATAATCTATAACCAGGAGTTACAACAATTAGTGCTATTCAACAATTGATTATCTATAACTAAAGTCACGACAATTAGTGTTTCTCAAAAATAGATTATCTATAACTACAGTAACAACAATTAGTGCTACTGAACAGTTACTAGCTTATAACTAGGAGTTACGACAATTACTCTTATCCAACAATATATTACCTATAACTAGAAACACAACAATCAGTGTTACAGAACAGTAAATAGCTTATAACTTGCAGTTAAAATATTTAGTATTAATGAACAGTAAATAGCTTATAACTAGGAGTTACAACAAATAGTGTTACTGAATAATAAATAACTTAAAACTGGAAGTTAGGACAATCAGTGTTACTCAACAGTAAATAACTTATAATGAGGAGTTATAACAATTAGTGTTACTCAACAGTAAGTAGTTTATAACTAGAAGTTACAAAATTTAGTGTTACTCAACAATAGATTTTCTATAACTAGAGTTACAACAAATACTGTTACTGAACAGTAAATTACTCATAACTAGGAATTAGAACAATTAGTGAGTTTTACTGAACAGTGAATAACTTATAACCAGGAGTTCAGCAATTAGTGTTACTGAATAGCAAATAACTTATAACTAGGAGTTACAACAATTAGCATTACTGAACAATAAATAGCTTATAACTAGAATTTACAACAATTAGTGTTGTTGAACAGTAAATAACTTATAATTAATAGTTACAACAATTAGCGTTACTAAACAATAGATTGTTTATAACCAGGAATCACAATAATCAGTGATACTCAACAGTATATTATCTATAACAGAAGTCATAACAATTTTGAACTGGTATAGTTAAACTAAAACTTATGAATTTCTTTGTAGCATTTGTGTTGCACGCACCTTTCCCCTAACAACAATGCATAGATAAATTAAGGATAAGCTTCATGCATTTCACAGTAAAATATATATGAGTGTGTGTAACGAGGTAATAAAGGTGTTGTTTTTATCAATCGTAGGATTAAAGGCATGTTTATTTTGTTAGTAGTAGGACTATGGGCATGTTTGTTTTATCAGTAGTAGGCTTAAAGGCATGTTTATTTTGTTAGTAGTAGGACTATGGGCATGTTTGTTTTATCAGTAGTAGGCTTAAAGGCATGTTTATTTTATTAGTAGTAGTCTTAAAATCATGTTTATTTTATCAGTAGTAGGATTAAAGGCATGTTTATTTTGTCAGGAGTAGCATTAAAGGCATGTTTATTTTGTCAGTAGTAGGATTATAGGCATGTTTATTTTATTAGCAGAATAATTAAAAGTCTATTTCGTTTAAACACACGTTTGCTTCTCAATAGCACATGCATGCACTCCATCATAAACGATCTGTTTATTTGTTAAGTATTGTATGTATGCACTCCAACAAGATTAAAACATGTTTATTTTTAGTGTATCAAAATGATTATTGCTAGATTAAACAACAATTTTTTATATTTGTTGAATGTAAATAACGAAATTCCTTCCTCAGTTATATATTTCTGTATTTAAGACCTATTAATTTCTGAAAGTGCATACTTACATGTATACACAATACAGTACCAAAGGCCACTTATTTCTTCCATGTTATGCATTTACTCCAGGATTAAATACCTATACATGTTATGTTACTCAGGGTCAGAGAACTGTATTTTTGTGCATTATGTAAATATGCTACAGTATGAATAACCTGTTTGTTTCTCTTTCCTTTAGTATTAAGTATATAAACTCCAAGATTAGAATCTTATTTATTTCTGTATTTATATACACATGCTGTAGGAGTAAAGACTTGTTTATCTCTAATCCTGAAGTGCATAAGTTACTATCAAAGAAATTAACTATGTACTCCAAGATTAGACATATGTTTAGTTTATTTCTTCGATAGTAACCGTATGTACTCCAGGATTAGACATATGTTTAGTTTTTCGGTAGTATGTATACATATATTCCTTCATTAAGAACCTGTGTATTTCCAGACTATTTTGTATATTTTACAGAATTAATCTAGAATTTAGACTATTTCGTTCTTTAGTACTATGTAGGAGAGTCCCCCATTAGTACAGTAAAATGTCTCCTGACTTACAACGCTAAAATCAGGCGTTCGACTTCTCTCAGTGGGCTGAGCTGATAGCCCCATGTGGCTTTGCTATAAGAAACACAAACAAACAGTATGCACGAGTAAAGGCCTCTTTATTTATTCAGTCTTGTATATGTTTTCGAATATTAAATTCCTTTTCATTTCCTGGGTAGTATGGAAATATAACTCCCAGATTAAAGACCTGTTTACTTTGTTCAGTGATATGTATAATACACTCCACGTTTGAAAATGCATTTCTTTCTTCAACGTCATGTATACCAAGATTAGAGACATACACATTCTCGCTATAATATAGAATTCGACATTAGTGCATTTCTCCAGTAAATATTAATACTAACAAAGATCAAAGTCTTACATCTCTCACAGTACAGGGTGGCCCATAAGTCCCTACCCATCCGTATGTTATTATGTTATATTCAATTACGCGTGTATTATAAAAAAAAATTTCAGAGAAATATGGCCGATGTAAGCCCATATACACTTGAAGTACGTGGCGTCGCATAATATTATGCAGCGAGAATGAGGGGCGGCACACAGATACACTGGATACATAAGATATAAGGATGGGTAGGGACTTACGAACCACCCTGTACTACATATATATAATTGACTGTAATAGGCTTGTTCCCTTTATCATTCTGTTAAGAGTACTTTCACACGTATTTCTTGGTAATGTTCAACAATATACATCGTCACTTAGCAATAAAACTATCATCTGAATGTTATTAGGCCAACTGTGGTGTTTACGTTAAATGTTCAATATCAATGTTAATTTATCAAAAAGGTTTCTCTTTATTATTTATTGTTTTGATAACTTCGGTGATAAGGCAGAAAAATAGTTAAATTCAAAAGTTTTATGGCGTTGAGTTCTAGCCAAAATTAAAAACAAAATTTTCCAAGTAATATATAAACTAAGCCTTACCTTACTCTTATGTATTAAGCCTATTATTACTAACATCATGGATCCAGTGTTTAAAATATTTTAAGTGGCCAATATATGTTGTTTAACAAATATTCTGTTGGTACTCTAACACATATATTACCTACTTGGGCTTAAAAATAAAAATTTATTACTACTAAATGTCTTTTATTTTGGGTAGTGCCCAAATAATTGAAATAATTGTGTCGATGTTTAAAAAGTTTTAAGTGGTAAATAAACGTTAATCAATAAATATTATTTTGGCATTTTAACGTACATAAATTTTCTACTCGGTCTTAAAACATTAAAATTAAATGTTTTTAATACCAAATATATTTCATTTTTTGTACAGTCAAAAAAGTTCAAAATTTTCTAATTCCTGCCCTAAAATACAGTGAAAACGCTTAAAAGTGTTATTTAAGCCTCGTTCATACTTTTTCACTGTAACATTTCATGTTTTTGTGTAATAGTCTACTCAAAATGTGGTGATTAAAGAATCACTTCTAGACTCATGAAATAAGTGAAGTGTGGGCACATTTTTGAGGCTCAGACAAATTCATTTTAGTTACATTCTATAATATTCGTTAATCATTCATTGTTTCTCATCACTTTTGATGTGTTTTTATACGAGCATATAAAGCAGGATTACAGACCATAGACGCTACCATGTGCAGGGAGCTCTTCGTACTAATCTCAGCTGCATTTTGATTAGGCCCGACATGGCCAGGTGGGTTAAGGCGTTTCACTCGTAATCCGAGGGTCGCGGGTTCGAATCCCCGTCGTACCAAACATGTTCGCCCTTTCAGTCGTGTGAGCGTTATAATGTGACGGTCAATCCCTCTATTCGTTGGTAAAAGAGTAACTCAAGAGTTGGCGGTGGGTGATGATGACTTGCTGCCTTACCTCTATTCTTATGCTGCTAAATTAAGAATGGCTAGCGCAGAGAGTCCTCCAGTAGCTTCGCGCGAATTTCAAAAAACAACAAGAATCTTTTCTGTTATAATGACAAATCGAATATTTAGGGTTGCAAGAACATTAGAACGTGACGTTATAATTACTCAGTTCCTCTTTCGTTGGCGCAAATAGCCTAGATGCTTTGCGCCATTAAACACCAAACCAACCAACCAATCCTCTTTCGTTTACTAACGTCTTCCATCAACCTTGCTAAGTTCCTTGTGCTAGACTGCTGTTCTCTTGTGTTTTACTTAGGCCTACATGAGTTGTTGATTTCAGATAAACCACCTCTTCCTCCCTGAAAAAAACTTACAATGGCCATTAAGACTTGCCCATTTTGTATGTTAACCTGTGGATATAACAGTCAAATTTCTGTCTGTATATCATGATCTATTGCTCCTGAATGGTTAACCGTAGAAAGAAAATATTTATAAAAATGCTTCTATCCAAGAGTAAATTACAGGAATATTATTAACTCTTTTGCAATTACTAAAATTTCACAGCGATATGAACATTGGTCCATTGTTTTTCTTATGTGCTGTATGATAAATCTGAGAATAAATACTTAATAAGAACAAAAATGTTTCTTTTTCTAACGATATTTCACGAAGAAATCGGAACTTTCTCTATCAGGTGATTGAAGTAAATATTTCGAAGATGGGAGCGTGAACTTAAAAAGTGAGTGAAGAGATTAGGTTTAGTTTGAATATCACACAAAGCTACACAAGGGCTATCTTTGCTAACAGTCCCTAGTTTAGTAGTTAATCATCACCACCTCTGTTAACTCCAGGGCTACTTTTTACCAATGAGTAGTAAGATTGACCATCACATTATAAGGCCCCGATAGCTAAAAGGGTGAGCATGTTTATCGGACAGGGATTCGAACCCGCGAACGGCAGACTGCGAATTGAATACCCTAAATATCTGCTGCATAAAAAAGAAACGTTTTTGAGTACATATTTGTTATTTGGTGGTGGTTTATATTTTAGGCCATGTTGGATTCTACACAAGTATACTTTTATAATACAAAGCCAAATAAACTGATTTTAACTGAATTGAATATCTCTCATTTTACACTTTTTAAAGAATAAAAATTGGTAAAAAGTGCTCACTTTGGTAGAGATATTTTTTCCCCTCAGTAAAATGACAAGGAACGATGGCATCCAGTAGAAAAAAATCCCCGTAGCTACTTAACAAACCCAAGCACTGTATTATGCTGGATGCAACCATGCAACAAAACCAAAACATTTTGTCAGAAATACATAATATTTAGTCTCCTTTGCTTAAAATCAAACTGATTGTAATTTTGCACATTGAAATAACAAAATACGGTTGTAAACGGCTCAGGAAATCATACTGCATATAAGGTAAGATCCAAGGCATTGGTTTGATTGCATAATTTTTAATTATTCTTCACTACTTTTAGGAAATTTATTGTTTAATTGTTTCAACACGTACGTGAACAAATCATAAATAACATATCTGTTCGGTTTTCACAATTGTATGTGTGGAGCCCAAGATTAAAGAACCGAATTTGTTAGTTGTTTCAAAATAACATGTAGATAAACCAGAATTAAAGACCAGTAAATATATATAGTAACATACATATATAGCCCACGATTTAAAAAAACGAACTTTTTCAAAATATTATGTGTTCATAAACAAGGATTCAAGCCCTGTCCTTTTTCAGAAATGCGTATAAGTGAATATAGTGACTTGTGTGTTTCCACAACAGCTTATATGTATATAAATCAGAATTCAACGCCCATTCATTTCCATAAAGGAAATACGTACATCAGTATATATGAGGAGAACAAAACTAATTAGTAATATGTAGATTTGTCAACCACATTTATAAACAGATCCACCATTGATAAAAGTTTTCGTAACTTGATATAAGTTAAGTACAAAACACAATGAATTCACATTTTAGTGTTAAGTGATTACATCTAGAGAAAAGCAACGACCGACAAAAATAAATCTTCTTCGTTGTGTATGAACGTTGTATAAGTGGCCGATAGGAATTCAAAAGTGGGCGTCTAACTGCAGGCAGCGATTTGTGTTATAATTACGGTAAGTCAAACACCGGTCAGTAAACTAGGCCACGATTTCCCTCCTTAAGTGACTTACAGAACAAAATACAATATATCTACGGAATTTTTTTTCGATAGTTTCGTCTATTTTACTTTACATATATGCACGTGCATCTGTGTATGACTCCGATTATTCTTTTCTACTTTCAGCTCTTTCGAATCGTTATGGAGCGAATACAGTAGTCGTCCGTCCTCCCGGTGGCTCAGTGGTAATCACGATGGATCATAAAGCTTAGGTTCATGGTTCGATCCCTATAGTAACCACAACGCAAGTGGCCCATTGTGTAACTTTCAGCTTAACAGAAACCCAGAAAGCCCCCTTTGGCTTGTAATTCTGAGGAAATGAATTATGTATAATATAACCTCATATCAGTATGTTATAAAAACGTTATAATGTGAAATGGATACCTAGAAAGACATTCGGCCGAATATTGGTGATTTTTATACCTTACAGGCAGGATACTTTGAGTTGGTGTGTTCTGTTCAAGACACGGTCAAATCCCACTACGGTAAGAAATTAGTGCTGTTAACTAGCTAACTTCCTTCTGGTCCATGTGTTTAAAGTTAGGGACAGCTGCGTGCAGAAGCTCTAGAGAAAATCCATAGAGAAACGAGGCCTTCTACAAAATCATTCACACAGCTACACGCCGCTAATTGAGTTTTAATAGAAAAGTAAGCACTTTTAAACTTGAGTTCATCTTTCTTAATAATTTATATTAACTTTCTATCAATACAATATTTTAAACCCACAGTTGAAAATGGCTGTTTAGATAAATAAATAAAATTATAAAAAAGTTTCACTATTATTACAGTTCTGTAATTTTATTTAACTAAAAAAAAAAAAATTAAGCGAATAAAATGAATCCAAAGCACAGATCATAACGTAAGTAAAAGTACCAGCTGAAACACGTGAAAACATTAGTTTCCTTCCTAGGGTTTCTAAACTGAATGGTTTGTTATCCGGTTTTGTTGGTGATTGGACTTGGGTTGGTAGCTCCATCTTTGATTCATGTTAATCCCTGGTTGAGATACAACAAAAGATTTACAAGTTTATACAAAAAAACTCGCTGCGTAACAATGATTCATCATGTCGTGTTACTTCTCTTCTGTAATTCTAACAACTAGAAACAGTTCATTCTTTCTGTTGCCACGACTAACTAGCGTTTATTTATTGTTTATTTCTTTTTGTAGCCAGACAACGAATGCAATCATCAGCTAAGTCTTCATAAATAACATTTTGGACCAAAGTCAGGCCTGGCATGGCCGAGCGCGTAAGGCGTGCGACTCGTAATCCGAGGGTCGCGGGTTCGCGCCCGCGTCGCGCTAAACATGCTCGCCCTCCCAACCGTGGGGGTGTATAATGTGACGGTCAATCCCACTATTCGTTGGTAAAAGAGTAGCCCAAGAGTTGGCGATGGGTGGTGATGACTAGCTGCCTTCCCTTTAGTCTTACACTGCTAAATTAGGGACAGATAGCAAAGATAGCCCTCGAGTAGCTTTGTGCGGAATTCCAAAAACAAACAAACAAACAAACCAAAGTCGAGGAGTTCGCCCCGTACAATACGGTGTAATAGTTCGAAGTTAACACTTTAAATAGCATGTATTCTTCGACAATTTTTCTGAATTAATTTAGATATGATTAAGGTATGCAGTTGTTAGTTACACCAGATTAAGAAGCGATTTGAAAAATACTGTTTATATAAAACGTGTGGATTAAACGAAGTTTGCAAATAGATGTTATAAACCGAAGCCAAACGTTTATGCTATCATGATGGTTTCTAAAGTATTGAAGTGAAAACAAAACAAAACAAGCGTTTCGTATAATAGTTATATTCAGTAAAAACAGAAACTATAATGCTTATAAATCGGTCTTTCTTTTCATGTGGTTAGTCTGATTGTTGTTCAGCGTAAAGTTGCACAATGGGCTATCTGTACTGTAACCAAGACTGGTGTAGAAATTCGGTTTTTAATGTTATAAATCTTCAGATTTACCATTATTTCCATAAAAACAAAGACAGTTTTTTTTAAATTGTGAAAATAGAATGTCTCTTTTTAAAGCTCCTGTTCTAATCTTCATTCTTAAAATCTCACCAGATATTTTATAAAACTAATGCATTTTTTTTCCTGCTGACTGTTATACCAATGAATGTTTTATTGTATCGAAAAGAAGGAAGCAGCCTACCTCTATTTTAGTTTTAGTTATACGGTACTAAAATACGAATTAGAATAAGTTCTTAAACAGTCTCTTTATTACATAACTCCACCAATAGCTACACATTAACGCAAAACCATTCCTAATTTTCAAATAATGGACGAGAGAGAAGGAAACTATCCAACGACATCCGCCATAAATTTTTTGAACGATTAATGAAATTCCACCTAGAGTCTTAGAGTGCAACCAGAGCCCCAAAATGTAGTCCCAATATCTGCGATAACTAGTCGTGAACCATGAATACATGGCATTACCTTGGGGGCATGTTAACTAACGCAGTACTTTAAATAGAAAAACTAAAACCTAGTTATGTAGACAGGGTATTTTTTTTTATAATTAGACATAAACTTCAATTTAACTCTTAAATGTGAGTCACACAACGAGACCTTACACTTCATCACATCGGGATTTGAAACACAAACAATAGGACAGAATCGTATCAAACATAACTGGGAAATTTGAAAGTGAGGTTTAGTCACTCATGTGTTGTACATATTTGAATATATTTTAATTTAATACGAATAATTTGAATATTTACTATCCTTGGGTCCTCCACTGGTACAGCGGTAAGTTTACGGATTTACAACGCTAAAATCGAAGGTTCTATTACCCTCGGTGGACTCAGCAGATAGCCCGATGTGGCCTTGCTATAAGAAAACACACACATAAAGTCCTTCGCTGGTACAGAGGTAAGTCTGTGGATTTACAACGCTAAAATCAAAGTTTCGATTCCCCTCGGTGGGCAGAACAGATAGCCTGAAGTGACTTTTCTATAAGAAACACACACATTATATTTGGTACGCTTTTTATTTTTCTTGTCATACTCAACTCAACGATTAGCTAGAGTGCTTATAACGCTTAAATACGAGGTTCTATCCCAACGGTTAGTACAGTGTAGATAACCGTTATGCAACTTTATGCTTGAACAAATACTGTAAAAAGCTTACTAAGTAATTTTTCTATTTCTATTTTTCTAATTGTATGATAGCATATTTTTTTATTTTAAATCATGAAAATATTTCCTTTCTTCATTCTTTTTGTATAATGGGTATCCCTGTATTTGTGACTCTGTATTTCTGTAACAATCGAATTTTACGATAGTCCTACGTATTTTTATTTTTATCTTAATATATTTGGTGTCAAATCGATTTAAAAATACGATGAAGAAAATAAATTTGACCGTGATATATTTCAAAACGTATACGTGGTGCTTAAACTCGTTGCTCGTGCAATTTGTGCAACACCAAATATATTTTTAAACAACACATTTTCTGTTCATACAAGTGTTTGAACTATAAGTTTAAGTGTTGAACTCATGCTATTCTACAAGGAAAGTTCAAGAGTTGGCGGAGGGTGTTGTTGAAATCCGCTTTCTCTCGTCTGTTTCTTCAAAATTGCTAACATAGATCGGAACAGCATATTGCTGTATAAAATGTTACATTGGTTTGTTATTTTTTTTATATATACATATAATTATGTGTTACAAACTTGGCTAATAGGTAGCACTGTCTGTCATTAGTCAATAAAATTTATCACTATCATTCTCATTACTGTCGACGAGGTTCGTTATATTTTAAGCCTATTCTCGCTACTTGGAGCATTCAACTCTATCTGGAACGTCACTTAATGTGACAAATAAAATTCAACATCCCTCTCAGAAGGCCTAAGATTCAAGCAAAACCATCTTTGACTTCAAACTGCTGATAAAATGTGGTAAAATGAGTTTCACCCATATACATAGGACTTTGCAACTTCTCAATAAATAACGAAACTGACTCTTACAACTATAACTCTCTATGGTTGAAAATACCGTGTTTTCAGGGTCATATTGCAAACTGAACTTTGAACATTTTGATATGAATCCTGAAGTATCGATCATAAGGGTAAAAAAAACCAACAGTCTTGTCTCAGTTATCCACAGAAATACCATCTGATAGTTTTCGAAAATAAAATGTCTGGAAAGTATAAAAAATTGATTGTTCAGTACTGGTAATACGCATGATATAATACTGTTGTAATCAAAATAAGATATTCAGGGATGGCAATCTTACTTAAGAATCTATTAAGATCTAACAACTATACTGTCGAAATTCTAATTTACAACACATCGACGTCAAATTTACTTTATTTAATATATTTCAAATTTGTTTGGCAAGTTCGTAATTATGTATTTCTGATAAGCAGAGAACAACGTTTCGACCTTCTAAGACCTTCTTAACCAAAAGGTGGCTTAGGAAATTCGAAACGTTGTTCTCTGCTTATCATTAAAAGTGTTAATACCCACACCAGCCGTTCTGAGATACATTTTTATGTCAAGTGGATTTCTCGTCATTAAAAAATTCGTAATTAACTTTAGGCCAAATGTAAAAGTTTCTTTAATAATGGTACCCCGCTCGTACAACGGTAAGGATTTAGAACATTAAAATCAGGAGTTCGATTCTCCTCGATGAACTCAGCAGATAGCCCGATTACGCCTCACCACCAAGTGGCTTAGTGGTAACTCTGAGGACTTATGACGTTAAACATTGGCCTTCGGATACCCCTGGTGGGCAGAGCATACGTAGCCCACTGTGTGGATTTGTCTTTAACAACAAAGAAACAAGTTCGACACGACGTTCGGCTCACAGTATTAACCACATCACCAAATTCTACGTAATGATACTTTTCTCTGAGTATGAAATACTTAACTGATTGTGTATATTATTTCAACACTTATTCTGTCAGATGGCGTTGTTTAATTATTGCCGTTGAACCAAATCAACTCGGTGAGGTTGTGCCACTTAATAATACAAAATCAGTATCACATAATTTGTTATTTTTCATTTTGATCTTAATTCCACGAATGAATGGTTGAGCAGTTATTATTGGCAGAAACAAATATAGTAAGATTGTGTTCGATAGCAGGTATTCAAACTCGTGACCTCTCAGACTGCCAGTCGAGAGCCTTAACCACCATGCCAGGCCCACCACACAAATATATTTGTTAGCAGCTGTGCCAAGGTTTTCTTCTATACACTTAAGGTTAGTATAAGGTTAGTTAGAGGTTAAAGGCTTATAACGCTGAAGTTCCAAGTTTTATCCCTGTGATTGATGCTGTATAAATGGCCCATTGAATGACTTTGCTCTCAGCAACAAATAAACAAAACAAAATCGGTCGTTTAAAAGGGGTGTACTAAATATATTTCGTGATTCTCTGATTTCTTGACATGTGCTTTTCTCTTTAGGTATTTTTCTGAGTGTACTTATCTGTATTTCAACAATTTAAACTTGTACACTCACGACCTAGTACTAAACTCAACTTCCGTGCAACCTTACGAATGACGCAATTTGAAGAAGCCATGAGTTCAAGAATACTGTTGTAGTGAGCTTTTTTGGTTGTTGTTGTGTTGTTTTTTTTGCTAGACGTTTGGGTGGTTTTTGCCCAGACAGGGTTTTAACGTCACGTGATAAGCGCATTTCTTAATGACTGGTGCTTTCTTGAAAGTTTATAAACGGAAACAAATTTAGCGAATAAAACGCCGGGATAACTAAAGATACTTGTCAATTAATTGGTGAGTATGTAGCAGTTGAAACTGTTGTTTGATTAATGAATCAGCCAGTTAGTTAGTTCAGTACTTTGAATTCTGACTTTGAGTTTTTACCAATGTAATAGAGACGTACAGTATCTACAAGAGAAGTTAGCATGTTTGGATTGATTTGTTTTTAATTTCGTTCAAAGCTACACGAGAACTATCTGCGCTAGCAGTCCCTAATTTAGCAGTTTAAGACTAAAAGGAAGGCAGCTAGTCATCACCACCCACCGCCAACTCTTAGGCTACTCTTTTACCAACGAATAGTAGGATTGACTGTCACATTATAATGCCCTCACGGCTGACGGGGCGAGCATGTTTGGTGTGACGGGGATTCGAACCCTCGGTCCTCAGGTTTCGAGTTAAGTGCCTTTATCCACCTGGCCATGCCAAGCCAATCTTCCAAGTAAATGACTGTTTATCAGTGTTGGTAAAGTCAGCTTTATCATTCATTACATTCATGACACTTTTACAAGTCGGAGAAATGAAATTGTTTCGTTATCATTAAGGGAAGTGTACTTTGTGGTCTAATTTAAGAAAGTATCTAAGATAGCTCCCAAAACGTCTTCATGTAAAAAATAGACTAGATCCAGCTTGAAGGTGACGACAACAAGAGCTGAAAGATAAACTGACACAAAGAAAAGGCAACCACGAAGTAAGAAACTGAAAAATAACAGCTGATTAAGAAGAAAAGTCAGTAAATAAAGAAATAGATCTGGGAGAAAGAGATCTAATGTTAATAGGAGTTTGGAAGAAGTTTAAAGAAAATTAAAAGAAGTTCGAGAAAAAAAGAAGGAATTTAAGAAGTGCCATTCCAGATCATATTGATACAATAAAAGTTATAAAATGTGATTTTTTTTGTTTGTTTTGAATTAAGCACAAAGCTACACAATGGGCTATCTGTGCTCTGCCCACCACGCGTATCGAAACCCGGATTTTAGCGTGTAAGTCCGCAAACATACCGCTGAGCCACTGGGAGGCATTATTAAATGTAAATACGAAGGTTTAAAATTTCTGTATGAGGTATATAAAAGGATCACAGAAGTTAAGTAAATTATATTAATTAAAATGACTTTAGGGCCTCACCACGTTGTTACAGCCCATGCCATTAAACCTTTATCCGACAACCATGCATTCAAAAATTGTTCTGCAGTATAGCTTCCTTTGTAAAAGGCTTCGTTATAAAGGTGTCACAGTCAAAGCGCGCATCTACTCCTTATATGCTTTCCATAATCTGTCTGATGTATGAGGATGTTTTCAGAAATTCATGTGTGCTGCATTTAGTGCCTTGAACAATATGAAATAGCATGAATACTCATCTCATTCTATAGCATTCTTCAACAGATAGATATATTTTAGTAAAAGCTTAAACACATGTTTTTTGTGTTATTGATTATTGTCATGATGTAAAATAGTATTTAGTGTAGACGTTATTAATTTATTTATTTGTGAGTGAATATTTTACGAATATTTAGTTTTGTTCCTAACAAAACAATTAGAAGCAATTATTTTAAAGTAAATATTATGACAAGTTTAGTTACGTAAATCGGTAAGAGTCGTACATTGTGTTTGTAACTCAAGATTTTGTCTGATGTAACGTAATATTCATTGCACCTAAAAATCCACTACCATCGTAATTAAAATCCACTTCTAATAAACAAATAGACTCTCGTCGTATGACAAAACCCCCCTCCACAAAATGATTAAACTTTGATTGTATATTGCGGCTGGTATTGGTAACTAAAATAATTGTTCTTTGTATTGAGAACAAAGCTGCACAAGGGCATTTTATGTTCTTCCCACCTCGAGTAACAAAACTCGGTTTTGTAACTATAGAGCACTTATGTCTCTAGACACACCGCTGTAAATGAAAATTCGATCTGTATAAAATTTCAACTGAAGGCACCTCCTTACTGTTTATTCTTATTAATTATATAACATGGCCTTTATGGATAGTAATATAATACAACATTTTCTTTAGCATGTTTAAACAGAAAAATGATTAAGACGCTTAGATTAGTCGACTAATCTCCACCTCGTGTTTGAACTATATGAAATACACTATCTATTCCACAATTTGTTCAATGAATATTTCCATCATATATCTGTGTTTGAGTTCGTGAATGTATTAACCATCTTGTCTTTTTGAAATTTACATTTATTATAAGCCAAGTGTGTATGAATTAAAACTTGATAGATGGAAGCAAGATCGAGTAAAATTATCATATTAATTCTAAGATAATTAAGAAAGCATTGAGAAAGTTAAAGAACCGTAAGTCTCCTGGGCAAGATAAGATTTTCCCAAGGATTTTGATGGAGGTTGAGGGCTAAATAAGTAAACTAATAGCTACTTTTTTGTGTAAGTCCTTGAATAGAAGACAAATACCAGAAGATTGGAAGGTGGCTAATGATAAAACAGTCCCGGTAATTATAGACTCATTAGTCTTACATCACCTGTGAGGAAAGACTTGAAAAGCCTGATAAGACATCATTTGCAGAATTATTTAGCATTGTTTAGAATTTTATTAGGTTGGCAGGATCGTTTCACTAAAAGAATCCTCGCCTTTCAAATCTTTTGAAATTCTTTGCAAAGGTTACTGGTTATGTAGGTGAGGATAAGATTTGCTATTTCTGTATTTTCATAAAGTATCTGACAAGTTGCCACACAAAAGACTTAAAAAATTGTCTCTGTAGCTGTGGAAGATAAGTTAGTAAATTGGATATAAGAGTGGTTCGATATAAAGAGAGTTGTTACACTTGGAGTTCTGTTAAACTGGAATAATGTCATAAGTGGGGCGCCTCAGGGCTCAGTCTTAGAACCATTTCTCTTTTTGATTTGCATCAATGATATAGATGAAAGAATGGTCAATAAATTGCTTAACTTTTCTGATGATATCAAAGTCTTGGGTTTTGCTGCCTGTGGAGAAGATGCTGTTACTTTACGTAAGGACTTAAATCATTCAATGAGTTAATCAAATACATGGCAGATGCGTTTAATTAAAATAAATGCAAGATAATACATGAAGGTTACCATAATTTGGATGATAACAACTTTAACAGTGTTATGAAAGAAAGTGATCTCAGTGTGATGATTGGGTGGCTGGAGAGACTGATCAACTGTTGCTAGTGGTAGAGGAAATAGGATTTCAGGATGTATCTACAGAAATATTGATTATAAGTAAGTCTAAGTAGTAAATAATTTCATTGCATTGATCACTGGTTAGGCCACATTTCGAGTATTGTGTTCAATCTTGTTCTCCTTACTTTAGAAAATATCTCGAATTGTTAGAAAGGGTTCAGAGAAGGTCTATTAGAATGATATCTAAGAGGGAAAGGTTGTCATAAGATGAGAGGTTAAGACCTGTGAAATTATTTTTTCTTTAAGAAACAAAAAATAAGAGTTCGAAGTGATTTGATTGAGGTGTTAAAAGGATTGATCGTGTTGATACGTCATATTGTTTTATACTTAATGGTAAGATTGGTAAGACTAGGGTACACGAATATAAATATAGGCAAGGTAGGAGTCATCTTCAGATGAGACAATGTTATTTTTCTAACAGGGTGGGTGGCATTTGGAACGCGTTGCCTCGTATGCTGTGGAGTTAGTTTAAGAGAAAGCTTGACAACTATATGAATGATAAGAGCTGGCTGTTTGTTTTTCTAATCATTTTAATTTCGTTTCGAGGATGAAACAGCCTAGATGAACCAGAACGTCACTTGTTTTCCCTAAACGTTATGTTATGTTAGAGAGCCGACCTGCGTATCAGAAGGCCTAAAATAGGCCGTGACACGTTACTTACCACGCTTTGTGCTTTTATTAGTAGGAATGCAGTTCGTTAAAAGCAGCCGTGTATTTACGAGCGGTGCTTTGATCATTAGTTCTTAATTAGGGTGGATTGGCTACGTCTGAACTCTAGGGGTCTTTGACGTGGCTGTTAATCCGTGTCTTGAATTAATTCCTTCTGAAGAAACAAATAATTATTTTAAAAAATCAAAACATACAAATAGTGATAAAAAAAACATTTAAAACATGGTCCTACAGTTCTTGTATGAAAATGTCTTTACTAAACTGAATTCAGAATTGCTTAAAAACTTTAATAGTCACAATCATTATTAATAATAGAGCGAAAAACAAAACACTCTCAAATGGAATATCGCAATATCATTTTTTAGAACGTGTAATAACTTCCAATATACTTGATGTAATAAATATCGAATTAAACAGATCATTATATCAATAAACAGGTCACTTGAGGATCAACACTATAAAATCCTGGCTATTTATGCTTTAGTCAGATAGGCATACCTTCTTCAGGGGTGAAAACATGATATCTTTACTTCTCAATATGCAAAAATAGAACTTAAACAAAATTTGGTACAATGGGTAAGTGGCTAAATCTCTGTCTTTCTCAACAACAGAAGTGTCGCTAGGTGTTTAACAGATTTGGGGTTCGATTCGTTGCTACATGTTTAAAATATTTGAGACTTGAAGCAACAGTAGGTGCTAGATTCTTAAAAGATTCGGGATTTGAGCCATCCCTGGTTGTTTAGAAGATTCAGGACTCGTCGTCACTCGGTGCTTAAAAGATTCGGGACTCGAGCCATCCCTGGTTGTTTAAGAGATCCAGGACTCAAGTCGTTACTGGATCCATGAAAGATTCGGGACTCGAGCCGTCACTGGGTGCTTAAAAGATGTGAGGCCTAGGGTTCGTTTCAGTACGTCTATCATGTTTTTCTACTCTGATTTTTCAAGACACTAACTGGCGATTCGGGGCACTATTAAATAAAATCGGGGCATGGACCCTATGAATCGGTGTCTAGTGACGTCTCCGCATGCTTAATAAATCCAAATGTCTATACTTACGCAGTCCAATTCCTATTGATAATATAATTCGTGGCCATTCGTGAAGTTGTCCAAAATGTTACGAAAATCCAGATAACCGAAACTGCAATGTAACATGAAAGTGAATATCCTGAAATTATATTAGATGAAACCAGTTCACTGGAAGTGACATGGAAAACAACTAAACAAAATAAAATAGTGCACAACACTGAAAACCTGTAAATTGGTTTGTTAAGCAATATGTGATTTGGTAGTAACTAATGGGCTTCCTATACGTAGCCCCACAGTGGCACAGTGGTATGTCTGCGGACTTACACACTAAAAACCGGGTTTCGATACCCGTGGTGGGCAGAGCACAGATAGCCCATTGTGCAGCTTTGTGCTTAACTCTAAACAAGCAAACAAAAAATCCTATACGTATACGCTTCGTATAAGTTAATGTTCTTACCTCACTCTTATAAAATATCGCGAAAACCTTCAGTAGTAGAATGTACATATATATACAAAAATAAAGATACTTAACAGTGGTAGTTTGTTTTAAGTACTAAGGTACAAAACAACGTATCTGCTCTGCGTGCAGTACAGGGATCAAGCCATGAACTTCAGTCTTATCAAAAGAAAGCCACAAATTTACCACAAAGCCACAGACAGGTTACTGTGCTACTGGGTTGGGATGCTAATGTTATGATTCAATATTATTTCAAAATTCGTTTTTAACTTAAAATTGGTCATTATCTTTCAAGAAAAGAGAAAACAGACAAGTACAAACTACCTATTTAAAAAAAAAAAAACCTAGATAAATAACTATCGAATAACTGACATTCTCAGTTTCTTATCGCGGATATATAATCGTTTATTAACAAGATTTCAAAAGTAATGAAGCACACGGTGATTGGCTGTCGAAACTGTAGCTAGCCAATTGGAAGAACATGTAGCTTACATATTTATTTATATATAAACAAATATTTACCAATAAGTTCATGACTTTGTCTCTCTATATTCACGAACGGCAATGCTTTACATGTAGAATATTAAAAATGTTGCAGTCTGTAGAAATAGGATACACTGAGTGATGTTATATTTTGTGTTAAGAATTAAGTTTTTGTGTCATCAACATGGGGGCCTGGCATGGCCAAGCGCGTAAGGCTTGCGACTCGTAATCCGAAGGTCGCGGGTTCGCGCCCGCGTCGCGCCAAACGTGCTCGCCCTCCCAACCGTGGGGGCGTATAATGTGACGGTCAATCCCACTATTCGTTGGTAAAAGAGTAGCCCAAGAGTTGGCGATGGGTGGTGATGACTAGCTGCCTTCCCTCTACTCTTACACTGCAAAATTAGGGACGGCTAGCACAGATAGCCCTCGAGTAGCTTTGTGCGGAATTCCAAAACAAACAAGCAGTCATCAACATGCATTGCCCCACAACAAAGTGGCGTAATGATACTGTTAATGAATAACTGAACATATGTTTAACGTGCCCAAAAACATTTAATGATAAGAATTTGAATTTAAAAAAAAATTACTTTTAAATCTTTTATATAATTATGGTACACTTGTTTACCTGTTGTGTAAAACGTCTAAACATATTTATGTTTAGTAATGACGCTGAAATTACTGCGTTACAAAGTAATTTCTAAACAATATTATGTATAATATTTGTTTATAACTTTATATATTATGTTTTATGTATTATTATATTTTATAATAATTATACAATTTATATAATATTTATTTATATATATATATTAAAGAAAGTGTGCCTTAAACACCGAATATTTTCGATAGCAAATAATTTAAACAAAATCAACGAATTTTGCTTTTTTTTTCATTTTCGCTGCTGACAACTGTCAAAATACGTAGCACTTAGGTGATATCTCAGTCCACGTAGCAGGTAAAATCTGACACTATATCAAAGTGGGATAAAGGGTGGCCTGATGTGAAACCGGATGAGTGTTCGGTCAGGGTTTACGAAGTATTGCTCCATACCTTCGGGCGATCAGACCCAATCATAGCTGTGTCTAAAGATCTCCAAGTAACACGGTTAATCAACTTTACCCTACAAAATATGACAAACAAAAAAGTTCTCCTTCTGTTGAAGACCTTTTGTGATAAGCTGCAAAACAGGGAGTGTCCTCTTTTCATCTGGTTTACGCTAAGCAATCAACGTTAGACATCGTTCCAAATTCCGGCCTGGAAACCCGGATGCCTGGTTGTTCGACCAGACTCGTTCATAGTAGATCATGGCGGTAATGCTCAAGCAGTTTCTTCGAACAGCCAACCCTTCAGGGCAAAAAGATCGGTGACCTAGCTATCAGTTCGGCGTTAGACATCTTCCGATGAGAAATGTAAACCACCATAGTTAAGATTAGTTACAAGGTCGACATAAAAACCGTTATATATCAGCTGACAGAAACAATATAGCTTCGTAAATAATGCTTTAGTGACAGCAGACTACACTTTTATGGAATGATATAGACGATTATTCTTGCTTATAGTTTAGTAACTTTTGGTTTGTTTGTTTTTGCTATGTGTGTACGACGAAACTGAAATATTAAAATAAATCTTAACAAAATTTTCCTTATTTAAGAATGCAAGTAGAAAAACTAGAGCCAAATTTAAAATGTCAAATATTTAATACACAGATATAGAAATTTGGTTTCGATGAAAGCAGCTTAAGTTAGGCGTGGATCTAGGAGAGGTGGAAGGGGTGAGTCCAGACCCACCTTTCTAAACTTATTGAGAAATTAATAAAGGAAAATAATCGGTTACACTACCACGCTCCATCAAATAGGGTTATGAGATCTAAGTAGACGTTATTAGGCTCTATTTATATATGCACCATTTATTACAAGGTATTTTCCAAAATGACGAAGGATAATTCTACTTGACATGATCCATTATTATTAGGCCTCACTGTATGGCGAATATAGTGTGGTTAAAATACTAATATCATACATTTTTCTAGTTCCTTTAAATCCCTGAAGGGCTAAGTAAAGAATAGGGTTAGAAATATTAAACATAATAATAATAATGTCATGTGAAAAAGACGTTCACGCTGTACCAACTGAAGTTGTAAAAAATTACACGTAAATAGTGTTCCAACTAGTGTTGTGCTTCTTGCGAGTTCAACTGGCTTTATGATAATCTGGAAATGTGGTAACGCATGTGACGAACGTAGTGTTGTTGGAATACTATTATTGTTTTCCCTTCTATTAGGCTCGGCATGGCCAGATGGATAAGGCACTCGATTCATAATCCGAGGGTTGCAGGTTCGAGTCCTCGCCATACCAAACATGCTCGCCCTCTTCAGCTGTGGAGACGTTATAATTTTGACAGTCAATCGCACTATTCTTTCACTAAAGAATAGCCCAAGAATAGCTTCCACTCCAAAATTAGGGCTACTTCCGTACAGCTTTGCGGGAAATTCAAAAACCTTCTCGTTACTGAAAATTCCTAAGGATTTGAACAAATAAAACAATATTAAAAATATAATAACCTGATAATAATGTATTATAACCAGGATGATTACAATTATGCTTATCCAGTTTGGAAGAGGTGTTCACACCTTAAAAATTATATCACATCGTTTTTATTTGTAAAACACGATGTATAAAATATTCACAGGACGTGGAAACGTGTTGAAAGAATTAGAACACATGTCTATAATGTGGTTTTGGTTGCTTTATCTATTAATTACTAGAAAAATGTATTTCAAAGACGGTTCGACCTTTCTAGGTCATCTTCAGGTTAACGAAGAGACCATTGCCAGGCATATGTTTTACGGACGAGAGTGTAAACGGGTATGGGAATGTAGAGGGCGTTGCTGTTAGATGCAAGGTTATTAATTAGTATAGATATAAATGTGTTCCTTTATGCTGTTTTAATATTTGTTTCAGTTGAACTTCTTTGCAACAATCAGTGGCAAACTCTTTGTTAACCTGAAAATGACCTAAATAAGGTTGAAACATTGTTATGTACTTTATTTTAATTAAAGTTTTAATACCCACACCAGCCGTCGTAAGAATACATTTTTACTTCAGATGGGTTTCTCGTCACCACGAATTACCGTAAAAGTTTTAATCTGGCTTCCGTCTATAAAACTTAAGTTTACAGCAATCCGGTTTCAGTCTTAGCCAATAAATGATTATTTGTGGACAATTGTGGCCAGCAATATGGACGTCAAACGTTGTCATATTACATTTTAGCAACTTGATTTTTTCTATACATTCTTACAGTGTGTCTAGACTTCAGACTTTTCAACAAAGTTATAATTTTAGGGCACTTTTAGCTACTTGTATCACATACTTGATATCAAACTGATTTTTCATGGTCTAGACGCTGGAATTATCGTGCAGAGAATGTTCTCCGCACTGATGATTTCTAGAGTATGATTATCTAAATAATTAATGACTTTTTTAAAAAAACAGGCATCCTGCTTACAGAAATCAAAATGTGAATTTGGACAATAAACTAATATAGTTTTTTGTAAATATGATTATAAATAATTATAGCTATCTCAATTAAATTTTAAAATTGAAATGTTTGTTTTCAACTGCTTATTTTTATATTGTCACAACGTGCGTTACAGTTTATTGTTGTTGTTTTGAATTGAGTACAAAGCTACTCAATGGGCTATCTGTGCTCTGCCCACCACGGGTATCGAAACCCGGTTTTTAGTATTGTAAGTCCGCAGACGTATCGCTGAGCCACTAGGGAGCGCTATAGTTGAACGGATTTATTATTATTATTATTATTTGGTTTATTCTTAATTTCGCGCAAAGCTACTCGAGGGCTATCTGCATTAGCCGTCCCTAATTTAACAGTGTAAGACTAAAGGGGAGGAAGCTAGTCATCACCACCCACCTCCAATTCTTGGGCTACTCTTTTATCAATGAATAATGGAATTGACCGTCACAGTATAGCGTCGCCACGGCTGAAAGTGCGGGTATATTTGGTGTGACGGGGATTTGAACCCGCGACCCTTGGATTACTAGTCGAGTGCCTTAACAACCTGGCTATGCCGGGTCTGAATTATTTGGTAAAAATAAGGCAAGCCCAGTTCATGTAACAATAGCAGGCCTGGCATGGCCGAGCGCGTTAAGGCGTGCGCTTGTAATCCGTGGGTCGCGCTAAACATGCTCGCCCTCCCAGCCGTGGGGGTGTATAATGTGACGGTCAATCCCACTATTCGTTGGTAAAAGAGTAGCCCAAGAGTTGGCGGTGAGTGGTGATGACTAGCTGCCTTCCCTCTAGTCTTACACTGCTAAATTAGGGACGGCTAGCACAGAGAGCCCTCGAGTAGCTTTGTGCGAAATTTCAAAACAAACAAACAAATCATGTAAGAATAACAAATTAGTTAATTTTTTTCAATAATATTTACTACAGGCTGCTTTTTCTTGTGCAGCTTTGTAGGCCTAGATCCAACAATAACTCCATATCTAAATGTAGACCTAACCTGAAATACAGTGTTTCAATATAAACTTTGAAACGCGTACCTAACTTAACTATCTGCACTCTGTTCACCATGGAGAATCGAATCCCAAGTTTTGATGTTATAAGTCCGTAAACTTAATACTAATCTGGTGGAAGGATATTGATTGAAAGTTGACATTTTAAGTTTTTCTGAGTTTCTTATCTTGAACACTTTGAAAATAAGGCCATGAGTATGTCTTAATTGGTTAACTAGCAGCACAAGTAATAAATACATTAATACTTAATTGGTTAACTAGCAGCACAAGTAATAAATACATTAATACTTAATTGGTTAACTAGCAGCACAAGTAATAAATACATTAATACTTAATCAATGGCATGCGTCTTATAAATACAATTGGTTTACTTTGGGTTCCTTCAGTAAAAATAAACATATAGTTTATTTAAAATATTGTATTTTGCTTGGTGCACATATTAAACACTACAGTTAATTGATTTTCACAGACTGAGCAGCATTTTCAAATTCAGTTCAAGAAGTGTTTTAGAAAGAGGTCGATGCAATCCCCGCATGGATAAATGTAAGCAAAAAACTTCTACAAACATTAAAAAATGTATTACTCACAGCAGCTTATAAAACGCCTTAACCCACCAGGCCATGCCAGGCCTCTTTACAAGTAAAAAAAAAAGTAAAATTTGAGATAGCCTCGAATGTTTTTGTTTTGCTGACGTTATATAACAGATTATTGGTATAGAACCACCTAGAAAAAAAAACTTTAATCTTTATAAACCTAAACAAAGACGCCCAATGCTGAAGACAAAAAATTATTGTAGAAAACGAGAGCCCCCCGCTAGTACAGCGGTAAGTCTACGGATTTAAGACGCTAAAATCAGGGGTTCGATTTCCTTCGGGGGGCTCAACAGATAGCCCGTTGTTGCTTTGCTATAAGAAAAGACAGGGAAAGAAAACGACAAAAAATAAAACCGCAGGAGATATATCCAATACAACAAGATACGCATATATAGCATATGCATTTAATTTTTACCTGCTGGTACAAATTTATCAGTACTTAAACAAAAATCTAAATTTAAGATTAGCAGTAAATAGAATGCGATTCTTCTCACGATTAGTATTTATAGGTTGCTCTAAATATAATAAACGAACTTCAAATAATATTAAAATAAGGCTTACATTTTTAAGACATCCACGAATTATTTAAGGCAACTCATTAAGTACAGCCTGTTTCTAAAATCCCACCAATTAAATAGAGTCGTAAATAAGGAACCCATAAAATTTTATCTTTAGTTATAATTCTCACGGAAAACGTATTTCAACTTTCTGATTGTGGTGTTAATGCAACAACGCGTCAGCTGACCCAAGGATTTTACCATTTTATGTGAAACGAGCTGTTAAAATGGCTGGCCCAATTCCATTGCCATAATCACATGTTTTTATTCAACTGCCCTCGATAAGCAAAGATGTAGGGCGGAATTTCTGACAATATATTAAACGTGCTTAGATTTCTAGTGAATAGGAACCCGATTTGTGTAACAACGGTAACAGGAAGAGAGGTGTAAACAAGTTATGTTTCAGGGTATTACGTGTATTTATATATACTGCACGTTCAATCTCAGGATTCATTCATTCACTGAAGGAATGATAATTTCCTGATTTTTAACACGCCAGTGTTATCATAAATCGAAATGAAATGCTATTTCGATGTTTTGGGAAATCATTTTGGTCAAATTACGAAAAGTAAAACCACAATAAAGGAAAGGTCGAAACACGGAAAATGAGAGAGCCTTTTGTAAAACGAGCTAAACAAATCGCGAAATAAGCAAAAAGGAATGATCTGGTTTGGACAATTGGTTTGGTCTTTGTGTAAAGTGAATTATGCTTAGAGCTTCTCTTGTTTATCGGGATCCGGGAGGGTCAAGTGTGACATTCCACCTTTTCCTCCTAAGTTAAAAGGTCATTTCTTCATTAGGTTTTAGGTCTTTATAGACCTGAAAGGGTCAGGTTCATGTTTCTCCACTTTTTCTCTACTAGACTGTTATTTTAATCGAAGCTTGTAAGCCTTTTTTATTATTTAATGTTTTATTTATCCATTCTTTACGGAATGTTATCCTATGGTCGGTCTGGGTGAAGCTCTAAAATGGGGTAACTTTTAGTTTTTACTTAGTTTCTTTAATTGATTGTGTGGTATTTGGGGGTATGAATGTGAATATAATGTGTGAAATAACAGGTATTAAAGTGTTATTTAGCTCTTTATGTTAAAAGTGTGAAACGATATGTATTGTTTTAGGGGTTTCTGTATTATTGTATTAAATCCAGAGATGTCATTTTTATTGCTTCAAAGACACAACTTGTTTCGGTTTCAAGTATATTTGTTTGTTAACTTTCTGTGACTTCAATTTTAAGTTGTTGTACATTTGAAATGTTAGTTTGTTTTGTCGTGTTTCTTCGTTTAGTAAGTGTGGTTGTGCTGCATCTATATGAGTGTATGGGAACGGGTATATAGTCTGTTACTAGTACTGGTCCATAAGGTGTATGGTGTGTTACTAGTACTGGTCCATAAGGTGTATGGTGTGTTACTAGTACTGGTCCATAAGGTGTATGGTGTGTTACTAGTACTGGTCCATAAGGTGTATGGTGTGTTACTAGTACTGGTCCACAATCCCTTTTCCAAAACCCTTTGGGCCAGTTGTATTTCGGAATTTGGAATTTTTCGGATTTTAGAACAAATGTAACGCCTCAGTAGGTTTCAGAGCAGCACCCAATAATCATACACAGCGGTAGGTCCGACACACCACGATCAGTCTTCTGCAATAACTCCAATTTCTGCGTTATTAATAATGTCAGATGTTACCAATAGGGGTCTTTGCAGCTCTTTTTGACATCTTCACAGTGAAACTAAACCCAAAGTCACAAAATTAAAAAGAAAGAAAAAATATCAGCGTCACACCTCAGTGACGTGGGTCAAGTGGATGTAGAGTTGGGTCAGCAGTTATACCGACTCTCCACACTCCACGAAAAAAACTTCGGTTTTTGGAGCTTTTCGAATTTCGGAACTTCTAATAGGTAATAAGAGTATTTTTCTATCAGCATTTATTTTCGGCTTGCGTGTGTTTGTTTCAGTTTGCTTTTACTTATTGTGTATATTGCACATTATAGTTTGGATGTTCTTATATTTAGGATATCCTTTATAATTATCTGTATATTGCTGTTGGCAGTTACAACACAGTGTGTTATTGTGTTATTTTTGGCCATCATGAATTTGGTGGTTGCCGTGGAGAAATTTATACACTGCATTAACGTGTTCCTATCTTTGACAGTTGTAACACTGGGTTACAACCGCGGGGGTATTTTTGCTTTATCCACCTAAAATCTCTAGTGCTGTTAAAGATGTTATACTTTGGATGTTTTTCTGTGATTCCTATGCACATAGTTCGATCATAAAAATTGAATTTGATGTTTTACTAGAAATAATACAATTAGAGTTTAATGCTTTGACACTGGGATTTCAAGACGTTGATAGCCTTGGAAGGTCAGGAATATTTCAGACCTCCTCTCTCTCTCTGTATGGATATTTGGATATTGATGTTTATTTGCCCAGGAGGGTCAGGTTTCGTTAACCTCTTCTTCCTTCCTTCAAATTTTGGTTTTACAACTGTCAAGTGTATTTATATATGGTACACTTTTGTACCAATATGTGACAATTCCATAACGATTTTCACACTATATGCTTCTGTTATCATATAATTCTAATTTTTTACACGAAAAAAAGGATATTGATCATTATATCTGGTTTGATAGTTACCAGAATTCTTTTAATCAGAATGGGAATAAATCATTTCTGAAATTACTAAGTATTTACTTTGTTTTGAATTTCGCGCAAAGCTACACGAGAGCTATCTGCACTAGCCGTCTCTAATTTATCAGTGTTAGACTAGGGGAAAAGCAGCTAGTCATCATCACCCACCAAAACCTCTTGGGCTATTCTTTTAGCAACTAATAGTGGGATTGATCGTCACTTTATAACGCCCCACGACTGAAAGACCGAGTACATTTGGCGTAACGGGGATTCGAACCTACGACCCTCGGATTACGAGTTAAGTGCCTTAATCACCTGGCTATGCCGAGCCCATCACTAAGTAAGTCGCGTTTCAAAAAAATTTAAAAACATTAGCAAATTAATAGAGGTATTTTCGCAGCACTATATCTAATTCTCTGTTATCGTTAAAAGCAGGTTAAGCTCAAAATATTCGCATTCTACAACCGAACTCCGTGAATTAGTATATATACTAGTGTTACCAGATTTAAAATATAAAATTATTGACTTGGCACCTTAAAGTGATGCTGTTGTTTTTTTAATATTTAAGAATAACATGGCAGTTAAAGTCAATTACTATATTTTATACAAATAGCAAAACACATGCTATCAACAGAACTAAAACATGTAACTTTTCAAAAAGGTAATCTTCAATGTCCTTTGTTTGAAAAAAATATCACAGCAACACACTCCACATCTAAGCCTAAACACAATTCGATACAATGTCCTTATCCCCAAGGTGACGACTATAATTATGATTCCTGATGACGATAAACTCACTTGAAGTAAAAACCTTGTTTATTTGTTTCTTTTTTGAAGATCACGCAAAGCTGCACGAGAGCTTTTGTTTGTTTGTTTTGGAATTTCGCACAAAGTTATTCGAGGGCTATCTGTGCTAGCCGTCCCTAATTTAGCAGTGTAAGACTAGAGGGAAGGTAGCTAGTCATCACCACCCACCGCAAACTCTTGGGCTACTCTTTTACCAACGAATAGTGGGATTGACCGTCACATTATAACGCCCCTACAGCTGAAAGGGCGAGCATGTTTTGCGCGACCGGGATGCAAACCCGCGACCCTCAGATTTCGAGTCGCACGCCTTAACACGCTTGGCCATGCCGGGCCTTACACGAGAGCTATCTGTGCTAGTTGTTTCTAATTTAGCAGTGTAAGACTAGAGAGAAGGCAGCTAGTCTCTCAGATTACGAGTTGAGCGCCTTAACCATCTGGTCATGCCAAACAAAAGCCTTTTTAACCTTAAGATGGCCTAAGAAGGTCGAAACATCGGTCTCTGCTTTATTTGTGAAAATATTAATACCCATATCAACCGTCCTGAGATACATTATTGCAGTTCAGGTCGCAATGTCAAGCAATATTTTGTAATCGTGGTCATCAAATTAACGATGAAGAACGTAATTCAATTAAAAAGTCAACAGAAGAGTTGAACGTCATTTTCAAAAGGTTATAAAGTTTGATTAGCCCTTATTAATGCGAAAAATAACGTTAGAACTGAACAGTGAATTGAGCTTGACAGAAACTTTGAGATTACTTTAGTTAATTATATATATGTATAAAAAACTGCTCTATTTTTAAATGACTTGTATCATAAAGCCTCAAATAATATAGAAAATACTATACAGTCCCGTCGTGCCAAACATGTTCGCCCTTTCAGACGTGGGGGCGTTATAATGTAACAGTGAATCCCACTATTCGTTGCTAAAAGAGTAGCTCAAGAGTTGGCGGTGGGTGGTGATGACTAGCTGCCTTCCCTCTTGTCTTATACTGCTAAATTAGGAACGGCTAGTGCAGCTAGCCCTCGTGTAGTATTGCGCGAAATAAAAAAACAACAACATAAATAACGCTTTGTAAATGAAGTTAGAATTTCGACACTTTCTGAGTGGAAAGATATTTACTCCTTAGACATTACGGTCAGTAGGTTCACGCAATGTTAAGCTCGAGGGTACACGTCTTTAATCCAGTTATTTCTAGAAGAGTGATTACTGACCATCATCAGTTTTTGTTGTTGGTTCTTTGAAGGGGGGATAGAGTGTTTTATACTCTGATCTGTTCTGTTATTTTTATTGCAACAAGTATTCGAACCCACGACCTTCAAATTAAGAGTTGAGTGCCTTAACCACCTGACGATGCCGGGCCTTGAAGAAATGTACTACGAATACACTCTAAAAATAGTTTTGAGTTTTGTCCTGAAATTCCACAAATGAAGTTCAATAGTACTATTTATCGTGCTAGTTTTGGTATCAAATCCCTATACACCAATATACCACTGTAACAGACTATCCAAATACGTTTTAATTTTATTTAGAACAATAATTTCAATGAAGTTAACATTCCGAAAGAAGATTTGTTTTTATTTGATCAAATCTGCTGTTAAGAAGGTTCATTTCATCTTGTTTGTTCGTTTTGGAATTTCGCACAAAGCTACTCAAGGGCTATCTGCGCTAGCTGTTCGTAATTTAGCAGTGTAAGACTGGAAGAAAGGCAGCTAGTCATCACCACCCACCGCTAACTCTTGGGCTACTCTTTTACTAACGAATAGTGGGATTGACCGTAACATTATAACGCCTCCACGGCTGAAAGGGCGAGCATGTGACCGGGATGCGAACCCGCGACCCTCAGATTACGAGTCACACGCCTTAACACGCTTGACCATGCCGGGCCTCATTTCATCTTGAGCTTAAATCTGTAATATCTAACAGATATGATGGCTTACATGGAGAATGATTAAATATTAAATAAGCATTGAGTTAAAGTAACTTTCTAAGTTATTTTATTAATATAATATTTCGTCCGTTTTTAAGACTCATGAAACAGTAAATTAGTAAGTAAAATTACACACGAACGTTTCTTGCGCGCTTAGGACCTCTTATCCAAGTCTTTATCGTGAATGATGTAATGCGTGATACAAACGTATTTAGTTGTGGAGCACTACTCTAAAATAAGCAACAATCTTAACAGTAATTAACACTTGATATTACAGTTATCAAACATTTGGTACTTTGATAAATAAAGAAGATAAATCGATTGCTTTAATATAATTAAGAGTATTATTTAGAAAAACAATTAAATAAATCCTTCAGACTTAAAATAATACTTTATAAAATTAAATGTTTAATTTTAAAATCATCTTTTTGTACCTTTGATAAGTGGGATCCATGCAGTACTAAGTAATCTTTGGTCGCGATCCACTGTCTTGTATGGAAATTGCTTCTTTGGTGGTTTCTGTTCCAGTTTTGTGTTTCCTCCTTTATTATAATTGCATTTGTCAGATCTATTACGTGGTCGTTTTCCCGAACATGAAAAGTTACAGCTGATGCGTTTTTAGCAAAGATATTAATATATCTTTTGTGTTATATGAATTTTATCTATTAACAGGTGTTGTGTTTCCGCGATGTATTGTTTATTACACTCACACGTGGGTCGGCATGGACAGGTTGCTAAAGCACTCGACTGGTAATCTAAGGTTTACGGGTTCAAATCCCCGTCGCACGAAACACACTCACACTCAGATTGTCACATTGTGTAGGACTTACTAAGGCTACGGTGATGTTAAGTTTACTTGTTATCACACGAACGTTTGCTGCTAAGCCTGCTACGTAAGGAAGAAATGGCTTTTTCTTTTACTTGTGATTCACTTGTAGTTTAAGCAGATGAAGCGAACATACGTTAAATTGAATAAATGTTGTCCCTGAAAATGTTACCAAGGTATTCGAATTCTTCAACTAGGTAATACAGGGTGGCCCGTAAGTCTCTACCCATCAGTATGTTATTATGTTATATTCAATTACGCATGTATTATAAAGTTGTTTCTTTTTTTCAGAGAAATATGGCCGATGTAAACCCATTTACACTTGAAGAGCATATTGTGCATAATATTATACAGCGAGAACGAGAAACAGCACACAGATACACTGGATACACAAGATATATGGATGGGTATGGACTTACAGGCCACCCTGTACTTGTAACTCTAGATGTTAATGTTGTAACAATTCCAGTTTTAACAGCTATTGTGTGGCATAAGTAAAAAATTATATATTTGTTTGAGTCTTTTTCCAGATAAAGAGTAATGGTCAATTTCTTCTCGTAACCTTACGAACCCAAACATCGAGGTACGGAAGAATGCTATCGACTGCTAGTTCTATGGAAATTTATATGATATCAAATGGGCTGTTGAGGTGGACATGAAAGGGTTTTAGCTCTCCTTCTCCATGGATCCATAAAATAAACATAATGTCAACATATCCTTTACGAAGTTGATGTAGATATTGTATTATAAAGGTGTATTCAAAAAGCTGCCCGAACATTTCTGCTACTATTGGATATTACTGGTCAAAAACGTGGTTAACGAATTCTCGCGAGTTTCTACTTTACTAAGTTGAAGCTTTTCTTGGCCGTTTTTGTAAATTGGCGATTCTATCTAAATACAATAGACTGCATGTATACTTTACACTCATGTATCTTGGGCAAACCACAAGACTGGGAAGACTAAATGGTGTACAGAGAATTTTTTTTAATAGTTTCTTGTTTATTTCATTTGCGTTTACCAAAATTCTTTAATTGATCGTTTTTCAAAACGCTGGATTCGATTCGAAGATGGTCTTTGGTAAATTGCGCTCTTTAAGTGTTTTTTTTCTTGTTGATGTTCACGTCGGTTTAAACGAACTGTGGCATTTCTCTCATTGGTGGTTAATACAACAGAGACTCCTACACAACTTCGAGAAAACGTAAAATCATTTATCGTAAAACCTCAAAGGAACCTAACTACAGAACACCAAACTATCAATAATTTAATTCTGCGTTTTATTCCTAGTGTATTTAAGCAGAGTTTAATTCAAACATTTTTCATCGTGCTTATGAAAAATCTAACAAGTATGATTGTCTAGATAAATAATTTTTAAACAAAGAACTTTCCTGAAAAAATAATTTTCCAATTAGTTTATTGATAGAATAATTTGATCTCATCTAGATACATAAAATGTAGCTACATCTTGTGTTTATGATACATCTGAAACTGTTATTAGTTTACCCTATATGAGGATTTTTTTTCGTTTTTTTATTATTAGACGTTAACCGAAAAATGTCTTCCACAAAAAATATTGCAGGCAGATATAGCTGAGGTGCATTTTGAAACCTAATTGTCTTCAGAGTCTTTTTTTTTCATGTAAAGATAAAATTTGGTCTTTACAATCTTTCTTTGTTATTTATAAACCTACTTATCTCTGCTGTCAGTATGATTAAAGTGGTTCCATTAAAATGAAGTTAATAACACACAGACACTGAAACCCCAGAAGAGAGCAGTACAAGCCATATACCCTCAGAAAGTCTCGACCTGAAAGACGGATATGGAGAGATTCGAACATATAGGGGGGGAGACAAGTATAGAATATAAAATATCCGAATAGCAAATTCTCCAAAAGATAAAAATTTCTGGGCAGGTCCCCCAAAATGACACGTGACCAAGAGGCATCTTCAGGAAAGAAGGCTGTCTGAATCTAAAACTAAAAAGGTAACTAAAAATATCGTGTGATCACTTAGTGTTCTGGATTGTGGAATGATTGTTGTTGTTTTTTAATCTCGCACAAAGTTACACGAGGGCTATCTGCACTAGCCGTCCCCAATTTAGCAGTGCAAGACTAGAGAGAAAGCAACTAGTTATCTCCACCAACTGCCAGCTCTTGGACTACCGTTATATCAATGAATAGTGGGATTGACCGTCACATTATAATGACCCCACAGCTGAAAGGGGAGCCATGTTTGGTGCGACGGGAATTCAAACCCGTGACCCTCAGATTACGAGTCGACCGCCTTAACCACCTGGCCACTTGTGGAATGAAAGTGATCATTTGCTAAAGGGCTACAGCTGTTACTTCATGTGTCGAGAATCATGGCGTCGATGTCGAGAAACCCACTTGTTGAGAATTTTATATGCAAAAACGGCTCGTTTGGGTTGAGAAAATGTTTCAAATAGAAGAGAGAACAACGTTTCGACCTTCTTCGGTCATCGTCAGGTTCACAAAGAAAGAGGTAACTGACCGAAAGCTGACCACATGTTTGGAAGGGGTTGTGTAACTGAGTGTCGTAATGTAGAGGGCGGGATTAGATGTTTGAATATATAATTTTATCTATAATATTAATATAGGTATAATGGCGTTCCTTTATATTGGTTTATTTGGGGTTTAAGTTGTTGTATAAGTAAGGCTTCTTTAATTTTGCGTTTATGTTTGTTTCTTTATTTAGTATTTTAGTGTTTTCTATGGTTATGTTGTGTTCATTTGACTTGCAGTGTTCGAAAACGTGTGAAGAAGCCTTACTTATACAACTTAAACCCCCAAATAAACCAATATAACCACAGAAAACACTCAAATATTAAATAAAGAAACAGACATAAACAAACGCAAAATTAAAAAAAACCCTTACTTATACAACAACTTAAACCCAAAATAAACCAATATAAAGGAACGCCATTATACCTATATTAATATTACAGATAAAATTATATATTTAAACATCTAACACCGCCCTCTACATTGCGACACTCAGTTACACAACCCCTTCCAAACATGTGGTCAGCTTCCGGTCAGTTACCTCTTTCTTTGTGAACCTGACGATGACCGAAGAAGGTCGAAACGTTGTTCGCTCTTCTATTTGAAACATTTTCTCAACCCAAACGAGCCGTTTTTGCATATAAAATGGCGTCGATCAGTTAAAATGTGGTAGAGAATTAAGAGCAGTCAGACTTGACCACTCACAACTGCAAAATTCCCGAAACTAAAATGGATAAAATAAATGGAAACTTTGCAAGAAACAGAACGAAAACGTAAAATAAACTAACAGAGAAAATCATGAAAGTAAAAACACGTGGATAGTTTAATTAGAAGGCGAGCGAAAATCGTGTCTAATCAGTAAACTACCAAGTGAGAAAGACTGACATGTGCATGATTATAGAGGGAGCTAGTTACAACAGTAGTAGTATTGCAAGGCCTATCACTGGAAGATTGTTGCATATTAGTACGCAGCAGTGAGTAGAAGTAACAGAGTTGTAATAAGCGAATATATGTGTCGAGAGAGGGCAGCATAAGTCAAGAAATCTTTTTGTGGGGAGACAATATTAATTTGAAGTTCAGTGAATTATGGTGAAACTAGAGTATAATCTTCCTGGTTGTGGTTTTTTGCGGACATACGTGATGTTTTTTTTCTTACGATTCGACACGCATTCAATAACTATTTTATCAGATACTTGTATTATGAAAACCAAATGTAAAGAAAGAAGGAATTTCCAACAAACATCAATCATTTCTGTTTTTACTGGACTTTTAATTTCATCGTATAAATATTTCTAACTGTACAGGTTGGGAAGTTCCAGTCTTCAGATGTAACCCTAACTTTGCTAATTGATAGAATCAAGGTAGACAGATATAGGCTAAAAATTCGTTAAGCTATTTAAAGCCAATTCTAATTTGCTTTAAAACGCTGTGAATCAACGAACTGGGAGCCAAGATTCGAAAACATCCTTGTATTTCTTAGGTTCTGAAAAAGAAACAAGACCTAATGACTTTTGACTCTCCAAATTAATTTTAGTAACATAATTCTACAATTTTACAATATAATAAAACACTATTAATACTATCCTATCTCCCAGGGTGATTTACATTATAATAAAACCCTCTCACAAGAAAAAAAACAAAAAACTTTTGTGAATCTAAATTTCAAGTCGTTTTAATTAAAAGCAGCTTCATAAAACTTTAATAATAATAATAATAGTATTATAAAATAAAAATTACTTTACGTTAAAAATAAATGCAAGGTAATTCTGTTGACTCAGTAAGAACAGCATAACATTTTAACTACTAGTATCTTTGAGAGAAATAGCTTGATATCTTGTACTAAAAGAAATACATTTGTTAACATAGTTAACATTTAATGAGGAACATCCTTTCTTCAAGATGAATGTTTGATATCACAATGTACTTATTATGAATACTAAACTTTAAACCATGTGTTAAAAATTCCTTACATGATCCAAAGCATAACAAAAAAAATATTACACTAGCAGGTTTATCCAACAAAATAATTATGACCTAGCTATTCCCCTAAACTGTTAATTTAAGTCCTTCTCTGACCTGTACCAAAATCTTATTGTTCTATGTTTTAAATGCATGAAAATCTAAATACACAACTTATCAGTATTTTGAATGGTTATATAGTTTGTCTTGTACAGAAGTTAACTGACTGTTTAATTTCAAAATTCAGTTTAACATTTATACCATCACATGTTGACCTATAGGAGAGAAACTTTAAAATAAAAAAAATACTTAAATGTTTAAAATTATTTGAGAAATAAAAATGCAGTTCATATTTCAAAAATTTTAAATGTACTATCTTTACTTTTTTTTTGCAAGATCAAATCAAACCATTTGTAATAAGTCTGATTAATATTTCAGTATTTTAAGGGCTTAGTTGCACAGCTACGACTGGATTCAGCAATCATCAAAATGAATACAAAATTTTTTCTAATCATGTGTTGAAGATTTTATTGATCTATAGAATTTAATTAAAAACACACTAGTATTATTATTTCTAACTCAGACAATGGAATGAGTGTTGCACTTTGAAATAAAGTTATTTACATACATTATCATTGTACCAAATGTGGGGAAATTGCAAGTTTTTATTAAAAATTAAAAGAAAATATTCTTAGTGAAAAACAGTATTTTAATATTAAAGCATTAGGATGTCACCTAGATATAATTTACGGTTTACCAAACATTGCATAAAGAAGAATGTCTCATACAATCAATACTATTACACACTGGAACTATAATCATGCTTTGGCTGGTTGTACAGTTGATGTTCTGAAAACTTATCAGAACTCAATATCCAACAAACAACAGTTGAGTTGTCTGATGAAAATCAACAGCTGAAATTTGACTAATACATTTTGGACCATTAAAATCACTACACACAAATACATCTTGAGAGAAGACAATAACCAGGTGCTGAATTGGTTTATTATAACCCCAGAGGAAGAGTTCAGCTCAAAATATATATTATTGAAACTAAGAATTTTGTCAGCCAACTTTTTATGTTTTCATGACACAAACATGGAAGTTTGTCTGAAGCAGTTGAAACCTCTTTACTACCATAGTTGTTGACAATACCTTCCTCTTCGTTAAGAACTCTGATCACGGTACCCACTTTTTAATTACTTAAACAGTTGATAAAGTTTACTGTGGAACATAAACATTTTTAAATACTCTAATTATTAAAAATGGAGAATTTCGACATGAAATTTTAACATATAAAATCATTCATAAGTTTATAGTTTATTTCTGAGAGCTTTATTTCATAGGTTTTTAATTAAAACACGAATTGAAGGTAGCTTTAAAACATTTTACATGTGCTGCCATCTATACACAACACTTGCGTTTGGAATGATAAGTCAAAGTCAATTCCAAAATGGGTGGAAGCTAATTCTAATGCACTTTAAAACATTTTACTTGTAAAATGTTATGTATAAAAAAAAATAATTAACATTAAAATACTTTTATGCAAAAATAAATTCACATTTCATGATTAACAAAATGCTTCATACTTATTTAAATAAGCACAGTTTTCATATAATAAATCCTACTAGCATGTTAAAATATCCTTTAGTCACGAGTTTGCAACTTAGGAGTAAATATTCGTTAATTAATATAATCAGTTGAAAACAGATTCTCTAAAGGGTGTACCTTCCGAGAGAATTAAGGTGTTTCTGTTTAAACTTAAACATCACCTTCTTTATTTAAATTTAAGAACCAGATACCAACTTTACAGCTATCATTAGTAGCTCAAATTTACTTATCCTTGTTATCCAAGACTATTGGTTCTACAAAAGATATTAACACAAATGAAAGAATACATCAACTTCAAATCACTTGCTAAGTCAAATATATTAGAACATGCCCTAAGAGATCACAATATCTTGTTCACTCTAAATTATTCAAGATCCTTGCAAAAGCCAGTCTGTGGCTTTGCTACAAGAAAACACAAAAACATTGGGCTATCTGCCAAACCCATCTGCATTGTAAATCCACAGACTGACCATTGTACTGGTGAAGGGGGGAGGGCAAAGGCCAGTCATGAACAGACCTTTCGTACAACTATTTTGATCTGCAAACACACCTGAAATTAATGTGGTTAGTTCTGTCCACACATTAAAATGCATTATTCAGAAGTCTAAATTTCCTGTAATATTCTCATCTGATGATGGACTTAATTTATTACAAAAGTTCATGACCAAGGGAGATAGATTTCCATTGTATGAAAGTGGAGTTTATAGTATTTTTTTAAGGTGATGTTTTTGGTGCATTTTATATTCTGTAGTAATTTTGGTTTTGGAGTATATGTAATGTCAAAATTATAAACACTGGTTTGTGTTTCATAAGTTAATTATTATTTATTTTCCTATTAATGATTTAAAAGAACAGGAGTTTCAACTGATAGATTTTCCTCACTTAGTTCCAATACTACGAGGGTGATAATTTATCAAGTTTGAAATGGTCTTGAGATATTCCATAAATAAATCTATTGCAGAGGTCATTAAATACAAGTAGAGTAAATCTGGATGAACTCTTCAAAAATGCACATAAAATACATTTAAAATCATCAAATGATAAACTACACCTATTGTTCTTGAACTAAAGTGGAATTAAAAAATAATTCTTTGTTTCCTTAAAGTTTCACTACTCAAGCCAATATCATGAAATGTACGTTACATAATTTTGAAATTAAAAAGTTAAAAATCAATTGGTAAAATCACTTAAGACAAATTACCCAAGTATTAAGTATTGGAATTAATGTGGGGTAATTAATGCACTTAAACAGTTCAACGACACACAAAATTATGATTTTGGTACATCATAAAGGCAACAGTTAGTTAAGCTAAATAGTTTAAGGCAACAGTTAGGAAAGTTTGTTTGTTTGTTTGTTTTTTTAAGAAAAGAAGCTTGACTGTGTATTATTTCATTTTTCTACACGTTTTGAATGATGTAGGAAAGGTCTTAGCTCATAGATTAAAACTATGCACTCTTAAAAACTTTGAAGATTATTTTATAGTCTTTTACAATTAAGTAGGAGAATTAATAATAATACCCCACAATGATATAAAAATATCTTAAACATTGCAGTAACATGAACCAGTACAAAGACCCCAGTAGTGAAGAGCATGAAACATCTCTTCTAACCTTAAGTAACCTTTAACAAACTACCTAAAGAATGTTGTACATATTACAGCATCATTATTAAAAAGGACATTTTTGTAACTGACATCATAACATGCTACTCTAAAATTGTGTATGAAGAAGTGATTAACCTTTTAGAAACTTGTATAAGCTAATGTCTTCACAAAAACTTAGCACACCACACAAGTCAAAAACTACACAATTTAAAATATCTCCATTTTTAGTTAGTTTTGATTAGTAGTGAACAATCAGAGTAAATATATTACCATTATGTACTGAATATCATAATTCACTATACTGAAAACTTATTTCCAATATTCACAAAAATTGCTATTCTTACACAGTGCTGCCCTCTATACATACAACATACATTTGGAATAAGTCTGGAAGCTCCCACCCATCTTGGAATTGACTAATTCTAATGCACTTTGCATGTAATTCATCATTCAACAATCCTCCACCAATAAAAATTCTTCACCCTCATGACAAGCAACTCCCTCTATTTGATTTAACCAAATTTATCTTGAATTTTAGCAGAAAATAAAAAAAATGGTGATAATTGCAAGAAGAGAAAAGTACAGGGTGGCCCGTAAGTCCCTACACATCCATATATCTTATGTATGGAGTGTATTTGTGTGCTGTCACTCATTCTCGCTGCATAATATAATGCAAGATATTTGTCACAAAATGCTCTTCATGTGTAAATGGGCTTACATCGGCCATATTTCTCTGAAAAAAAGAAACAAATTTATAATACATGCATAACTGAATATAACATAATAACTTTTGGATGGATAGGGACTTACGGGCTACCCTGTACATTTGGAAATATATTTTTAATACAGGAAAATTAACTTCTGATCTATTCTCTTTTATTGTAACTAGCTAGAAACTTACATTGAAAAGGTGGAGGTACCAGTGCAAGGGGAAATGAACAGCATCCATCAAAAAAATCTGATGAACACCCCCAAAGAGAAGATCCTCATCAAATCACACCACTTCTGTATCAGATATATTCTTCATTCATTAAGGAAAGATGTTATACAGTGTGGATGAAAAAGACAGAACACATCCAAAGGGGAGAGAACCATGGCAAGAATGTGATATGAACCATATGATATTTAACTCAATCTTAGAAAACATAAAATTAAGATGAAAAGGATGCATCTCTAAGTTCACAATAACTTGGCTATGACAGACTATACATGGCAAGTTAATGCATTGCAAACCCATGCCACTGGGAACCAACATCCACATAAGAATAGAACAAGGATAATACTATCAGTAACGAACTACAATATAACACCCAGCAACCAAATGCAACATCCACGTAAGGGTAGGAGACAATCATACCAGAGGAAAGTTGCCTACAAACCAAAACCCAAACTGCTGGGAAGCAGCATCACAGTGAGAGTAAAAAGAGGATCCTACCAGCACCAAATAAATTGCAATCCAAAACCCAACCACATGTGGGGGTACAAAAGAGAATCCATGATAAAAAGAAACCCACAGAACAATGGTAGTATAAGGTTTTTGTGTTTGGGGGGGTAAGAACTCTCAAACTTCATGATAAGAAAAGGGGGAGAACCATGTTGGACAATCTGGAAAAATGAAAATCTGAACCAAAAAATGTTTGACCATAAAACCTCATTTTGAAAAGCAGACCATACTGATTTATCCAATATATGACAATGAAGGGCAGTTACCCACTTCTGCTTTATCCATGTACTTCAAGGGTGAGCATGGTCTGGAAAGTCAACTAATGAAGCAAACATGTCATGAGATACATCCCATATGAGCAGTGTAGATTCTTATGCCATGTAAATCATAATATACAAGTTGGCATAGTCTTACAGTGCAGATTTGACTAGGTAAAATACACCTTGACTGGCACCACTGACCACAGAGCAGAATCGAGAAAGAAAAAGAGGAGCATACCCGTAAGAATAAAATATATACTTAAATGTAACTTACCAAATCACAATCTCACAAAGGAGTGAAGAATGGCAAGAGGTAGATGATGGTTTCCCAACACTGAAGAATCAGTTACCCAAGACAAACGTGAGATACAGCCCCACTTTAACAGGTGAAATATCTTCAATAGACAAACAGGTAGACATTGAAAAAAAACGGAAGGTGCATAATTGGAGTGAAGATACCAGAAAGTAATGATAGAAAGAAGGAGAGAAGGAATATAAAGCTAATTGAATCACAATCCAAACCCACTTAGGTAGACAAAGAAATAGAGTAAGGGAAGGAAGCCATGAAAAATAGATTCAACAAAAGGAAATCATAAAAATGATGAAGCACCCCACAACATGTACTGGGAAAAGAAAGGTCATTTGGATTCCACCAAGAATAAATGTGAAAAATAGAAGGAAACAAAAAACAAATACATAAATAGACACACACCACTAAAATATAGATTAGTGAAATCAATGCAGAATAAAAAGAAATCAAGCTGAAACAGCCAAGAATACCAAAGCAGTGCCCTCCAGAAAACATCAATCAGAAATGTGTGAACACGAGTAACATGGATGAGCAAAACTACCAAAAATTAGGGGATTGAGAGGTTACTCCTATGGCAAAGGGATGCAGGGACTGGAAAAATCAATTAATAATGATGCCAAAGCATATGGAAGACAACCCTCCAGGAAATCCACTGTTTACCATAAAAAGAACAAGTGTTTCCTCACCAGCCACAATGTTGAAAAGTTGAAATAAAATAGAAACAGTCAAATCAAGACAAGAGAAAGAATGAATCAAGACATCTGTGGACTGGTGAAAGTGACTGGGTGCAAAGGGAATAACACCTATCATTTAGAGACCATTGTCCTGGAGCCTTCTACTGATCAAACAACACCCTCCCCCTTTGGAGATGAGCATCAGAGAAAAGAAGCAATCCAGAAGAGGAGGAGAAGGAAGTGATAAACCTGATGTCATGGGGTTATGTTCAACTATAAACGCACACAGGCAAAAAGGAAAAGATAAAAATTAAGAAATTCAAAAGTAAAGTAAAGGTATGAATAACAGAAAACTTCTTTAAAATACATTTGAGGAATAAAATGAATGGTCCAGGTGGAGGATATGTTGAAAAAAAATAGTATCAAGAGTATTAATAGTGATCCAGAAACAGGCTACCAAAATGTGATCAAAAGACTACATATGTATCTGGGAAAATCCAAGAAGTAACTGAGGAGAAACATACCAATCCATAATCTCAATCAGCAATCACAGAAGACAAAGAAAACCCACAGGCAAGACAAGTAAAGGATGGAAAGGTGCCAAACGTGTAAAACATCTCAGAACAAAATCAAAAAACAATCTTAAAAAATTGAATATAGCATCACAGATACTCCACGCAATGCTAGTTGTACAGGGGTAGCCCAAAGAAACAGACCGAGGAAGAAAAAGAATATACTGTCAGTCCCTATTAGCAGTGGATAATAAAGCAGCAGCAATATCCCACCCTAGAATCTCTCAACAGCAAAAGAGGCCAGATAAGAAGGGAAAGAAATGAAGATGGCAAGCACTCCAATATTGAGGGAAGGAGAAAGAGATACCCCAAAAACTCTAAATATATGCAGAACACCAAAAAAGGTAGTGGAAAGTAAACATTTCCTGTGAGAAAGTCAACAGGGTAAAGAAAAATTAAAAATTAGGTAGGAAATAAAATGAATAGTTAACAGAAATGCAAATGACATACAAAAGAAAATCTACCTGATGGTAAGCTAAGGCAAAAACAATTAAAACCTATATAGGAAGAGTGGTGCAAGTACCCACTCAGATTTCAGGAAGACAAAAAATCATCATGAAAGACTGTCATAAGTTACTGAAAGAAGTCTTTAGAAAATTGAGATAGGCCGAGCAGATTTTGCAGTAGAGGCCTGGAAGTCAATTCTGGATAAGGTGAAGGAAAAGTGACAGAATCTAGATCATCTGAAAATGAATTCAGCCATTACAAGAGAGCAAGTAACACTGGAAGCAGGAACAATAGACCCCAGCCACCAGAAGCCTCACAAACAAAATTAAAATGGTATCAATATTGGCAAACCTTGACTCATCAGTACACAATGAGAAAAAGTTGAGGAACCCTTTGGTCCAAATGCCTTCAATTAATGGTCAAGTACTGTAATACTATGGTATGGAGTGGTATTTCATATTATGACAAAACCTACATGGTGTTTATTGAAAATTAGCAACACCATATCCTTTCAGATAATCTCTTAATGTTTTGTTCCTTGGGTTGCATTCATAATGGTACTTTTTTCTTCTTTTTAGAAAGATGAAGTAATGTTTAATGCTACTGGAACACTTTTTGAAGAAGATATAACAAGATATCCAGCTTTTTCCCTGGGCTTCACAGAAACCGGGTATAAATCCTAAACAAGGTTTCTAACATCTTTCCTGATATTCACAAAGCTACAATATAAATCACTAATGCTTGGATGACAATAGGCTTCATACATTTTGCCTGGACTTCTCAGTAGTGGTTGTTCTAAAATATTTGTATTAGGTCAATAAAACCCAGGGAAGAAACTGAACATGTCCAAGATTTATATCAGGTCTCTGTGAATCCCAGAGAAGAAGCTAATGAATATCTTTAGGAACATCTCAATAAGAAACTGGCCAACCCATCCTCATCAACTTACATATAGATCATCATTGATTCATAACTACATTCGAAGTACATAGACCTTGTCCTATCAAAGGATATAAATGTATATGGGTGAGCTACAGACTTCACCTTATAACTATGAAATGTAAAGGTCAGATGCACTATTTTAATGCTTGAAAAATTCCTCTATTTGGAAGTAACAGACTAAATCATGAAGATGTGATGTGTCACATAAGGCCTAACCATCCCTTCACACAACTAAGAAATAAACTTTCCAGTATGAAAAACAAAAATCACTGCTAGACCTTCCAGCTGTCCATTAAGTTACAGGCTCAAAAGCAACTGGGGAAAGCCCAAAACATCACACACCATAGGTCACACAAAGACTGTACTGATCATCATTGATTGGAACAGCATTTTTGAGGTAAGGCAAGTTTTGTTAAAGCAAAGCAGCTTTGAGCCATCTGCCATGTCCACCCTATGAAATCAAACCAAGGACCCCCATGCTGAGAGTCTGCAAAACTTTCCAATGTTTCACAAGGGGGCTGAAAATTCACCAACCTAAAGAAGGCACAGGAAAACATGAATCTAAAGACTATCCAAAAAATCAAGGATCATCCTTAATTGCAGTCTCAGAGCCCCCACAGATTCAAATACATCTCCCTATCATTACAAATAAAATCACTGACAGTTAACCAAGAGATATGCCCCTTCCCCTGATTGCTGTGTGATGCTAGATATCAAGGATGGAAGAGAATAACCCTAAATCACCCCATATCAGAAAGAATAATCCAGAAATCCATACCATAACTGGCTTGTTGCAAGGGAAAAACACATTTTAATTATTATTATCACAAAAATCTACTAGATAATACAATATCTGAACAATTGTAATACTATGAAACCAATTAATGATGCTTTGTTGAGAAAATTTGATAAAAAGGTATCCAATAATCATAAACACTGCTATTGATTTGACTAAGCATTGGAAACTTTGGATATAGACATAATTCATTCTGAGTAATAATGTTCTAAGGAGCTAATGTCAGGGGATCAGTATGGATGATTAAGAACAGAACTGTGATATTTTGTAGGAGGTGATGAAATTCTCAATGTCAATAACAACAACCAGGAAGCACTTATATACAATACTAGAATATAGGGCACACTGATGTGTGTAGAGAGTATCTAAAGCAATTGAATAAAAAAAAATCAAACTAATGCTTTTATAGACAAAGAAGAATTGCTGGCACTTGTTTTTGTAGTTTTAATGGATATTTCAAAAGCTGCATTTTAATCGGAGTAACATTGTAACAGTCAAGTAGTAGCTTTATCAGTTTTAGACATTCCCCATTTAAGTCCAATTCAATTAGCAAACGAATGCTGAACCTCACACAATGAACAGAATGACATAGGATTGGAAAAATGTGATCTTGGTCAATTTACAAATGATTACCTGCAATGTACCAACACGGATTAAGTGGTCCAAACTTAATGGATTTTCAATGAGTGCAAGAATCAGAAATCACCATTATTTCTCACCTACTGAACTAAAGATCATCAGTTGTCAGCAAATGTTCTGAGCATCATAACACGCACAAGTCTACAACCTAAAGATCAGTTATAAACACTGATGCAGAAAGCAATAACTTTCCAATGATATTTCAAACCATGATTACGCTTCATTAAACTGTATTCTTTCTTCTTTTACAATGATTGGAAAAAATCCTGTGACATTTCAAACATGTGCAAGGTCAGGATATAGGAAAAATCATGATGATGTGCAACTTTGCAATGTGGCTTCATGTTCACAGATAATCTGGTTACAGAAAACACACGTCATTATGGGAAAAAATGTGCACACACTGCCATGTTCAGAAATAACCTCATTAAAAAAATAATATAGCTATGTAAAGTAAAGCTGCATGTGCCTCATTACATTTAATAAAGAATAAAATACAGAATTATCAGCAAGTTTCTCATATTACCTAGTTCTGGGAAGTCTTCAGGATGAAGTTGAATGTAATGTCTCATGATAGCATCTCTCTCTGCATTAATACGTTTCTGGTAGCGATAAAACATCTCCCCAAGTACACCACCAACTCCCAAGCAAATAATATGCTTTTGTATGCCTATATACATAAAGGAAAAAAAACATCAAATAGTTCAAAAACAAGAGACAACAGCAATCATAACCATACCAAAAGCAAAACTAAAGCCATCCAAAACTTAGAAAGATGTTAAACTAAGAGTATACATACAGATACACCATCATATTTCCCATTTCTAAATTTAAATTAATATTATTGTTGATGAAAAATAATCTTTTTTAGATTACACCTTTTTCTACTCATATTTATATTTCTAACCCAGACACTCACAACTGAAACTAAAAAAAAAAAAAACAGTAACTGTCCAAACCCCTAAATCCACACACCTGAACAAAGTTAGCTGTAATTCTTATTAATCTCAGAGAAACCAAAAAGGGCATTTTGTAATACACAAAATTGCAATAGCTTTCTTTCTCTTAATTAGAAATCTCATTAAAAAAAGGCAGAACTAAATCTCCCTTTTGGAGCTAAACAATCAGCTTAGAACTTCAGGCTTTCAGTAGGAATTAACTTTTACATCTTTCATGTCAAACCTCAAATCTTGGCTTTTCAAATAGGAAAAAATGTGTGTATCCAAAAAAATCGTCTTTACAAATTTTAGCACTATGGTTGTAACAGGTAAGATATGCAGTCTATTCAACCACTTTTGCTAGATAATAGTATTAGCTCAAGAGCTGTATATCTTAATCATTTGTATGCAAGATAATTATAACCTAAAACACAACTAGGATACAACTATGATAACCAAGAGTGTAATATAACATGTATAAATGTTTAACTTGTTTTAAAATAATATATTAAAACAAGTGGAATGTGCATGTTTTACTTTTGAAATTTATTGGCAACCAACAAGTCACAGGCACCTACTGTAAAGAATGTAATCCATACAATAAAAAACCTGACACTAGCAAACTAACCAGAAGCTACAATGGCAAACAGCAGAAGCAGATGTAAACAACCAGTAAACAGGCCTATATATGGTGGAAAAAATATTGTAGTGGTCACAACCACACTATATAACCATGTTAACTGACTCTTATAAGCAGATAGAAAGGTGTTAGTGCACCTGGTCTCTGTTACAAAATTGTGCATGTCTTTGAACAATAATACTGTTGATAAACAACATTTTCTTCCATCTTGTACAAATATAACAATGATAAATGGCTGCTCCAATAAGCACCAAAAAAATGTCCGAATTCACTACAAAAAGATTTTTAATGGAATATTTATAGTGTACAGGCATCTTGGTGATGTTATCCCCTAGTCTAGAAACAAAATAGTGCACGTCTTTGAAGAGCATGATCAACAAACTATTTACTTTGATGGTATGATGTAAACAAAATAAAAGTATTTCACCTTCTCTGAAATATTTAAGTTTTAATCATTTAATCACCAACTAACTGGAAGAATTATTAAAAGTCATAGACATTTATTGTTGGGAATTTTACCCTATTAAAGAAAACAACAAAGGATCAGTAACATTATTCACTCAATACAAAAGCCAGAAACAATGCAGGTATTGGCCATTTAACAGGAGTAACTAAGGAATCTGTTTTTTGATTGCTACAGGAATATTCTTTATTGTTATTATTTCTGCTCCTATTGTAGTACTTAAGTGCAAAAATAACTGCACTCCTATGGATCAAATATGAAGCTATATTTGGTATTGGAGTCCTCCTACCTTGACCCACGAGAAGAAAATGGGAGGAAAAGAATTTACACAATGGAGGACATCAGTGAAGTGCATAAACCAAACAAATGTAACAACTGCAGAAGGCCTGTATTAAGAAACTGTGCAATAGGTTACCATGAATAGGGACGGTTCTGTTGTTTATTTTAACTCAAAGTAAAAATATGACTTAGATGATAAAATACATAAGCTGCTACAGTAGTCTTGTAGAGAAACAAGTCGCAACTGTGGTCATTAAGCAAGAAATGGAAGGTAACTGTGATAATGTGATGCATTTCATCAATCCTTGAATCAAAAGACTGAAGTAAGTAACTGAATAACAACAAAACCTTGTTGCAAAAAAGATAAAAAAACTGCAGTGTGATGCAAGTAATGTGACACAAACATGTCAGAGGTTATCCACATCCCTGCCTGCAATATCTTATCCAAAGAACACCAACAGCCAGAAAGAAGTGAATTCATAAGATGATGCAGTTTAAGGAAGGTGATGCAAAAAAAACAAAAACAAATTCATTTCCCATAAAGGAATAAATAAGAAAGATAAGCTGTTTAATCCAACCAGACAGGTAGGTCATAAATCATGAAAGAAAAAGGAATCTATAGTTTAAAAGAAAACTTTATTAACTCAAAGAAGCAGTATGATCAAGATAACAGAACAAATGAAGCAGAGTTTGAAATTGCCTTATCAAGCAGCCCAAATTAAGGGGAAGGAGAGAGCAGTCTCAGAATAAAAATCAACCTGTCCCTGTGATAAAGGAGTACAGAAAGCAGCCATGGCAAACATATCAGTGATATCTCCCACAAAGAACAATAAAATACATTTTAAGAGAAAAATTGAAAAAAAAATAATTGTTCAAATGGAAGTTAAAATTCCAGGAACTAAAGCAAAATATGAGGACAGTTTAGCCAAGGAAAATACAAGAGGTTGTTAAAAAATGCCCCTCTGTAACCAGTAAATAAAAAGAGTCTACCCTAAAATGAGAGAGAGTAGCAAATAGACTAAAAACAAGAAATCATCCACTGGTAGTGATAAACTGTAAGAGTAGATAACAGACAAGAGCAAATAAATTTAAAATAATAATAAAAATAATGGATAGTTTAAGAAAAACTAACTTGTCTGGCAAGGAAACAGTCAAGAGAATCACGTTAAAATGAAGATATAGAGCAACGTAGTGAAAGATAAGATGTCCGAGACTCTCAGCTTTGCCAAGAGGTAAAGAAAATGAAATCACAACCAAATTAGCCAAAGATAGCAGTGAGAATACTCTCATAATAGATGTTAGAATAAAGAGATTGACCTTAGAAGTTAAAATGAAGATAAACATAGAGAAAGACTGTGAACTACTCCATACAGGAGACTGGAATTGGAGAGCAAGAAATGTGAAAATTTAATACAGAAGAAAGTAGTCACAAATACATTAGAAGATCCCACAGCATAAAAAAAAACTGTAGAAACACTGGGAGATATAAGGAGTACTCTCTCAAATATATTTTGTTTGGATAAAAACAACTGATCCATCACTAAATTCAGAGATCCCTCAACACAGAAATCCAACAACCAAACGTTGTTGGCATAAGACCAGAAGAGTGATCAAGAACTGGAAAGCAGAGATTCAAACAAGTATTTCCTTGTCAGTAGGACCCAAGAGCTTATTGCAATGCAAATCCACAGAGGTTCAATACACAAGAAACCAATGCTAATGAATTGTTCCAGATACAACTGACCACCAAGCCCCATGATAACTGACCTCTTCAGTACCAAATGAAGATCACCAATATTAATCTGTGGGAAATTAAATAGCAAAAATTAAATAAGGAAGTCTGATAAAGCAAATACCACAAATAAAAACAAATAAATTGAGAAACATACGAGAAAGAAAACATAGCAGCATGAAGAACATTAGTACAACCTTCCCCAATAAAGCTGTTTGGATAACAAAGAAGAGCCTCAGAAGATGAGGTTAAAAGAATAGCAAAAGAAAAAAGAAATTCAAATACTTAGATTTATTCCTTTTTTTTTCATTATTAAGAAGGATTTGTGCATATTTTAAACTTTTAATTAACTTTCAAGATTTATTTCCTACAACCATGTTCCTTCTTTCAAGAAAGAAAGATGCAGATTTTAAAATTGATTTCAATTGGAGATTCTGAATATAATTCTTTTTTTACTATGTCTTTTCTTAATTAGTTTATGAAACATTGGGATATGTTCCACAGCTTTGATTAGAAGTATTACTCATCATCATCAACACATGTTCAGGTTTTGACAGTCCATTTAAATTTTGTATATAGGAAAATGACTGTGTACTTACCAGACCCACTGCCACTGAAAAGAAATATGTGAAGTAAAAATTGTTAACATTTTCCATGCATGTAGCTTTGTAGATCTTATTACTTCTCATATCCATATTTTTGAAACCTCCTAGAGTTTCATACTTTTCTCTTATTTTCTTTAACTGGTGACAGGAGATACTCTTACAGTCAGCATCATTACCACCATTTTATATCTTGTTTGTTTTATTCCACATTCTTCATCTTGGGTTAAGAACTTCTGATGAGCCTGCCTAGTCTTTGACCAACTTTGATTAACCTGCCTTTCAGTTCTGGTTCTTCTATACCTGACATGGGTCAGCAAAATACTCTTGTCAGGAACACTTGTTACTTTACTTCAGTAGTTCCTGCCGAGTTTTTTGTATGCATTTCACGCTCATAAGATTTTTTTGTTTCTTGCCAGAATGTTGAGTTATTGCAATTTTAAGCATTTTTCTGTGGCCTGTGGCTGGAGATTTTCATATTTGTTAGTGCTTCAATCTTTTAAACATCTTCTTTTGGCTCAGAAACTTTTCTTCTTCTTTGGCTCTCAATTACTCTTAATATTTTACTCTTCACACTACGATTTCTCACTTTTTTCTTTCAGAAAAAAAGAAAGAACATGGTTGTAGGAAATACATCTTGAAAGTTAATTAAAGTTAAAAATAATATGCACAAATCCTTCTTAATAATGAAAAAAGGAATAAAACTAAGTATTTGAATGCAAAGAAAATTAAGCAGATTTTGATATAACAAAATTGACTGGAATACTGATTGTGAATAACATGTCCCCTTTTTATTGGTGGAAAAGTATGGTTTAATGGTGTTTACATGACAGACTGGTTTTGCACATGCTATTACATGCAGCAAGTGGAGATTTCATTCAAAAATTTATCTCATATGAAGAATGAATAGTGAAGCATATAAATATCACAAATGTTCAGGCTTCTTAAAAATCTTCACCATAACTGTTGTGTATAAAATATCGGACTGTGTTAATTTGTTAGTTAGCCAGTTCAGTGAAACAATGAAAATTATATTGTACATCTCTAATTCATTAGCTTACATTAGCTTCAAAACTTCTATTCAAACACTGGTTGTGAAATTAGGCTTACCAGTGAACACAGTCTGTACAGTAACCATGGAAATGTCAGTTTGTTATTGTTGCACTATATTTACCAAACAATGAAAAAATGCATTACAAAAATTGTATCAGATTATAGGTCATCAAAATTACTAAATATTTGTTTAAACTAAATAATTACCATTTCATTAGTGAGGAAAATTTTACACATGTTGTCATTAATTAGAAGTGGAGTCCAAACTGGGTTTTTGTTACTAATGGAGTGTGCCTCAGGATAAGTGCTCGGGTTTGTTTATTTCTTGGTTAAAGTCTACAAAGTTAATTGATATTTTTATGAAAGATATAAGGTGGGCTAAATTTTACTTTCAGTTGGGTACTGCCCAAGGCCCCAATTGACCCTTAATCTATCCCAGACTATATATCCTCAATTTCAGTATCCAATAAGTATATTCTTAGTTTTATTTTTCTAAGCACTCTCTCCAGATTATATACTTTTAACACTTATCCAATTAAAAGCATGAAACCCTTAAGCCAGTAAATTGGTCAAAGTACTTTGATTGAACTTATATAAAACTGTTTTAATATTTTGAAGACGAGGTATCAATTGCAGAAAAAAAAAATTTGTAACGTGATACTCTTATTACCTCATCAAAATTAAAAATCACTTCATGCAGTAACTTATGGGAATGCTCTTGAATCCAAGATAACAAAAAGAGATACATTCACAAACATTACTTCATCTGTGTTAGTATAATAAACTTAAAACGATAAAACAATAATGTCCAACCATTTTTCATTTTCAAATAGTATCACATTTTTTTAAAGCATGTATTTGAAGAGTTTGGATTTTGACTTGGAATTCAACTATGTTACACCTAAATATACATGTATTTCAAACTACTATTGCAGTACAAGACTTATCTGTCCTTATATTACCCACATGACAGAGAACATCCTAATGAAGTCATACTGTAGGTAACAATGACAATAAATTAATTTCAATTTAACTTCAAATGTGACTTTTAATAAAATTAGGGTCGTTAAGCATGACTAGCAGTTATAATGAAAACTTTGCATAAAATTCATGTCCAGTATTTCTTACACCAACACTGATTGTTCACAATAACCTGAGAACAAAAAAAAATGTTACACTTTTGTTTTGACATGGCAAGAAAAATCAATATCCTTTATCACAATGCAACATAATGTACTTCATCTTATTGAGCATTTTCAATAATATTACTTGTAAAAATAATTTATTAAAAAAGGTGCATATGACAGGCTTTCCTTGTTGAAACAGTGATCAATACACTATGACCTCTTTTTGTGACTGTGAACAAGTAACCTCCCCCACTACATTTAAAACAAATTAAGGAACTTATGCAGTGCCCCTCCCCCAAAAGCAAGTCTTTCAGTTCCTATAACACAATCAAGAAGCAACAAGGAAACAAATATTTTTAAACATACATTTCTTTCAGTATTAACAAAAACTCACACAAGAGCTGTTGCGAGCTCCTAACTTTATTTGAAGCTCCCTGTAACAAAAGTCAGTAAAAGGGATTCCACACGTTCAGAAACCACAATTCGACAACTAACGAGTGGAAAAAGTATAAATATCTGCTAAATGGCAGAGAACAAACATACGACTTATAATTCCAACCTGTGTTTTTAAACATAATAATTATAGATAAATTAAAAATTAGTTTCATAAGATGTTTACAAACATGATTTGGATCAAGTTGCATTAGGAAAAAATTGAGTGATAAATTTTCTTTCCTGAAGTGGATGGAACATTGGTTTGAAATAATCTCACAGTTTTCTTGCTTCGGTCATCATACACTTATCACTAAACCAATAACATTGTCCATAACCAAGCAAGACACTAAGTATGATTTTTTATGCTAAGTGTTGACTATACATGACCGTTTCGTTTGAACTATTAATTATTGTGTTAAACGTATCAACACTTGTTATTGCATGAACAGTTAAACAACTCTGTCAATATAGCAAGTTAAATTTCATACCACTTATAGCTGGACGACGTGAAACAGCATTTGCTACTACAACAGTAGTCACTCCAATACCAGCAAAAGCAACTGGATAAAAGTACCTTGCAAATACACTTTCATATCCAGACATTTTGTCTTATTAAAGTAACCTAACCCTAACCCGAGTACGAACACGATCGCCTCTTAAAAATACTTGTATATACTGTGTGCAATCACATTACATTTGGTACGTCCAAGATGCACGTAATCCCTAAATGCACATTTAATATATAAAAATATTATAACTTTAATAACGCATTGTCATGTTCAATAAGTTATATTATTTCACTCTCTGATATATCTTAATAAGTTATTTTATGTTAAATACTTTAATTGTTTAGTTTCATGAAAGTAAAAATGTTTGATTTATATTTACAGAGTGTGCCACCCTTTTCCATTTTACAGTATGCTCGATTACATGCATAAATATTAGGAAAATTACTCTCAAGATGAACAGGAGACCGCATAAATTTAATCAAAATCCAAGAGCTTTCAAATCTCTAAGGCAAGCCCTGGATCTCAACAGTAATGGGTGCGACTGCGACGCACATTCCGTTATCTTGCTTCGCTTGTGCAGGTAAACCATGCTGCCCACTTTAAATTGGCATCCTACATCTCTATATGGCACATTTCTACTTACATATATTCATAAAAAATTATTTGGAATTTAATTCTTATTCTGCATACTGCAGCTTTCGCATAACATGCGGCCAACAGTCTTTATGCTGACCTCGTTCATGTTCCTCATCAATCTACTGAGATTATACATATTCTGTCCATGGAAAAGGAGTGGTTGTAATGCTGGACTTTGTGTCGATCAACAGTTAATTTCTTTTAGTAATAGTTCATGTGGTATCTCAAGGCTGCAACCTCCACTATTCTCGAACGAGAATGACCAGTTATAACGTTATGTTCTCCTGTTTTTCAAACTTTACCTACAAAGTAAGAGATGTTTAATTACTTTCGACCCAGAGAGGGCGAGGGTATTGCAATTGGATCTATTTATATGTGTCTCGAAAACTAGTAGGCCGATGTACATAAAACATGTTAATGAAAATGGAAAGTCGTTGTAGGACAGTCCGGATTTTGGATTACTTTTAAGCAAGTGGGATATTTTTGCGGGTTGGGATTAATAAATCTGTAAAGAATGGTTAAATTTGTATCACACTGCATGGATACATTGAGGTTAAGACTCCTCATCAAACTTCAAATAATAATCCGAATCATTGATTATTCTGAATTTGAGAAGAATTTCCTGAACTTTCAAACTTGACATTGTCCAATATAAATGCATGCAATTTCGAAAAGGAGCATAAACCAACCTCATAGATGATTTCAGTATGTCGCTTGAAAATATAACGTCAAGTGACGACTCCGAACATCCAGTAGAAATAATGGTCTCACTTTTAATAACACTGTGATGCACAAGACATATATGTTTTTTAACTACTTTTAGTTTTGCAGAAATTTTATATCTTTTCTCATTTGTGTAGTTTGTATGCAGTTTCAGAACATGCATATGCATGATCAAGAAAGCTGTTGAGGTTATCTTGTTTTGTTTTGCTTTGTTTCTTTTTTGTAGTTTATAATATATGTTCTGCCCAAGAAATATTGCAGTAGCATATAAAACTTTCAGAGTACCAAGATCCATCAACTCGACATTTTTACATTAGTTGTGTAAACATATTTCCACTAAATGACAGACTTATACATGGTGGCCCGTAATTCCCTACTCATCCATATATCTTATGTATCCAGTGTATCTGTGTGCTGTCCCTCATTCTTGCTGCATAATATTATGCATAAAACGCTCTTCAAGTGTAAATGGGCTACATCGGCCATATTTCTCTGAAAAAAAATATAATGCATGCGTAATTGAATATAACACAATAACATATGGATCTGTAGGGGCTCACTGGCCACCCTGTAGATTGCTTGTTGCACTTTTTAAATAAAAATTTTGCAAATTATTTATAAACCAAAATAGATTTGTTACGTAGAGCTAAGTGCGACTCTCCATAAAATATACACGTTAAAAATAAGGACATCTGCATTAAAGGTTTAATTTATTTTAGCACGAAGATGTAGAAATTATCGTTGTAGTTTGTTTTTGTTTTTTTTAAGAATGTGTTTACGTATAAATACAGAAAGAGAAATATATCTTGTGAACAAATTATATAATTTCCAACTTGTTTGGGATGATACACGACCAAATGAAGGACGGCACGAACTGTTTGCAAGAGAAGAATATAAGATTATACCATATGCTGTTAGTCGCCAACACCATCGGTAACATTTGCCAATTTAAAATTTATAGTCCAGAAGAACTGAAAATGTATCTCACCCTCCCAAGTCCTCAACGAATTAAAAACCTGGTACCGAAACATACGAGAAGAGTATCTAAAAACAAAGGTACAGTATAAATATAACAAGAAATCAGTAGTTAATTAAGTCATTCAAATTTGGAAAAGTTAAAGTGCTGGTAATTAGAGCTATTATATCTATTCTGCTATTTATTTATTTATTCAGCTAGTTACATATTGAACTACCAACGCTAATTAAGTTAGGGATACAATTTATTAGTCATGAAATTTGTTGAAAAGTTGCATATGAATTTAGGTCTAAAATTGGTGTCAAAGTGAACTCGACCTGTAACAACTTTGATTTGCCATTATTTTTACAAAATAATCCACAAGACGTTCCAAACGATGTTACATGTTGCAACAACATGCATTCGTTATAATACTATTTCTTTTTATAATTGAATATCTAATAACGTATGCTCAGCCAGTGCAAAACCTCTTGTAAAGCATCCAAGTACCTGGATAACTGTAACAACTCCTGCCCATTTTTCATTGGTGAACGAATGAAATAAATTTCCAAAAGTGGTAGACACCATATCATGAAATTTATGAATATGGCTCCTGATCATCATTGGATATTACACCATAACCAAGTTGAGGATCAAGAAATGGAGGATATAAAGGTCAAGGTGAACTTTACTTATTATCAGACCAATATTTTGGACTCTTTTTTATTGTTTTATCCCACAAAGAAGTAAATACTTTGTATATAGACAACAGGATATGAATTCATCAAGATAAAACATCTAATCATATTTTCCCTTCAAGCATTGTACACCACAATCATCTTGACATACTGCTCAAATCACCGGAAACAGTGTCTGTGGATTTCTGTGAAACTGTACTGTAGAAATAGATATTAGGAAACTACGGTCCTTATATACTAGATGTATTATGAAAAATGTCTAAAAAATGTTTTAGACATATGAGGCTTAAGATGTAGTATTTTGTAATGGAAAATGCACTGGGGCCTCAAGATGCACTGTCATCAGATAGAGAATGAGCTGACATGGTGAGTAATAACAAAGTGGAGAGGCTCCAAAATAATTTTAATATAACATACTCAAATTTAGTGTTGATAAAGTTCACAGCTTTCTTTATTTGGAAGCATACTACTATTAATTTTGTTATTGGTGCTATCAACTAGTGTCTTTTGTGGAGAGTCTTATAATAATGTTATATCTATATTAAAAACAAGTTTGTTGAGTATGTATGTGTGTGTTTTATAGCAAAGCCACATCTGACTATCTGCTGAGTGCACAGAGGGGAATCAAACCACTGATTTTAATGTTGCAAATCCATAGACTTACAGCTGTACTAGCAGCAGGCAACTTGACGAGTCCAAGAATAACTAAAGTTTAGAATTTTCTAAAATGGATGTAACAATTCCTTCATAAAGCTTTTGAATCATAAAAAATTTGTAAAATATTCTAAGAGAAATAGTTATTCAATTAAAACATAAAACTTCTTCCAGTTCTTCTTTTAAAAAATCATTATACTAGGAGATTATGATCAGAATATCCAGTTTTCCATAAATCGTAAAGTCAATAATGAACAGTTTCATAATTATCTGAAGAATCAGTGGTTGTAACTGGATTAAATTGATAGGAAATGGATAGAAAACAATATACACTAATATCTGAACAATCTAAATTTAAATATGCTTTCTACTAAAGACTAACAAGTCAAAAATAAAATATATTTTAAATTAATTTTTCTCATGGTTACAAATGAGAAAGCTTCAAATGAATAATTTCATTTAGGTGTACAATACAAGAACTTAAATACATAAAACAAAATTTTATAACTATTTTCTAAGTTTCAAACATCTTCCAGAATAAAAGAGAATACAGTAACATCTACAAAGTTGTACTAAAATGATTATAATCATGAATGTTCACAAAATCTCCTTGAAGGAAGAATAAGGTATCCAAATAGTAGGTTTGTTTTTTAATTTCATGCAAAGCTGCACGAGGGCTATGTGCACTAGCTGTCCCTAATTTAGCAGTGTAAGACTAGAAGGAAGGCAATGAGTCACCACCACCCACTGCCAACTCTTGGGGTTATTATTTTACTAATGAACAGTGGGACTGACTGTTACATTATAATGCCCCTGTGGCTGAAAAGACAAGCATGCGTGACAAGGATTTGAATTCGCAACCCTCAGATTATGAGTTGAATGCCTTAACCACCTGACTATACTGGACCCCAAGGAGTAGGATCGATAACTTATTAGCAATTTGTACGCATTACCAAAAACATCCATAATTATGAAGTAAATCACAGTGTTTCAATGTTGGGTAGGGAGAGACGTAAATAAGTATTTTTTATTACTTTCTTTATTACAAACTGTAGTTTAGTTTGTAGCATGCTTGTAATGCACTTGGCTTTGAACAACTTGAATCAGATAAAACATGTGCTGTAAATTTGACACGTTAACCAGATCAGCAAATTAACTTTCCCTAAATTACTATAATTGCAATACTAAATCTCTTATTCCAAATCTCAAACATTACATAGTGCCTTTAAGTCAAAAGAAATAAAACAATATTGTTTCTGATTGTGTTTAAGCATGCTACATTTTGCCAAATTTATTTTATAAAAGATCCAAGTTCTTTCAGTTTCTTTCTCTTAGTGAGTAATATTTCTTGAATTTTCCGTTCTCTACTTACTCAAAAGTAAATCTACAATGATAGTAATTAAATGAATTTTTTTTATCTTTTATTTTCAGTTTACTGCTACAGAAATTCACCCAACCTATCTTCTTTCTTATTTCATTTAGATTTTTTTATTTATCATTTTTTATGGCCTGGTTTACATCATCCTTTTTTGCCACAAATAAATTCAACAAATAAACTAATATCATGAAATATAAAACCATTAATCACACTTAATTGGTTATTCTAATTAGTATAACATAAAATATTTTAAATCTTAAAAAAATATGTTATAGCTATTTATTAAAACAAGAACAGGCCTTTATGGTGTGTTTTACTTTTTATACTAGATTTTTCAGTTCTTTTTTTTGACATGATTAAAACCAGTTAAAGAATGGGTAGGTAAAGTGTTTCCACCATATTACCAAATGAAAAATGTAAGATGTTCTATACATAACAGAAGTTGTACATGTGAAGTTTATGTGAGACTGTGTGAAATGTAAGCAGTCATCTTCCTCACAGTTTTGTACATGAATTTCCATAATTAACTATCTCATTTTTCAGTGTAGGGTAGAATGAAACAGTTGCAATTATAATGCATAAGAAAGTAGAATTATTGCATAAAAGCACTTCAAGCTTTCCATCGTTGATATCATCATTCCTTAAATTGAGGTGAGCCAAGTCTGAGCTTCTCCAATGTATGTATAGTTAAATTTTTGTACAAAATATTAATAAAGATGCTTTGCTGGCTTTTAGGTTTACTTACTACTGTCATACAAGTATTTGAAATGTGGGTACCTTTTTTGTGCCCACTCAGTATGTAAGTGGAATAAATCTTAATAATGAAGAAAACTGGGAACACTTATGTTTGTGAAAAAAACAACATATTTCTCAACTACCATGCATGCCAGAATTTCTTTGTTGGATTTCACCCATACCTAAATGGGACTTTCTGCACTATTCATCTCTTAACTTTAAATGGTAGACTAGAGGGAAAGGGATTAGTCAATGCCACCCACTGGAGTTTCTTGTCAGACCAAATAGTGGTATTTGATCATCAGTCTTATAATGCTCCTACAGCTCAGATGTGTGTAAAGTTTGTTGGATATGAACCATGGGGCTGCAGCTCCAGAATCTGGAAATCTAAGGGTCCAAGCTCAGCACTGCCAAAAATAACTGGTAACATCTTTAAATATTCATCAGTGTCTTGAAAACAAATCTCTTAAATGCAAGTTGTTTACAGAAATGATTAACATGCTTCCTTTAATTTAGTTAGAGATGAAATCAGAGATATGCAAATAGTAATAAATTGCAAACATTCCCTCCATTTCACATCTTAAAGTGTGGCTTTTAAGTAACTTTTGTCAAAATGTGTCGAATAAATGTTACAAAATTCTCAAGATAAAGTGAAAATTTATTTGTATAGGTTTTTTACAGTTTCAAGACAGTTTGAATAATACTTTATTATCTTCACTAACAATCAAAAAATTCTTTGAATCTAATATGAATTTTCAAAAAATTTAATAAAGTAACACTGCAACAGCATGCTGTGTATAAGAATAGTCAGGTATAACATCAGAGGGTGACTTCTAATTCCTGCAGTGAATAAACCTAAGCCTGAAAGAAGCCCGGTCTGGTGGCAGTGAAATCTGACAAATGAAACTGAACCAAACAACATCTGATAAAAACATGTATCTTTGAAAATGACATTATATTAAGACAAAATAAAAAATATTTTAAATTTTACTTATTACTAAATTTAAGATTTTAATTTATCAATGGTTATAGTTCTTTTTAAGTACTTAAAAACATTAGGTTAATAATGCACAATACAGTTGAATGTTGTACATGAATTTTTTTTCCATGCAGAATACAAGTAAAACCCAGTTATATGGAAATTCATATCAGAGAAAAATATGTTTGTATTCGAGAAATTTCTGCAAAGGCTTTTTTAACAACCTTATTCAATCCACATAAAAAGTCAGGATACATGAGAGAGAACAAAAGCTACCATCTACACCAATCATTCTCAGACTGGAACCCACAGATCTACGGGTTCAGAAAGCTTCAACAATTTAGAAATAATCTCTTCTTTATTATTTCATTAAATCACTAAGGACCAAGGTGTCTAAGGTTTTGGTTAACCTCAAGCTTAAAAGTTTGGAAACCTCTAAACTAGACATGCAAGGTGATAGTGGAAATAACTTGGCTGGGCATGCGAGATGTAAAGGTATGGGACTCCAGTCTATCTGTGTTGGGCATATAACACAGACTACATAAATGACCATGTAGTAAACACAGCATGTTAACTAGCACAGATTATTCATCTGCCTAATCAAATAGTACTTATGTTTCAACCAACCAAGGTTTTGTATACTAGTAACTTGTCTAATCAAATACTATTTGTTTCAACCTACTAACACTGTGTATACTGGTAACCTGTCTAATCAAAGAGTACTTATGTTTCAACCAACCAAGATTTTGTATATTAGTAACCAACCTGTTTAATCGAACAGTATTTTGTATACTTGTAACCTGTCTAATCAAATAGTACTTGTGTTTCAACCAACCAAGATTGTGAACTCTAGTAATGTGTCTAATAATCAAACAGTTCTTATATTTCATCATGTGCAAATTGTGAATAATAGTGATTTCTATATATTATTTAATATCAGATGAATAATCTGTGCTAGTTAACATGCTGTTTTTACTACATGGTCATTTACGTAGTCTGTGTTATATGCCCGACACAGATAGACTGGAGTCCCATATCTTTACAGGCAGGTTATTAATATACAAAATATTGGTTGGTTGAAACCTAAGAAAGATTTGATTAGACAGATTATTAGTATACAAAACCATGATTGAAACATAAGCACTACTTGATTAGACAGGTTACTAGTATACAGTTTTTAATTTGTTGAAATACAAGATCTGTTTCATAAAATTAAATATATATATTATAATAATAAAATCTTCAAGCCATAAACCAAAACACATAAACATGAATTTTTTAAAATTATGCTGCACATTTTTAAAAAAGGATGCTGGGGTACAAGCTATAATGTGGAATTACTAAATGTATCCGAGGATTTGGAGGTGGCTGTGGTAATAGGACCCACATTGTGGTGGGGATACACTATCTATCAGTCTTAACCTCCAATTCACTGATCTTGGGTAACAAAATTAGAAATTAGTAGAGCAAAATGTGGGTGTGCAATCCTACAATGTCCCACATCTATATCACCCTTCACTGTCTGCAGACAGTTGTGGGAAGGTGACTGCTCTCCCAAGTTGGAATAAGAAAAAGATAAACATAAAAAGATGAAAAATAATAAATAAATAAACAGAAAAAGAAAATAGGATACTACCATTTGGAGGTAAGTAAAATAAAACTTGCCTCTTGAAGTTAGTATTCCCACCCCCAATATGGTAGAGGCACTAATTAGCACGACCTCAGCAAAGTGATAGTTTACTGTGACTGTCGTGATTTTATATGCAGCTAAAGGTGTACATCCACATAAAGTAGTGCCAAGTTCTTAGATGACTATTTTTAACTAAAACTTTCAGTAATTTTTAATAAATTTTTTCTGATTTTACTTTCATTGTATTTATTTAATACATATTTGTATTTATTACAGAATAATTTATCTGAAATTTCTTTATTAAATCCATTAAGTATTTGTTTTCAATTTTACACAAAGTTACTTAAAGATTATCTGTGCTAGCCATCCCTAATATAGCAGTGTGAGACGAGAGGGAAGGCAACTAGTCATCACCACCCACCACCAACTTTTGGGCTACTCGTTTACCAACGAATAGTGGGATTGATCATCACGTTATAACGCCTCCATGGCTGAATGGGCAAACATGTTTGCTGCTACAGTGGTTCAAACCTGTGACCCTCAGATTACAAATTGAACACCTTAACCCACCTAGCCATGCTGGGCTACTTTAAGTATTAATTTTCATATCAGTGTAAAAACATTTTGAATAAAATATTGTAATTTATTACAAATTTTATAATATCCGAATAAATGCGAAGTTATAATGTTTATAATAGATGGGTATGACATTTACATATATTTTGAGTTTGGTAAAGAAATTCCCAAACAGATGACCAACCTTTGTTTTTTCTTTTCATGTATCACTCTTGAACTGTAATTTTAATTTTCCCCCACTAAATCTAATGTTAAATCTTCACCCTTTTATGGATCCCACTGAATAATGCGAGTTTTGTTAAAAATATAAAAATACACCAGGAAAATCAAAAAGGGCATCTCGATTTATTTTGTTTTCAACAAACAAATATATACAAGCTTGGTCCACAGCCTCTGAAGAGTACAGACATTTCAGTAAATAGATAGTTTTATATAATTGAAAACCCCATTTTAAAAATTGTTCTTAACAGAACAAAAGTTCACAAATTATTTATTCAGTGGTTCACTTTTAATTTGCCAGATTCCTATTTGGTATTTAAACCATATGAGAAACAAGTCCTGTCCCATCTGCAACCAACTCCAGAAAGGTACAATCTTGGACCCTAAAAATAAAATACCTTCAGTCAAACACACAAAATACAAGTGTTTCTTACAAAAAACACAAAAAAATAACACTAATAAGCTTCCATTTTACTGCAAATATAAACTGAAAGACTGAAACTGATTCTAATGTAACCCATTGGTATAAAGAAAAGTTCACAGTTAAGCTAGTTTAATTAAGCCTCATCTTAACCAGAGGACTAATTGTCTGTTATAGGCAGATTGTGTTCATCACTGGTAATACACAAGGTTTTGAAATAACACAAATGATAAATTTCTGTTTTTGAATATGTATACATTAACCTTACTTAGACATGCAGAAACATTGTACGGAAGATCACACAACTGAACATTTTTGGTATCACAGTGTAGTTTATGATCAGACTAATGAAGTGGTTGGCTAATCTATTTTCAATTTTACATGAATGACAATGGTTATAAAATTGTTATTGTTTTTAAAACTATATACATAAATTTGTTTATTACAATTTTATCTTTAGAGAACCTGAACAATTGTCTATTTTTGGTAATTATCTTAACAGTAAGTATCATTGTACAAACTGTACTGTAGAACTGCAAGAAGGCCAACATTTTTTTTTACATGCACTATCACATAACAATGGTAAGTCCAGTTAAGAAGTTTTGTAAAACAGACAGTTTTAGGTCTTTTTTTTCAAATTACAAAACTGTAATATACTCAGTGCCAAGTGACACATCAGTTTCACTAAAAACTCTGATATACTCATTACTAAGTAGCACACTAACCTCGGTACAAAACTGTGATATAAACATTTTGAGCACATGCTTATAATAAGTTTCCAACACCCAGTCAAGCCACCTCAACACTTTTATTTTTTGAAAAATGGGTTCCTTGTTATCAAGTTTTAAAACTGTGATATACTGAGCATCATGTGGCACATCAACCACAGTACAAAACTGTGGTTAGATAAACATTGTTAAAAACCTTTAACAATACCAGTAAGTACACTCCACATCATCCACTTTAACCACTTCATTTTAGTTATGCTAAACGTGCTTAAGGTCAGCTCTCTGGTTAGTGAACTCACCTTCTATTTCTGTCCACTTCACAGCCACTTCACTGATCGGAATTTGAAAGTACTGAGCTAGATACAGAAGTTCTACATCAAAGGCCCTGTTCATAAAACAGTATGAGAAACAAAAACTAAAACATAAATTTTATTACACAATATTTTAATAAGCACAATTTAACTCAATACACTAAGTGCACATACACGTGCTAATTTCTATAACATTAATAGTAACCATTTAAAAGGTACAGGTGCAATGATGGTGATCAATCTATTGGATTTACTATCATGTATTTATTTCAATATCACTGTTTCAATTAAATATATATTTAGAATTGCGTATTAGATCTCAAGTATAAGAATCAACAATATATGTTTTTACAGAAGCACTACCGCACCATTAGTATTGTTGCCTGAGCCAAAATTTCTAGAAACTCTCCTAAAAAGGTAACCAATGAACAAAGAGAGAGTGTGTATATATATATGTTTGTTTGCTACAGTTGGTGTACCATACACCTTATAAGCTATAACTGTGATTAAAGCTTATTACTCAGGAAACTACAGATATTTGACTTAGAAATTTATATATTTTGAACATTATAAATCATTTAACTTCAGTGGATTACCATTGAATGTTTGTATTTCTATGAGGACATTAGATAACTAAAGCAATAAAACAACTTGTGTGATGAGTGAAGAGCTTGTTAGCTACCTGTTAAGTGAACTGTACTGATATGAACTTGAAATTAATTCACTCATCATGAACAGTCAATAAAATATTCAATTCCAGAGCATATAGAAAACTCAGTACTGTTTGCAAGTTTGTAAAACTTTAGTGTATAAATCATGATTTGTGACATTATTATAAATTGTACTGTGGTTTGTATATTAAAATATATTTGTATTATGAAAAAAAATGTGTATCAATCTTGTTGGCAAACATCATAAATTTCATACAACTCTATATTTAATTAACTTCTCAACTTAAATTATAATTTAACTCAGTTTTAGGCTATTTGAAATCATAATACATTACATAATAAATTGGAGACTCATTCGAAATAAATTATAATTTTAATGTATGACCTTAATATCTACGAACCAAACACCTAAAGATATCTATTGATTTTTTTAGAGCTACACAACAACTAATTAATGAATTGCATTCAGTTATAAATGAATTTGTAAAATGTGAAAAGTCTGATAATTTTAATTTTGTTGCTCCATTTTTATTTCTAATATGTAAATTTAAATACAACAACTAGTCAAAACATAGAAACTGTAATACAACTGAAAACATTCATGATGTATATCGTCAAATAAAACAATATGGCAGATTTCAAGACAATGGTGTAATAATAAACCCTTTTCTGTTAGGAGAGATGCCCACAGAACAAGTTTTTGCTTTACAAAATAAACAAGCTCACAATGTAGAAAATCTGTCAAATAAGGCATAGAGGTTGTTTGTAAGGCTACATACTGTAGTCATACAGTAACTGACAGAAATTAGGCTGGGAAATAATGTGTTGACTGAACTTTCTCCAATATTATTACAAAAGTTAGAACATCAAACAATAACGAAAAACGACAATATCTGATTTACAATGTAATTTAACATTTAGCTAACTCAATAAGATTCTTTATGGATGTAGTTTGTTCAATCTAAGAAAATGAAAATTGTCATACAGTATTCCAAATAGACTGGAAAATTAAATCCACTTACCAACGTTTCACATGTAGATTAGGAAACAAGAGCCTAGCTGCTTCACGAGTGAAAAGTTTAAAACCACACTGAGTGTCTCGAACACCTCTAACAGCAAAGAACCACACCATAAAGTGAAATCCAAACATCAAGAAGGTCCGAAATACTGATCTCTGTATAACATAGTGAACAGCTCACTTAAAAAATATTACATTATATCTATGAAATGTGTATACATGTTTCATTGTAAATATAAACAAGTATCATAATGAATACCAAACAAAAACAGCCACAAGAACAAATGGATAAGTATATTACATTATATCCACAGAGATGTCAACTATTTCAAATGACTGAGTGTAATGATTGTAGACAGAGCCCTTTATCATTTGTGGCTACTAGGCCTGACCGATGTCTCTAAGCTATTTATTATTATGTTATTATTATAACTATTATTATTTGTTACTGCTATATATTGTTCATTTATCACTATGTTTTCTGTATTTAATATTTTTTTTTTGAAATTATGTCTTTTATTTAGTTCAGAGTAACAAACATACTGGTAAAACAACATTGAACGTGTACAAACAGTAAGCAGAAAAAGCCTTTGTGTAAGGACTAGTTTATATCATGTTTATGACACTTATTGTAATTAGTTTTGAAGCTGTTGCAGTCTTTGCTTTCATGAGAATGTCTCTGGATGGTTGAGAGTTATAACAACATTGTCCATACACGTCTTGTAGGTTATAATACTGCTCAAAACTGAGGTGTTCAAGTTTGGTCTTGCTTTTGTTTTTAGTCACTAAACTAAATATCCTTTCACTGTCAGCATTAGAATGGAAGATTGTAAGAATTCCAAGCATAACCCAAAGAGAAATCTTTGCTGACTTTCAGTTTTGGATCAGCAACCTCTGTGTGAATCAGAAGTTCATCATTTAGATGGAAATGTTTCATCATGTAATTTGTAGCTGCAATATAGTATTTCTTGACACTGGTGTAGAAGCTGATCAAGTTTGGGTCCTTTTCATATTTAACAATGTATTCCTTGGCAGCATTTCCAATAGAAACTACCTCATCAGATTTGTGTAAGGATTCATTGTTGTAGTCAAGTTCAGTGATGTTGCCTTCAAGAAATTCTGGCTTGATGTATCTGACAAGTATATTTTTAACTTGTGTAATCAAAGTTCTATGCATAATGTGTATTCAAGGTTCTTCTCTTTGCAATATCAAATTGTACTGCACTCAAACTATTGGTAGATGTCAGAGATACAAATATTTTATTATTTCAAGCACAAACGTGATTATTGCAAGAAGCCATTTGGACTGTCTTTTATTTATTATCAACATTTATTTGTGTCTCACTAAATATGTTCTTTTCACCCCTCTCAAGACCTGGGGAAACAATTTATTAATATTGTATAGGCCTATATAATATATAATAATTTGGGAGTTGCAACAAGTTGTAATATTTGTCTGTATGAGCGTATTGTCATAATATATACTCCTAAATCATAATGATTACGCTCAAGTCATAATGGTTGGCATCTCTGTATCTATTAAACGTGTACATATCTTTCATTATAAATACACATAAGTATTATAATGATTGCTAAAAAAAAACAGCTCAAGAAAAACCTACCTACATGGATAAGTATATTTTGAAAATACAGTGAATCAAAAATATTATTTCATTTGTACACATCACCTCTTATTAATTTTTTTATATTAGCCCTGCAGATGGATGTTTTAGGAATTAACAGACAAGTTGCAGAAATAAAACTACTGTATAGTTGCAAACCTGTGCAATAGACTCCTTTTCCAAATGTGCTCTTGATCCCACGACCACCACCATACTTGCCTGAAGAAAAAAGTGAAAGTAAATTTATTTCTACTAACTTTATTATCAGTAAATAATATTACAAGTTGAGAGTAATCTCATCAAAAACTAAAGAACGAATATAATTTGGAAAATTTCCACAGCAAAATAATGTTCTGTGTAACAAAACCGTTTCAGTCCAAAGAACTAAAACTGTACTGCCACTCAGTTGTGCGTAAGCTTGTTTCAAAGTGTCAGAAGTTAATGTCCTATTTGTATATTAATTCTATGGTCTGTAGTAATGTAACTACACTTGTCATGATTGCAAGTGCTTATTACATGTATAAGGATAAATATTCTTCCTCATAACTTTACAAAACGTATAGAAATAATTTTGAAATTTTGAGCATTTGTGAGAAATTTTGGATTAGGAAAAGATAAAAAGGACACAAATAGGAGAAAAAACTAAAGAAAACAAAATAGAGAGAAAAAGAAAATCTAGAAATAAAAAGATTAGGAAAAAAGAAACTATACACTGACTACTGGCTTTTGTCACAAATGTGGTGCTATTGTAATTGTCCTGATCAAACACGGTGAAAAATTTAGGTAAAATAAATACTTTGTTCTGTGCATAAACATGTGAAAGTGTAATTCAAATTTAAACCTTAGCATGAGTTAAGTCAAACTGTGCTGTTGTCATGCATAAATTTACTGCAACATGTGCACAAAATGGAGTGCCTTGAGATTCTCGTTGTATAAGAAATGACCATGTTTCATATTTAAAACAAAAATTCCCACTAACTACCTTTGGTGATATTTATCTCATGACACTTTCCACCTGTGTTAGCACAAACTTTATCCTGTTCTGTATGTAAACACATCATTCAGATAATGTTGTCATTTTTCTGTAAGACTGACACCAGCTCCGAGTGTGGAGAAAGAGTTGGAGAGTGTGACAGAAGGTAAGTATAATTAAAAATACATATTTTCATGAAAAAAAAATATTAACTTCTTCAACACAGTTATCTCTTCTAACACTTTCAGCTAGAATCCCACACTGATAAGGTAGAAGGACCAGTGAGGGCATTATCCACACAGATCATGGGTGTGTCAGTGGAAGGTTAACAACTTCAGAGAGGAAACCACATTACATCCAGGACTTCATTCATGTACTGTGCACAGAAGTTTACATGATCATTATATATATTGGCAAGGTTCCAACCAGATAACCAAGGTTCTGCTACTTTGGGCTAGAATTATGGGGCAATAGTCCCTATATCCCATGTTAGTGGCAAGGGTAATTGGATTACAACCTGTGTGTGTTTGTGTGTATGAACACACTTATGAGTGGATCCAAACGTGCAGCCAAAAAGTGTTGTGTTTCAAGCCACCAGAATCATGACAAGAAGATAAGCAAACCTGAAGTGTACTAATCTTCTATTCTTCTTGAAGAAGTCTGAATGGCAACACCCCAGATTCGGAATGATGTAATCAGGTATGTCTTACACAACCTTACAAAACCAGAACTTGTCTGATTTGCAATTATGAACACTTATCCTCACTTGCTCCCAAAACCATGAGGAGAATGTGAAATAGATTGCATTCAATGAAGGACTCATGATAGGACAACTCTGCAAGTGGAATTATGAGAAGACAACTGAATCTTTTCCATGATCAATGAACTGAACCAATACTGATCAAGAAGAAGAGCAAAGTTCAACCAAACCAGAGAGCTGAGCATTAAACCTGAACTGGAATTATGAGAATGCTCCCTAGTAGACTGGTACCTCTCCTACTGACAGCAATGTCTGTAGGTCAGTAGCAATGAATGCAAACTTTCTTTAAAGGTGATACATGGCATATGAGAATCAGGTCACATGTAATACCAATGAGAAAACTGGAATGGTCATGTGGGACCAAGGACTCAAAACAACTTGTATGTTTGTATGCTTATAAGATGTAAATCACTCAGGAAATGAGCAGATCACATTATGCTATCAAATTACATTACTCACGAGCTACAACAACTAGTACAAGCAGATGGTGTGTGTCTTGTAAAACGTTTTTTTATTATTATTATTTATTTATTTTATTTAGTCTAATCTTAAGTAACCTAAATATATCCTTATTTATACATTTTAGTTGTTTTTATAATTATACTTAAAGAAGAAACATGAAAAACAAGAAATAAAATACTTATCAAATCTTATTTTTCTTGTTCTTGGTTATCAAAGAGAGTTAACCCTAATTCATTTATACAACTCATGTTATTGCAATTAATAATTTTTGATTAATTATATAATGCTCCAAACAATACATACTGAAACATACAAAAAGTAGATAAATTACCTAACCTCTCAAAATTCTTCTAGCATTCTAACTCTGTGACAACAGTCGTTATTAATCAAAGCTAGTCGTTAACTTTCACTCTGAGTAAAATTGACATTTAATGGTTCAGAACATAATGTTATACAACACATTATTTTGGAGTTAAAAAAAACTTGAGTTTCTATTAGTTATAGGTAATATATAATTAAACATAAGAGTGAACAATTAACAAAATACAAAAGAGAGGATGTAACAGGTGGGTGTGGCAGAAGAGGTCTTGTTTCCTATTCAGTATCTCTGTAACCAGACATAGTTTAAGAATATAATAAATGTGGTTTATCTGAGCAATGATGATTTCATAGAGGGTAATTTATGTTTAATTTCATACTTTTTCAAGGGGTGGTGGATAAAATACAGATGATGGCATGCTAAGAAAAAATGTATAATGTGTGCCTCACTATGATATATTCAGGACTTTTTAAAATATTGCCTTGTAGAAGTAAGAACTTAAAACTTGTATACTATAAACATATGGATTATTAACTGATACTTTATGCTATTTTAATTGTTATAACATAAACAAAAAGTAGTCAAATAAAATTTTGAATACGGGACACTAAAACTTTGTGTCACATGCAGTAAACAAAATACCTGTGTGAATGTGTGAATATGGTTCAAAGTATTTGTGAAGAGATAACACTCTGGAAGAGATGGTAGTAAAGGAACTCGTATCTTAACAACCCCTCAAGATTGAAGAATGATCCGAAGAAAACTGGGGAATCTTACTGCATCAATATTTATGATCCCTTGTCATATAAAAGACCACAAAAAAGATCTCTTGTACTATCATCTTAAAAGGTATGTACAGAGAATTTGAGTGATGCCTGTATTCCCAGAGAAAAACAACTATCCATGCAGTCAGAAAAATGAAATTAAAAATATGTAAACTGTTGGCATATTGATTTGGACCAAGAATACACATCCCAGCCCTGAGAATGAAGCTTGCCTTGGTTGTTTATGAAATTAGAAGCAAGAAGTGATGTTCTGACAATTGGCAAGATGGTGCCAGCAGTATTAAGATGATGAGAAAAAAAACTTGTACAATATAGCAGAACCCATGTGAAACAGATGCTTGCTCAAAGAGGAAAAAACCTGGAGCTGCAACGCTTGACCCTTGCACACAAAAAGTTACTTGTAGTGATGGGTTTCCATAATCATGACAATGTGCAGCCAGATACAAACTTTGACATCCACAATTTCAAAAATAATGTCAACTCAAATTGAGGAATGAGTAACTTGTGAGCCTTGGAGAATCTAGGCATTAATATCAACAAAATGGGTCAATGGCTGGACACCAATCTCCTGTCTTCTTATCTTATGTCAAACAACCAATGGAAATAAAATCTCAGAATAATTTGCATGACTCTTACCATTCCTTGACTAACTAAACTCTGATACCTATAGAACTAAGTTCCCAATCCTAAGGATCTGCAGGAGATGGAAATTCTTTGGGTTGGATGGATAAAAGTGGTAAAAATGTAAAATAAATTACTAATCCTGACTCAAGGATCTTTAATGCTCCTGAATCCATAGGTGAAGTTGCTACACGTCCAGACATTCTCACAGCTGAATCCCTCCCAGACCTTGATGGCAAACAATAATCACTGACACTGCTGGCAGCAATCCAAAGCAGCAGAACCCTTGAGTTTCGACAGAATGTATCTTGGATTGCAATGTACTGAGAAGTCAATGTCAGGGTTCAGAACACATGAACAGGGGTGTAACTATGATCCCCTATGGGAGCTGATGAAATTCAAGAAACCAACAACAATAAGAATGAATGCAGAAGCCAAAAGCTGAACCAATGTGCATCCTAAGAATGGTTTCAGCTTGTCATCAATGAAGATGATGATCTGGCTAATTTTCCAACAAAGTGAAATAAATGGAAATCAAATGTTAGGTTGTAGAGTTGTTAGTCTACAGACTTTTCCTGTCCCATCAGGGAACACTAATCTATTCAGCTTAACTATAGAAACTTTGCTTTTGACCCAGAAATTCAAAGAGCAAGTATAATATTTGAGAATCTAAAAATTTTTCCACCTGAGAGTGGTAGGCTAAATCACAAAGTTCCATCAACCATGCTTGATAAGACCTAACTGAGAACAAAGGATCAGAGGAGGAACCACAATGTCTGTGAATGGATAGAAAACTATAAATTTGTACTTGGATCTCTTAGCCATTATATTAGGTGCAGCTTGAAAAGCAATCAAGGAAGAACCCAAAACATCACTCTTAATGAAACAAAAGAAGAAAACAAATCAAAGACAGTTTATCTCAAAGTGGCCTCCTTTTTGTTTTTATATGTCATTTAAAGACTGTGTTGATTACCATCGATTGGAACAGTATTTGATGAAATATGTTTGTTTTCTTGGAGCAATGCAACAATGGGCCATCTGTCCACTATATGGAATAAAATCCCAGATTCCAGCACTGCAAGGGTGAAAATCCACCACTTTCCCACAGGGTGGCTGAAAAGCCAACAAACTAAAAAGAAAGGCATGAAAATATTTCCTCTAAAATGTCAAGGATGTTTTTTTTATAAAAATCAACTAGATAACACAGAGATTGTTCAAAGTATTTCCAAACGATCATTGTACTGGGAAATTTGGTAGTGATGCTTTGTTGAGAAAACATCATAAAATTATCTGAATGAGATGCTTATATACAGTACCAGGATAGAGAGAGCACTGATGTAGGTGGAGAGTGTCATGAAACAAACATTGCCATGGGCCATCAAGTGAAGTATAAAAGACTGGAGCAAGCGAGAAAGATCACATCAATTATTAGATAGGCAAATGAAGAAACCCTGGCAGTTGAGTAATAGCTGTATGTGTGAACAAAGTATGTTTCGGAATTTGTCCCACTTTTGGAGAAATGTGTGTGGATGTTCATGATAGTGCCTAATTGAACTTAGGAAAGTCCACAAACATGGACAAAAATATTAACCTCTTTATACCTATCAAATAACTTTTTGTACTTTATAAACACTTGTATCTATACCTTATCTGCAAAATCTTTCATACTCTCTTCAAGTTTCTCAATGTCTGAAAACTTTGTGGCTCCATCAGCATCAGCAAAAAGCAAATACTTTCCACGAGAGCACATCATTCCCTGAAAGAGAAATAAAGTTTATAAAGCAAGTTCATCTGACTAAAATTTTTCTACAGTTATAAACAAACTAGTTTCCATGTATAGTAACAAAACTGTTGTTTTCTTTTGCAATAGCTCAGCAATAAAATTCCTAATTTCTAAAAAAATTATTTCAAGAGAAAGGAATAATATAAAAACCATTTTCCATGAAGTTTGAAATTTAAATCTTGTACTTTAATTTCTTTCTTTGAAATGACTGTTTGTATTAAACCATAATTTAAGGAAAAACAGAAACTTTTGTGTGTGTTTGTCACATTATATAAACACCCCTGAGCAGAAGTACAAAATTCATCTATAGATATTATAAATGGTTAGATTAAATCACACACAATTAATTGTTTTCAGGCAGTGACTAAAGGAAAAATAGTAAAGGCTTTGTTTTTGGAAGCAGATACATTTCTATAAATACTTCATTAGAACCTGTATTACATGTCAGTCAGTATCTGTTTTTTATAGGTCAAGGAGGTACGTGTAATGGATTCACCATTATATGTTTACTTGAATACTTATGCTTGTTTTAGTACAGTTTTTTTTGTTTTTTTTACATGTTGGCTATATGTTGCACAAAAATCTTGAGAGCAAAAATCAACAATATTAATGTTTTTGAACATTGTTCAAACTTGTGTTTTTCATATAAAGCAGCTAGCCAAGAGACAGTAATAGAAGAATATTATTAGTCAGTGTTACATACCTCAGAATCTATAACTGTGATTAATGTCTATTGATCAGAAAACTATAGAACTTGACCAGGAAAGTTTGTAGATTTTGAACAGTATGAGGTGTTTAACTTCAGACTTTAGTATTTCTACGAGGACATTAGATATTGTCATCAGCAAAAGCTTATAGATGCTCCAAGCTACCTAACTATCAAAAGAAGTGCATGGGTGTATTAATAAAGAAATGATCTGCTCACTGCGAACATCAATAAAAAATTCATTTCTCGACCAGATGGAAGACTCAGTATAGTTTGTAAGTTGGTAAAACTGTTGCATATAAATAAATCTATTTATAATAACCATTATTATAAATTGTATTCTTGTTTGTGTGTTAAAAATATTTGTGTTAAAAAAAACGTTTGTATCAATCTTGTTGGTAAGTGTCACAAATTTGATACATATTAACAATTAACTTTTAAATTCAAATTTCGATTTATTTGAAATAATAATACATAACAATATAAACTGGAGACTTGTCCAAAATAAATTACAATATGTAACAAATAAATACAACAAAGAAAATATTTTCTGTACATACATCTTGTTACAGAAAAACTTGGGATTCTGTGACACTGGTTTTTCAAAACACATGTACCTAAAAGTAATTTGAGCTCTGCTAAGAGTTCATTATAGGAAGAATTAGTAATTAACTTACAGTAGTCAACCAGCCTAGCACATTAGGTAATAGACCTAATCTTAAAATGATTTCTTTCATTAACTAGGCTGGTATGTTTGTTCTCCTAATCTCTGAAGGGCTTATACCACCAACTAGACTAGCATCTTATGTATTCCTGGTCTCCAAAGGACTTGTTCAACTAACAACACTAGCATATTCTGCATTCCTTCTCTTGAAATAAATTATTATGTCAACTGGACTAGCATATTTTATATACTGGTCGACAAAGGACTTATTCCACCAACTAGAGTAAGCATATTACATATTCATTATCTTGTTTTGTGATTCCTCATAAACAAAGGAATATATATATATACAATAAAGAAGATAATAATAAAAAGCAGCAAGAAATAATAAGAATACATCAATGGGGGAAGACAGCAAAACTGTCCTTGAAGTTAGTATTCCAGCTACCAGTGTGATGTCTGGACATAAATACCAAGATGTTAAGGAACTACTACACCCAACTAATATTATTAATACAGCTTCCAACCTCCACCTTTCATTAGGTGTACTTTGTTTGATAATATTCAATAGCTACAATCCTCAATCTCAGAAACTGAAAAGCCAGATCACGAGACCAGCCTAGTCACTAGGCATCCAAGGAGAATCAAACAGAGATAGATCTAATCAACAAACCCATAGGTAATACAATAGATATATAGTAAGATAATAAGAAAAGGTGAAAAATGAAATGGAATATGTACTAAATCCAACTTTATTTATTATACATCAACTGGAAAACAGTCTATACATCTCTCAAACTTTTACAATGATTAGTAGAAAGTTCTCCAATGAGTAATACAATTTAGATGTGAAATGAAACCAAAATGGCATTCTCAAGGTGATTGAGAAAACATGGAAAAGTTCTGTGAACAATGTGTACAAAAGAGGCAGAAGGTTCCACCAGTACTGAAAGGTGGCAGATATATTGCTTTTTGACTTCCTATAATGGAAGCTAATATCTCACAATCATGAAACAAATACCTGTAATGAAAAAAATAAATATGTTGAGGAAACTGAGATATAGAATGTCAAATGCATCAATTCAAGAAGACATTAAAGACAGCAAGGGACAAATGTCAGCACAAATTGGCCAACAATCAAGCCACAAAGATCATCTAATGATAAAACAACAAACAACTGCCAGCCATGAAGCCATAGTTGTTTAGTTGTAATATGAAAAATGAACATACAAGGCTACCATACAAGATGTTCTCATACAAGTAATGGGGTCATTTATCTCTGAAAAAGTTGATGTGACAGCAGAAACTATGGTTGGAGTAATCAAACTGGAACAATGAGGAGAGCTTGATATCTTGGCTATATCAGTGAAAGAAGGCAGAATGGAGGGAAAGCATAATGGAATAGATTCTCTCAATTATGAATTAAAGTATTCCCCGTCGTGATGATAGATCTAGAATTGGAGACCATTAGAGTTGAAGAATGGTTGTCCATCATTGTGAAGCCATAAATCAATGGATAACCCAACCATTTATATAAAACCACTGAAAGAACAAAGGTTGGGGAATCCACTTTGTGTGGAAAACCCAATGATCTTAGGACTAGGACAATCACAGGGATAAAAGATTGAAATGAAGAAGAAAAAGGATACTATTCATAATATCTCATTTAAAATAAAACTCAAAGGCTTTGAGAGTACTTGACAAATGAAGTACATTGTGAGATGATGGAGTTGTAGTCCAACACCACTGAGAAGCAGCATCATTAGAGGAAGTATGTATGAGAACAAGCCAAGAGAGAACCTTTGTGAAGTAAACCATCATACTTAAAGTGGAAAGGATATCTCTGGTGCTAAGTGTGAAAACACAACAGTTTGCTGAAGAATCCCTCTATTGTGTTGATCTAAAATCAGTTGGTAAAAACTTATATTAGGTGTTGTGAACGATAAACCTAAGTGACAAATTAAATTTGTCCTGTAGACAGAGCAAGAAGAAAACAGTTGTCCATATAAAAGTGGAAGTTAATGTTCAATAATTGGAGATGATTGATAAAGCCTTAACAAAATGTATTATGCAAAAGCCAGGACAAACAGAAGGAAGTAAACTGATAAACTTCCTGTGCATCAAAAAAAAGTAGAAAAGGGCAAGATGAAGGATGAATCAAGGTACCTAAGCATCTTCAGCATCCACCATTATCATCCAATGTGCTCATCAAAAAAATTTTTGTAACATTCTCATATTTTTCATTTTGAAATGAAGAGCAATTTCTCCGAGATTAGATGGATCTATCATAACTTTAACCTCTCAGTTTCTTTTGAGTTACAAAAAAAAAGGATACAAATTATGAATCATTTCTTCAGTTTTCTTTTTTTTTGTAAGAGATCTGAAACTTCCTGATTCAAAATTTGTAAATAAACTAGATTAGAAGAAAAAGGAAGGAGATAATGAAAGTAATGAGAAAGACCAGACTGTAGAATCCACTAAACTCAATGATCCACGAGCCAAGGGTATCACATATAATAAATTAACCTAGATAGCTGTCCTAAAATGACACAAATCATAGCATGCAAATAAACACAATGATGAAAAAGCAAGGAAGAAGACCCTCTCATTTAAAACGAGTTAGGGGTCTAGTACTTCTGAAGAAAGACATGTTGTAGAAGATGACCCTATTAAAAGGCTACAATTGTCAACAATAAATACCTGGCTTATAGCAGAAAAGCTGAGCTTATGTAGTTCCTCCCTTACTGCTTGTTCAATAACCCACTTTGAAGGTGGGAAGTTGAAAAACTTTTTGCAACATGATACATGTAATGCATTGTAAAACTCAGATGTTGTTGACAGGTCAATTGGTTGGTTCGTGGGGTTTATTGACACAAAGCAACATGGCTATCTGTGCCAAGCAAATGGTATGAAAACTAAAACAAAAAGTAAAACTTTATACAAAGTAAAAATAAAGTCTAAAAATTAAGTAAAAAACTCAAATAAGAGTTAAAAAAGCTAAAAACACGACCAATCTGGACAGTGTCTCCATCACTAAGATGTCAAACATCAGTTGTACACCCTTAAAGAAGACATAACTAAAATGGTGCTGATGTTCATGCTCGTACCAACATAACAAAAGTAAAACATGGGCAGTTGTGATTTGAGTGTCTCTAGAGTCACACATTGACAGATCAGTCCCACATAAAAAGGTAAAAACATTGTGACCACTGTGTAGCCTTAGTTGAGGCAACTTTTTACTGTCAATTCTTATGGAAACAAAATGGCCCAACAACAGCTGTAGGATGGTCTGAAAAAAACTTGTTAGGAATTTGATCACCCCAAATCAAATGTCAACTGATGCAAAGCTAGGTCCTAGTCATAGGACCATAGTTTACATACAGGACAGGGAGAGTGTCAGTGTAAAGAGAAAGTTAATGTTCTGCTTAGCTTCTGCATGACCTAAGGCAAGAGAAATGGCTATAACTCAACAGTAAACACAGGAATTGTAGAGGAGATCCTGTGAGCAATCACCGAGTCACAAAAACCATGCTGGAGCCCACTAAATCATTGGATAACAAATCATCCATAAAAATGAAAACAGAAATGTTTGAAAAATATTTGGCAAAGAGAAAACAGAATTATCAGTTTGAAGTATCCATCTTCCTCAAACAATTCAAAGAAAGGTCACAAGTAGGGATAGTAATTAGCCTTAGCATAATGGGCTGATCATCAGACCCAGTAATATCACCCAATGAGATTACCCACTTTAGTTAGTTGTGGGTAGATACAAAGACCAAAGGGAAGAATGGCAGATCATTATTCTGAAAGAGTACAGCCCATCAAGGGTAGAAGACACAACCCTATGTGGAATGCTGTTGTAATGATTGAAGACTGGTAGCATACTGAAAAGAAAGTTTAATCAGTGATGTCAAGAAAACCCACTTGTAGAGAAATATATATGCAAAAATGGCTAGTTTGGGTTGAGAAAATATTTTACATAGAAGAGCGAACAACATAACCATAGAAAACACCTAAATATTAAACAAAGAAACAAACATAATTGCAAAATTAAAGAAGCCTTACTTATACAACAACTTAAACCCAAAATAAACCAATATAAAGGAATGCCTTTATACCTATATTAATATAATAAAATAAATAAATTATATATTCAAACATCTGACACCGCCCTCTACATTCCAACACTCAGTTCACAACCCCTTCCAAACATGTGGTCAGCTTCTGGTCAGTTACCTCTTTCTTTGTGAACCTGACGATGATCAAAGAAGGTCGAAACGTTGTTCGCTCTTCTATGTAAAATATTTTCTCAACCCAAACGAGCCGTTTTTGCATATATATGAAAAGAAAGATGTAAATGATGGAGGTGAAGAGAAGGTTCATTGGACTTTAGACTGGCAAAGTACAGAGCCAAAGCACCAAATTGTGTACAGATTCCAACATTTTCAAGGCAGAGAGCTTTAACAGAACCATAGACCAGAAACCCATAGTCCAACTTGGAACATATGAAGGTATGGTAAATTTTAAACACAGATCATCAATCCACTACCCATGTGATGGGAGAGAGGACAAACAGAATGTTCAAGGTCCTTGTACAATTGATACAAAATTCCTAAATGTGAGAAATGAATTTAAGCTATAGTCCAAGATACACCCCTAAGAACTTTGCCTCAGAAACTATGGGAAGAACAACAAAACTGAGATGGAACACAGGATCAGTTTGTAAACCCCACTGGTGGCAAAAATTAATACAAATATTTTTAGAGGAAGAAAATACAAAAGCATTCGCTGTGATCCACTTCATCAAGCAATGACTGATAAGAAATATAGAAGTCATCAACATAGAGACTGTTTGCAACAGTAGGAGGAAATTGTTGAGTGATAGCATTAATCTTAATACCAAAAAGTGTGAAACTTGAAAAACAGCCCTGAGGGACTCCAAGTTCCCATGTAAAGGACTGGGAAAGGAGTTGAACTCATATGGACTTGGAATTGCCTGTCAAGAAGAAATTATGAATAAAAATGGGTAAACAAACATGCAACCCACATGAAGCGAGGTTTTTCAAAAATTCAAACTTCTGTGTAGCATCATTATCCTTTTAAAGATGAAAGAAGACAAAAACAAAACAAGATGCTCTCTATTGAGGAAGGTTTCCCTGATTGAGGTTTCAAAACAAATAATGCAGTCCATGGTGAAGCCCCGTCAACAAAAAACACATTGGGTGGTGAGAAAAAGAACCAAAGAAGATATACATTAACCATCCTTTCCAAGACATTATAAAGACAGCTAATCATAGCAATTGGATGATAATTTGAAGGAATCTTGTGATCCTTTCATAACTATGAAAAAGGGCGAACAACAGCCTTGTACCAAGCTTCATGAAACACATTCTCCTATCATATTCAGTTTTAAAAAACCACAAGAAGAGCAAGGAAAGCAGAAGAAAGATGGTGCAGCATCTCATCAAATTATCAAGTTTAGCTGATGTGCTGCAAGACCAACAAAGATCAATCTTAAATTTCAAAAGTGTAAACTGGTGATTAAAACTGTAGAGAAGATAAGTCTGAAATGAAAGCAGCAATCTGTCATCCAAACATTTGATGACCAAGAAGACAGGAAAAGAGACAGAAGTACTGGAAAGGTGGGAAAATTCTCCCCAAAAGCAATGTTACATACATCAACATCATCCTGGCCATTGAAAAGCAAGATAGAAAAAGGATGGAAATAATACTTTCCACTGACCTTCAGAATCTTGTCCCAGATAACTTTGGAAATTGCGGAAGAAGAGATACCGTCTCTGATGACTGACCAAAGACTCACTGAAAAGCAACATGGTTAGAAAGAGTGGGATACCTGCAAAAATAAAGATCCTTCCCTGTGAGGTCACCTAACCATGTACAGAAATCCAACTCAAGTGGTTTGTTGACAAAAGGCACATAACTACAAAATAGTATACAGTACTTTAAAGCCAAGTCTACACAATATGAAATATGAACCACACACAGAAAAACTAATCATTCAAAGCACAATTAAATGCAGTGACTTTGCAAATAATTTTCATAAACTGTTTTTCACACCTCTTTACTACGATTGTACCCTAATTTATGAATTTAAAAATCAAAATATATTAAACATATTAACTGTAACAGCTACTATAAATTTACTTTGAAAATAAATAGCCAAACAGATTTTTCTTATATTGAAAACAATACAAAGCAAAAAACAGAATTGGATCACTTGTTTTAAAGAACAGGGAACATAAATACTACATATTACTGCTGAAGCTACATGAATTCTTAATATATATTAAACCACAGTTGAAAACAAAATTCCAAATAACATAAAAAATCTTACATCTTTCACAACAGCTCCTTTTCCACGATTCTCCTTACACAGTAAGAGCCGAACTTTATTTATTCCAAACTTACGACTGTACTGAAGAGCAACCTCTGCTGTATCATCAGTGCTTCCATCACTCACAATCAGTACTTCATAACTAAACTCCTCAACCTTGCTCTGAAAAGAAATCATACTACCTTATAAAATTAATACAATGAAATATGTTGGATATCAATATCTTTCATACATATTGATAAGTATCTACAGTATTTGAAGAAAACAAAAAAATATACTCTTCAAAAAAAGAAATGCAAAAGGCAAAATTTGAGACAAATTATTAACAAGTTTATTCCGGGTAGTTCCGTATGACATGTGTGAAACTTTGCACATTCACTGCTGAACATCCAAAGTCTGCAAAGGCAAAGTCCACACTCACTAGTTGAAGTTTAACGTCACTCAACGCCAATAGCAAGTATGCCCCCGTGAGCATCAATAAATCAATAACTGCCTGGCATCTCCTGCCCATGGAAGTGATGAAATGACAAATCACATCCTGTGGAATAGCTGTCCACTTAGCCTGCAAAGCTGCTGCAAGCTGAAGTAGAGTCTGTGGTTGAGGTTGTCGCTGTCGCAGACGTCGGTCTAACTCTTCCCAAAGATGTTTGATGGGGTTTAAATCTAGTGATCTGGAGGGCCAGGGAAGAACGTTGATGTTGTGGTGTCTCAAGAAGACAGTGATGAGTTGGGCTGTGTGAGGAAAGGCATTGTCATGTTAAAAAACTTCATTAACATTTACCATGATGGGTTGCACATGGGGTCTAAGAATCTCATAGACGAATGTGTACGGTCTTATCAGAAATCCTACGCAGCCCTGGTATGGCTGAGGCAGTAGACGTCACAGTGGTGGTCCTATCCCGAAGGTGACATAACTGGATGTAGTGATCTTGTGAGGGTGTGGTCACACAAAGTCTGCCAGATCATGGATGGTCACGAGTTGATCCATGTTGTTGGTGACAATTCCATAGCCTTGTGATGGTGCTTGGGTGGACATTCACAGCTCTGGCAACATCTGATCGAGATTTGTCTGTGTCCAAATGACTGGTGGCATTTTGTGTTGTGCTTCAATCAGTCTTGGCGTAACTGTATTGTGTGTCGGTGGCTTAACACTGAGCTATGGAAACCAAGAACCCAACACTTTTATAGGGAATTTACATATGTTGCACTTGCAACATATTATCACTCACCCCTGTATCAACTTTTGTTCTCTTTTCTTTTCATACTCAAGGTCCCATTCCCTTATTTTGTGTTATATTCTTTTTTGGATCATCAATAATTGGTTCTCTTGATTTAAGAAAATTTTTAACTTTGAGTTATTTTTGTTTGAATTGGACAACTGTTAAACTCTGAGACTTTCAATATTTCACAGCAACTAAATAATTCAGTGATAACCACCACTATTCATTTTACAAAGAATTATACTGGCCCATAAAAATGCATTTTTGGGGCCAAAACGGCTCCCTAAAAAAATAAGCATGAGCCCTGATTAACTTTCTGTTAAACATAAATGTGTGAACGTTTTACACATGTACCACTTGACTGCATGTTTTATGGTTATGAACTTCTGAAAAATCAAATAAGTAGTTGAAATACAAAATACCTTAGCTAAAAGAGCCCTGATTCTGCTCGAACACTTTAATGACATGATCACTATTAAAAAGTGAAATTAACTAGAATGCACTTTAAAATCATCACCTGGAGAAATGAATAGGCATTAGATCACATGTTTACGTTCAATCACAGCAATACTGATGAGCATCTTAACTGAAGAGCGGTAGTTACTAAAACAACACATGTATGCTTTATAAGTGGAACCATAAAAAAAATTAATTTTCAAACAAGGCCCTAATCTAATTGAAAATGTTTATTAACAAGTGTAGCTTTAATGGTACAAGTTTTTTGGCATGAATATTTTAACATTTACCATATTATATAGCATATTATTTTCTTAGTTCGTTACTTCTCCAAAAATTAATTTACTTGACTCACATAAATAGTTGAGCATTACATAAATTTCATCACAAAAACCACAGAACATGAACTCACACATCTGTTTTCCAAATACTGAAGACATTCATCAAGCATAGGAGATACTATAAGTGGAAAGAAAATATGAACAATTAATGCAGAATATTCTTACCTCAATAATTAATATACAAGTTGTATTCATTCACTTAAAAACTTGCCTTTGTAAGTTTAAATAAAAAAATAATAGTTTTGATTAGCATAAAGTAAAATGTATACTATCACAATCACAACTTATTTGCAGTTTTTTCTGCAGTCTGCTAAAATGTTTTCTTTTATAAGCATCATACAACTTGTATTTAACCTAAAATTCAATCCAATTACATAACTGTGCTTTAGAGTTACAACTAAAACCAGATGTGACTTTAGAGACTGTAAGGCTTAACTGTTTGAGAATCTTGCTATTTCTTTTGGTTATGCTAATTATACTTTGTTTTGCCCTTCAATTTCCTCCCCATTTCAATTGTCTAAAATTTTTATGTAATCTCAAATCTTTTCCATGAGATACCTTGATATCACAATTAAATTAATATCAAAATTAGTGTTTCTAATTAATTCCACTATCTAAATAATTAAAACACTACCTTTATGATTTTTCATTATTATTTCACACAAATTCATTTTTTTCTCTCTTAATCAATTAGTATCATGACTTAAGACTAATAAACTAATCAGAAACATAGTTACCAATTATTACTATTACAGATCAGGAGTCTCAAAACTTTTTTGGACAAGGGCCAGGAGGTAGGTCTTTTTAAGCTTAATGGGCTGGAGAGGTCATAGTAAAATTTAGCAAGGATGCATACATGATCAGGATATATTAGTAATTTATTTATCATGAGAACACATACTGAAAATATTTAAGATGCATAATTGTCTTTTTATTGAATTAGTGAGAAGCTCAAAACTGGTGCTTTTCTGACAAAATTACTCTTAACCGAGGTTCAAAGTTAGTGCTCCATGTCATCAAAAGTGATTGTAAATGCTTATCAGATAAGATTGATCTTCATCTTTGTAAATGTCTTTACAGAAATAGATAACACCAAAAACTGAAATGAATCCGCAGCAATGTTTTAATGAGCATATCGACCACTTGGAAGGCATTTAAAGAATGCTATCAGTTTCCCTTCTTTGTATTTATCCTTCAACATGTCATTAGGTTGCAGATCAATCACTTCCATTTAAACACAATAAAATGGGTTTTGGAAGATCCTTATTTCTATTGCACTCGCATCAAGATCAAAAAACACTCCTTGAACCACAGTTTCAGGTCAGAAAAAGATACCTTTTGCAAACCTGCATGAGAATAGGGAATGCATTTGTTGCTTGAACTTTTCACAATATGGAAAGTGTGTGAAGCAACTCCTCATGAATTGAGACTCAAAAAGAATTAGAATTAGTTTTTAATGAAATGCCTTCACTTCGAGGTACATATCACAGATTAATGTGGTTTCACCTTGTAATCTGAGAATAAACTCATTCAAGTACATGATCAAGTCTAAAGAAAAAGTTAATTTCCAAAGCCATTCGCTGTTTGTGAGTAACAGTAGAGCTCAAAAAACTGCAACATAACATTCCCACTGCTAAGCCCTCTAACCGAAGTGTGGTAGGAAAAGTTGGGATGCGTTGCTTCTATTTCCATCAAACATTCAAAGAATTGATGATGATTGAGTCCATGAGAGTGAACAAAATTCACTGTTGAAACTACAGGTTCCATGGCACATGACAGATCCAGATATTTTCCACACAGTGCCTGCCGATGAATAATAAGGTGAAAAACCATTAGAACAACCCACACTTTGAACAGCTTTGTAAGTTTGCACAATTAAACATTTTCCTGCACTACATCTATTTTTACCACCATCTTTTGTAATGCACATCAGTTGTTTCCATTCCAGATTATACTGAGTTAGTGATTTTTTTACCTCTTTGAAAATATTCTCACCTGTGATTGTTTCATGCATACTGTGCATAGAAGCTAATTATCCATTCACTTTAAAATTAATAATAACTCTGCGAATAAACAACAGCAACTGTGAAGTTTTGGATACATCTGTTGACTCATCAAGTGTTATGGAAAAGCACTCAAACTCTTTTACTTTGTATTTCAGCTGAGACACAATATTGCTTCCAACATCCTTGACTCTATGAGCAATTGCATTCACCAAAAGACTAATAACCTTAGATAAGTCTACTTTTCCTGAGCACATTTCTTTGCCTGCTTCAGCCACACATAATCTAATTAGCTCACCATCAGTAAATGGTTTTCCTCATTTGGCTAACAGCTGCGTCACTCAGAAACTTGCTCTTATTGCAGCTTCACTCTCAGCTTTCTTCCTCTTAAATACAAACTGTTGTAATAATAAGTTACATTTCAAGGTTTTGAATTTGTCTGAATATAGCTATCCCATAAACTAAGAATAGTTTGATGAGTGCTTGGTTTGGAAATGTCTACAAATACTGTATTCTTTAAGCACTATGACGTCTCATTGCATATTAAGTGCAATGCTTTGTTATGTGATTCAATAATGTAGTCCACACTCTGCTGTTCTTTAAAAACTCAACATTCATAGTTATCTTTTTTCTTCTTCTATTTTCCTGACATATTGACTAGGACCAGCTATGAACTCAAGTATAAAGTAAACAGCAATATTCACTGACATGCACTGAGGTACAAGGGCAAGCAATGAGAAGAAGCACGCTGATTCAGAGGACTGGGATCGATAATTGAGACGACACAATGCTAAATAATGACATTTTCTACCAAATAGAAAAGTGTTTCACACCTAAATTGGCTTTTGCTCGATTAAATTTTTTATTTTTTATTTTTATATGAATAAAAATGAAAATAATAATGATATCATTATTTATTACTTTAAAGAACTGATGGTGAACCATATCACAACTGATTGGCTTTTGCTCAATTGTGTTTTATTTTCTGTTTTTATAATATTAAAAAAAAAATTATTACTTTAATAAACTGTTGGCAGACTGGATGTGGCCTGCAAGCAGTAGTTTGGAGACCCCTGTTATAGATTATTCCAACTATTCAAGTAATTGAAATATTGTTATTGTGATTCAACATTGTTATTAATTCCATTTTAATTCAAGTCTGTTGTGCTTTGGGCTAACATGGCCCAGTGACTGTACTGTTTTGTGAAACAAGGGTCTCCAGCTTGATTTCTGTTCCTGCCAAATGATTTCACCTTATTCAGTCATGGAGGCATTATATACATTATAAATAACAAAACTGGATGTTGAAATGTATTACCTAGTATAAAGACTATTTCTATCACATTGGCAAAGGAATGGACAACATCTGAATATGAAGATAGAAAAATGTGATGAAATAAAGACATCAGTAATTTTCACAGGAAGAAACATAAAAATGCACACAAAGAATGTGAAAACAAAGGCCAAACATAAAAAAATAAAGCTACTCAACATTTAGCATGGAACATTCCAAACTAAAAAAAACTAGAGGAAAAAAAAAAAAGGAACAGATGTAGAAGATGCACTCCATTTTAATTAAGGTCCAAAATGCACGATCAATGCAATAGAAGCTTGATATATTGTGATTTAGCCTTACAACAAAAGAGTTTATTACAGGGCACACTTATAAATTCATAATGCAATTAAAATGTTGCTGAAAGTATAGAGCATTCCAAAGAAAGAACTTTATCCAATGAGAACAGATAATTTGGAATCACAGTCATCAGATCTATAATACAGAGAGCATGAAAATAATGAAGTAGTACAAGGCCTAGAAAGGAATAGTCTGAATACAGAAAACCTGAAAGCCTCCCACCAGACTGTTTAATCTTGTTTGCTAAAGAAATAATGAAAAATGAGGTTTAGAGGCAAAATGTTTAAACTTTAGCTGCCTGTTGATCCAGACATCCAGGAATGTATTTAACTACATCTTTGACTGTAAGAACTTCTGGAAAAAATGAAGTTAACAATAACATAACAGAACTTTCAATTTTCAAGTGAAAAAGATGCCAACAAAAATTTTGACTGATCAATATTATTAGTTTCAAATTAATGCATGTTGTTTTGTTTCCCTCGTAAAACCAAAGATTGTAAACTTTCTTCCTCAGGACTTACATCTCTGAGCTTCATTGAAGGCAGGAACAATGACAGATAACTTCAATGTTGCTTCATCACTGATTGATGGAGCCTTTACATTTTCCTCTTTTGATTCTGGATGAATAAAATAGTGGGCTTCATGTTTTTCTGTCTTGTTTTCTAAACCAGAAGACCCAAAGAGACTCCGTAGCTGCATGTGAAGAAAAAAAAAACTTACTAAAATAAAGATTACACAAAAATGTCACAATAATAGATAAACATTATAAAAATAAATAATAAACTTGCCAGGTGTTTCAGTAAGCTAGCCTGATGAACCATGATCCTGAACAAAATATTTCATGAGCTCTGAATATTACACAAACAGCATGATTGACATATTATACATTGCTGCATTGGTAAGATCTTTAAATTATTTTGTAAAAGTAATATCAAGTAATGTTAAATAATTTACTTCTTTAAAAGGAACATCCACTAATTTTATACATAAATTTGTCAACATAAACTCTGGCACTAAATGCCTTGCACAAACCTAAGACAACTCTAACAAAACAGAGGTACTGTAAATGTAAAAAAATGATATCTTGACTTGCACTATTTATTCCTGCAGCTACTCTGCATCATATAGGTTGTTACTTACACTTCATTAAATTATTTAAAAAATATTTAGATTATAACACTATGTAAAAATCAAACACAGTATACACTCATAAAACAATTTTTAACTTCTCAACTGCAAATGAGTGTTTCTTACCAACAACTTTTTTGCATAATCCTACCTATTAAACAATTCAGATTTATCAGGTTATTTCAGGGTATGACTTGCTGAAACCCAAAGCACAACAAACAGCTTTTAAGACTCCTGTCGTTCATTACCAAAGATGTCAATTGATAGGATTTGTATGGACAGTCACCATTATAACAAAAAGCAAAATCAAAACAGTGAAAAAATGAAAAAGTTAACATTTCCTCATCTGAAAACATATTTCAGACAAATACTTTTCAATGAAACAGTTATTATATCATACCACTGTCAACATTGTGCACACAACAAGCTTGAATACAACTCCTACCTTTGCATATTTTAAGACGAGCTGTGCAAACCAAGATAGGCAACAAATCCTCCAATCATAGTCAATTCCAGGCAGCATTAGCATTTCAACAATAACTGAAGTATTGGCTGTGTCAGTCATAAAATTAGTGCTTGTCATTCATATAGACATAGTGCTGAAACATTCTTACAGAACACTCCAGCTCAAAAGTGGACACTGAACAGAGGCAGAAAAGTTTAATATTTCTGTTCATCCCTCCATAGAGAGGATTTTTGGTAAATATACTCCTGTGAGACAATTCTGTACATGGCCCCAATGACAGCAAACATAAGGTGCAGTTCTTTGTGTCATATTTTATCAGGTGAAATTTGTCACCTCCTGAACACTTTGCTGAATTTGTTTTAATGGAAGAATTTGTTAATTTGTTGGAATGTGTACAAAAATCCTTGGATGTGACATGAAATGATTGAAAAACACAACAAAGCTTGCCACATTAGAGCCTCTGGATAGATTAAAAATAATCACTAGAGAAAGACAAGGACCAGAGGCACATGAAAACATAAAATGTGAGGGAAATTTGTTGTGTACTCCAGAATTCAGAGGCTAATACTGATTCCAGTGATCCCTTAGAATCCACTGAAGAAAATATAAATGTGCATAACTAAAAAGAATCAGGGCTCCTAGGATAACAAGAGGTGTGGAATACGACAGATCTAAAAAGCAGGTGCCAGAAAAAAAAAAAGTCCAAATGTCTTCTCGTAAATTATAGTCTTCAACAGTAACATTACCACATTAAAAAGAAGAAATCAGCAACAAAACATATGGATGGGTTGTCATATGAAAAAATTAAGATCTTAAAATTGTTTTTCTATTGATATAAAAGAGGAGGTCTGACTGAAGGGTTTATGATCGTGAAAAGAATTGATAATATTGTTACATCAACATTTTTCATATTTTGAACAATGAGAATTATAGAACTAGGAGATATAAATACAGATTTAGGCAAAGTGAAAGCTGTCTTATTACTCAATTATTAATTATTAATAATTGGCATGTGACTGTATACTGTAAAATACTTGTCCACCAAAACACAGCCAAGGCAGAGAAGTCTAAAGGTTAGTTTTGTATTACTGAATATGTAATGAGTGAAAAGTCAATATAATAAAAAGTAATAAATATATGTGTAAAATATAGGATTATAAGACTTAAGCTACTAAGACTAAACATTTGTATTTTTGTTATAATATGTAATCATTCTAGCACTAAAAAGCATAATTTATATTTCCTAATATTTTTATGATGATCAGGAGGTTGGTAAACTGACATACCCCACATAGTTAGAATATAAAATATAATGTCTTACTGAAAACAAACATTTGAAAGGTATTTAGGAGGTTTTAGAGAATACACAAATAATATTTGAGATTTTTGGGATGAAGAATAACTTTTTTAATCATAACATGAAATCATTGTTGTTGTTGTTGTTTAGAATTAAGCACAAAGCTGCACAATGCATTATCTGTGCTCTGCCCACCAAGGGTATCAAAACCCAGATTTTAGCGTGTAAGTCTGCAGACATACCACTGAGCCACTGGGGGGCAACATGAAATCACTTTGAACTCAGAACAGTAATGAAACAGATTCGGTAGTAAAACTATTTCCATAATAAATCTGATTTTTTGCATACAAAATACTTGTAATCTTTACTAAAAGTCAACCAAATATTGTAAAAATACACTTACTGTATCCAACGTTATCGAGCAATTACTTAATGTGTGCAAATGTGTAGACAAACTTGTGTATATTATACCAAGCCCACAACACAGACTAGCACAGTACATATTAATAAGTGTAGAATAATAATTTCATTGCAAGATTTGGCCCAAGCTCAAAACCCTTTCTGGCAGTAGCACAAAGGTTAACACTTTCCCTTTCATCAACTTCCTCAAAATGAAAGTATCTCTTCTCTGAGTACTGGTATGAACCTTACCTCAGCTGCTTAACCCTTATATCCCATTATGTTACCCATGGCTGTTTAAATCTTGCCACCTACATCAATAACCCCTACACCAGCTCCCCATCATTAATTCTTATTCACTTTTTGAAACAGTCCAAATGAACAGACTCAAGACTAGCCACACCATGAGGCAGAAGAACATGACAGTGGAAGGAAGTATTTTGGTATGGGAAAATGTTAACTTCTGAAACAAGATTACCCCCATATTTACAGACAAGGAGAGAGGAACAAGTGAGCATAAGATCCAAACAGAAAGCATCTGTGTAAAAAAAAAAAAAAATGTGTCCAAAAATGAGATACAGTATTATCACATTAGTGGGCTCCAAACTACTTCAGGAGTAGATATGCTTTTCTACTAGACCACATGAAATCCAGTTCTTAAGTGGTAAAGGCTGGCAAGCCATACAGGTAAAATCATAAAATCTTCAGGAGAACATGAGTTAGTCTAAGCCCAAACCAAGCAGATGAGGTCCCATGTCTTGTCACTGAAATTAGAGGGCTGTGGACCCAAAACTAGACCCAAGGGGTAATGACTAAGGCAAGATAACCACATTATTTTTATCTTGTTTAGTAATGTGATATTATTAGAAAAAGTTACAGAATGTTGTATGTTGAGACACTGAAATTATAAAGAAAGAAAAGGTAAGCACAACACCAAAGTGGATAAACTCTTATTCCAATCTGAAAAAGCACGAAGGTGTTATAAGCAAAAGGTGGAATTACAGGGTCTGTTTACACCCAACTTAACCTGAAAAACAGATATTATTTACTCTGGGATTACAAATTAAAATTTTAACTCACCAACCTGACAGCCAAAGCAACACCTCCTGCCCCCCAGAATTACAAGAAAAAATTAAACAAATGAAGTTTATCTAAGAGCATAAAAAGTAATGCTCTAATTAAGGAACTATGGGTTGAAGATCCTCTTCTGCAATAATCTATACATAAAGAATGACTAAAAGGAGGGCCACACACAGTACAACTGCATAGTGAAAACTCATCTCTAAACTGGAACTATGAGGAAGCACCTAAATTGGAAGGTCCTACTCCTACCATACATTTGGCAAAGCCATACAGAATTATCGGTAGGAGAGCATCAAGTTCTGCCCTTTTCTTTGTGACTGGAAAAACAGTAAAGTAGCAACTAGGAATGATAAAGACATCCATGCTCTACTAGAAGCAGGTGGGGGATACTCAAACTGGAGAATCCAGGGGGACCATATTCCAGTAACAGTGCAATATGTGACAAGGATTAGCAGGGACAGGAAAAATCCCCTTAAGTTTTACCCATGATAATAAATGAATGGAAGTCTTGTACTCATTTTTGTGTTATAATTGTGTACAACCAAAAAAATACACAAGGTTGTCTTAGGAAACATTTCATTTTAATAAAGCTCATCACTACCAGGAAAAAAAAGTGATTGGTCAACTGGTAGCCAATACAGATTTCAAAATTAGCAGATGTGAACAGCCAAACACCCAATGAAAATGACAAGGTCCTTCAAAAACAATAGAAAATTTATTTTTGATAGGTACTTACCTCCCTTACAAGATTAGCTATTATTGACCAGTGCTGCCCTCTATATGGAAGCTTCATGAATGCCACAAGCTTTCTGCTCCTCCCTAAACGATTCCAATATGTTTCTCATGTAAATTTCCATGCATCATTTCCCCATCAATGGAAGCGTAACATACATGATTAATCCAACTCTCTTTATATACCTTCATTAAACTATTACTTTGGCAGAAGATATAAATACCTGAGTAAGTGGGGAGGTTTGTGTGTTTGTGTTTCTCTTATAACAAAGCCAAATCGGGCTATCTGCTCAGCCCACTGAGGAGAATCAAACCCCTGATTTTAGCATTGTAAATCTGGAGACATACCGCTGTACCAGCGGGAGGCAAGTGGGGAGCAAGGGTTGGATGTGTGAGAGGAGAAAATTACCTATCAGAAATACATTTTCAGCATAGGAAAATTATAGCTTCCAATATGGTACTACTTACCTATTCTCACAAGAATAACTAGAATCCCACTTTGAACAGGAGGCTAGACCAATGAAAGAAATTGACAAAGATAACCATCAAAAGCATGTGAAGGATATGCCTGAAAATGAGACAGCCAGATTCAAAGATCTGACTTCTGAAACATGTGGAAGAGAACTGTTGCAGGATATTGATCCCAATTGAGAAATGTATGTGGAAGTAAATCCTATACAGTATACAAGTGGGCAAATTAAAGAAAGTATCTCTTGGTATACAGTGGCTAGGGTGCAACAGACTATACTTTGTTAGTCAGCTACATCTAAAACCCATGTCACTGATAACTGACACCCACACAGTGGTAGCATGAGGATTGTAAAATCTTAACCTCAACTTCAAGAGACTAGAGGGAAGTTAGATTGATTGATTTAGTGTTTTAAGGCACAAAGCAGCTAGGCTATCTGTGCCAAACACCCAGTAAAAAGGTAAAAATAAATTAAATGTAGGAAAATACATAAAAGGGAATGAAGGTAAAACAAAACATTATTGAAAAACAGAAAAAAACATAAAACCAATGTTGACACCTAGTCTACAATGTTAAGAGAGAAAGCAGAGTAAGAGAAGTTGTAAAGGGCTTTCTCTAGCAAAATTGTAATGATTATAACCTACCAGGAAGAGTAACAGGTAAGTACAAGAACCACCCTCAGTTACCTGAAGTTGTTCTTTCCAGTCCTGGTTCCAGGTTATGTTGTTTTAACAGCCATTATCAAAAAGTAAAATGAGAAAAGTGTTAAAAACATATAGCAAAATTGTAATAAAAATTAGCCAAATGTCCTGTAAAAAGGTAAAAGTAAACTAAATGTAGTAAAATTCATAAAAGTAAACAAAGGTAAAAACAAAACAGTAATTAAAACATAAAATGGCATAAAACCAATGTTGACATCCAGTCTACAAAGTTGTAAAGGACTTCCTGTAGCAGAATGGTAATGGTCCTAACCCGCCAGAAAGACTAACAGGTAAGTACAAGAACCACTGTCAGTTACCTGAAGTTGGTCTTTCCATCCTGGTTCTGGGTTATGTGTCATTATGACCAGTACTAAAAGGTAAAGTAATAAAAGTGTTAAATGGCATGCAACAAAAATGTAATAACAACTCGCCAGGATGACTAATGGGTAGTTCAAACAGCAGTGTTAGTCACCTGAAGTTGGCCTTTCCAGTCATGGTGTTGAGTTATTTCATGTTCTGGCCATTTTACAATATCAAATTCAACTAGAGAGATTGAGACTGAAAATGGAACCACAATTAAAAAGGTGTAATTAATAAATATCAAACACTTAAGTGAGGTTAAAAAGATTAATGGCCAGTACAAAACCAAAAACATTATCAAGGTGGACAGTGTCACCATCACCAATAACACTGTCCAATGTCACAGATAAACCCTGGGAAAAAACATGGTTAAAGTAGTGCCATCACTGAGAATTGTAGCGGGGGCAAGAAAGTAAAATGTGGCTTATAGTGATTTGAGTGTTACACAAACTACACATTGGTGCATCAGTTCCAGATAAAAGAAAACAATGGGTTAAAAAACTGTGACAAATGCATAGTCTAGTTAGAACTACTTCCTCCTTCTGAACCTTACGGAAGCTAGATGGCCAAAGCCCAAGATAGGGTTTTATTTGAAAAAGCTTGTCAAGTTGCTCACACCAAGTGGACTGCCAGCTGGCACAGAGCCGAGCCTTGAATACAGGACCATAGTCCATGTACGGAACAAGTACAGTGGCGATGTTGCTAGAGCAGATAGATTTAGCTGCCATGTCTACAAATACCAACGTGGCCTGGTATCCCAAAACACATGATAGAAGTAGATGTTGATGAGAAATGGGCCAGTCAGTTTTGAATATCAGCGAGAACAGGGTGTGAGCCAATGTGAAGTGATTCCAAGGCCAGCTTAGAACTAAGGGTGTCAGTATAAATAGTGCAGTCGGAGTACTGCTCAGCTTCAATATGATCCAGGGCAAGAGATATGGCATATAGTTCAGCAGTGAACACAGAAGCTGTGGAGGGGATTCTACCAGCAACCACCGAACCACAACAAACCATAGCAGAGCCTACAGAGTCACCTGATTTTGAACCATCTGTATAAATTGGAATAGAAAGGTTGTTTAAAAGGTGTTCAGTAAATAAAAGATGGTACTTCCAATTGGGAGGGTCTACCTTTTAAAGATGACTTGAAGAAAGGTCACATTTGGGGTCTGTAATAAGCCATGGGGGGATGGTGGGCTGACCAGTGGATTCTGCAATGTTTTCCAAGAACAGACCCAATTCATCCAATTGCACCTGGATGTGAAGACCAAAAGGAGCAATGGCAGATCATCTGTTTTAAAAAAGGCCCACTGAGGAAGGAAAACAATCCACAAGTGGGATGCTTTGGTAAGGAGTGAAGATTCAGAGAATAGATTAAAGAGAATTACAAACGACGAAGGTGCAGAGAAGGTACATGAAATTTCACACATAAGCTCTGAACTGGGGAGGTGCAGAAAGCCCTAGTGCAGAGTCAAAGTCCTTGATGATGAATGGGGTCCAGCATCTTTAAGGCCAAGGGTCTGGCAGAGCCATAGACCGGTGATCCATAGTTGAGTTTTGAACGATTAAGAGCACGATATATCTTTAACACAGAACATCGATCCACTCCTCAACTGGCAGCAGAGAGGACACAGAGGATGTTCAGTGCTTTTGTGCATTTGACCCGTAGCTGCTTTAAGTCTAGTATAAAGGTCAGCTTATGGTCAAAGATAAGCCCAAAGAACTTGGTCTCGGGGACCACTGGCAGTGAAACTTCACCAATACTGAGTTCAGGATCAGGGTGGATACCCCATTGGCAGCAAAAGTGCATGCAAACAGTTTTAGAGAGAGAAAAATTAAAGCCGTTCACCGTAGTCCACTTCAATGCATGATCAAGGGCAATTTGTAGTTGCCACTCAATATATCTTATGATTGACAACTGACATGAGATGTGAAAGTAGTCAACATAGAGCTCATTTGCAACAACAATGAGAGGGAGTTGTTCAGTGATGGCATTTATCTTTATACTAAAAACCGTGACACTCAAAACACAGCCCTTTGGGACCCCAAGTTCCCGTACAAAAGAATGGGAAAGTGTCAAACCCACACAAACTTGGAATCTCCTGTCCATTAAAAAATTTTCAATAAACATGGGTAAATGGCCACGTAACCCTATGGACTATTTTATTTAAATTTTTTGTTGGAGGATCCATAGGAAAAAAGGAAAATTTTGGTACCCACTGACCCCACCCACTGTAAAGCTCTACGAGAGGACACACTATAATGTCATGCAAGGACATTGCAGCAATGCCAGGGTTTCATGAGCACTATACCCAAACACCAGCATCAGACACAATGTCCACAACACCCATTGAGAACTTCCAACACTGGAACTTCGTTGACTCTAGCCCAAGTGGACCAGCCAATTGACCCAAGGGGGACACCCAAAGGCTGCCCATCTACAGGAATTCAAGGGCAAAGTGATGTGTTAGGGTTGGACCCCTCAACCACCAGGATCCTCTCCTCCCCTTCATGGGTCGTTACGCATGGAAACACATGGGTGGATGTTTAGATCCCAAAGGAGGTAAACTGAAAGAACAGAACCCCTCTGGGAGGTCCCCTCACCACATACAGGAATCCACACCGAGGGGGGTTAGAGCCACTCTAACTCCTGAATATGACACATGTGATATCGTTGATCTAAATATCTGGGGACTTGACATTCCACACGTCTATATAACAAAAATCAAATCCTACAACAACAAAACTGACCAGCATCACACAAAAAACAATAACATCATCAGCATAACATACAACAAGAGATAGCAAAAAGAACAAAACTGGAACAATCTCCCTTCACCCCACTGTGACCCACAACACAGAGTTTGGCAGAACATCACCACCTGAGACAATGTACTAGGTGACCATAAAACCCTATATTGAAAAACAGACCATAATGATTTTTTTCAATACATGGCAGGTATGGACAGCCATCTCCTTCTGCTATATCTATGCAATCCATGTGTAATATGATTCATAACAGGCAAATTTATGAAGCAAGTACATCATGAAATTATTCCTTTATGAAGCAAATACATTATGAGATTATTCCATTATATGGCAAGTACATCATGAGATTATTCCTTTATGAAGCAAGTACATCATGAAATAATTCCTTTATAAAGCAAATACATCATGAGATTATCTTCCAAGTAATACTGTGCAATACCTTATCTCAATGGTGAAGATTGTGAGACCATGGAAGATAAAGTGCAAGTCAACATGATTGTACTTTATCTTCCATGGTTTCACAACAGTTGTTGTACAGTGTACAGTGCAGATTTGTAACTAAAGAATACTTGGTCAGGCACAACTCACCACAGAGTAGGATCCACATAAATAAGAAGTGAAGCCAGGGTCCCTGAAAGAAGCAGAGAAGAGCAGAATCTCCCTTGTGTTCCAACAGAACATGTGGCCAATACAGGCAGTCTGAAAGCCTGGATCGAAGATGTAGTAAACCATGCACAGTGATGTCTTGCAAAGGTAGAAAGACTAGGTTATTGGCCTAATGAGTTTCCCATAACAAAGAAGAAGAAATGCTCAAAACATTACAAACTCAATGTACTAGTTGTAGAAACAGTGCAAGAGGTGGGATGTCCATCCAAGACTAATAATTACCTCTCTCAGTATAGGCATAAGCCAGAAAAAGAGAGTCTTGATTCTCATCAGTCACTGCTGATCTCATGTAAGCTCCACCCTTGAACTTACAGTAAAAACTTCAAACCTCATCTAACACTCAACCTCTCTGCAATATGAGGGATTAAAAATCCTCCAAGGAAAAGGGGCCTTCTCCCAGTGCCCAGAAAACACTAGACCTCAGAATTCACAGATTAGGAGCACTTGGCGCTCCATGTCAGAGATGCGAGAATTTATACTCAAAACATCTGATGTTTTTTATAGTGAGAAATTAAGGGGAAAAGACAATAAACTTGAAAGCCAATAAGCCGGATAAAAAAAATAAATCATCCAAAGCATCTATTCTGCAAGTTACATGATTGTTTATTAAACACAGATAAGTCAGTTAGATGTAGGTAACATTAGCAAGGAATTTACACTTGTGAATTTCGGCCTACAAGCTGTGTTAAAGTGAACACTGACGATAGCAACATTATAGAAGTATGTCATTGTCATAGTTTTATGGCTATGTTTTTATGGCATAAAACTATGCTCACCAGATAAAATTAACAATGAATTAGACAAAATAAAACAATACTTCATCAACATCAATAAATTTCCTTCACAAACAATGGAAAACATTATATGCACACACCAAGACAGAAAGCAAAATCAACCAACAAAAGTAAATATATCTCACGAATCAAAAAATAATGAAACCATATACTGCTGTATACCATATATTCCTGACATCAGCAAACAAATAACCAACATTTGGCAAAAACTAATAACAAAATATGACATTCCAGTTAATACTAAATTTATTCAAAAACCAGGCACAAAACTGAGGTCTGTACTATGTAAGAACTACTCCGACAAACACCACACCAACATTATTTATAAAATACAATGTGATAACTGCCATGACTTCTATATTGGAGAAACAATTAGAAAAATGGAAACCAGATTCAAAGAACATAAAATGTCACCTTCACACGTTTTCAAACACTGCAAGTCAAATAAACACAACATAACCATAGAAACAGTCAAATACTAAATAAAGAAACAAACACAAAATTAAAGAAGCTTTACTTATACATCAACTTAAACCCAAAATAAACCAATATAAAGGAATGCCATTATACCTATATTAATATTATAGATAAAATTATATATTCAAACATCTAACATCGCCCTCTACATTGCAACACTCAGTTACACAACCCCTTCCAAACATGTGGTCAGCTTCCAGTCAGTTACCTCTTTCTTTGTGAACCTAACGATGACCGAAGAAGGTCGAAACGTTGTTCGCTCTTCTATGTAAAATATTTTCTCAACCCAAACAAGCTGTTTTTGCATATAAAATTCTCAACAAGTGGGTTTCTCGACACCACTGAACTTACACTAACTTCTTACAGCTACATGTCTCCAACAATAGGTTAAGACATAGCACACAGTATCATGCCCCTCAGTTTATATTTTTCAAAACTGAAATTAATTATAAAACCCATTTGAAAACCAGATTACAACATAACACTGAAGTCTCTATGAGTAAACTTAACACTGAAATTACATTTGTTGATTTTATCTGTCTGATAGAGTATATTAAAGGCCAAAATAACAAATATCACTTTGTAAAGAGAATTAATTAACCTAAGAAATCAAAAAATTAAAAGACCAAATGAACTTGGAGATAGTTCAGTTCAAGATCCCTTTAATATTATACACAACTGATCTAATTATACACTAAAAACAACTGGTAAAATGTTTTTTCAGTTAGTAGATACAAATTAATCTTTGTTCATTTCTTCTCTATTTTCGACATATTTTCTTAGAACAACTTGAGAAAGAAAACATCTATGAAAACATAGCCACTGAAATTCCAGGTTTGGCATTGAATTTTTACTCATTATATCTTTAATCATTTTGTTTCACTCGTTTTATTTACATAAACACCTTACTCATTGCATTTGACTGATATCACACATAACATTACATATTTTTAAATTTAATCTCAACAATTGATAATTGTTTCACCTTGAACAGGAAGTATCACTGATACAACTTTTGTTGAAGTTTAAATATGAAATTTAATAATAATATAAAGAAAAAGAATTGGACATAAAGGAAGTTACACATACTTATCTTTAAGTTTAAATAAAACATGTAACAGGGAATACAGGATCTCCATAAAAGTTTTTTTTGTTTTCAACTACAACATTAATCCCAACTTGTCTGAGTTTAGCCATTATTTTTGTAAACCAAAAGTTTTCACACCAAAGTGGCTGACGCAATCAGCAAATGCAGAGGACAAGCATCTCAGTGACAAGGATTCAGATACACAATATTCAGATTGCAAATCATACACACTATTCACCAGACCCCATAAAACAATAATGGACCATAAATACTGCAAGGCCCATGCAAGCATTGGTATCTACTCGCATAAACCACCTCCTGGAAATTTTTTCCACCTCTACTTTAGACTGTCTCATCCAACAAACTGTAAACAATATGTATATATATATATACAAAACTAATCCTTATCAGACAAATATTTATCAAGCTATCCCTTAAACTCCATCAAATTTACTGTTTCCACTGCCTTTATAAGCAACTCATTTCATATGTCTGCTATCCTGTTTCAGCTGAAGATAACTCATGCTGCCAAAAATTTGTGTGTGCAAACTAGTCATACACTTTCATCATTAAGTTAGAAAACACATGATTCAATGACATCGTCAATTCTCTTAATAATATTGTACATCTTAATAAGATTCCTTTGTAATCCTCTTTTCTCAAGAGAAACTAATTTCAGAGATCTTAACTTTTGCAAAATGACAACCTTACCATCCCAAGTATCACACTGGTACTCTCTTCCCAATAATTCAATGTCTTTCCTGAGGTGGGGAGCTCAAGACTGCTTGCAAATGAGTAAGGTTAATTACAACAAGGACACCTTTAGTGAAATACCCCATCTTGACAATGGAAACTGGTATAGTCAGGACAGATGAAATTAATGCTTTCCATTATCCATGGCCTGATGTAGATTTTAGAAAATAAGCACTCTCTTAGAGACAAACTTGGCAGAAGTTTGGTGTTAAAAAGAATGATCAGAGCATTAATGAATGACATGCCTCACTGAGAACATACCCAACAAAACATCTGAGGGTGTAGAAACCAAACAATGGGTATTATCTAGTCAAACCAGTTCAGAGGCCCCAGCACATAACACAATACAAGACATACTTAATGGGAATAAACCCAAAATAGCAGGTTCAATGTGCAGAAGCAAAAAGTCTTGATAACTGATATAAGAAATAACTTTGTAACATTAGAGTGAATTATGACCAATCAATCCATGAGAAGGAGGAAGAAATGGAAACATACCTAGCAAAATATAAAAAGTCCATGTATGATGATGTGTAGTGAACAATTCTCCACAAACCACAAGCTCAATATTAAGTTGTTTTTCAGAAATGCACCTCTGGCCTGACAGGGAAATATCTATGCCCTCTGTGTTATTGAAATGACTGAGCCACTAAAGCAAGTGCTTGAGAAAAAAAACTCAAAAAGAAGACAGTTGATCCTGGAAAAGTTTCCAATAATTCCATAAAGTTCATTTGAAGAAGCACATGTGTGCACAGCCAAAAGAAGCCAGGATCCCCTAAAGCAAAAGAACCTCACATGCAGACTGTAAATAACAAAAAAAAAACAAATTTGATGATTAAGAGCATCCCATTGCTCTTATGCAAAGTAGTGAAGGCTAAGTCTGACAAAAAGATGAACACACACAGTTGTACCAAATATTGAATATTTATAAGAAAAGACAATGACTGTAACTGCTTGTTTAGTTGTATATGGCAAGAATTTTGCTGGAAGAAGAGAAATACTTATATCCACCACACAGTTTACAGGTAAAATTTGTATTATCTTGAAAACTGTACCAAGAACTGTCATAAAATCAACATTGTAGAGTGAAATGAATAATTGTTAACTCTGATATCAAATGTACATTATCATATTAAATAAAACATGGTAAAATATCATGGCATGAGCACTTTCACCCTCACCATCTGCAAATGGTGAAAACTATGCCAAGTGTCTGGAAAGTGTATTGTAAAATTACACATACTCAAAATTTTGAATGAAGTTATGAGTATGTATCTGTTTTCAATAAATATTACCTTATACTGAGAATAAATCAATGTTATAAATGCCAGTTCAGAAAAAAAAATGTTGTTTTCCATGCCTTCTGTAAATCAACCTTTATTTTCCAGAGACACAACTGCAATATATTACTATAGCATCTTCTTAACAAGAAATGTTTTCATTTTTAATGTAAATAAGTGAAATACACAGAAACAATCAAGTTTCAATACTTGCTAGTAATAGTCTGAACAGACATAGTTTGTTGTAATAACTGCTGTATGTTTGATATTTTAAATATGAAAGAACTGTATTGGTGGTTTCCTGAATTTGCCTGAACTCATGGCCATAAATAAATAAAATATCCCAAAAAGAAAAAATTTAGCCCAATAGCTGAACTAAGTATTAAAAAGTAATCCTAATATTAATACGACTCAGAGACATACCGAATAATAGTCATATACTAATGATATTGTAATATTCTTTCATTTTCTGTTAGTTTTGCTCTACAAATTACAATACAGACGGAGTGTATTTCAGTGCGGCAGGCATGGGTATTAACCTGAAAATGACTCAGTAAGGTCTAAATGTTGTTCTCTGCTTTATTATTAAAAGTGTTAATACCCCTACCAGTCGTCCCGAGATACATTTTTACTTCAAGTGGGTTTCTCGTCATCACGAATACAGATGGACTTCTACACCCAAGTTAGTTTTTTAAAGTTTACACGAATACAGTCTCCTTAACACTCTAAGAAACTACCTATAGTTACTTTTTAAGCCAAGGAAAACATATACTCACGACAATAGCAATTACAGAGAACACGCCAAATATAAGAATACTCCATAAACAGTATGAACACAATATCCACACGGAAAGCGCCATTACACTTTTTGGTACTCACACGCCATCTATACACAAATTTTGTTATAAATAATTAGATAGCAAAGTTAATATCTGAAGAAAACAGGCAAATTATTCAACTGGTTCTGTACAATTACTTATATGAAACCAAATATTTTACAAGTTTCAGTGTCAATTAAAGTAATTTATTATAAAAAAAAGGAAAGCCTCAACACATCATTAAATTCAAATCCTTGATAAATCAAGCCAAGTGAGAATTAGAACGATTACATTTTTTTGTATTGTGAATTGTTGTTGTTTATTGTTTAGAATTAAGCACGAAGCTACACAATGGGCTATCTGTGCTCTGCCCACCACGGGTATCGAAACCCGGATTTTAGCGTGTAAGTCCGCAGACATACTGCTGAGCCACTGGGGGCTTGTATTGTAAAAACGGCTGGTGTGGGTATAAGCACTTTGATTAAAATGAACTACAGAACAACGTTTCGATCTTCTTTGGTCACTTTCAGGTTAGCCGTCTTGGGAATGCGTTTTTACTTCAAGTGGATTTTCGCCATCACGAATTAAAAGTTTTAATATTACTCCTAAATGGAAATTCTTAAGTGGCGGTCTGGCATGGCCAAGAGTGTTAAGGCGTGTGACTCATACTCTGAAGGTCGCGGGTTCGCATCCCCGTCGCGCCAAACGTGCTCGCCTTTCAGCCGTGGGGGCTTTATAATGTACGGTCAATTCGTTGGTAAAAGAGCAGCCCAAGAGTTGACGGTGAGTGGTGATGACTAGCGGACTTTCCTCTAGTACTACATTGCTAAATGAGGGATGACGATGGTAGATAGTCCTCGAGTAGCTTTGCGCGAAATTCAAAACAAGCTTAAGTGGTTGATAAAATTGTAATTTAAATATATAGACAGATAGATACGTACATATTTAATGGGTTCTTTTTTCTTGAGATTATATCGTTGTACATTAAGCGAGAGGCCCGGCAAAGCCAGGTGATTAAAGCAATCGACTCGTAATTTGAGGGTCGCGGGTTCGAATCCTCATCACATCAAACATGCTCGGTCTTTCAGCCGTGAGGGCGTTATAATGTGATGGTAAATCCCACTACTCGTTGGTAGCCCAAAAGATGGCAGTGGATAGTGATAACCAATTGTCTTCTCTCTCGTCTTACACTACCAAATTAGTTTCAGCTAAGCCAGATAGCCTTCATGTAGCATTGCGCGAAGTTCAAAACAAACAAAATCATTAAGCGAGATATGGATGGAGTTTCAAGTTCGGCTTCTATTTAGATAAGGCTATAAGCAGAAATTTCAAATTGCATATTATCTTAAACTTCTCATAATCAATATCCTGGAGCTTAAGCAAGAGCAGCTCGAATAACTTTGTGCTAATTCAGAATTAGCGCCTAATAATCCCACAAACACGTTTAAAATATTGCGATTGAAAAACAAAAACTATTAATTTTTACCTGTTCTCCACCCAAGTAATTATATTAAAATGAATTGATAATGAATGTGTGAGTGTTTTCCTCATAGCTGAGCCTACCGAGGGGAAGCAAATCCCTGATTTTAGCGTTGTAAATACGTGGACATACCGCTGTACTAGCGGTAGGCTTAATCATAAATAAATAAACTTAGAATTCTGAAAACTGTTTAATCTTGAAATCCAAGATTAAGGGAGATTTGATTTAACGTACACTTTGATCAACGTTTGTTATTAGGTTATGCTAGTTTCATCATCAGTAACGCTGAATACAAATTAACCAAAGAGAGACACGCTGGACCTATCTCATAGTGAAAAGTATCAAACACTTGTCGTTACAAGGAGATAAAACTATACACCAACTCCTCACTATCATATAGGTCTAGCTTATTTCTATTTCAGTCAACTTGTGTTTGGGGTTAGTGACGAAAAATGGAACTCTCTAAAAATATTATAATCTGATAACACACTTTGATCAAAGCACAAACTGAACTGAGTCTACTTGAACATAGACTTCGAAATTTTCTGCATACTAATTTTATTTGTTATAACTGTTATTGTGCGGCAATATAATGTGAAGAACTGAATAGTGGCCAATTCCATTTTTTCTTCACTTTACCTATCCAGTGAATAGGTTTTTCTCACAGTATCTAAAAGCACATTCACACCAACAATAATATTTGTTAAAATATATTGTTTGTTTGTTTTAGAATTAAGCACAAAGTTACACAATGGACTATCTGTGGTCTGCCCACCACGTGTATCGAAACCCGGTTTTTAGTGTGTAAGTCGGCAAATATACCACTGTGCCACTGGGAGGGCTAAAATATTTTAAACCTGAATAACAATAACAAAAACATACCTTAATAAACTATGCAAAATAAAGCGAGAATTGTAACATTTTTAGATAATTAAGCAACATTCAAATAAGTTCTATCAGCAAAGATATTTGTTTAAGTACAGATTTTATTTCACTAACGTCACACCTAGAAAATAAATTAACGTATCTGAACCAAGAGCTGCAACTTAATAATATTTAAAACACCCGACTTCATTTATTTGTAGTGAAGCACAAACCTGCACCATGGGTTATCTGCGCTCTGCTCACCACGGTTATCGAAACCTAACGTTTTAAGTCCGCTAACATATCGCTGTGTTACTGGAGGAGATTTTGTTTAGACTACTAGTGCTAGGAATTCAGAAATTTTTTTTCCCACACTCTCTCAGGGATCTATAGAGGAAGGGTAGGACAGATATTTGTTTTAAATTGAACCTTTATTTTCCTCTACGTTTATATATATATATATATACCTTTTAATAAAAATCGAATATTGTTGTGGGGCCTTTAACCAACAAAATTAAAATTTGCTACGTAGTATATAAATGTATTTTCATCACCTTCAAGTTGGCGTATAGGTAAAGTACTTCCTCGTCCTTGAAAAGAAACGTTTGTCACTCCGTTTTATATATACATATATCCTCGCCAATAGTGCGCAATATCTACATACAACGCTCGTATGTCATGATTTTGCAACGTATGAACTATATAACAAATATATCTAAAATTAGTTTGATTGTATTAACGTGCTAATCCACAAAAAGATCGAGCTTTAAATTTTTATTATATGTTAAGAACCAGCATAACCACAAGAGCATTTAGGTTCAGAGATTACGGTGTATTGTGTCGTAACGTAAAGTAACAGTTTAGTTGTTGATCGCAAGTGCACTGGTGTAGAAAAAAACCGTTAGTCTGCCTCGATTGGATAGGCGGAATTAATTATGACCAATAGAGTGGGAGCCTGGTACAATGCAACTACACCATCCATGTTAAATTAAAAATTGTTGTTGTTGTTTAGAATTAAGCACAAAGCTGCACAATGGGCTATCTGTGCTCTGCCCAGCACGGGTATCGAAACCCGGATTTTAGCGTGTAAGTCCGCAGACATACCGCTGAGCCACTGGGGGGGGAGCAAATTAAAAAATAAATAAAAACCACTAATTTAATACTCGGTAGCCATTTGTTGATAATAAGGTTTATTATTATTATTTATATAAAAACTAAAACTATATTAATGGGACAGTGATGTCCAGCTTTGGATTAGTTTAACAAAGTGAAATTCGGTAACTAAAACATGTGGTTGTTAACGAACTGATAATCATGTTGTAGGTTTTCCCACTTTACTTTCTACTCTAGCTTGTGGAAGGCTGAGAAATGGCGCCTTTAATTATAATTGTGCGAAAATAAAACTAACAGTTAACAAATGTGGTCTATGCTATGACCAAGAAAGAAATAAGAATGGAGGTTAAGTATAGAACACTTTCACTGTAAGGCTATTTTGTATCGATAAATTTTGCAGTGTTAATAATTTATTTAAGTCCTTCCTCGTAATTGATCAAAATATGCGAATTATTAATGATTTGCAAATTAATAATCATAATAACGGCCTCTGGCTTTAGCACAAGAAAATGTATTATTTTTAAAACAATGTAAAAATCATTTAGTAGTGTAGAAAGTATTAAATTTGTCCAACACTAAAATTAAGGGTTTGATTCCCCCTCGGTAAACTAGAGGGACTAGAGGGAAGGCAGCTAGTCATCACCACCCACCCCCAGCTCTTGGGCTACTCTTTTAGCAACGAATAGTGGGATTGATTGTTACATTATAACGTCCCCACGGCGGATTACGAGTCGAACGCCTTAACACACTTGGCCATGCCGAGCCTGCTCTAATAAAACACACAAACATTACATTTGTTAAGTATCACGTGCGCTTCATTATAATATCAAAGTCATCTCACCACGAACTTTAATCTCGTGAATTATTTTCTAAAAGAAGCAATGCGTGAGTGTAAACTGAAACATATCAGCTCTCGCTCAGTAACAATACCCATATCACGACCAGCTAAAATACCGCAGGTTCGAGGACACGAGTTCTTTACGTGGTCTGTAATAAAGAATACTTCGCTATAAGACATCACGTGACTTTAACTGGGGAATTCTGTCGAGTGAAACTCATTTGTCCACAATGTTTGTGTTCCTTCATTGTGAGAAATAATTTTAGACTCTTTACACTCAGGAACATTAATTGTGCTCGTTTTTTGTTAATGTTTTTCATTCTGTTTACTTTAAAGTGAGATATATAAAGGTAACACTAAAAGCGATGTTTAGTAAAAGACAAGAAGTTCAGTGTTGTGCATTAACACTAAAATTTAAAAAAGACTAATGATACACATCAGAGCCTTAAACAACAGGAGTGTGAAAGTTTGTGATGAAATATTGTTGTGTTTTTCGCAAATGTATAGTTTTAATGAACTGTTAGTTACCCATGAAGTATATATATATAATACGTATTTGTTTGAATAACATGCTCGCTACGTAACGTACATGACGAGTTAGTAAGTACTCGAAAGTAGTAAAATGTTAACATATTTCCTTAATTGGATACAAAATAAACAAGTGATCTTTTGGCAACTCCTTATATATACGTCAGATGTGTTGGGTAGTTGAAGTCTCCTGTATTATGTACAGGATGAAAAACATCCATCCTTAAGTAAAGCGTTGAAAAATGAAGGAGTCGGTGATTTTAAGTAAAACATGATGGGGGGGGGTAAAGTTTGTTTTTTGAATTTCGCGCAAAGCTACACTGGGGCTATCTGCGCTAACCATCCTTAATTTAGCAGTGTAAGACTATAGGGAAGGCCGCTAGTCATCACCACTCACTGCCAACTCTTGGGCTACTCTTTTTACCAAAGAACAGTTGGATTGACTGTCACATTATAACGACCCTACGGTTTAAAGAGTGACCATCGGATTACGAATCGAGCGCCTTAACTCACCTGGCCATGCCGTTCCCCGATGGGGGTATAAAAAGTAAATCATAGACAGCACTACGTCATACCCGATGTTCTCACTGGCTGCACCAAAATGAGCAACCATAAACTGCTAAAAAGAAAAAGCAAATATATATGGGTTTAGCTCACTCTGTGACGAAATGCGGGGCCTGGCATGGCCGAGCGCGTTAAGGCGTGCACTCGTAATCCGAGGGTCGCGGGTTCGCGCCCGCGTCGCGCTAAACATGCTCGCCCTCCCAGCCGTGGGGGTGTATAATGTTACGGTCAATCCCACTATTCGTTTGTAAAAGAGTAGCCCAAGAGTTGGCGGTGGGTGGTGATGACTAGCTGCCTTCCCTCTAGTCTTACACTGCAAAATTAGGGACGGCTAGCACAGATAGCCCTCGAGTAGCTTTGTGCGAAATTCCAAAAACAAACAAACAGACGAAATGCGTCCGGCACAGCTGTGTGGCTGAAGCACTCGAGGAGAAATCTGAGTGTCACGGGTTCGAATCTTTGTCATATTAAACGTACTTTATTTTTGCCCCGCAGTGGCTCAGCGGTATGTCTGCGGACTTCCACGCTAAAATCCGGGTTTCGATACCTGTGGTGGGCAGAGCACAGATAGCCCATTGTGTAGCTTTGTGCTTAATTCAAAAACAACAACAACTGTGACGAAAAGTGATGATGATAAATAAATAATTATGTTGTTAATAAACCATAATTATAATGTGTTGCTGATCCCTTGTGATCGTTTTATTACTGAAAAATCAATATTTTGCAAAAAAGGTACTGTATAACTTATCAGTCAGAATATTACCAAAAATGGATATTTAACACAATTTAACGTATTATCCCGGACACGAATTTCAGTAAATAAACTATTCATTGCTTGTCATGGCCAGGTGGACTAAGGAGTGCGACTCGTAATCTGAGGGTCGCGGGTTCACATCCCCGTCGCACCAAACATGCTCGCCTTTTCAGCCGTGGGGGCGTAATAATGTTTCGATCAATCCCACTATTCTTTAGTAAAAGAGTAGCCTAAGAGTTAGCGGTGGGTAGTAATGACTTGCTGCCTTCCCACTAGTCTTACACTGCTAAATTAGGGACGGCTAGCGTAGGTAGCCCTCGAGTAGCTTTGCGCAAAATTATGTTTTAAAAAATCATTGCTTTTGTTTGAAAACTAAGGAGATATTGGGTGAAGTTAGAATTATAAGTAATGTTGTGATAGTTTATTATTTTGGACGTTTTATCATTATTTCTATTCCATAAAGGCCCAGCATGGCCTTGGTGTTAGGACTCGCAATCTGAGGGTTGCGGGTTCGAATTCTCGTCCCACCAAACGTGCTTGTCCTTCCAGTCGTGACGTTTAGTCCCACTATTTGTTGTTAAAAAAGGAGCCAAAGAGTTGGCGGTGGGTGATGATGACTAGCTGCCTTCTCACTGGTCTTACAGTGCTTATGCAGATAGCCCTCACGTAGCTTTGCATGAAATTCAAACTAAACTATTCCGTAGAAAAGAATAACGGAAATTCAAGTTCACGTAACTCACACAAAATTCTTATTTCTTCAACTTCAAATTCCGCGGTCAACCAACTAACAATCCCTGAAAGAAACACTTTATAACAGAAAAGAATTTTCGTTTAGTTGCTGCATTTTTTATGTTTATTTATTCATCAAACAAAGACTCAATATTCATAACATTAAACTAATCAATTGACTAATCGGCTAACAACAGCAGATAAATTGATTACTAATTACTAAGAACTGAATTTCTGACTGAAAATCGCTCAAGATTAACTGGCTTTTTGTGAATGGTTCAAATTATTTCCGTAACTACAGAGGTCGCTTCAGACATTAAAGCCACGCCCATTACATTATGATTTATTTACCGCTATGCAACAATAAATATGTCTAGGGAAGAAACGTCTTGATAAAAAGGCACAGGCTATAATAGTAGTTTCTAATCTGTACTTTTTCGTCCTCACCAATTCCTTCTCAGTTTCAACGTTAAAAACTAAGCCACCTTAGCTTATCTCGCGATTAGATTGGCAAAGTTTGATGAATTAAAGAAGAGAAGATTGAACTATCCCTGGAATCGCCTACTATAGTGTTCTCCAATTTCCATCTCCTTCATACCTTGTTTGAAAAAAAAGCTTATCAGGATGAAGCTTTAGAATTATCCTCCTCACCCCACCACCCCCGAGTCTCAGGTTGTTACAGCTGCGCATTCACTATTCTTGATACTAATACTTCTCTTTGTCAAAAAATGCGATCACATTATCTTTGTTCCCTAAATCCTGATACAGCGTTGCTTACTTGCGACATTCAGGGGCACCACCTTCCGTTTTATCGAAATATTAAAATAAAATTTAAATTTTTTTTCTCTGCTTTTCTTTATCTTTTACAAAAACGACTTTAAGGGTGTCAAGACACTCGGTAGTGTGTTGTGGAACCAACACAGCTTGTTGAACACATTTTGTGTTATTAACAGAAGTGATGGTTTAGTAGTTTTACACTTTCTGTTGATTAAACAGTGCTAGCCTGGAATAGCCAGGTGGTTAAGGCATGTGACTCGTAATCTGAGGGTCGCAGGTTCAAATCCCCCATCACACGAAACATACTCATCCTCTCAACCGTGGGGGCGTTATAAAGTGATGGTCAGTTCTACTATTGGCTGATAAAAGAGTAGTCCAAGAGGTGGCGGTGGAGGGTGATGACTATCTGTCTTCCCTCTAGTCTTACACTGCTGATTTAGGTGTAGCTTTGCACAAAATTTAAACAAACTGTGGTAATACAAAGTCCCACATACTTTTAGTTAAGTGCCTCACTGAACTGTCATTTCATATACCGAATTTCAAAGCAATCTATTAAGAAATATAAGATTTCCAATTTTGATTGAAATTCTTTTTTTAATTCGCATAAAAAATACTGAAACCTTATTTGATAAAAAATATGCTAATCTTTCATGAATTGCTTCTCAACTTTAATACACTGATATATCTTTACAGCTTACAATTATATATCTGATTTGGTCTAGATGTCGGTCATAATTACAAAGTTATTCAACACAAACTGTACAGTTGTGACCAAAAGTTTTTCACAAAACGTCACGTGAGCTATCGATCTAACACTTTTACTATAGCTTTATATAAAAATGAAGATGGACAATTCGCAGTTTCTTACCATCAGGAATAAACACGGCTCATTTAAAGCAATAAAACTATATGACGAAAAACATAGAGCCAAACTAGCTTAGTAGTTTCTTGCTCAAGATTTCAAAAGATTCATGTGGATGGAAGATTGTTATTCATTATCAACTTTTAAGCTTAAATTTGCTAAATTGTATTAAATTCCCCTAATCAAAAAGCGTTTATCCTCGTGTAATATTAGCTTAAGCGATTAGCGCAAATAATGATGCTCAGTGTGGCTGCACTGAGTACATACGGGTGTTGACAAGACACTGTTAATCTAGTTTCCACGTGTGTTAATACTGTAAGGGAAGTTGTTAACGCTGTTTTAGAGAGAGGTAATACCATCACCACATGTTTTAAATAATCTGGTTTACTCATTGGTTAGCTATGCCACGTAATTTGTTTTAACCACAATCATGTTCTCAGCTGGACAAAATAATATGGCCTGACTGACTAACTAATAAATGAACGTTTGTTGTAAAGTAGTGCAATAAGTGTAGTTACCAGCTTTGATTTTATTCCTGTAAGTTGTATGGTCAGTCCAAAGTATTTTTATTGGTCATTGATAATAATTACTGAAACACCAGTATTCTTTTTTGTCTGTTTGCTTGTCTTTTTAATTTCGTGCAAAGCTGCATGAGAGCTATCTGCGCTAGCCGTCCGTAATTTAGCTATGTAGCACTAGAGGGAAGGCAGCTGGTCATCACCACCCACCGACCACTCTTGAGCTACTCTTTTACTAACGCAGAGTGGGATTGACCGTTGAATTATTACACCCCATGGCTGAATTGGCGAGCATGTTTAGTGCGACTTTCAGGTTGCCGTCCCTAATTTAGCAATGTAGCACTAGAAGGAAGGCAGCTAGTCATCACCTACTACTACCAACTCTTGGACTACTCTTTTACCAACGAATAGTGGAATTGATCGTTACATTATAATGCTCCCATGGCTGAAAGGGCGAGCATGTTTGGTGTGACGGGGATTCGAACCTGCGACCATCAGATTGCGATTCGAATGCCTTAATTCACTTGGCTCTGCCAGGCCCCATCCTAGAGCTAAATGAATAACTTCCTGATAACTAATATTTAAAATAACACATTTTACATATATATATTAACACCTTTATATCGGGTTATGGTTAAACACGAGTTTTCTATATCAGATAACATTTGTTAGAAACTGATACTCATGGTGTGTAACTTAACCCTGAAATACTAAACTTCATATTTATCTATAAACTAAAGAAATTTTCCTAAATGCTACAACAGTGTAGTATTTTGATGTTTTGTTAAGAAATACTTCAAATATGTGTGCCCGAGATTTAACTTATATTTACTAAAGATATTATATTAGTCTATGATGAGAAATGAGTTTCATTTAAGAAAATCACAGAACTCTGATTATTTTTGCATATTTAATGGAATGTAAATGACATATAATTGATGTAAATATGGTGGAGGTACCTGTTTTGGATGTGTATTGTGAAGTAGACTTTGTCAACTTAGATTTGTTTGTTTTGGAATTTCCCACAAAGCTACTCGAGGGCTATCTGTGCTAGTCGTCCCTAATTTAGCAGTGTAAGACTAGAGGAAAGGCAGCTAATCATCACCACCTACCACCAACTCTTGGGCTACTCTTTTACCAACGAATAGTAGGATTGACTGTCACATTATAACGCCCCCACGTCTGAAAGGGCGAGAATGTTTAGCGCAACGAGGATGTGAACCCACGACCCTCAGATTACGAGTCGCACGCCTTAACACGCTTGGCCATGCCGGGCCATCTTAATATACAATACATTCACTGTTTCAAAAACATAATATTTGCTATGATGGATACTTAGGAGTATAACAGCGTCAATGTTCAGTTGAAATGGTTATCGAACTCAAAACAGAACTTTGAATTTTATGCATATTAAGTAACTTTCAATGACTTAGAATTATGGTTGAAAAGTTTTACGTTTTATTTTTATGACACAATTTAAGATGGATAATCTAAAGAAAATATTAAGTTTTGCTGTTTTTAGCAGTAGTGAACTAATTGTTTGAAAAATAATATGTGATGATCCCCTAAAATAGTGACAGTTTCTTCTTTCTAACCATTGATGACGTTTTTAAGACAACGGTGTAATCATGGTTGGCTCGTTTCATAAGTAACCACGTGATCATCTTTGACACAAATGTAAGATCATATGAATCATTAGTTTCAATGTTTCGTGAATACTTAAAATAAACTGTAAGTCATTCATTTACTTTATATTGTTGTTGTAGCAATAATAAATTAACATACCAATGACATAAAGGTGAATGAGATGTGTGTTTTTTTTGTATAATTAACATGGTGATTGGTGTTCTCAAGATATTTTAGACAATTTGTGTGTTCTGCGTATAACTATAATAAATCCTCATGGAAATGTTCACGCAAACAAAACCTTTGTCCTGTCTTTGATTTGGAATGGGCCCGGCGTGGCCAAGCGCGTAAGGCGCGCGACTCGTAATCCGAGGGTCGCGGGTTCCTGCCCCCGTCGCGCCAAACATGCTCGCCCTCCCAGCCGTGGGGGCGTTATAATGTATGGTCAATCCCACTTTTCGTTGGTAAAAGAGTAGCCCAAGAGTTGGCGATGACTAGCTGCCTTTCCTCTAGTCTTACACTGCTAAATTAGGGACGGCTAGCACAGATAGCCCTCGAGTAGCTTTGTGCGAAATTCCAAAACAAAACAATGATTTAGAAAAGTATCGTAAAATAAACGTATCGCTGCTCTTAAATTGATCAAAACTGACCATTGTCAGTGATTTAAAATCTTTGTATAATATACAGTAATAATGTTTTTAAACATGAGGTAATTAAAATAATAACGAAATCTCACGTATTTAAGTAAAATCGATCTTTCGTGTTAATTCTTAGTCGACTGGTACAGTGACCATTGTCAGGTGCAGTATGGTATAGTTAATTGTACGCTAACTATCGGTCGAATACAGAGGGTTTTGTTTGACTGTGTGATAATAGGTAGTGACAGTATTTCACCATTGATAATAACAATTTAGAAATATACAGTTTAATTTAAATACAAAAACTGTATTTCACTGATGTGTTTCACAACATATTTTCAGTTTTGTAGTGTTTATCATTTATCTTAAATGTATTGTAAATACATAAATAGCAACAGCTAATTATCACTGACTTCTATTTTAATAAAAGTTTTCCCGTAACCATTAAATATATTGTAAATACGTAGATAACGACAATTCTAATTAATTTATTCTAATAGCGATTTCCTGTAAATACAAATGTCGCATGTTTAAGTAGAACTTTTATTTTGCGCTGAATAGACTGAAACACTTTGATTAGTTCCCCGCTGGTACAGCGGTAAGTCTACGGACTTACAACACTGAAAGCTGGGGGTTCGTTTCCCTTCGGTAGACTCAGAAGATAGCCCAATGTAGCTTTGCCATAAGAAAAAAAAATACACATAAACACAAACACTGTGATTAATCATTTAGACATGCAGAGAAACGTCTGTAATTAAATATGATATACATATATGAAAAGTTCATTATTAAATATATTGTAAATTATATTTAAAACCTAATTGATTATGTATAGAATTTAGAAAGATGAATATTAGTGTTGTAAAAGTATTACGGTGACAGAAGTATGTGTAATTCCTGTTATCAAAAACTTTAATCACTTGGTTCTTGGACTAATTTGCCAGTTATACTGAAATAGACGTGATATTCCTAATCATATGCTTTTTGTTTTTTTCTAAGTTAATATGTATGTTGGCAGATTTCGTCCGTGAATCTAGCTGTAACTTGCCAGGATTTAGCCTGTAACTTTAGCTTCTCTGATCTTACTAGCTCGGCCCTTGTTACCGAAATACTTGAAGTATTCAGCTATATTTGATTTAAAATAAAATCATCCAGCTGCTTCAAAACAGTGACAAGAATTACCTGTAAAAATGTCATCGTAAAGTAACATTTTTAGTTCAAGGTTAAATGGTAATGTTTAAATTTTAAAGATAACGGGTAATCGGTAACGTAAGCTTGTTGCATCATTATAGCCCTGCCCAAGTTTAACACTGACATTGTGCAGGGTTGCAACAAAACGAACATTAACCTCCCACATACGTGATGCACCCTTAGTTTTCAAAGAAACTATAATACATGTCAGAACGTAATTACTCCAACGTAATTATTAATCAATATAATGTTTAATGCCTTGAGTAACAACAGACCGTTAAAACTGTGGTCGCTTAAGCGGTTTTCCAACACCCCCTGTTTGCTCTTTAGAGATTTGGCCAAAGGCAGTTTCGGTGGGAAGGTATGTCATAACGGATATAGGTATCGATTTCCGTGACAAAAATGTATTGATTTGTAACCTTGAAAATGCTGTTTCTTTTCTATGAGATCACACTGAAGGTTTTTTTTGTTGTTGTTGTTGGCATGCGCTCACATTGAGGTCATTCGATTTTAGCGTAATTGTTATTGGAAATTACCATTCCACGGTTCACGTATCTGTTGAGTGTGCATGCTGTACTTTTCTGAAAGAGCACCTGCAGTCAACGTGCTTACTTATTTCAGTGAAAGTTATACTTTCTAAATGAATTAATATGAGTTGTGGGATTGGTTAGTTTGGACAGTGACATTTCCACGGACTATTTACGTAACTTATGACACTACGTACGAAAGCAAATATCATATTGACGAAAAAGTTCGTGTTCTCGTGAAGTCTCACTCGCCTACGATATTTCTAGCTATTGCCAATATTATTTTCATGTATAAGAAACATTTATTAGTTTCAGACTTTCGTTCAAAGCTATCTGGGCATAAACGTTCTTAATTTTGACCTGATAGCCTACATGTAAGATAGATAGTCAACTCTTAGGATATTCTGTCTGGATGAACAGCATGGCTTTTGTAACACTCCCATATCCCGAAAGCGCAGATATTCAGAGTCTGTTTCCCAACTACGAGGTCACGTAGAACACGTATAACATGAATGAATCATAAATCTCTTTGGTATGGAAACATTTGATTCTAGTATTATATCTAGAGCCCCACGTCGAACGTGATGACCACTAACATTTTGGAGCCATCACTGTATTTAGCACAATAATTTTATTTAGAATCACTCAGTCGGAAGCCACAGACCTTGTAAAAATGATTCCAGCTCTCTCGTCACATTATATATTATTATAGAACAGGGGAAGGCAACTCCAAGGTCACTGGCCACATGTGACCATTGGATAGCACAATTGTGGTCAGCTCGAGTTTAGGAATCAATTTTTTTTCTGTCATTTATTTTTTTATCGCAAATTTGGTAATCAGCAACTGCACTGTCTCACGTCATCGCTAATGTCGCGCGCTTCATCACTGCCACAGACTCCACCCATTTTGTAAAGTCAGTCTGTTTTAGATGTTTATCAAGTGTGCGTTGTTTTTCATGCGCTTGACAACATATTTCTGTTGTGCAAATTTCAAGTGTTTAAATATATTTTGTTTCTAATCCCATAAAGTGTATAATTCGAAAACAAAAGAATCCAAATGATGACAATTTAATTGTGTCTCACATTACTGCCGAAAAGAAAATGGCGCGTGAGTAGAAAAACGTAAAACGAGAATTTAATGAAAGTTAGGAGTTAAAATGTGCAGTGAAAGAAGGAAATAATAATCCAGTGTGACTTTTGTGTAACAAAGTTTTGAAGAATAATAAAGTATACAACTGCAGCAACACTTTAACAATTTTCACAACGAATTTGATGTAAAATTTCTAGCTATTAGCAAAAATCGTATGAATGAAATTAACCGTCTAAAAGCAGAACTTCATGAACAAAAGGGAGGCCTAAAAAGAATTTTTATAATCGATATAACTGGTTACGTTAGCTAGCTATAAAGTAGCTTGGATTATAGCTAAAAAAAAATCATTTTGTAATGCTGAACTAGTAAAAGAAATACTGATTGTTGTCATTGAAACTCTGATGGAGAATTATGATTCAAAAATAAAAGATATTTTTCAAAAGGTAAATAATTTTCAATTAAGTCGAAGAACAATTGTCCACAGAATGCTAGAATTAGCGAAAGACATAGAAAATCAGTTGTTTGAACAACTAAAAGACTGTTTGTATTTTTCTTTAGCACTAGATGAGTCAACAGATGTTAGTGACACTGTACAGTTGATATTTTGGGTCCAATGTGTAACTTTAGATTTTCAAGTGAGGGAAGAAATGTTTGGCCTTTGTGGATTACGAGATCAAACGTGTGGAAAAAACATCTTTGAAACATTTCATTCTAGATTTTTAAAAAACTGGTTTTTGTCACAACAGATGGTGCTCTCGCCATGACTGGGGCGAAATTAGGATTTCTTTCTCTTTTGAAGCAGCATTTAATTGCAAATAATATGAAGTCCACACTAACACCTTTCCATTGTATTTGGCATCAGAAAAATGTATGTGCTCAGATGTCTGAAAGTGATGAATTGAAAAAAAATTATGGACATTGTTGTAAAAATTGTAAGTTATATCAGTAGTGGAAACTCTCTCATCCATCGACAGTTTGTTGAGTCTTTGAAGAAACACAGTGATTGTACTTTTTATGATCTTACTGATTTTACAAATGTAAGATGGTTAAATAGAGTAAAAGTCTTGGAACAATTTACTTTCTTATTTCCTCAAATAAAACAGTATCTTGTTGAAAAAGATAAGATTGAAAATTTCCCTGAAATTGAAACTTTGTCATGTGATTTGCACTTACTGTACAACGCGATGGTTAACTTGAATAACTTCAATACGAATCTTTAGGGAAGAGGTAAAATAATAAACGACCAATCACAGTCTATTCATGAATTTTAATTAAAGCCAAACTTTTTTGCGGAACAATTACAAAATAATGCTCTGACACATTTTGCAAACTTGAATAGTTTCCTAGAAAATAATAAGAACTATGATTTCTCTTATGCTAAAGATGATCTCTATGTAGACTGAATCAACATCTATCTCAAAAATTTAAATCACGTTTCTCCGAACTTAAAAATTTGAATTTTTGCATGATCCATTTCAATTTGACTAAAGAAATTTCAGTAAGGAAATTACATCTTTTTTGTCTTTGGATAAGTGTGGATTTGAAAAGGAGATGCTTACCCTGCAAAGTGTAGAACACATAAAAGATAAAAAAAAAATGCTCTATCAGAGAGATGGGGCAAACTATTCTGACAAATGAGAGTCTTCCAAATTTAAAGACAGCAATTTCAAAATTATTTTCCATGTTTGGATTCACATGGGTGTGTAAGTCAACATTTTATTCGTTATATTTTCTCAAGTCTAGATACAGATCTTGGCTTACAAACATAAATTTAGAGGCAGAGCTAAGACATTCATTGAGCATAGATATTAAACCAAACTTCATGAAACTTGTTAATGAAAACTCCCTTCAATTTTTATATTAAAGGTGAGTTGAAATGCAATTATTTTCATTAAACTTTCATCTTTCAATTTTGATTTTTTTAATAGTGTGGACAACATTGTTTTCATTGGCTACAGTTGTGGTCACTATGAAAAATAAGTTGCTCACCCCTGTTATAGAATTACACGATCAGGAGCCACAGACCTTGTAAAAGTGATCATATCTCTGTCGTCACATTGTTATAGAATCACTCAGTCAGGAGCCACAGACCTTGTAAAAGTGATCATATCTCTGTCGTCACATTGTTATAGAATCACTCAGTCAGGAGTCAGAGACCTTGTAAAAGTGATCATATCTCTGTCGTCACATTGTTATAGAATCACTCAGTCAGGAGTCAGAGACCTTGTAAAAGTGATCATATCTCTGTCGTCACATTGTTATAGAATTACTCAGTCAGGAGTCAGAGACCTTGTAAAAGTGATCCCATCTCTGTCGTCACATTGTTATAGAATCACTCAGCAAGATCCACAGACCTTGTAAAAGTGATCATATCTCTGTCGTCACATTGTTATAGAATCACTCAGTCAGGAGTCAGAGACCTTGTAAAAGTGATCATATCTCTGTCGTCACATTGTTATAGAATCACTCAGTCAGGAGCCACAGACCTTGTAAAAGTGATCACATCTTTGTCGTCACATTGTTATAGAATCACTCAGTCAGGAGCCACAGACCTTGTAAAAGTGATCACATCTTTGTCGTCACATTGTTATAGAATCACTCAGTCAGGAGCCACAGACCTTGTAAAAGTGATCACATCTTTGTCGTCACATTGTTATAGAATCACTCAGTCAGGAGCCACAGACCTTGTAAAAGTGATCACATCTTTGTCGTCACATTGTTATAGAATCACTCAGTCAGGAGCCACAGACCTTGTAAAAGTGATCACATCTTTGTCGTCACATTGTTATTACTCACATTCACTTCTTACTTCTTCTCTCTTTTATGTGTATATTGGATTTAAACATGAATTTTGTCACTTGTTGCAGGGCACTCACATATAAAAGTTTAAAAACACGAACAACTTGTACTGGTGGGCAGCTATTAAGCTTGAAAATTCTTAATTGCAAACTAACACTTTTTCTGGACTGAGTAACGATTAATATTTCAATCGCAGGTGTTTAAATTTCAGCACAAACAATAGCTCGCTCCGTTTTGTCGTGACACATTGTACCATATCAAGAAAACTATTTGCTTGACAGAAAGATACGATACTTTGATTCGTTGCTGTAGTATCGAATAAGCTAACGATAAACATTGAGAAACAGAGATAAAAAATAAACCAGTAGCTTCTGAATCACTTATAATGTGACGGTCAATCCCACTATTATTTGGTAAAAAGTTGCCCAAGAGTTGGCGGTGGGTGGTGATGACTAGCTGCCTTGTCTCTAGTCTTACACTGCTAAATTAGGGACGGCTAGCACAGATAGCCCTCGAGTAGCTTTGTGCGAAGTTCAAAACAAACAAATACGCTAACAATCTGATACATCACGTGTAAAACTCTACATCTGACATTTGGCTGTAAATTTAATTATCAAATAAATCTGTCTTAGAAACTAACTTTTGGACTATTTTCTGAACGTGCTAAAAAAAAGAGTAAGAACCTATACATTCACATATCGAATTAAAGCACTGACACATGGAATTACGCCAACAAAGAAACAAACTTTGGTTATGAAAGAGTGGTAACATTCCTGGCATTAGTCCAAAAGATCTGGTAAGTTGGTAAACAACGTATTTCCTTAAAAAGTATAACATCACATGCTCTCAGATTTATTTAGTGGCGGATTTAAAGTTTTTTGGGTCTTACATCTAACGTACTTTTACATAAAATAAAACTATCAATAGGCCCTGGGGCTGAGCCCCCTCTATCTCCAACCTAAATACGCCACTGGTTTTATTTGTACCGCAAAAAAAAAACATTTTACATTGAATAGGGCAACTCGAGGGCTATCTGCGCTAGCCGTCCCTAATTTAACAGGGTAAGACTCGAGGGACAGCAGCTAGTCATACCACCCACCACCAACTCTTGGGCTACTCTTTTGCCAACGAATAGTGGGATTCACCGTAAAATTGTAACGCCCCCACGGCTGAAAGGGCGAGTATGTTTGGTGTGACGGGGGTTCGAACTCGCGATTCTCGGATTACGAGTCGAGCGACGTAACCACCTGGCCGTGCGTATCCAGATGAAGTTCTGACCCGAGCTAATTACGAATGCTTGTTTAAAACTTATTAATATGTGATAGCATGATCAAATGGGAAGTCCTATTTGAGCTGTATCCAATGTGAGGATCGAACCACAATTAAAATTCAAACCAGAATTTTAATGTTATAATTCCTCAATATTATCACTGACAAAACAAGAGGCAGTAAAAAAAAAATACATTACATTAGAAATACAAAATCGTGAAACTGTTTGTCGTACCGATGAATAATAATATATTTATGCTATTGACTAAATATAACGAAAACTTACATTACTTCAAGAACAGTAAAAGTACTTGTATTGCTTTGAGGAGCATCCATAAAGTAATATTTGCCCAAAACATGTTCAAACAATGACATCAGAGTTAGCATTAATAAAACAATGTTTGAAACATGATATTCTTGTTCAAACAATGACATCAGAGTTAGCATTAATAAAACAATGTTTGAAACATGAAATTCTTGATTTGAAAATGAACAACCATTACTAGTTACCGGTAATAAAAATGTAGCAAAATTGAAGTAATAGTTTTTTTCTACATGTATATTAAGAACTTGTATAATTATAAAGAATAGATATCTACGATTAACCTAAATCAGAGAATGAATTCAGATAAAACTTGGAATGTTATATTACCTGCATGTGTATCGATATCTCTCGGATGCAGGTATTAAACAAACAACACAGTGACTGTATTGAACGGCCTGGCATGGCCGAGCGCGTTAAAGCATGCCCTCGTAACCTAAGGGCCGCGGTTTCGAATCCGACTCGCGCTAAACATACTCGCCCTCCCAGCCGTGGAGGCGTTATAATGTTACGATCAATCCCACTATTCGTTGGTAAAAGAGTAGCCCAAGAATTGGCGGTGATGACTAGCTGCCTTCCCTCTAGTCTTATACTGCTAAATTAGGGACGGCTAGCATAGATAGCCCTCGAGTAGCTTTGTGCGAATTTCAAAAACAAACAAATGTATTGAAAATCTGCCACGTGGTGATTATACTCCATACTTTGCAGAAAGAAAGCATATTATATAATTATTTTTTTAAAAGTATGCGTTACGTAACAAATAGAATTACCTTGTCCCTTTATGTAATGTTTGGTTAACGAAGTGCCAAATTTACCCCTCCTCGAGTGAGCGTTAGATGATTTATGGATGATCCCTTATGAACAATGATTAAAAGCGTTTGTAACTAACCGTAAATGGCTTGTGTTCTTTGTCGTTCAACAAAGAGTATTTGCACACTCATTTTGTTTGGTAATGCTGAATAATATATAACGTCGCTCAACAAAAACACTATTACCTGGCTGTTCTCCAACTAACCGTGGTGTTCACGTTGAATGCACAATATTAATGTTGATTTGTAGGAAATATTTATTTTTATTCTTTTTTTTCTCTATATAACAGCAAAATAGTTAAATTCAGAAGTTTTATGATACTAAGTTGTCGTCAAAAGCAAAATAAAATTTAAGTAGTGTTTAAGGTAAGCCTTACACAATGTTTACGTTTCAAACCTAATGCTTAAATTAGACTATTTATAGGCCTACTATTACTAACGTTATAGAATCAGTGTTTAAAAACACTCATGTGGTGAATAAATGTTAATTTATTATTATTTATACATTGTAACACATATATTATTTACTTGGTCTTAAAATACAAAGCTGAATAAAAATTTATTACTACCAAACATCTTTTGTTCCTTGTACAGTCGAAAGAGTGGAACATTTTATATGAGAATATCTGCACTATGTTTTCTAGTTATTGACCTTCGGCCCGGCACGGGCAGGTGGGTTAAGGCGTGCGACTTGTAATCTGATGGTCGCAGGTTCGCGTCCCAGTCGCACCAAACACGCTCGCCTTTTCAGCCTTTTGGGCGTTATAATGTAACAGTCAATCCCACTATTCGTTAGTAAAAGAGTAGCCCAAAAGATGGCGGTAAATGGTGATGACTCGTTGCCTTCCCTCTAGTCTTACACTGCTAAATTCGCGTGTAGCTTTGCGCGAAATTCAAACCATACCAGAACTCCAATGTTTAGCGTAAAAAGTCCTTATCCTCAACACTGACATTAAATCAATAAAAAAGTTAATAAACATTGAAGAACCCATGTACACAGCTGGTGAATAATAATAAAAACGTCTTCGTTCCTTCTAAATATTAATGAACAATATCAATTAATATGAATGTTTGTGTTGTTGATATAAAATAAGGACAAATTATCAACTCATATTGGTGTAGATATTGAGCCACAAACAACAGAGTACAGAGGGCCGAGTATGTTATATTAAAACGATTTTGATTATGCAAGACAGTAAATTACATGACAATAACAACATATTTGAAGTCGTGATGGAACGGCATATATAAGAAATAATTTGACGTTACGTAGAAAGTATGATGTCACTGAAAATTTATCGCTTTTAGAAAAGGCACATAGCAATTCTTTACGAAGCAAAATAGTCATATATTCAAACCTTAAATACGTGTTTAGATTGATAATTTACAAAAGATCCATTGTATTTAAAGTTGTAGATGCACTCGGTGTACAACAATTATAATTCCCCCGTCTCTCCGATGTAGGATTGGACATGTTCCTTGATGAAGTATTATTTTTCAAGAACTATCTTTTATGTATTTCAAACTGCTAGACAAAGTGACCCCGTAGTGGTCATAGTGGCGGAACTACGAATATGATTTATAATTCGCAACCATTTGTCATATACATACGTTCTGTACTTTGGAGGCATAGGTTCTTTATAACAGATACGTCAAAAGAGGAGCCAAAGAATGTTAAATTGTTGTCTTCCATCAAGTCCATGAGTTCAAAATTAAGAACGAATATATGTAAATAGCCCCTTGTGTAGCTCTGAGCGAAATTTTGAAACATTCATTTATTTGTTGTTTAGCTCAAAATTACACAATGAGTTATCTAAGCTGTGCCTATTACAGGTGTCGAAATCAAGTTTTTACCGTTATAAGCCTTCAGGCTTAACGCTGAACTACTTGGAATAGCAATTCTGAGACAAAATATTTTCTTCTTCTGTTACGAATCACCATATGAAAGTATTTCAACTTAATTATTTAGAAAAAAGAAACCTCTAAATTTCGTTGTCGTCATTGGACTACATGTTGTATGTGTTGATAAACGATAACACCACCGGAATTTTATTTTATTTTTTATGCATGGCACTTATATCGCGGGTCAATAACACTCACCGCCAACTGTTGTGTTACTCAAATCGAATAATGGGATTTGATCATTACTTTTCTCGCGGTCCATAACTCTCTAAACTAAAGTATGGATCGTGTTTTTCGACAACGCGAATGTTCTCCGCTAGTACAGCGGTATGTCTCTATGTGCCACGGACTTACAACGCTAAAATCAGAGTTTCGATTCCCCTCGGTGGGCTGAGCAGATAGCCCTTTGTGGCTTTGCTAAAAGAAAACACACACACAGACAACGAGAATCGTGAATCTTCTGGTGAATAGTTTTGGCACGCTAACTAATACACCAGCACTACATTACCAGTTCTCTATACAAATTCACCTCTGATGAAAAGAAAAAGACATCTTTAACACACACACACTATGATTAAATAATTTGTCCGCTGCGCTATATCTAATATTGAATTCAACAAAAATGTCATAATATCATTAACATACCTAAAATTAATTTAGGTTATTATATTATTAAGTAAAATGGACCCAAAACCCTTTATAAATTATATACACTTCACCGCTATAAGGAGCCTAATGGTACATGTTTTTTTAGTTTGCTGACCAAATAAGTTGTCATGAGCCTTGTATACGTTTGTTTTTTATTTTGCGCAAAGTTACATGATAGCTATTTGCGCTAGCTGTCCCTAAGTTAGTAATGTAAGACAAGAGAGAAGGGAGCTAGTCATCACCACCTACCGCTAACTATGATGGGGATTCAAACTCGCGACTCTCAGATTACGGGTTGTGAGCCTTAACCACCTGGCCACGCCAGACCCTCTTGTACAGGCGAAACTGAAATCCTCAGCTGAGGATACAGTCAATGAAACAATGCATGAGACCTCTACGTCACAGATTCTGTTTTCAGTTTTACCTTTGGTGAAAAAGAAAGTAAGTGTTTAACATATATGCATAATACAGTGGATATTTTACTGTGTATGAAACAAAGAGTTGAGAACTGTTTAAGTTGAAATGTCTATAATTACAAGTTTGCCATTTTTTCGTACCAATGTCCAAATACAATCCTTATTCAACACTCTAGAGACGCGGTCTTCCGACTGCAACTTTCACTGATCGCATAAATATTAAGCAAGTTGGCGCAAAGTTTATATAATTCTTGGTAGTTTATGTTTTATTTTTCCAGAAAACCATAGATTGTTATAACTGGAGAAGTATAATATTTCTCGTTGTAAGACAGTTACTACTTCCTTAAGTGTTTAATATAAGTTATTTTAGGAATAATATATGAATATAAAATACATAGGTTGCGCTATTTGAATGTTCATTTAAAAGCATAAGAAATAATCAAAGCAAATTCTCTAAAAATAAACTAACCGTCCAGTTCAAGAAATAACCTTTAACCGTATTTTGAAACATTATAAAATTAAAGCGTGTATAAATTAAAGAATCTAATTTTTAACCAGTGAATTTTTGTAGTTGCAGAATCTAAACTTTAACAATTTTATTCATATTGCTAACCCTAGTGTCTGTGTTGGAGCGTTCGTTTGTCTCTCGTTTCCCGCGCTGTGTTTGAAAAGTTGTGCACGCAAGCGAAGCTCAACATTCACTTTTGAAATGACATGAAAACAAGTACGAAGTTGTTGTTAAATGTGACGTAATGTAAATAATAACAATGTAGATATACTGTATGTTATTGTTGAGGGATTGTTAGCATGACTGAAATATTCAACAATTACTTTTCACGGTGGGTAGTTTAAGTAGCTCAGAGCTTTGGCTCTGGGCGAAACCAGTAGTGTAACACAATTAGACTTTTTAAAGTCTATGAAATAATTTAAATGAATAAATTAACTTAAGCGTTTCGCTTCACTGGAGAAGGTGTTTTTACTGGATTAACTAACGTCCCCGCCACTGGGACCACGTGCTTTAGCTTGTGTGTTATAAAACATGAATTAGCTGTCATACAGACTTCATAAAAATTTACTGTTTATGAGTCTTCGTAGTATTATGGCATTAAAATGTACATAGCAAAACTATTAACACATAGCTTCAACTGTTTTTGGTACTATGGTTTTAAAACGAGCACATCAACTCTAAACATAATCCTAAACTATGTTTTTGATACACTGTAGTCATATACCGTGCATATAGAATGAAAAACATAATTTTGTTTGTTATGGAACTACAAATTATGTCCATGGATTACTCCTTATTAAAAAGTGGGAAATTCAGTGTGACGTAAGTCAATTACCCAAGCTTTTAATTTTTATTATGGTCGTATCACATATTACAGACAAACAAAATAACATATACAAACAACTGACTTACATACTTCTCACACAAATCTGTCTCTTTATAAATGTTAACACCCCTAAAATAATTTAGTCTGTTTTGTACTTAATAGATGTCACCCGCTGGTACAGGGGTAAGTCTACGGATTTACAACTCTAAAATCAAGGATTCGATTCCTCATCGTGGACTCAGCAGATAGTCCAATGTGGCTTTGCTATAAGAAAAACACACACATACACAGATACTTAGTAGGAATACAGAGAGATCCTTCAAGTCTAATTTTACCCACCAATATTTAGAAGGTGATCTCGCGGTGCATGATAGCCAAACACGTACTTAAAGCTGAATAAATTTCCGATTATTTACAAAACGATGTGATATACCTTGTTAAAATGTATATATATTGATCACACAAGTAAAGTTAATTACCTGATTCTTAAAAAAAAATTATCACAGTCTAACCTTTGTACAATATTGGTTATTTTAACATAAACGTTTTGTTTTTTTCTTGTTTTTAACTCGACAAAAATATTTCCGGTTTTAAAAATAACTTCCCAACCTTCAAACACCAGAGAGAAACGTTTAGTTTTTCGAATTTCGGTGTTCTCTAGGAGTGCACGCGCATGAGACCGATCGGGAATACACCATCAGGAAATTTGAAATGCCGTTTGTCATAGAACTTGAGGAGAGCCGGGCTGTACGGGTGGTTGTCCTTTAAGTGAACGTAATGGACTTCTGGGTCGCTCGTGATGTGGCCACACTCCTCACACACGTACACCTTGGTCCTTCGCTCTTTGTAACCGTACTTGTGTTGTATTCCATGTACTTTTAGAGTGTGCGATTCCAAAGAACAGCGTTGAGTGAAAGACTTTTCGCACAGAGCGCATCTGTAAGGTCTAACACCTGGAGAAAGAACGGTAAAATAGCGATCAGCTATATACTCGAGTGACAGATATTGAAGTAATCTTTGCTAATTAAAGTATAACTATCTTTTAACACATTTAATTGCGTTATTTTAAAAGTAATCCTACAATGTAAACTTTACTAATTAAAATATAATCCCGTTTTATTACGTTTAATAATGTCGTCCGATGTAATCCTAATATTTTGACTTGTAAACTTTCCAACTGAGTATGAAGAAAAGTAGCTGAGCTTTTCTATGATATCTGGAATACAGTCAACTTTGTTGGTGCACTGTTTTCCTCTGTCGTATATCCCATACATAATTTCTTCAAGACTCGTGTAACTTATACAAGATATAAGAATTTTCGGTGAAAACACATACCGGGTTTGTAAGCGTTATTTGTAACTTCGACTGTCTTTTGAGAAAACAAAACAAACAAACAAAAAAACACGAAAATAAACTCAGTTTAAACTTAACATTTCGGCTTCTCTGTTTAAAACAGATTAAAATTACCAAGTTTTTGTTAATAAGTTCTCCGGAGAGACAGCGAAAAATCTACAAACACGGTGAAGATAGCAATGTGGTCTTACTTCAAACCCACCAACCAGCTCAGTATTACTTGAGTTTGTTTTTTATGGAACGAAGGATATTAATAAATTTAAAAAGTCAAACTCTTAAGGTAAGTTATCATTTTCTCTTTATGAATTAAAGCAAAGCGTTTGGAAGACAATGAGAGGCCACCTTGTGGAACTCCTGTAAACACACCCGAGCGTGCATCTCTCAATGCACACACACACACCCGTGCACACATGCGTATATGAGTGTGCATTATCAGGTACCATATGTGTGTATGTGTGCATATAAACGTGTCTCTTCAAGTGCACACTTGCGTGTACGATTGTGCATTTTCAAGTAATATGTGTGTGCACAGACGTGTCCCTCAAGTGCATACCTGTATGTGTGTACGGGCGTGTCTCTTCAAGTGCATAATTTTGTGTGCATGGGTGTGTCTCTAATTGCACACTTGTGTGTTCGTGTGTACGGGCGTGTCTCTAAAAGCGCATACTTGTGTGTGTGCGGGTGTGTCTCTTCAAGTACATACCTGTGTGTGTACGGGTGTGTCTCTTCAGATCAAACGTGTCATTGAAACCTTTCCCGCAAAACGTACAGAGAAACCGCTTCACGTTACTGTGGCTTTTCATGTGTCGGTTCAACAGTCTCTGGAGACTAAACGCCTTGCCACAGACTTTACAAGCTAGCCTGTTAAAAGAATAAAAACACCCATGTCATTTAAAAACTTGTCTGTGATTACAATTATATAATAATAAACTTACGACAACTAATACATAGTAATAATTAATCAGCAGAGAGAAAAGCAGATCAACAAACACAAATATATAGGTTAAAAGAAATAACGGTAAACAGATAAACTGCCATAAATAAAAAATATATTGGAGCTTCTTTGATGAGGTGTTAGACACCAGATTAGCTGCTTAAAAGTCGATGTTGTTTTATTTATATAGTCAGTACTATAGTTTAATGAGCCCACTCTTGTCAGACCTACCTGTTGTTATCCTCCTGTGTAGACGTCATTACAGATGACTTCAAATCTTGAGGGCTTTCCTCCACATTCATCTGACTTTTTTGAACGAATGGATTTTTTATCCCGTGGCCACCATTGACAAACTCTACCGGCATATCGCAAGACCAGCCAAGCTAAAACGAAAGAAAATAAGTTAATTTTACGGTAATGGTAAATACAACTCTCGACATTATCTCAAGAAAGTACCGTTTTAACTTTCCAGGTTCAACTGAACATTTAGTCGATAAGCCATGCCAATTTAATACCAGAATGGTATTCTGAGATCCGCACGTAATATATAACAACATAATTGTATTATGTACGGTTTTCCACAAACCGTTCTTTAACTTCTTTTGTTAAGAAACTTGACAAGTTTGATTAGTTTATGGTGGATAAGATACTGCTTTTTGGTTAAGTCTTTATGTTACTAATCCGGAAAGGTGCTTACCGTAGAATAAGAGAGACAGTACAAACAGTAGATTTAGAGTGAAAATGACGTCTCTTACCCTTTGTTGTAAGAGAGACAGACGTACTTTGAGAGAATCCATGGAGTGACTACTATCTGTTGGAGATGGCGGATCATCATCTGACAGTCTCGAGACTTCGTGCTCCTTGAAGAATGGGGAATGAGATTCGGGTCTTCGTTGTCCTCGTTCTAGTTCAGGAGATCGGGAGACGCAGCGAGGCCAAGCTTGGACTTCGGACCGTGGTTGGACGTCGGACTTAGGACATTTCAGGACCTGTGTCGATGCCGAGGAGCTCTCGTCTTGCCACCGAAGCGGAGTAGCAGTCAAAATGCCCTGGGCTGGAGATCCGTTGTTCGTTCCACCCGCGACAGGATTCTTTAGTGGAGCTTTCGACGCGACAGGTGTTTGGATTACGGAGACGGCAAGAGAAGAAGGCCTAATTATGCCTGCATTGGGGGAAACCGGTGGTGTTTGCTCATGGTGTTGGGAGGAAGAGGTACTTGACCTTGGCCACCTGTCTCTTGAGTAATGTCCATCTATAATAACAGAAAAAAGACACACAAACAATATTCAGCTGCAGTGAGGGCAGATGTCAGATGGGTTTCTTAATCAGAGAACGATTATTGACGAAACCTAATCCATTATATTTTATCTGCTAACGACGTGTTTGATAGTTGTCGATTTTAATTCAACTGAATTCGACGCACTTCATTGCCGTAGCTTTAAAACGCCAATCATTAAGAATAAAAGCTTGGTGACTCGATTTATTTTTGTAATGGCAGCCTTACACCGAAGATCATTCAGAGGATTGTATGTTGTTCAATAACTCTGTGCAATCATTTACAAAGTTATTTTTCCAGTCGCGTTCATCATGGCTTCACAATAATATTCATTTACCTTTGCCTCACAACAGCAGTATTTACACTAATTTCACAATACATTATTTACGCTACCTTCACAATAACAGTTATGTACCCTTATTTCAGAGTAAGTTATTTATCCTAGCTTCACAATGACAGTCATACACCATAACTTCACAATAATATTCATTTGCATTTGTTTCACAATAACTACCATTTACCCTTGCCTCACAATAACATGTTTTTACTCTTGTTTCACAACGGCAGTCAATTACCTTAGCTTAACAGTCATTTGTTCTAGCATCATAACAACAGTTATTAACTCCGGTTTCACAACAATAGCTATTTATTCTAGTTTCACATCAATTGTCACTGGCTCCAGCTATTTTGCGCAAAAAAAATAAGAAGAAATTGGTGATATTTTTCGTTGGAACGAACAATCTTGTTCATAACCATGGTGCTGGAACTGGGTGTGATGTTTGAAGATTGTAATTTTTGCTAGATTATTAGTAACGTAACGTGATTTTTAATGATAGCTTATTGTAAGAAAGTTTCAGTGACGTAACGTGATTTTTAATGGTAGCTTATTGTAAGAAAGTTTTAGTTCCGTAACGTAATATTTAATGGTAGCTAATTGTAAGCAAGTTTCAGTGACGTAACGTGATGTCTACTGGTAGCTTGTTGTGAGAAAGTTTCAGTAAGGTAACGTGATTTTTAATGCCAGCTTATTATAAGAATGTTTTGGTACTGTAACACGATTTTAATGCCAGCTTATTATAAGAATGTTTTGGTACTGTAACACGATTTTAATGCCAGCTTATTGTAAGAATGTTTTGGTACTGTAACATGATTTTAATGCCAGCTTATTATAAGAATGTTTTGGTACTGTAACACGATTTTAATGCCAGCTTATTATAAGAATGTTTTGGTACTGTAACACGATTTTAATGCCAGCTTATTGTAAAAATGTTTTGGTACTTTAACGTGATTTTTAATGCCAGCTTATTGTAAGAATGTTTTGGTACTTTAACGTGATTTTTAATGCCAGCTTGTAAAGACGATAAATAGCCTTCAGTTTAGGATATTCTAATTTACTTTTTGCTTTTTTTGCCAGCTTCTTTTTCCTTTTTGGGATTTAGAAATATCTTGCTACTTGTTTGGTGTTATTAACATGCTTTACTTAGACGAAAGAAACACTTATAAATGTCACGTATTTGTTCAGTAGTTTTCAAATACAAATTATTTGATTTAGCCACGGGTTTTGTACTTTTGTTTATTTGAACAACTAAACAAAACTCTGCATCCTGAAGAATCGAACAGAGACTTTGGCGTAAAGTTATCGCTAACTCTTAGCTATTCGGGTTTTGTTTTTATTAGGGTTCTAATAAAATTAATTATTGAAAACTACTAGACGGATAAACGATCAGGTTTGTTTTGTCTGATAGCATAAACTTTATTATATTAATATTAGTTCAATATAAGCTTATATTTTCAAATGTGAAGCTCTTCTGTATAAAAAAACATAAAGGTAAGATTGGTTTCAAATGATGTTCTGTAGATTTTGTCAACAACCGTTCTTTCTTATGCAAGTTTTTGAAGTAGAAAAAAATGATTACCGTTTCATAAAAATACTCTGAACGAAAAATGTTTATTTCTAAGGAAACGATTACACTGTGTAACACAAATTGTGTTCCTGGATACTATGTGTTATTTCTTAATTGCTTGTGTTGTAAAAGTTCAGAAAATGGCCATTATTCCCTTCAAACTTTGTTTTTTTTACCTGAATAACGAAATTTAGAAATTAACCTATATTTTATGTAAAAACGGGCAAATTTGCACACTTTCATTTACATAAGGTCTGAATAAAACAACATATTAATCAAAATTTACATGTATTTATACTAAAGTTGTACAAAAATGTTTGGAAGTGAGTAGTTTTCCGAGGTTTGTGAGTGTAATGTAAATCACTTTCACATATCAGCCACCAAATATAGTCTACCATCATGTTTCCGTTATACGCTCCAGATCACACAAGCAATTGGGAAATAACATTTTCTGTCCAGGAACAAGAAAAAGTAAAATTTTTGTCACAGTGTTATTGATGAATAAAAAGTGCTGAAAATATAAGAGAGTATAATGAGTCAAGTAGACGTTAACAGCAGTAATTTAATGTTGTTGTTTTTTTAACTAAAGAACAAAAAGATTAATGTCACCCAGGAATTCCAGAAATTACCAGGGGTGGGGAATGTCTTTAAAGTTTTATATTTAGTGTGTAAAATCGGATGTACTCGCGCATTGTTTCGTTTAATTTATGTGACCAAGATACAGGATTTCTGAATGGGTGAAATGTCATTCTACGAGGAAATCACATAAAATTAAAAAAGTGTCGTTCTAACTGTAGCGTTTAAGTGAAAGAAGTTTTGCAAGAATTTTGACATTGAAATCAGCACCATGAGAGCTAGCTCGCAAAACAGGTTTAAAATTCCAGGAGTAGGGGAACCTGTACCCCTGCAGGCGGTGTCGGGTCACCTTGAAATCTGCAGGAGGATAAGAGAAAGTGAGCGGAGCTACACTGAAGGCCATGGTCACCGTTGCCTGTGATCACGTGACTGTTCGAATAACGGACGAGGAAAGTGCTGAGTTTCCACGAAGGTCACTTCCCAAAGCCTCGTATATCACCTAAAGAAACCTCTAACCCACTAGACAATTTGTACGAAATGCATACTAACATGGAAATGTTCTGGAGAAGTAACATACGAATTTTCTGTTACTCGATCACCTGTTAATCGAATATCTCGATTATAAGTAATTTAATTAACGTACAAATACGACAGCATGATGCACTGTACATATCCTGATGTGCAAATATGACATGACGCAGTATACAGACCTTAATGTACAAACATGACACAGTGTAATATACAGACCCTAACATATAACGACGACATAAGGTATTATTTATAAGCCTAAAATTTCTAGTAGAACAGCTAAATAACATTCTTGAAAGAACGTTTTCTCAAGAATTATAATGTACATATTATAATAGAACACAGTAACACTTTCGCAAATTTTTTTTATTTAAAAAACACGCAGAGTAAATCGCAACATGAAATTTAAACAAAACATATGTTTATAATTTATAAAAACATTCTTATAATGTCATGTAGCATGTGAGACTCACTAACAGAACTACCAGCGTAGAGGTATTCAATGTTTATTTTTCTGTAGACCGCTCTTTCAATACAATACACACAAGATATTACATCTGACTTTGGTACTTTTAGTAAAAAACCCGACAATCAGTAAAAAACACTTACTCAATCCATTGTGTTGGAAAACTTATTTGCAAGATTATACCACATCAGTACGCAATAAATAAAAACCCTCTAACCCGAGCACTTTCGAAAGATGGATAGATCTTTCTGATTCACAGTTTGTCTCTGAAGAAGTGAGGTCCACTATTCGAAAGCGATCAGGTTAGAGGGTTTTTACTCATTCATATTAATTCTTCTTGAACCTACGTGTTTTTCTAACATCATGAATTGCGTTAGTATGTAGTAGCGTATGCAAACGGTGATGTTGCAAAAGCCGTAAAACCAGTGTGTACCTGGCTCGACAGGATCAACTATAGTGTACAGGAATGTGGTCACCCCAGTAACGGCACACAACGAAATGTACCACTAGATGGCGCATGCGAGCAAGTCGACCTTGGCCGTGAAAGGTACTGGAAGTGTAAAGTTTCCCTTTCTGCTGAGAAAAGCACTGGAACGTACCGCTAACCCAGCGAATATATACCAGGTACCGTTTTCAGGACGTGTTTCGTTATGGAAGAGAAGATGTATGCATTAAAATGTTTATTTTTAAGCTAATTTTTAGTATGGATACTTCATTTTCCATTTGAAGGTGGCAACTAATATGTAGTATGACGTGAACTTAAAAATTAAACAAGATTTATTCAAGTTATCCTTCAAATAATAATTCTGGAAACAGCATATTTGAACTATATAATAAATTCGTGATGAACCAACTGTCTCTGGTAATCAGTTACGATTCTGATGTAAAATACACAAATATTCTTAGTAAACTAACTGAAAACTAAAACGAAAACTCGGTGGACTCAGCCTAATGTGGCTTTGCTATAAGGAAAAAAAACACACACACACACATACACTCGACCCTTCTGTCAAGTATAGAAGCTATGGAAGATATTTCACAGTTTTATCTAGTAGTTATAAAACAATGAATTTAATGTTTCGTTTTCCTTAAAATAATTCAATTTATCACATTTGTGCTTTCAAATGCAAACAGATATTAGATACATAAATTGTTAGTAACACTTTGTGTGTGTGTTTTCTTATAGCAAAGTCACGTTGGATATCTGCTGGTTAGTAACACATAATAATGTTGTTTTTTTTAAGTTCAGTTCTGTTTTTCCTTTTCAACGGCAAATAAAAAGAATTTCACAATTCAATATTCTTTATTTAATACTGTATAATTTGAAATAACAATAAAAGACTAATGTAAATATATATATATATATATAGAGAGAGAGAGAGAGAGAGTTTCCACAATGTTAAAAGCTACAGTTATTTCTAATAATTAAAATGTTGTCCAAAAATATACATAGTGAGGACAGCAAATTATCCAATCAATCTGCAGAATCATAGTCAATCTATGATATATGCTGGCCAAGTACAAAACGTATAATGTGCAACATAATTTTAATCCTCAGAGGATTATTGGTTGCTTTAAAATAAAATTATACAGTATAATTAGAAGGCATCGTACCAGTTGGTTCTCTTAACAAAAATGGTTTCACATTTAAAACATAAAAACACACCTGTGGAATACTCGGCATCTGGAACTGGGCTAAGCTGGCCGTTTAGTCGACTTTGTTCCGGACTTGGTGGAGGAGTGACCGTTCCTCCGGGTCCGGGTCTCCAATGTGACCGGTGTTTACGAACAAGAAACGCTCTTGGCATATCTGCGTTGATAAAGACCAGCCGTCAGTCGTGGAACCAAATTTCAGAATGAAGAAGTTACGGTAATCTTTCAACAAATGTGGGCTACTGTGACATGCGCACCACGGTCAAGGTGGACGAAAGTGAGTGGCTGACTACGACCGTGAGACGAACGCGACGGTTGAATGAGAAAAGCAACTTCTTGCCGAGGGCGGGATCCAAACACCGAACGCATGCGCTCTGTCAAGGCTACCTATTGATGTTCCTGAGAGTTGTTTGATAGGGAAACATTTGTGGGTCACTGACACACAGTAGGAGACAGGTTTGTATGCTCCTTCGGTGAAATGAAAAAAACGGAACGATTTTGTTGCTGTGTAAACCGGTACATCCGAAACTGTTAAGTTGCACCGGAATTCCACGAGGGGTCGTTATTCGGGATGATGGGTGGGGATTGCTTCATGTCAGTGATCTTGGTGGACATTATAGTGATGAGGTTCACTAAGCATAAGCAAGTTCAACTGAATTTCGTAAAGAAGTCTCATAACACTGGCAGAGGAAATCAGTTGTGTTTTCAGTTTCAATAAATAACTTTAGGAAGTGTTTCGCCCACATAACAACTGAAACTTCACATAAAAAAAAAGTCTGAGGGTTAAAAGCTGGAATCACCCAAACGTCCGACAGCCAGATAGTAAATGCGTTATGATTAATGTTAGTATAAATGTAATATAGCCGTCGGAAATATGAAAACTGATATATTAAATGCGTTATGATTAATGTTAGTATAAATGTAACATAGCCGTCGGAAATATGAAAACTGACATAGCAAATGCGTTATGATTAATGTTAGTATAAATGTAATATAGCCGTCGGAAATATGAAAACTGATATATTGAGTTGTTAGAACAACTTAAGAAATTTCAGTGGCAATGTATAAAATGATTTGAAAGAAACAAAGGAATATTTAATTGTACAAGGAACGTGGGAACAATGAATTTTGTTTCCGGGTGATTATAAATATTTGATTATTATTTTAATTGTCCTCTATTATAAAACATTTCGTTTGCTGCTAATACATTTCTAAAAGTGCTTAAACAATTATGACTGGACTTACAGGTTGCCAGTTGGTTTTCAGTTTTTATCTTATTATACAATCAGCTAAAACGTTACTTTACAACAATGATTTATTTTTATTAAATTCAGTACATTCAACATACTAATAATATTTATTTTTTTAAATTAATAAAGACATTACGTGTTTCTAGAGTTTTATCACTGTAATATCCTAATGCATTGGTCTGTTTTATCTGCGAAAAGTAGAAACTAACGTTATATTCTCATTAGAGTAAGCTATATGCTTGAAGCAAAACTATAAAAAAAAACAAACTAACTGAACTTGGAACTTGGGAACCAGTATAGATAATTAAATATACTTTCTTACGTTTTTACTTATATAGGTCACAATGATGTGCGCATATTAAATATTTGTATTCTTTAAGGGGTCAAACTGACATCAGAAGGGGAATGTACAAGTACTAAAACCATGAAAGCATTCCTTCTGTCAACAGTCAGATTAAATGACTATGAAACACTGAGAAAAGTAGTCACTTCGAACCTATAAAACCGACAGAGTGAAACATCTTATATTTTATTAATACCTTATTCATACAACTTGTGATTTTCAAGACAAATAAAGATGGAAGGCAAGGAATTTCTAGAATAAATTCAGACCGCTATAGTGTTCTAAGGCTTTGGCTTTGGTTTGTTTAGAATTTCGCGCAAAGCTACTCGAGGGCTATTTGCGCTAGCCGTCCCCAATTTAGCATGGAAAGACTAGCGGGAAGGCAATTAGTCATCACCACCCGCCGCTAACTCTTGGGCTACTCTTTTACTAAGGAATAGTGAGATTGACTGTCACATTATAACGAATCCGCGACCCTCGGATTACGAGTCGAGTGCCTTACCCACCTGGCCGTGTTCTAACGCACTAGTATAGTTATCCAAAATGACTGAAAACTCGAACCTTTCTTTGCTAGATTTATTTATTTTTTACAATTTTCGCGGAAATTTGCATCGAGGAATATCTGTACTAGCCAACCATAATTTTGAGATGATAGACTAAAGAGAAAACAAGTAATCAGAACGTCCGCCGCCAACTTTTGAGCTGCTTTTGTCTAACAGAGAAATGGGATTTGACTTTCACTCCTAGAGCATATCCAAAGTTTCCAATTCGGAGTATGCCAACGAAACGTGAGCCATGAATTATACACTTCACAAACCGACGCATTAAACACGCCTAGCCCTTCTTTACAAGATATAAGATAAAACAGAGCTTATCTCTAAATAGTGTTGAGTTTTTCTTCTAAATGTTGTAATTGTTTTTTGTTAAACTAGGATGTTATCAAACTTAAACTTGTATTCATGTATTAAACATGAAAGATATGCATATATTTAACCTTAAAACTGTTAACACATTGTCATAAATGTAGCAATATGGGTGTTTAGTGTTAACACATTGTCATAATTGTAACAATATGAGTGTTTAATGTTAACACATTGTCATAATTGTAACAATATGGGTGTTTAATGTTAACACATTGTCATTATTGTAACAATATGAGTGTTTAATGTTAACACATTGTCATTATTGTAACGATATGGGTGTTTAATGTTAACACATTGTCATTATTGTAACAATATGGGTGTTTAATGTTAACACATTGTCATAATTGTAACAATATGGGTGTTTAATGTTAACACATTGTCATTATTGTAACGATATGGGTGTTTGCTATTAACACATTGTCATAATTATAACGATATGGGTGTTTAGAACATAGACAGAAGAAGAAATTTAGCGATCAAAGAATATTTAACAATTGGCCAAGCAATAAACAGTTCCATGTTTGTTGTTGTCAGAGTCTATATTTGGCACAACTTTGAACTTTTAATACACCTTCAAGTCCAATAATGAAGATAAAGACAGTTGATAACATGGAAAACACATACAGGTTCTGTTATCAGCGAAATCTGAAAATGGTGTTAGAAAGGTGATTATTACTATAATATAATAACGTGATCATTAGTTTATTTAGCTATTAAGAAAAGCGGTAAATGGACGGATAAAACAATATATATATACGCAACAGCCGAGACAAGTTTGAACATTTAAAACAATCTTATATCTAACAAGCTTTGTGAGTCATTAAGTGTCGGGCACTCTTTAACTATAAGTATATTTTCTTTAACGTAGAGTTCAAGGTGTGGAGATCCTGTGATATTGAGAGAGAAATCGTTATATGAGATATTGTGACCTGTGGTTTCAAAATGTGAACAAATGGATGAATGGCTGAGTTCAAGTAGTGAATGTTTGGTTCCGTTAGAAATTTCTAAATGTCCGCAGATACTGAATTTAAGTGGTGCATCGTTTTGCTAATGTATGTGACCTTACAGTCGCTGCACGTGTATTCATACACGAGGCATAAACGTAGAAGTTAAGTGCTTGATATTTCAGTGAAACAAGTGTTTAGTGCTGAGACTAGGCTTATAAATAACTTTAAGCTGAATTTTAGGGTAAACGTGTTTTTGTTTTGTTTTTATTGGGGACAGAGAGTTGTTTCTAATAGGTAAGGATTGCAAACTCATAAAAGGAAGTGAGATAATGAGGGGAAATTTGGGGGATGGTGTGTACATTAGCAATGGTTTAGATATGTTGTTCAGGAAATTGCGTGTAATCTTCGTTAGAAGATCAGTAGGATAGCCGTTATTTAACGTGTGTTTATGTAGAAAGGTAATTTCTTCGTATAAAATAAAATAATTAGAACAAAGCTAAACATTCTGTTTAACAAAGATGTAACCAGATTACGTTTGAAGAAGTTTTGGATGAAACTACAGAAATTAGGGTGGTTAATAAATGCATATAATAGCCTAATGTGTAGCTTTTACTTTACAACAAACAAACAAAATCATCGAGTATTTATACTCTGCTGCAACAGAATCTACCTCTGTATCAAAATACTTGACGCTTGCATTGAAAGAAAAGGAGAAAATAAGGTAATAAATATATTAATTGTCTGTTTCACAGCGTTGTCGATATGAAAATGGTGTCACAGCTTTCATCAGAAAAAATTCACACATTGAAGAAATATGAGATTTTTTTTTCTTGGTTAATGGAACTGGTAAAAATGTTTGTTTGTTTGTCTTTAATTTCGCGCAAAGCTACACGAGGGTTATCTGCTGTTGTTATTTGTTATTTTGAAGTAAGCACAAAGCTACATAATGGGCTATCTGTGCTCCGCCCACCATAGGTATCGGAATTCGGTTTTTAGCGTTGTAAGTCCGCAGACATACAGCTGTGCCACTGAGGGACGGGGTTATCTGCGCTAGTCGTCCCTAACTTAGCAGTGTAAGACAAGAAGGAAGGAAGATAGATAGTCATCACCACCCATCGCCAACTCTTGGGCTACTCTTTTACCAACGAATAGTGGGATTGACCGTCACATTATAATGCCCTCACGGCTGAAAGGGTGTGTATGTTTAGTGCGACGGGAATTCGAACTCGCGACCCTCAGATTACGAGTCGAGTGCCTTAACCAAATGGTCATGCCGGGCCTGTAAAAATATTAAATGCCAACTTTCGCTTAACACCTATACAACTTAAAAATCACTGGATTTGTTCTCAAACGTTAACGTTAAATCTAAAAACGTAATTTTATTTAGGTCACTAGGAGAAATACAATTCAAAAATGTTTAAACAGTCTGTCGTTTGTAACTGGAAATTTCTTAAACTTATAAAACTCAGTACACTTGTGTTCCAAAAGCTGTATACATTGCGTTTCAGAAAGTTCTGAAACTGAATATTGTTGGTTTTTTTTTAAATTTTCACTCGCAAACTCTGGCACACATACGTACATTGTTGTAAAGTATTCTATAGTTGGACGGGTTCCTTTCAACTACGCGGTGAGAAAATTACTAATTCTAATTCACGTCACAAAATAAATTAAGTTATTTCTTCGATAACGTTTGCTACAGGTTGTTATGACTGGTAACACAATCGTACTTGTAGGCCTAAGTTCACAAATAACAGAAGTTTACTTGCAATCGTAGCTACAAAGAAATTTGTAAAATTTCGTGGTTAATCGTTCGTGTTAAGTGAAGAAACGCGATAATTAACTGATACGAATGTTCCCCGCTGGAACAGCGGTAAGTCTGCGGACTTACAACGCTAAAATCAGGAGTTTGATTCCCCTCAGTTGATAGCCCGATGTAGCTTTGCTATAAGAAAACACACACTGATACGAATATTTGTCAGTAACCGAACGAACTATAACTCAATGCTTCACCGATTCTAATATTTATAACGTGGCCTTGTTTTTAGATACTTAGCAGCCTCTCGCTCTTTAAAATTCTAAATATTACGCGACTACTTTTATAAACTGACTTGATCTGAATAACAAGCACCTAAAACATAAATAAGACAAGCAGAAAAAGACTTCGTTAAAACATAGTTTGGCCTAGGTGGCATCAGAAGAATATACTACATTCAAGTATTTGTCATGCTCACTGTGATGGTCGATTTAGTTTTCAATATTATAAGACCTCAAATTTTCAGTGTTCACTCCTGAACCACATGGGAGGGACGAGGAGCTATTCGAAAAAAAACAAAACATTCTTACGATTTGACACTTTAATTTATTTTAGTAGAGGGATACTAAGAATTTCCACTTGAAAATGTAATTGTTACGTTATATGTTCTGAGAAATAAATCATATATTATTTTCCATTTACTTTAGGTCTATATTAAAAGACACCAAGCAACAAGATCAACGCTCTTCAAGTCTCCTCGAAATCGAATAATACAGGAACATAACACAACGAGTTTGGTTTTCGCGCAAAGTTACACGGGGGCTATCTGCGCTAGCCTTTCCTAATGTAGCAGTGTAAGACTAGAAGGAAGGTAGCTAGTCATCACCACTCACCGCCAATTCTTGAGCTACTCTTTTACCAACGAATAGCGGGAATGACCGTGACATTGTAACATCTTCACCGGCTGAAAGGGCGAACATGTTTTGGTGTGACGGGGATTCGAACCCGATACCATCAGATTACGAGCAGAGCGCCCTAACCACCTGGCCATGAAATACAATAAGACTTGACAATTTCTAAACATATTTGTCTGTTTTGGTATCTTCGCGAAAAGTTACACAAAGTCTACCTGTATACGTCTGTGTTTAATTCTCAACTGATGGATAAGAAGGAAGACAACTATTTAACAGCACTCACCGCCAACTCTTGACCTATTATTGTCTGACGAAATAGTACATGGGGTTTGAGCCTCACACTTATAACAAATTCACGGCGACATAGTACGAGACACGTTAATGATACAAATGCGCGTGAAGACCGAAAGATTGGATTTACAGTTCAGGCACGCTTATGTATAAGCCACGCCCGACAAATTTCTAAGTAAAAAACAATTTTTCCTACAGATAATAAATAAACTTAACGATAAATATGTATAATTTTAAAATGTTGAAATATTATCACGTCATGTTTTAATGTTGGTATGACATTTTTTTATGGAGGACTACTGTGACACAGAATGTTGGTGTGGCATTGTTTCACAGCGGAGTACTGTGACACAGAATGGTTATATGACATTGTTTCATAGCGGAGTACTGTGACACAGAATGGTGATATGACATTATTTCATAGCGGAGTACTGTGACACAGAATGGTGATATCACATTGTTTCATGAAGGAGTACTGTGGCACAGAATGGTGATATCACATTGTTTCATGAAGGAGTACTGTGGCACAGAATTTTAGTTGAGCATTATTTCAAGTAAACATTTAATTAATTATTTTAGTGAAGAGAAATTCTTAATCTGGTATTATAATCTAGCAACAGTTACAGAAGATGGGCGTGTCACTTATCTAGACATGCATTGAAGACGCAACTGTTTTCTCAAACCGGCAACGTGTTATTCACGTAAAACCTAGAACCCGCACAGACCGATGATAAAATCCAGGTTTTGGTGACTACGTCTTCCATATATCGAATAAAGTACGGTATATAGGTAGAAAAACCTGAAAACGGGTGTCTTTCACCCCACGAGTTAGTTGGTCGTTGACAGGGAAGCAGCGAGCCGTAGCGGGAACGTCGTGCATGGTTGCCGGCTCGCGGAGGTGCTGAACCGGACCCGAGAAGGTTTCCGAGGGGCCTGAATGTCGTGTTAAGACTCCGAAGTGGGATACGAGGGGATTTTGAGAGGGGGGAAGGAAAGAAATAGTTGCACGCCCAAGTTTAGTAGGGAATTATATCAATGATAAAAGTTCCAAAATAATATACACAACACACACATATTTTATATTACGTACATAAAGAAGAAGTGAAATCACGTTGTTGGTTTAATCCTCACCATATATACCCAACAACGCGATTTTCAGATTTGCTAAATTTTTACGCGCGAACACAACGCAGAGCGTTAGTTATGTAACACACTTTTAGCCGTGGGGGCGTTATAAAGTCACTATTAATCCCGCTATTCGTTAATAAAGGAGAAGCCCAAGCGTTGGAGATGGATAATGTTGACTAGCTGCCTCCCTCCTGCTCTTACGCTGCTTAATTAGCGAAGGCTAGTGTAGATAACCCTCATATAGGTTTGCTCGAAGTTGAAAACAAACGAATGCAAATCCAGAAAGATAACTATTTGGCCGAATCATCCAAATTATGTACCATACCAATGCTAAGGTTAAAGTAAAGCTTATCTGGTTATTTCGCGCAAAGTTACAATAGGACTATCTGGGCTAGCCGTCCCTAATTTAGCAGTGTAAGACTAGAGGGAAAGCTGACTGTCATTACCCTCCACCGCCAACTCTTGGGCTACTCTTTCACCAAGGAATAGTGGGTTTGACCGTTACACTATAACGCCCCCACAGCTGAAAAGGTGATCATGTTTGGTGTGACGGAGATTCGAACCCGCGACCCTCGGATTACGATTCGAGTGTCTTAACCACCTGGCCATACTGGGCCTAAGTTTATTTAATGTTAAACTCACAGTTAAACTTGTGTACCAAACAATGTTGAGTTTAGAGTTAAAATTACCTTTCAAACACCTTCGAGTTTAAAGTCAAACTGAACATAATTTTGAGTTAGGCAAGAGTTAAAATTAGATACCAAACAGTGTTAAGTTTATAGTCTAAGCCTGTAGTTACCCAGGTAGTAAGCCACTTTGTTCGCCTCTGTCATATCATAACTGTGCAGCAGTGTTGATTACAGTGTTAACACATTAATGAGGTTAAACGTGTGAGAGGTCGATCCATTCCTATCCTGTATCGGAGAATGAATGCTGATCATAATTCCAAATTATCTGTGTACACACATGAAAGGTGGTATGGTTTTAGTAAAATGTACAAGTATGCTGCACATATATACACAAAAGATATAAAAGCAACAGATGTTATAAACGTATTTATACGTCAAGTCGTGATTCACACTGTTGTTCATGTAAAAATACAGTTTACATATTGTATTTGCATAACCTTTAGAATCTCCAAAATGCTTTTTTTTCACTGTCCCTGCACACTGTATCTGTTATTTACTCTCATCTTCTAAGTATTGTCGATATTCTGTAATGTAGGCTAAAGTATATAGTTAATAACTAACTCCAAAACCATGCTGAATTCTGTAAAAAAAAGTCCGTGACATGTGCACTTGTGACCCCACCCATTCACATGAAAGTGGTGTTGAACATTCACAAGTTGTTCGGTGTACATCTATTGCCACTGAATATTAAACTTCTCAAGGTAACTAGAGTCCTTGTTTTAAACAAATATTTAAATCATCTTATTTTTGTTCAAACAATATGTTTTCCGTCCACGTTTTTGTTATGAAATTTTGGCATTTTGCCCATTTCTGAGCACGTCGTAAACCCGCTTGTGCTTAAACGATGTTTACACGTTGAAATCCCAAGTGAACATACTTGAGAATTGAGTTCACTAATTAAAGCACTCTTTTTATGTGTATTATTTCATTACCTATGGCATTCGATACTTTTTACTTTTATTCTATCTTCACATTGCGCCTGTTAATTTACTATTTTTTGGATTGAAATCAACATATTACGTGATATAGTAAAGCAAACGTTTTACGATAGTATAAATTCCTTCTTTAAGGAGCAGTTAGAAAATACTGGTTAATTTATTTACAAATCGTCGCTTTAGAATGTATGAAAATTTCTCCATAATATTCACTAGTGATGAGAGCCAAAATGTTTCAGCAATTTAGCCTGTAGACGCAGTGATAATAAGGTAAACTTTTGTGAACAATTTCACATTGCAGCGAAAGAAACAATACAATTTTAATTAAAAGTTTCAACGCGGTTAGTCTGTGAATCGTAAGGCTAATCTTACCTATGTTTCGTTAGGCTTACCTTCAACGAATGCAAAATCATGTCATGTTAAACTATAAATATGTTATTCAGAAAATCTAAATATCGTAGTAAAGTAATGCCAACATCAATTAAACGAGCTAATACAAAAATGGTCTAAACTTAGACATTTTTTTTATGTTTGTTGCATAAAAAGCTGTTTGTGCCAACGCGATAACAAATACCTCATTTTTATCGTTGTAAACCCTCACATGTATTACTGAGTTACAGTAGGCCTATTGATACAAATTAAACGTTTAGGTTTTTTATTTCTGGTGTTTAAATATCATATATTTAAGACATAAGTCGTTTAAAACCATTAACAATTGTTTTAGCTCAAGCAGAAATTGTTGGAAACTTTTATCACACGAGAAAACCATATATATATATATATATATCACGCTAAGGCTCTTTTTGCAGGAAAAAATAAATTACGTGTGAGAATACTGAATTTCTCCAGGGTCGTTAACTGACTTTGCGTTGTAATCGCAAACTGTTTAAGTTAAGCATGAAGAATATTTCGTAAACATAAAACCACCTATGGAACTACTACAATACTAGTGTAAAAAACAGTCAAGAATAACGGAAAATCATTGTTGAATGATCAACGAAAATTATAGAATTTAATGGATATCTCTCTTTCGTAAATTTGCAATCTAAATGCATATTTACAATCTGAATATATGGATATTTTGCGTTTTAAATACTGATTATATATATCTTTCGAAAACAATGAATTTTCAGTGACATCTTACAACCAAATTATGTCAAAATCGTTTTAATATAAGAGAGTTAACCCTCTGTACTCTGTTGTTTGTGACTCAGTATCTCCATGGATACGAATTAATAATTTGTCCTTATTTTATATCAAGAACATAGACATTCATATTAATCGATATTATTCGTTAATATTTAGAAGGAACGAAAACAGTTTTATTATTATTCATCAGCAATAGGCCCGGCATGGCCAGGTGGGTTAAGGCCAATTAAACGAGTTAATACAAAAATGGTCTAAACTTAGACCGCGCACATCTACACGAGGGCTACCTGCCCTAGCTGTCCCTAATCTAGCGGTGTAAGACTAGAGAGAGAGCAACTAGTCATCACCATTCCCCGCCATCTTTTGGGCTACTCTTTCACCAACGAATTGTCCGCGACATTATAACACCCCCACGGCTGAAAGGGTAAGCATGTTTGGTATGACAGGGATTAGAATCCTGTACCAGATTACGAGTCGAGTGTCTTAACCACCTGGCCATGCCGGGCTCTTTGGAGTTTTATCACAGAGATTAGCACAGGCAGCTAATCTTTATTCTAAAAAACATTAATTTAGACGTTACCAGTAATACAAAGATCCATTATTCTCAAAAAATAATTGATGTGCTTGTATTATTCTTTATCTGTATAAAAATATTCTCAATGACACAATGATAACTTTGAGAACATATATTATCAAAGTTATTTGTTCGATGCTTGCGATTATCAGAATATAATTTTTTTATTTTCTATCACTAATAAAAATGTCTTTATTATACTTTATCAATAACATACATATCAAGCATTCCTTATTAGCATTACAACTTATATTGTTTGTTACCAACAAAACTGTTACTTTCGTTTTTATTATTAGGAAATACATACAAGTTTTTGTTGTCGTTTGTAAACAACACTAGAATAAAAGTCAGTCAACAAGTGATGGGGAACCATTATTAAAAGATTAACGAAAATTATAGAATTTAACTAAACCGAATTTGTTTGAACCTTCAAAACGCACCTATACTTCACTTATTTCATGAGTTTCGAAGGAATTTCTCAATCACCACATCTTGAATAAAAATTACGGAGACAAATAAATAATATCGTGAACAAACGTACACGCGTACTCTAACTTTAAAAGCACTTTTTAGCTTTTTTGTTGTTTACTAGGTCAGTAAGTAGAAAACGTGGTGCGGATATTCTGACACAAAATTTCAAATCTTTCGAATATACAAGGGATAGAAAATATTTGGTAGTGATAAATGAATCTGAATATTGAGCTGTCAACATATACATCACAGTTAGCCTAAGAACAACCAGACGATAGTTTTGTTATCAAGCGACGATGTATATTGTTGGGCATTCTTTCCAAAAGTAACATGAAATCACACAGCGAGTTCTTATCCCTTGCTATTTATCTGAAACTGTACAAAATAATATTGCTCTCTTTAGTCTTCTGTGCTTAAATATTTGTGTTTCTAAGCTTAATAAAATGATGTGATTTCGCTTTTAAACTAAGTGTTCGACAGTTCTAATAATTTCCATACTGAAATTTGTCTTCTCTGTGAAGTTGTCTTTAAGATAAAGTTTACTTCTCTTGTACAGTTCTGAGACGTTATTTGCTTAATAATTTAAAAAAAAAACTGAAAAATAAGCTAGTAAATTAATAGACAACGGGAGATAAGTTTTAGAATTTCTATATAAACCAAAAATAAAAAAAGTTTGAAATTTTATATAAGCTACAAATAATATAATTTAGTATTTTATACAAAATAACTAGAATGTGTTTGTAAGTTTATACAAACCGGTAAGTTAGCACTGTTGTATAAACAAATTTGTTTAATATCGCGCAAAGCTACACGAGGGCTATCTGCGCTAGCCTATCCTAATTTAGCAGTGTAAGTCTGAAGGAAAGGCAGCTAGTCTTCCTCACCAGCTCTTAGGCTACTCTTTTACTAACGAAAAGGGGGACTGACCGCCACATTATTACGCCTCCAGGACTGAAAAGCATATTTGGTATGATAGGAATTCGAACCCATGACCCTCAGATTACGAGTCGAACGCCTTAACCCATTTGGTCATGCCATGCCTGTATAAACCAACTGAATAAGTTTAAGAAAATAATTATTCTAAGATAAAAACTTGTATTTCTCAATTATATAGGTTTGCCTAGTTTCACGTTGTTTGTTGCAAAAATAAACAACAGTTTAGAATCTTTAACAAGACATTAACTACAAAAGCATACTTTGTGACATTTAATACTTTATTTATTACTAAAGTTTTCTCTAATTACTAATTTTAATAGTCTATGAAAAGAAATACATAGTATTTCACAACATTATTTGTTCAAAATAGCCAATAACAGTTAAAATAGCACTTGTTGCAAAAATATAATTTCTTATTAATAAACTTCTATTTGCTATAACAGGTCCATAATTCTCACAAGCTTGTGTACTGCAAAAAAAATAATTCTTTTTATAATAAGATAGCTACTGTATATGTAATATGTAACATTTAATATGTAAAGGGCCTAAGGATGCTGTAATGACAATTAATAATACAGTGTTCGCTGGAAATGTAGCTTGCAGGTGAAGACATATGTTGTAAACAATACAAATTATATTTATTAAAAACCGAGCTGTGACCTGTCAATGATTCCGATGCAAATAACAGAAATATGGGAGATGCAGAAACCAGGGAATTGAACGTGTTCTGTAGCTTGTTAAAATCTCACAGAGTTTTACACGTAATTGAAACAAAGATTTTTCATTTTTTTTATCGACTTTCTGTAAATTAGACAGAATTTCTCAAGTTTGGCAGTCTGTAATGAAATGTTTGTGATATACATTGATTTTGTACAACACATTACAGTAAATCTAAAATGAGTTGTAATGGTTTAACTGAAAAATTTCTTTCACTGCCACCAACATTTCGACTAAATTCTGGATTTCACAATTTCTGTATCTTTACTTATGAAGCTGACATCCGCGAGTAAATCAAAATGTTTGTGCTGCTATTTTCGACTTTCTTAAACTAGCTTTTCGTAGTCCTAGTCCTTAATTAAAGCTAGTGTTAACCTATTCACGAGAACAAGTTTTTTAATGGAACAAATATACATTTTTTTACTCGTGAAATTTAATATTTGAAAAAAATAACTTTCAGAAACACGAAAATAAATGGAGATTAAAAATAAAGTGTAAAATCTCTAAGCCTCATTCTCAAAAAGTTATTAAAAGGCTTAATAACACTGTTCAATACATTCCCACAATAACTAACAGAAAATACATTCATTTTATAGTGTGTGGTATTTCTTATAGCAAAACCACACCACACTTTCTGTTGAGTCCACCGAGGTGAATCGAGCTCCCTCATGTTAGGGTTGTAAATCCATGGACTTTCTGCTTGTGATCTTTAATTCGTTGAGTGTTTTATTATAAAAAAAAGTATCAAATACGGGGGGCATTTAAAAAATTAAAATAACGGTTATATTTTACACTTGATTACATGATGACAATTAGGAAAGTGTAAAATAAAAACAAAGTAAAATAATAATTAGAAATATATAAAATAAAATAAAATAATCTTAATTCACAAACTACTGGGCCGATTGTTAATACATATCGAGTAAACTAGTCCAGCTGCTGTCGTTGAAAGTCAAAGGATATTCGCTTATAGCTTATAGTTGACAACTCAATATAAAGATGATAAGTTGTGAATGTCCAACTTTCGGTAAGGACGGAATGATGTATTTATATAAAGTTTAACTGTATACATTAAACTCTTTTTTACTTACATTGATGTACACACTGATAATTATTGCAACTACCTTAATTGTACACATTCTGTTGACGTTCATACGTATTTCAGATACTGTTTGTTTGTTTTTGAATTCCGCTCAAAGCTACACGAGGGCTATCTGTGCTAGCTGTCCCTAATTTAGCAGTGTAAGACTAGAGGGAAGGCAGCTAGTCATCACCACCCATCATCAACTCTTGGGCTACTCTTTTTTCTACGAATAGTGGGACTGACTGTCACATTATAACGCCCCCACAGCTTAAAGAATGAGCATGTTTGGTATGACAGGGATTCGAACCTACGACTCTCTGATTACGAGTTGAGTACCTAAACCGCCTGGCCGTTTTTAGTTAAGTAATTTACCATTACAAGAACTAATGATATAAATTACTCATTGTATTGACGTTTTTACAAGAATTACTAGAGGCCTACTGTGTGAAAAATGTTTCAATTGTTATTTTATGTTCGTCTTCTATAGCACACATGCTACTGTGACGAACAGAATGCTTATCAATCATAAAACCACATGATTAGTTTTAACATATCTTTTTAGTCGTTACGTTTTCAGTTACTTTTTGGCGAAAATCGCCTAACAGATTTTAAGGCAGCACGTGTTTGTGTCGCCCAACAGCCCTACCTTCACAGGACAGGTACACACCCAGTCTGGGAGAAGCATGTTTTTCTGTCCACAAACATAAACAAGCAACGAGGTGTGGCTTCTTCACTGCAATGACCATATGTTTCCAACAAGACCCACTGGCCTAGTTGAGCCGTTTATTGTTGGGCCTACCCTTTCGTCTTCTCATACACCCCCCCACCCTACCTCCTAACATGAACAGGAGGCGGGGCAGTGCTCTGTTCAAGCAGAACGATCCCTCACAGGGAGCGGCAGAAACGGTTAATCGGATAATCCCAGGTGAGCTTGTGATCAGCTAATAAGTAAAGGGTCAGTGGTCTGTAACGGCATCAAGAATTTAAGATTCTGTCTTAAGAGACCAGGATAAGAAACTGACGAATACAAAAATACAAACTTACATTAATGAAAGGCATTATATCTAGAATCTGTATGAATACTGCTAATAAGTAATAAAGTAACATTTTTTTTTATCCACAAGTTTTCTATTAGCCCTACACGCTTCTACTTTCATTCGCACGCGCAGAAGTAAGAAGACTATCGTGGTTCAACATTATATTGCATATGTATAATAACAACCAAGTACAATACAAATGCATGTGTCTGTGGTAGTACTAGATATAGAATTATGTGACCCATTACCAGAAGAAAATCGTGAGTTTTCATTTAACATTTTAAGCAACTCGTAAGTTCGTCTTCAGTTGCAAGAAAAACATTCCTTGGCGAAATACAGGGGGACATAGGATTTTCTTCGAAGTCAGTAGATGTGTCTCTAAAAGAACAAATCATGTTATCAGTTTGGATATTGAGTTTAACAAGGGTCTAAAAGCAACGTAACATTTGTAACAAATAAACTATGCTGACTTTATTAGATTTAAGAGAAGAAGCGATATCTAAAAATTATATTAACCTGAGAAGCAGTTAGAAACCCAATTAATCTTGTTAATGGAGAACATGTAGTAATAAACCCAATTAATCTTGTTAATGGAGAACATATAGTAATAAACCCAATTAATCTTGTTAATGGAGAACATATAGTAGAAGAATATCGCCATAGAAGTTGCCGCGAGCAAGATGCCGAATAAAACCGTTAGTGAAAGTATTTGTATTAAAAGAAAAAATAATTTCATTCTCAGCACTAGAAGACATTGAAAAAAATCCAAGAGAAAAAGAACATGGAAGGAAGTTGTGTATCCTACACTTGCGCCATCTCACCAACAAAATTTATATCAGAAACGAAAGTTCGGTTTAAATTATGTTTGTTTGTTTTTTTAAATTTCGCACAAAGCTACACGAGAGCTATCTGTGCTAGCCGTCCCTAATTTAGCAGTGTAAGACTAGAGGGGAGGCAGCTAGTCATCACCACCCACCGTCAACTCTTGGGCTACTCTTTTACCAACGAATAGTGGGATTGGCCGTCACATTATAACGCCCCCACGGCTGAAAGGGCAAGCATGTTTGACGCGACGGGGTTGCGAACTCGCAACCCTCAGATTACAAGTCGCGCGCCTTAACACGATTGGCCATGCCGGGCCCTAAATTATGTTAGAGAGAGAGAAAAAAATCTAATGAATTCTATTTTATTTGTTATTTTCTTCAGTTGACTCGAATCTATCCCAATATACATTTAAATATTGAGGTTACTTTTACAACCCAGTATTTCCAAAAAATAATGTAACTTGTATTTTTTTCTTTTTCGATGTAAATACTCATAATATCTGTGTTCGTCAAAAGTTTTAATAAAACTTATGACTGGATTGGTTTGTTTTGAATTTCGTACAAAACTACCGAAGGGCTAATTGCGTTAGCCGTTCATAATTTAGCAATGGCTAGAGGAAAGGCAGTTAGTCATCACAACCCACCGACATCTCTTGGGCTACTCTTTCACCAACGAATAATGGAATTGACCGTACCATTATAACGATCTCACGGCTGAAAGGGCGAGCATGTTTGATGTGACGGGGAGAAACTTATGAATGCGACCAAGGTTTAGTTTGGTGTTTAAAATAGAACTAAACAAATAATTTCTGTTTGTCGTTTAAAGAGCGTAACCTGGTCAGCGGAAAAATGACCACATTTATGGTAACACACGACTTCTTCAGTTACACATCTTTAACAAAGATATTTCCAGTATTGAGAAAGGAAACAAAACTTTTATGAGGGGTGTTATGAAAGCGTTAAATAGGTTTTCACTCAGTTACAACTTCATTAATCTCCGTAAAAACATGTGACAAGACGATATAAAATAAGATAAAAGAACACTGGTATTTCAGCAAGAGTTAACCTTAACTACAAACACCTTCATTGTTAATGTAATTTCAACTTTATTGTAATGGTACAGGCATCTAAACCTTCAAACAATACGAAAACATCGATAGTCTAATTTAAAATGTCCAGCTAGGTTGTACAGTCTAACAGATTGAAAGTTAAACTCCAAAAATGTATGAGGTAAAAGTGTGGATTTAGGTTGTACGGTATAACGCATTGAAAGTACGAAGTTTATAGTGTGTCAAGGTCAAGGGAAAGAAACCTGACTGTAATCCAGTAAATTAATTTAAATGTAGACTTGTAAGTTTACTGAAGAAATTCTTGTTTTATCATACAGTGTCTGGTCAAAGATTATAGAAGTCTTTAATGCCAAAACTGTATCGTGTATTCATTGTTCAATGCTAAAATCTGGCGAGAAATGAAACCAATATCGTTAATAGAAAATTCTTTCCAGACATATTGAACTGCTGTATTAAGAGTAAGAAAAAAACCCAAAAAAAACCAACAACACGCAAAACCGTCGTTTTTCATAGCACAACAAAAGGTAAAATATCTATTATTATTCATAGCCGACTAGTTTTGGTAACACATTTCATATCATCAGGGTAGATATTAGCGCCCTCTCAGAGGCACAACGGCACGTCTACGGACTTACAACTCAAGAAACAGGATCTCAATACTCGTGGTGTGCAGAACACGGATAATCCATTGTGTACTTTTGTGCTTAACTTCAAACAAACAAGAATTTCAAATCACAGACGTGCAGAAATATAACTTTTTCTTTTCCACTTGCAATCAATTATCCGTCTTTCAAAAAATAGAACTTTTTTTTTCCCATTCGTTAACAGTTAGTTATCGTTATTTCAAGAAATATCCGGCCCGGCTTGGCCAGATGGGGTAAGCCGTTCGACTCGTAATGTGAGCGTCGCGGGTTCGAATCCTCGTCGCACCAAACATGCTCGCCCTTTCCGCCGTGGGGGCGTTACAATGTAAGGTCAATTCCACTATTCGTTGATAAAAAAGTAGCCCAAGAACTGGCAGTAGGTGGTGATGACTAGCTGCCTTCTTACACTGATAAATTAGGGACGGCTAGCACAGATAGCCCTCGAGTAGCTTTGTGCGAAATTCCAAAACAAACAAACACAAACAAAACATTCAAGAAACATAACTTTTTTCCCCATTTGCTATTAGTTATCCCTCCTTCACCTTGAAACATAACGCTGTAATTAACTTAATGCGTTATGGGAAGGTTACTGGAAAAATCTCCCTCGTGATTCCTCGTTTGAAACGAGCTATTTAAATAACAGTTCAGATAGATGTTTGTTTACCGTCATATCCAGTCCAGCTGACAAATTCTAGTACAGAGTGAAAGACAGGTCTGTTGGGCAGTGGTGTGTGTCAGCCAAACAAATAATAATTAAAATGTTGTTTTTATATACGTCTGATTTAATAACAGTAACGGAATAGCTGATAGGAATGTGAGAAAAGCGACATCTGCAGTATGGATTTGTATCAAAAACCACGATATTGGTTCAAAGTGTGGTTTGTCCAGAAATTTCGATTGTTTTTTTTATAGCAAAGCTATATCGGGCTACCTGCTCAGCCCGCCGAGGGGAATCGAACCCCTGATTTTAGCGTTGTAAATCCGGAGACATACCGCTGCACTAGCGGGGGACCCAGAAATTTCATAAAAATTTCAATAGAACAAACGTAAAAGAAAAAAAAACATCTTAAAACACAGATTGCTCATAAAACCATGCTCAAGTCTTTCTATTTCATCGTTTCACAAGACTGCAAAAAACACAACTATGAATATTTTAATAACACTTGGGAAAAAAAAACCTTAAAAACTCCTGTGCGGGTCATAAGACTATTTTTATGTCGATTCTTGAAAGAAATTTGTTTTTGGAATTTCGCACAAAGCTACGTGAAGGCTATATGCGATTGCTGTTCCTAATTTATCAATGTGAGACTAGAGAAAAGGTAGCTACTCACCACCACTCACCGCCAACTCTTGGGCTGCTATTTTACTAACGAATAATGGGATTAACCGTCACATTATAACGCCAACAAGGCTGAAAGGGTGAGCATCTTTGATGTGACTGGAATTCGAATCAGCGGCCCTCAGATTACGAGTCGAACGCCCTAGCCGCTACAAAAAATAAAAGAAACACGAATATTTTACGAAAAACTGGACAGTAGTAGTGAATGCAATATTGATTGCGTCATAAGGTAATCTTAGTATTAATGAATGCAATATTGATTACGTCATAAGGTAGTCTTAAAATTAATTCAAGCACCTTCGTTTTACCTTTTCGTCACTGAAAAAATACGGTGTTTTACTAACACACATTAATCAGAAAATAATTTGTGTAATTTATAGCGCATTAACTGGAAACTACCTCGTTGAGGATTCATCACGTTTCGAGTTTGCTGTTGTAATTTGTCTCTACGTAATCTCATGCGATTATTTCGGTGCGTTTTCTAACAGTAAACGATTACTTTAACAGATTCGTCTGCGCTTGTGAATGGTGATTTATTCTATTGATTTTCGTACTTTGCTTGTTAATCGCGTGTTTACACCAAACCTCAGGCACTAACTCATCTGGCTCAGCAAGTAGCGATTAGGTGGCAAATAACCAAAGTAGCAGTAAACCGTTGAAAAATACGTAACATTCAACTGAATGCATAAGCGTGATGCTTATTTTCCATAAATGGACATAGACAATTTAAGAAAAAAAGATAAACATTTTTAATTTAAGAAGAAGAATAGGTATCGTCAAGAAAAAAGTTTACAAGAATACAAGGGTTATATTTTTAGGCTTAAGGTCAAGAAGTATTAAATAAACTAAAACAAACTAGACTGGACAGGGTGTCTATATTATTTTCCCTGGTTACAACTCTCAATTTTCTTCCCTCTAAAATTGATACAACATCATTTCCAGATGCTCGGAAGGGCAGGTGGTTAAGGCGCTCCAATCGTTATTTGAGTGTTGCAGGTTCGAATCCCCGTCACACCAACCATGCTCGCCCTTTCGATCATGGGGGCGTTATAATGTAACGATCAATCTCACTATTCTTTGTTAAAAGAGCAGCCCAAGAGTTGGCGTTGGGTGGTGATGACTAGCTGCTTTCTCTCTAGTCATACACTGGAAAATTAGGAACGGCCAGCGCAGATAGCCCTCGAGTAGCTTTGTGCGAAATTTTAAAAAAACAAGCAAGCTATTTCCAGCTTAGTTTATTTACTTCTTTTTTGCAGTCCCTAATCGCAGGCTCGAAAATATAATATTTACAAGCTGAATCCACTTTGTTTGTGTACGTTTTTGACGATCCCTATTTTTCTTTTCAAATTAACAACTTTTAATTTTCCTGTTTTGTAAAACTTGTAAGCATAAAGCTGTTTTTAAATTTCTTTAAAGTAAGGTTCAATTATAGATCTGTAATTGAGATGTATATGAACCATTACTTAATAAAAGTATTTATGTTTGTGTCCGCTTATACCTGTCGAACTGCTGAACCGATTGTCACCAAACCGGCGTGTACTCTTAGTGTCTACGGTGGCACAGATTTGAGCCCGAAGGCTTATAATGCTAAAAAATCGTAGTTGTTCTTAATAATAATAATAATAACAATGATGTACATTTAGAGCTCATGGAGAGTGATATAAGGAACTGGCGTTCAGTGCTGACCTACCTATATCACTCCCGGGAGTACCACCCTTATGCATTCCCCGTACGTTGAACGATATGTCAGCTGGTACACAATAAATCAAAAGTTAATATAACAAAACACGTCAATTGTAAACCAAGAACGTTTTAATCTGTGACTTATTACACTTTTTGTTCCATAAATAATGTTTTAAAGGTGTCTAATAAAAATATTTTTCGCGAAAGCTGCACGAAATTTACACTATTATCTCATTATGAACGAAAACGGCCTTTCACGTGTTCTTATAGAGAGCAAGTAAATTTATTAATAAGTTTTATTAGAGTGCTTACCACAGCAACTTTACATCGTGATGATATGTTTAATTGAACGCAAAGAAAAGAAAAAAATGTTATCGAAACAATGATATTATTAATGTAAGATGATTTAAAAGTGGCGTTATTAATGTAAAATGATTGGTTAATGTCGTTATTAATGTAAGATGATTGGACAGTGACGTTATTAATGTGAGGTGATTGGATAGTGACGTTATTAGTGTAAGATGATTGGATAGTGAATTTATTAATGTAAGATCATTGGATAGTCACATTATTAATGTAAGATGATTGGATAGTGGCGTTATTAAATTAAGATGATTGGATAGTGACGTTATTAGTGTAAGATGATTGGATAGTGAATTTATTAATGTAAGATCATTGGATAGTGACATTATTAATGTAAGATGATTGGATAGTGGCGTTATTAAATTAAGAAGATTGGATAGTGACGTTATTAATGTAAGATGATTGGATAGTGACATTATTAATGTAAGATGATTGGATAGTGGCGCTATTAAATTAAGAAGATTGGATAGTGACGTTATTAATGTAAGATGATTGGATAGTGGCGTTATTAAATTAAGAAGATTGGATAGTGACGTTATTAAATTAAGATGATTGGATAGTGGCGTTATTAATGTAAGACGGAATGAATGCTTGTGATAGCTGTTGCAAAGTCCTTAATTTTTTAAGACTAGCAGGATGTGTTAAGGTACAGGAAAATCAGTAGGGACGACTGAACCTAAATCCTAGCGGTCCCTGACATGGTCATTTAGCTCATCTGTCACAAAAGATGTTGGTCAAGTTGAAAATACCAATACCATACAATATACCAATCTTACATACCGGTCTACTAAGTGAGAATGTGAAATGTATTCCTTTGATTTGTTTTTTAATAAAAAGTACCAAAACTATGGTTTCAGTGAAGTGGCGCCGGACAACTTCTCATATATATAAATTACTTTTAGTAACTTTATCTGTCATCAACACAGTACGACTGATGGAACTCTAACACACAGCTTTCAATTGGTGGTTATCATTGAATAATAGCAAACGAGTTTCAAATTCCTGACGTTGTTATAAAACTTATTAAGGAAGTTTGTAATACGTGTTAAGAATACTCACTCGTATTAACCAAAGTGTTAAGAACTAATGAAGTGTTAAAACCTAAGAGTTAAAACTAATCACGCATATTAACCTAAGTGTTAAGAACTAATGAGATGTTAAAACCTAAGTGTTAAGACTATTGAGGTGTTTTACTTTTCCTACTCATCTTTTTAGTTTCTTCAATCTAAAAATTTTCGATCATATTTATTTCATCAAGTTAAGTACAACGATAGGAAATCTCAGTATAAATAAATTATTTGAAAGAATTAAGAAAAACGAAAATTGATAGCACTTTCTAACATATTTATACGAGCAAATGCACAATGTTGGTTGCGTTTAACACACCACCAAGTTATCAGTTTTTATACTATATCACCAACTGAAGCATATTACACATGTAAATACGTCACAGTGGAAACGTCAAAACATCATCCAATCATCGTCATATCTTCCTGGTGACATCAAAACATTAGCCAACGTCATTAATACAGCCATAGTTCCAACCTACCTTTTTTGTTTAAATTAATACATTTGTTTTTAAAACACGGTTTCTTTCTTTCCTAACACCGCATGTAAACTACTTTTTATTATCAATATCGTTTGAGTCTTTAAACTGATCGTAAACATGTTACGTAAATTGTTCGTTTTCATTTTTTACAAAAAATGGATTTTCATTAATGCGCGAAAAGTGCAATTTTATCAGTACTTTTTAAAACAATGAGTACAGAATTTATTAAGATGCGTATACCATTATTTGGATGTACTTTTCATCTTACAAATGGTGTTATGTGTGAGACACCGAAACACTAATCTACTGTTATTTCAACATTTAATTTTTCTTCAAACACGAAGCCCACAAATAGAAATACGTCACTGATATGATGTATTCCTACCTTTGTGTAGGTCCTACCTTGTAAGCTTCCTGTCTCGCTTAGATATATTTTAATGGTCAAAGTTAGTTACATAAAGTTTAGTTTAACTTGTTTCCTTACATGTAACCAAGGTAACGCTTCTTCTTTCTCTACCCAGAGTGTTGGGATAAGAAAATAAACACATAAAAATTAATTAGCCTGAGTACCGACTGAATATATAACTTAAACAGTAATCTTATTAATTAATATTTTTTGCACGTAGAGTTGGGCTTAAATCTTTCGGAAATTCTAGAGACGTCAAGTTACATCACCCGTCATTACTCGCAAACTAAGATAGCACAGTATTCAATCTAAATGTCTGTGTATCTAGCATAGAGAAAAACTTAATATGTTCTTAAATGTAACTAACAAATGTACATTTTTAATGTACTAATTATTAGCCTTTACCTTTGATTCATAATACATTAATTAAAATTTTAAAAATGCGTAGCTTTAGAAACGACGAAGTAATTAGGCTAGCTTTTCGAATTTTAAGTTGGTTTTAACAGACTGTTACACAGAATACTTTTTTCGCTTATTTATTCCTCTGCAATATTTCACCCAAGAGCTTCATCTGGGAAGTAAAACTAACCTACTATGTCTAGTTAGATTAAAACTAAAATGCATTTGTGATATGAATAAAGAAAGTAATTTACTGTCTCTACTTGGATGAAATTTAGAATACATTTGTGGTGCAAATGTGTATCTCTGTTAAACAATAACGTTACAATTCCATTGATCATAAAAATATTTAAAAAATAAAAAATGAAAGAATATTTAAATCGTTATTAATAACTTGTTACCAATAGAGCAAATTGCCTTCATATATCAAAACTAAAAATTAATACAATGAATAAAGGAATTAATTTAATACATCAATCTAACTGTGAGTATGTCAGCTTATCGACATTTTCGGCCGTAATCCCAATTATATTTCGCAAGATTCTACAGCTTAGTGTACTTGTGCCAGTCCTAAATGCATGTTCTAAGCAAATAATGCAAAATGATATTCCTAATGATAGCAGAATATTTATAATAGATAAATAAAAATAAATATATTTCGAAAAACTGATATCGAGCAATACTCACCCAAAAATTATGAAATCAAGTGATAATAAATTATTTATTTAAATAAACATATTATTAAAAAATTACAATATTTACACAGTTTTGAAGATTTTCTCTTAATTTACTTTCTATATTCCGAATACTGTCACATAGCGGAATATATATGCGGACTTAAAACGTTAGAAACTGGGTTTCGATACCTGCGGTGGGCAGAGCACAGATAGCCCATTGTATAGCTTTGTGATTAACTACGAAGAAAATCACTCACTTAATTAGTATGTTGTTGTTTTTAATGAGCATTACGAAGTAAATATTGAATATAAAACTACTTGTATTCAAAATGTACAATAAATTTCGGGGCTGTTCTTATCCTTAGCGGGCTTGGGATGGCCAAGCGTGTTAAGGCGTGCGATTCGTAATCCGAGGGTCGCGCCAAACATGCTCGCCCTTCCAGTCGTGGGGGCGTTATAATGTGACGGTCAATCCTACTGTTCGTTGGTAAAAGAGTAGCCCAAGAGTTGGCGGTGGGTGGTGATTGCTAGCTGCCTTCCCTCTAGTCTTACACTGCTAAATTAGGGACGGCTAGCACAGATAGCCCTTGAGTAGCTTTGTGCGAAATTTAAAAACAAACAAAACAAACCTATCCTCAGTGGCACAGCTTTATGTGTGCGGACTTATACCATCAGAAACCGAATTTCGATACCCGTGATGGACAGAGCACAAACAGTTATTGTTTAGCTTTGTGCTTAGCTACAAACACACAAGCTCCGAGGCTGATTTTTAAAGCAATATAATTAATCACGTCTTCACTTCTGTCAGCTGTAAGTAAAGCAGGTAACCCAATATAGCTTCGTTCTAAAGCTAAGTCTTTAGGCAAAGGTTCGTTATATTTCTCTGTGCATCCACTTACAAGTCTTAACTTCACTAACGGGTTCTCAATATAGCTTTAGTGAGTTGCAATAAACAAAAATTACCGCTGCGAGCTAAATTCAAAACAATTTTCCCAACGAGGAATACAAACCGGTTAGTCAAGTACAGCAAACGTTTAGCAGATGACCTGCGACACTTAAACATGTATGTTTGTATGTGAAATATACAAACACTTGTGGGCCAGCTTTTTTTTTTTATCTTGAACACTAGTCACATGTCAGTAAAATTAGGTAATGCTCTAAATTTCATCACACTTGCCAGAGGATTTTGAAACAAATGACGTGTCCAAGCATGAATAATGATTTTTATACGCACGAAATGCAACGCTTGTTTCTGAGTCACATTAGTTACGATTCCCACCAACGTCTACACAACTGTATTTTATAAAAACATGTGATAGTGGCATTATACCATAACAAATAATAGCATATGTCTTCGTGATAGTCATCACATATTCATATTTTAGAGATATATACCTTGTGCACAGCAACAAGAGAAACATGTCACACCTTACATACAGCAAAAAAAAAGTGCCATTCCATACGTACAGCCAAAACAGACGTATCTTACCTTATCTATAGTAATAACAAATATATGCCATACCTTATGCACAGTAACAAAGGACACATGTTGTATCTCATAACCAGCAACAAGAGACATGTTATGCCTTTAACACAAACATAAGAGGAACATGCTATACTTCATACACAGAAAAAAGGGAAACATGTCATACCTTATACACAGAAACTAGAGACACATACCATACTTCAGACACAGCAACAAGAAAACATTCCATATTTCATAGACAGTAGCAAAAGAAACATGTCACACATCACAGACAGCAACAAGAGAAACATGTCACACCTCATACACAGAATCGAGAGAGACATACCATACTTCATGGACAGCAACAAGAAAACGTACCATATTTCATAGACAGTAACAAGAGACATACCATATTTCATGGACAGAAACAAGAGACATACCATATTTCATGGACAGAAACAAGAGACATACTATACTTAATGGACAATAACAAGAGAAACATGCCATACCTCAAACACAGCAACAATATAAACATGTGACATCTCATACACAACAAATCTATTTAAAACACATGCTACGTGTCATTTCTTTTCGGTTTAAAACCATTGTTAGGGTTAGAGCACTTTTAAAGTTGTTACCAATGTTTGCAACACTATCTCCAAAACGAGACTGAAGATTTTGAATCTATTAAGCGAGTGATTATAATTTCAGTTAAGTTTTGTAAAAAAAAAACAAAAACACACAAAAATCAGTTTTATTTAAAGTACTAAACACTTGCTAAACGTTCAAAACTAAAGTTCTTATCATGAAACATTTATCCCTGGAACATGCGCAAAATGAAATAAAATGGCTTTCTTATCGCACATCTAAACTGAAGTGAGAGTTTCCTGATGGCTCATTGGTAAAATTCAGGACTTATGACGTCAGAGTTTCAAGTTCTGCCCCTATTTTAGACGTAGCGCACATTGAGCAGCTTTACGCTTAAACAAAATAAAACAGGTTATCGTAAGATATCCCAAAAGCTCAAAAATATTTACTTACCTCAGAAAACTTAAAGTTTATACCAGTTTAGGATAACTCATAAAAAGAGCGAAAGACTTACATGAATGCACAAGAGCAGTAATCAGGTGTGGCCCCCTTTTAAATTTCTTTGTAATTCATTGTTTCTCTGAATCAACTAATGTCGCTTTAAAAAAAAAGAAAGAAAGAGGGTCAACACAGCATAATTTCCTAAGAATTAGCATTGTGTAAGCCACGAATCAGGAAGCAAGTTTTATTGGATTTGGTTAACCTACCCTTAAAGTGTTTTAATATTGGCATTCACCAAACAAAAGAATGGATAACATGTGATTTGGTTTGGTTTGAATTTCACGCAAAGCTACACGAGGGCTATCTGCGCTAGCCTTCTCTAATTTAGCAATGTAAAGCTATACGGAAAGCAACTAGATGTCACCACCCACCGCCAACTCTTGGGCTACTCTTTTACCAACGAATAGTAGAACTGACCGGGATTTATAACGCCCCCACGGCTGAAATGGCAAACATGTTTTTTTTACAGAGATTCGAACCCGCGACTCTCAGATTGCGAGTCGAACGCCTCAACCCACCTGGCCATGCTGGGCCGTAATTTTGAAACACAAAATATAGGGTTAATATAGAACTCTTTATGTGTAATAGTTGGCCATATCACAGTAAAATCATTGAACAAAATCTGTCAATTGTCACAGTGTAAGTTAAAGCGTTAAAAACTATTTTCATACACATAGAATATTTTTCGCTTATCCAAGTTTATTCTGATACAGTTCACATTTTTTTATCCCTCATTGTGGGAACATGACAAGGTCCAGACAAAGCGCTTAACTTGCTAACTGTTAGTCACGGGGTTGAATCCAGTTGCCGAATATGCTCACCCTTCACAAGTAAATGTATTGTGATGTGGAAGTCAATTCCCCTATTCGTTGGTAGAGGTTACTTAAAGAGTTGACGATGGCTGGTGTTGGTTGTTTGTTTTCTCTCTTGTCTGTCACACTACTAAATTATAACTAACTCGCACAGAGAGCCGTCTATTAGTTTTACGCAAAATTCAACAAACAAATACCATAGTTTTAGTCAATAAATTAAAAACGTTGCTAAACACAAAATCTATCACTGCGTCCTCCAGCGGACAAAGCACGCTATTCAATAAAAAAAGATATTTATTACTTCCATTATTTCTTAAATTAGTAACAACTATTAGTGATGTCGAGAGTTCTACGTTCATTTTCATACCCGGAATGGCCAGGTGATTAAGGCACTCTACTAGTTATCCGAGGGTCGAGGGTTTGAGTCCCTATCACACCAAACATGCTCCCACTTTCAGCCGTGGGGGTGTTACAATGTGATAGTCAATCCCACATTTCGTTGGAAAAAGAGTAGCCCAAGAGTTAGTGGTGGGTGGTAATGACTAGCTTCCTTCTCTCTGGTCTTACACTACTAAATCAGGGACGGCTACTGCAGATGGCTCTCGTGTAGCTTTCAGCGAAATTAAAAAAAAACAACTAATTTTGTAAAGATCCCCACCCCCCTTTTAAATGAACATTTTTTAATAATATTGTTTCTTTAGGATTTTTTTATCCTTATTATGGAGCTGTATGATAACAATATTGTCCAATTTGAAACTCTTCAGTTTAATGTAATATATAGTTGGTGCTTTCCTGGAAAACAATGCCAGCCTGTGGATTGGCCTCATGCAGATTGGTTAACTGTTGCTACTGGTATCATTGCCACAATGATAGTGATGTATGATCATTGATAGTTGTGTATATCGTTAATGGTGATGTATATTATCGATAGTGGTGTATATCATTAATAGTGATGTATATTATCGATAGTGGTGTATATCATTAATACTGATGGATATCATTGATAGTGGTGTATATCATTAATAGTGATGTATATAATTAATACTGATGGATATCATTGATAGTGGTGTATGATCACCGATCATTAGTTTTTAAGTTGTTAAGCTTTGTATTTGAACAGTAATGTGAGTTTTCCAGATGTATAGTGCATGCGTATATATCCAATACAAATATAACACAATGTGTGATAATATAGTGGCACATGTATATACAAATAAGTATTTTGAATATTTCTTATTGTTGTAATATTTTCCTCTTTTTTTCCCTCCTCTCTACTGGCTACAGTAAGGTCAGCCACAGTTTAAATACATCTGGTCGTAGTAAGATCAGTTAGAGTTTAAATACAGCTGGCAGAAGTAAGATCAGTCACAGTTTAAATACAGCTGACATAAGTAAGATCAGTCACAGTTTAAATACAGCTGACAGAAGTAAGATCAGTCACAGTTTAAATACAGCTGGCAGAAGTAAGATCAGTCACAGTTTAGCTACATCTGGCCAAAGTAAGATCAGTCACAGTTTAAATACAGCTGACAGAAGTAAGATCAGTCACAGTTTAAATACAGCTGACATAAGTAAGATCAGTCACAGTTTAAATACAGCTGACAGAAGTAAGATCAGTCACAGTTTAAATACAGCTGGCAGAAGTAAGATCAGTCACAGTTTAGCTACATCTGGCCAAAGTAAGATCAGTCACAGTTTAAATACAGCTGGCAGAAGTAAGATCAGTCACAGTTTAGCTACATCTGGCCAAAGTAAGATCAATCACAGTTTAAATACAGCTGACATAAGTAAGATCAGTCACAGTTTAAATACAGCTGACATAAGTAAGATCAGTCACAGTTTAAATACAGCTGACAGAAGTAAGATCAGTCACAGTTTAAATACAGCTGACATAAGTAAGATCAGTCACAGTTTAAATACAGCTGACAGAAGTAAGATCAGTCACAGTTTAAATACAGCTGACAGAAGTAAGATCAGTCACAGTTTAGCTACATCTGGCCGTAGTAAGATCAGTCACAGTTTAAATACAGTTGGCCGAAGTAAGATCAGTCACAGTTTGAATACAGCTAACAGAAGTAAGATCAGTCACAGTTTAAATACAGCTGGCCGAAGTAAGATCAGTCACAGTTTAAATACAGCTGGCCGTAGTAAGATCAGTCACAGTTTAAATACAGTTGGCCGAAGTAAGATCAGTCACAGTTTGAATACAGCTAACAGAAGTAAGATCAGTCACAGTTTAAATACAGCTGGCCGAAGTAAGATCAGTTACAGTTTAAATACATCTGGCTGTGGTAAGGTCTGTCACAGTTTAACTACATCTGGCCGTAGTAAGGTCAGCCACAGTGATGGTCAATCCCATTATTCATTGTTAAAAGAGTAGCCCAATGTTTGACGATGGGTGGTGATGACTAGCTGCCTTCCCACTAGTCTTACACTGCTAAATTAGGAAAGGCTAGCGCAAATAGCCTTCGTGTAGCTTTGCGCGAAATTCAAACACAAAAAAAAACAAAGCCAGCATATAAGTATCAGGCCTGCGGTAATCCAGCTATCTTACCATTTAATTTTAACAATAATATCCTTTAACTGCGGCATAGCATGACCTAGTGGTATAATATCCTTTAACTGCGGCATAGCATGACCTAGTGGTAAGAAAGCTCGACTAGCAATCTGTGGGTCGTGGGTTCGCTCATTGAGTGTTATAATATGACGTTTAATTCGACTATTCTAAAGTAAGAGTATCCTAACAGCTAGCATTGGATGGTGTTTACTGACTGTCTTTCCTCTAGTCTATCACTGTTAAGTAAGGCATGGTTAACGCAAATCGAGTAGCTTTGGTCGAAATTCAAAAATAAAAACAAAAACCCTTAGCTGCTGCTAACGCAAATCACTTTATTAAAATTTTTATATTTCATGATGCTTGCGCAAAGTTGAGTAGAATATACATAAAAGATTTGTAATACGCACGATACCAAGTCACGTGAAAATCACGACCAATATAAAGTCACGATATAGTTGTATGTATCAGAACTACATTTTGACGTTGTTTGGTGTTTCATAGGTTGTTTAATGTCATCGATAACGGATTGCATTCGGACAGGATTTTCAAAGACTCTTTCTAACACAAAATATTCATAAATTTAAACCGCAGAGATTTGTCCAGATCAGGGATTTAGAATTTCCAAATTGGAAATATTCCTTGCACTGAAAGAAATACGCATCATCATATTCCATACGCAAACATAATTGTTAAGTACTTTCGGTCAAATATAGAGGGCACGTAGGGAGATCCTTGCACCGGGGCTTATCATAATGAAAACTGTGCCGCAGGTCTATTGTTAGAGTACGGTCATCAGAGAGAGCGAGACTAGGAGTGGCCACGTAAGAGTGATGAGGTTCTCAAATTGTGTGGATGTGTTTAATCTTCTCAACCTTTCTGTTTCTCTCCACGAGAGGGAGCTGTTCCTTAAGCATTTGGAATATTTAATTCATTAACATGTACAAACATTATCAATCTGAGAGTAAAAAACAAAACAAAAAACTTAACTTTCCGTTCATTTAACGACTTTTAAACCCGAAGAATAAATAATGGTGAGAGTTTAACAGAATACCTTTTTCTGAAAGGCAAACATTGAACTTTCTATAAAAATCCACGTTCGTATGTAGGATGTTCGGCTGTAACCCCTATTTTTGTGATGTAAAAAACAACAACATGATTACATAGTAATAGAGCTCCGCATGGCAGGAGGTTAGGGCTCTTGAATCGTAATTTTAGGGTCGCAGGTTTGAATCCCTGTCATACCAAACCTGCCCATCCTTTCAGCCGTGAGAGTGTTATAAACTTATAGTAAATCCCACTATTCATTGGTGAAAGAGTACCTCAAGAGTTGGCGGTGGTTGGTGATGACTAGCTACCTTCCCTCTAGCCTTGCAATGCTAAATCAGGGACGGCTAGCGCAGATAGTCCTCGTGTACCATTGCTCAAAACTCAAAAACAAACAAACAAACTAATCGAATATTACCCATGACGTATCGCGGTATTAGGTAATTACTGTCCGGAGTTTGTTTACATTGTTGTGTTTTCACGTGAAAAATATTAGTCAGTGTTGAGTATAACTTTTTTTTTTTTTTTGGTTAAAAATCATCAGATTTGTTTTTGTTTCATTAACGTTTCCGCTCAAAGTTCGTATATTCTTTAACAGATATGATTTCAATCTATTCTGGACAAGGTACACAGTGTTTATATTTTTAACGACGGGAAAAGCGAAAAGTCGAATATGAAGTCGGTCTCCTGAGCTCACGAAAAATATAAGATCCTGAAAAATGTAATTATTTTGTTTTTATGTTAAACCAATGAAAATTCACTGGCGGTGTGTCTGATCTATGTGCCATTAAAGAACAAGTAACCTCGGAACTAACAGGCCTTGGTTTGGAAACCTGTATGTGTTACAACAGGTTTTCCATAACTTCAGCCATTGTTGTTGTTTTGAATTAAGCACAAAGCTACACAATGGGCTATCTGTGCTCTGCCCACCACGGGTATCGAAACCCGGATTTTAGCGTGTAAGTCCGCAGACATACCGCTGAGCCACTGGGGGGCCTACCTTCAGCCATAACTATGAAATGAAATTCGCCGTTCGACTAAGACCCCCCAGTGGCTCAACGGTATGTCTGCGGACTTACACGCTAAAATCCGGGTTTCGATACCAGTGTTGGGCAGAGCACAGATAGCCCATTGTGTAGCTTTGTGCTTAATTCAAAACAACAACAACGTTCGACTAAGAGTAGCTGCATAGGCGGTGGGTGCTATTGACTAACTACCCTTCCTCTGGCCTAACCTGGCATAGTTAGGGTGCTCGAGTAAGTAGCCCAAGAAGTAAGGGTGGGCGGTGATGACTGCCTTACTTCTAGTCTTACACTGTTAAATTAGTTATAGCTAGCGCAGATAGCCCTCGTGTAGCTTTGCACGAAATAAAAACAAACAATCAAAACTCCATTATATAACAATATATTAAAATTATAAAAATAAAACAAGCGAAACAATACCAGATTATACAACCAAAATGTAAAATGAATACGAAAAACCACTCTCAGTCTCAATATACACTTAATAAACTCGAATCTGGATTAAAACAACTGTGAATTGTATGGTGTTTGTACGTTTGTAACACTGAGATTTACATCGTTAAAACTTTAACTCTTGTGTGAAACGTCTACAACATTTAACGTTAATAGGCTTAACTTATTCATAAACTATCCGCAAAGTTTAATCTCTGAATTTGTATAAAATATGGACATTATTTGATATTTGTAAAGTTTCCAACTTTGTCAAAGAACTTCTCTGATGCTTCACTTTCAACGAATTTCCATTTTTGACCTTTAGCATTCAATTTTAAACGTTCCTAAAACCTTAAACATCCCTGAAACATCCCTCGTTGTTTTGCATACTTTGAAGGACAGTTAGAAAAACTTTTAGATGTCTTGTTTCAGGAGTGTAACACCAAGCAAACCAGCATTTCCAATTGATGATTAAAAATAGTCCTTCAAAACAATTCTTTTTCAAAACCCTCTCAGTTTTAGTATACTTTGAACGGTTTGTTTTGGAATTTCGCACAAAGCTACTCGAAAGCTATCTGTGCTAGCCGTCCCTAATTTAGCAGTGTAAGACTAGAGGGAAGGCAGCTAGTCATCACCACCCACCGCCAACTCTTGGGCTACTCTTTTACCAACGAATAGTGGAATTGACCGTCACATTATACACCCCCACGGCTGGGAGGGCGAGCATGTTTAGCGCGACGCGGGCGCGAACCCGCGACCCTCGGATTACGAGTGCACGCCTTAACGCGCTCGGCCATGCCAGGCCACTTTGAATGGTCTAAAACAATTCACTTCAGAACTCTATTAGTTGCGATTTTTATTGAATGTTCCATATATCATTATTTATCTTGGACAAACATCCAATTTAGTATGTTACGCATTACAGTTTGAAATAGCCTGAACTGAGTTAAATTGTAATTTGGATTTAGAAATTAATTGAAGTCAAGATGTATCAAATTTATGATATTTGCTAACAAGACTGATAAGCACGGTTTTCTTTCTTAACACAAATATTTGTTAACATATAAACAAAAACACAATTTATAAAACCGGTTATTGCAAATGGTTATTACAAGCGAGCTTGTTTGGTACGACGGCTATGCGAACCCGTGACCCTTGGATTACGAGTCGCACGCCTTAACCCACCTGGCCATACCGGGCCCCGACGAAGATATCTAATGTTCTCATAGAAATACCAACGTCCAAAGTTAATTCTCTAAAGCTAAATGGTTTATAATATTCGAAATTTATAAACGTTCCTGGTTAAATATTTATAGTTTCGCAGTTAATAAGCGTTAATCACAGATATTGCTTCCAATGATTATAGTAGACATAATAACGTTCGCACGGCTGAAGAGGCGAGCATTTTTGGTTCGACGAGAATTCGAACCCGAGGATTACGAGTCGAGTGCCTTAACCACCCGGCCATGCTGTATTTCCTATATAGTGTATTACTTTAACGAAGTATTAATTGAGACAAAATGCGTGCCACATATATATCTATGTGCGATAAAACGATGAGGCACAAAATATCCATAGTCATTCATAAAATTTCTTTAACAGTTTCGTAACTTTCACGGTTACTTTTTACAATAATTATTGCATAAAACCATAACTTATATAAAATTCATGACAGATATCGCTGGAAATGCTAAAAAAAATTAAAATTAAATATAAGTGCTCAATGAAATAAGTTTATACATAATTAAAACTGAATCTACAATGTTGTATTGAACAGAAGACAATAAAAATTGATCATATACATATAATTGTTTCTTTCGTAGACCTAATTTTAGTGAGCGTCGTACAAAAGATTGAGTGCCTATAACAATGTTATATTAATAAAACCATTCTCGGATATTCCCGACAAGTACGTGGGTTAATAGTGGAGCAACTGGTTAAAGCAAAACGTGTTGTCTCGACTTCGAAGAACGAATTTTATAACAAAGCCAAAATTAAGATTTTAGAAAACCCTTGATTAAAAATGTCTTTATAAATACCACTATGTTCCTATTAAACTATGATTGTTTTAAAGAACGGCAAATATATCTCACACATGATGTATGGCACCATCATTTTGAATGTCAGCTACGATATACATCAACAGCGCACTTTACATATTACACATATCTATACGTAATGTTTCTATGACACGTCATAGATCACAAATAAGACATAACCCTTAAGAACTATTTACACCATGATATTATACACATCCTAAACATAATACTTCATATATCACAGGTATGAGATATATCAGTATATCATAAATTTAAAATTAAACGATAGAGTATGTTTTAAGTCGATAACTGTCTGACGACCGTGAGAATGATCCCGCAGGATACTTTCCATTGCAACAATCTTCCTCTAAAGCTGTCATTGCCAAAGCGCACTAAACGTTTCTGTAACTTTCAATAATCCATCTAGCGTACGACAACACCGGTTTCCCGGAACACTTTTCAGTAGTCAAAGTACACATATATGCTACGTTTGTCGGTTTGACCTGTATATCTTTGTGTGGAATAGCATGATTATCCCTTCCATTTTCCAACCGCTTGAGGTATGCAGTGGTTGAACGAGTCGTATGACTGAAAAGGTTGTGGTTGTCTCATTATCGGCAGAGGCTCTAAAGGGAAAATACTGAAAATAATAAGAGATACAAAGAGTCAATGACAAATTTCAGTAAATATTTGTTTAAGTCCGATGACATTAGAAGTGATTGTATTGCTGAGATAAATGTACACTGGTGGAAAGGCTTCAGTCATCAGTTATGATTTTGAACTTCTGACAGGTCTCTCTTTAGCTTCTTTCGGGTAACTGTAAAGAAATCATTAATCAAGGCGTTTCTTCTTGAGAAATGCCTCCCCAGTTCATAAAAAAAGAAAAAATAGAAGGTACGTTGACTATTCTCTTTCCTTGTACCGATATGTTTCATGGGACCCCTCGTAAAATGTATATCCGTAAACAACTTATACCCATAGTCAATACATTCCTGTGATGGGTAGAGATGTCTTGTATGACAAATACAGCTCAACGTAACTAAGTTCTTGTGCTTGGTATAGAAAATGTCTTGTATGATAAATATAGCTCTATGTAAGTACATTCCTGTGATCTGTATAGAAGATGTCTTGTACGATAAATATACCTCAATGTAAGTACGTTCCTGTGATCTGTATAGAAGATGTCTTGTACGATAAATATAGCTCAGTTTGCGCATAGGGTACTTTTATTCTGTTTTATTTGCGTTATATATATTTGTGTTTGGTTCAGAATTTCCTGTAAAATTGCTTAAGGGCACTACTCGTCCTTTATTTAGATGTGATATGTCAGAGAAAAGGTAACTAGCCAACAATTGTCACCGCCAACTTTGGGCTACTCTTTCACAAAAGTAAAGTGGGACCAATCATAACATTTTAACAAGCTTACAGCTTAAAGGACGAACATGTGTTTGGTGAAAGGACTCAAATTAGCAAGCCCTAGATTACGAGTCGAACGCCCTACCCATTGTAAATAAATAATAAATTTAACTACACTCAATATAAATATATAAAAAGGAGACACGAAATAGAGAAAAAAATGTACAAAGTATATCCCCTCTAACAGAAAAACAGTATTAATAATTAAATATAAATAAACATATATATATATATATACACATATATAAACTAGAGGTAGTTTCATAAGGTCTCCTAAAATGATCTGTTTCAAGGGTAAATAAATCAAAATTTAAGAATAAGAAATGCTATGGTTTCTTGCTTTTGAAGTTCATATGTCATATTTGGTATGGCCCATAGAGTAAATAATTCTCCCCGTAGTACATGACATGCGCACGTTTACTGACGTCAAGACAGTACAAGTTAAAGCATTAAGCGTCCCGTATGTAATGTCATTTTAGTGTCTACTGACTGACCGACAGACAACGCACTATTGCTTAGTGATGGAAGCGATTAAAACTGGTAACACCTCCAGGCAGTCCTCAGCCTCCCTTTATGGGAAATATATACGTTAAGAATTTCACAACATATAGTGTGTTAAGTACCACTGGTGATAATAGAATCTTAATATCTTAATTAACTGTAAACATAATGAAGCAAATTATACATTTAATAGATGACTTCTGAAGTACGATTATTGACTTACTGACCAGCTTTAATTCTAGCATCACAGTAATGGATGTAATAGTTATTTGAGAATGAAACTATTTTTTTTGCATTATAAAAATCCAATTCATAAATATTTAAAATTTGTGTTTATATAAAAAAAAATTAACACACAGAGCTCTAATAATTTAAACTCCAAATTACTCTCATGGACATTTTGAAGAAACAAAATATGATTAGCATAACATTGTGATGAAGCTCCCAAACCGTCGGGCTCGGCATGGCCCGGTGGTTAAGGCACTTGACCCATAATTCCAGGGTCGCGGGTTCGAATTCTCTTCGCAACAAAACATGCTCACCCTTTCGGACTTGGTGGCGTTATAATGTGACGATCAATTCCACTATTCATTGTTGAAAGAGTAGCCCAACAGTTGGCAGTGGGTGGTGATGACTAGCTGCTTTCTTTCTAGTCTTACACTCTTAAATTATGGAGGATTAGCGCAGATAGCCCTCGTGTAGCTTTGCGCGAAATTCAAGACAAACCAATCAGTCTTTAGTTTCTGACCATAATATTAAAAAAAAAAAGATATTTAGATATTACTTTTCGTTACAAATCAGTATTTCATAATATTCACTTTGGCACATGACGAACTTGTTAATTTTTGTATTGTTAATTTTGTGAATATAACATTATATGCTTTATGTCTTGAGGTTCGAGGCGTAAACTTGTTCTTCAATGATATAGATATCTTTTATTTGACTGCCACGTGTGCGTTTTTTTGTGAAGTCCACCTATTCATTACAACATTTAACGTGGATGATGTACACATCTGCCAGTCGTTTACCTTGTAGGTCTTACGAGACGAGCCCCAAGTCTTTTATCTTCCATCAGATATCACACAGCGTGTAAGAGGAGAAAGAAAGAAGCGAGATGTTGACTAGTGAACATTTCTGAGCTCGTGCGATAACTACTGATATTCCACTTACGTTCTAGTCTTTCTAATATTCTAAATCAATTTGATACGTTCCCCTGAACCTTGTTCCCATTAAAAATATATATATATGAAAAATAGTGATTTATAGAATCCCTTTAAATTTCTTATTAAACAATAAATCTTGCCAACAATAACAACAAATCATATCTTATGGAATAGGAGGTGACGTCCGTTACACGAATTTTGTGTATGCGTATTAAGTGTCTTTTATAAACTGTATTTTTCAACTAAAACTAACGAACATTCTTAGCGATTCAGTGGTGAGCTTGTAAAACATTAACTACATTAAATTCAGGGCTCGATCCTTGTGGGGGATACAGTAAAGATAGCTCACTAAGCAGCTTTGCGCTAAAACAAACATATGATAGAATTTTGGAAGTAAACTGTTTTAAGCAAACCATTGGGTAAAAATCGTAATTGACAGGGTTTTATATAGAATTACTTTGAACCATTCAACCAATAACATTTGACAGGAATTTAAAGTGAGGAATTTAAACTATTTGTACCAGATTTACAAACGCATATTTATTTTAATATCGATATTTCTTTGAGTTAAAATATACCAGTATTATTGCCTAAGCTGATATTTCTAGAAATTTCTCTTTCAAGCTAATAAATTAAGGTGCACAATGCAACGCGGAGAAAGAGTTTGCTACACTTTGTAACCCTGGCATGGCCAGGTAATTAAGGCACTCGACTTGTAATCCGAGGGTCGCGGGTTCGAATCCCCGTCACACCAAACATGCTCGCCCTTTCAGCCGTGGGGGCGTTATAATGTACAGTCAATCCAGCTATCCGTTAGTAAAAGAGTAGCCCAAGAGTTGGCGATGGGTGGTGATGACTAGTTGCCTTCTCTCTTGTCTTACACTGCTAAATCAGGGACGGTTAACACAGATAGCCCTCGTGTAGCTTTGGCGAAATTTAAAAAAAAAACTGTAAAAGTTGAGTCCAGGTCTTCCAAATTTTCGTAAATCACGCACTAATGACTTACCACTTTTATTGATTCTAGCCTTTTCCAAAAATAGTGACCATTTGGGAAAGAGTTAAGGGCAGATGACCCTGACCTCGTTAGCAACAACGAAATAAAATAGCTTTCCATAAACAAACCCAGATATATGTTGTCCATTTTACGCTTCTTTACCACCTGTAAAAGTAAGACTTATAGTCCTGGAGATTTATTGAATAATCACTAAATCTTGTATTGATCAATTAAGATTTCAACATTCAACCTTGTATTGTTCAGCCTAAATTTTAACACTCAAATCTTGCATTGTTCAGGTTAGATTTTACCACTCAACCTTATATTGCTCAGCCGTTATTATAGCGATCAACCTTCTAATGTTCAGTCCAGATTTTAACACTCAGCTTTGTATTGTTTAGCCTAAATTTTAACACTCAGCCTTGCATTGCTCAGCTTAGATTTTAACACTAAACCTTGTATTGTTCACCCGTTATTTTAACATTCAAATCTTGTATTGTTCAGCCGTTATTTTAACACTCAAATCTTGTATTTTTCAACCTAGATTTGAACACTCGATCTTCTATTGTTCATCCTAGATTTTAACACTCAACCTTGTATTGTTCAGCCTAGGTTTTAACACTCTACCTTGTATTGTTCAGTCTAGATTTTAACACTCAACTTGTATTGTTCAGTCTAGATTTTAACACTCAAATCTTCTATTGTTCAGCCTAGATTTTAAGCCACATTGTTCAAAATAGATGCATTAAACTGAAATAACCTTTGTTTGAAATTTCAATTATTTACTTCAACCAGATTGGTTATTCTGTCGATGGGATTAATAGGCATGCTCCGTACTGTGTTGCTATGTTCAGGTAATATTTCTACTGTACATTTTCGCACATGTTTGAAGGTAAGTCAACCCTTTTTACACCAGAAAGGCAGTAAGATTGGCCCTCAACTCCGGTTTTCTGAGACATAAGTGGATGAGCATTCCTTGAATAGGTTCCAGTCCATCTCAGATTCTCACTAGCAACAATTATATAGCTGGAGAGACTGAAACAACTTGAGAATATCTTGCCCAAGGACACAAGAAAGTAGGGGTTAAGTCTTGAACCCGTTACCTTTCGCCTACCAGTCCAAACCGCTAACCACAAGTCTACATTGCTTCATGTTTGTTTATGTTCCATATCAAATAGAAAACATGAAGGCCTAATTCGTGTGCCGGTGGTTTCCACTACTCATATGAAGCTGTTCTCTTTCAGTAGACAAACACATATTGATGTCGGAATGTCCAAATACGAAGAAAAAATAAAGAAAAATGTCTATTTTGTGTACGTGTGCGCAATGTATTGTTTTATAATTGATAGCCAATGCATAAGTCAAATTTGATAATTTTGGTGTACTTTATTCTCCTTTAAATAGCGGATCATGGTTCGCGTCTCGTCGTTAAATACGCTCCGTACTTTGTGTGTATGAACGACAATCAAACATTCGATTGTCGTCCAAATATTGGTGGCTGACTAGTTTCCATTTCTCTAATTTATCAGTTCAAATTTACGAAATAGTTCTTGTGTACTTTAACGAGAATACACACACAAAACACAGATGTCTTTTCTTAACTAAATATTAAACTAACGTCTCATGGTGAACTATTCAACTTTACATTTTTTTTTAACAATCATGATACCAATGTGTATTAAAAATATATCGAATTCTTTACGCAAATGCTTTTTGCATGTTAAAAGTCAGGTACACTACACTAACTGAGTGGTACATGAAAAGTAAAAATTATCTAACATATGTCTCATATCCTTCACTAGAAGTTAGTATTCAAACACTTCAGTTCGTCATAATACTAAAAGTCTTCTAGACGTAAAGAATCAGAATAGAATATTTTACGAAGTATTTTCCGAAATGATTTTGATTTACTGTTATTTTAACCTAATTTATAATTCTGTTGTATTTGTTTTGTTAACAATCAGAATGTAATGCTAGTCATCTTCTACCTAGTTTCAGAAATAAGAATATTTCTGCATGCTTTCCAGTTTATACTTTTCTAAAGTGTTTCCAAATGTTGTAACAAATAAGATAATTATTATTAAGATGGGATTCAAATACATTTAGCAAACTGAGAAATGTATGTTATAATAAACATCTACACATGTAATTTGTGTTATGAGACAGGCTCTATGGACATTATGAACTATTTATCAGAACAGCTTGTTTGTTTGTTTTTGAATTTCGCACAAAGCTACTCGAAGGCTATCTGTGCTAGTCGTCCTTAATTTAGCAGTGTAAGACTAGAGGGAAGGCAGCGAGTCATCACCACTCACCGCCAACTCTTGGGCTACTCTTTTACCAACGAATAGTGAGATTGACCGTACATTATAACGCCCCAACGGCTGGGAGGGCAAGCATGTTTGGCGCGACTCGGGCGCGAACCCGCGACCCGCAGATTACGAATCGCACGCCTTAACGCGCTAGGCCACGCCAGGCCCAATTCTGTTGTAACACGTAAGAGATATATGATCACAAGCACTGTCATTTTGCTATATGCTTCAGTTATTCTAGCTGAAAAGCGAAATTACATGATTTTTTTTTCTGGCCTATGCATTCATATGTTCTGCGAGTCCCTTTGGTCATGTTAACTTGGAACCGCGGAAGACTCTTCACGATTTTTGATTTCCGAAGTAACCTTCGTTTGCCTATCTCGTTCTCAAAGTGTAAGTTGTTTGTTACCGATTACCATGATCCGTGTGAGTTTTGTTTCTTTGTTTGTTTAGAATTAAGCAGAAAGCTAAACAACGGGCTCTTCCTACCGCGGATATCGAAACCTGGGACCTGCGGGAGTGCTCATCAAAATGAATTATTAGTTTCTTACAGCACAATTACTTTTCTTTATAAACATCTCCTGGTTGATAAAAAGTCACTTCTGTGACTATTAGTTATTTATAATCAGGGAGAACTAGAGAGGTAGTGTTTATGTTTTGAAGCGTAAAAAATACGTTTTTTTACATTTTTTAACAATTGTTATTTTGGTAAAATATTCGTCATTTTACTCCATTATTATCGCTGGTTTCTGTGTAAAGTGGTGCTTAAGGAATTCATTAGATGGGGTAGATGGAGTACAAGTGCACATGTTAGCCAGCTGACACGAAGAAGACCCCAGAAACGTCATAACGTGCTTTAGGCTGAAAGTGATTGGATGCTCTAGTTGTCTTACCAATTGGGAAGGAACTAACTTTTCACTGAGCTCGCGGCAGGTGCATTTTGCGGCTACTCTTCGTACCGTTGACCTCATCAATGGACCGCCCTGTTGGCTGTTCAAGGTGAGGAAAGGACTTATAGGTCAGTGGCACTCAGAAGTTGTCATGCACCTGCCGCGCGTGCGTGGCAAACTCGCATCGTCCAAACGTCCGCCGGATGTGCGTGCTCACCCCCCTCCCACCCCCAAGCTGGTTGAAAAAAGGTGAACGACATGAGAGCTATTCCAAACCTAACCAAGCGTGTCTTAAAACTTTCTTTAAGAGGGTATCTAGCACCTGAGGCAGGTTAAGAACAGGCTCACTGAACATGAATGTTTCTTAGCTATTGTGCATACATTTCATGAAGTTTTCTAATTTAACTTCTAACAATTGAGAATAATACTTTATACAACCAACATTGACAAATAGATTCCTTTTGTAATACACGTAACAATTGAGAATAATACTTTATACAACCAATATTGACAAATAGATTCCACTTGTAATACACGTAACAATTGAGAATAATACTTTATACAACCAATATTGACAAATAGATTCCACTTGTAATACACGTAACAACTGAAGATAATACTTTATACAACCAACATCAACAAAGATTTCTCATGTAATACACGTAACAACTGATGATAATACTTTATGCAGCTAACACTGACAAATATATTCCTCTTTTTAATGCACGAAACAACTGAAGATAATACTTTATACAACCAACACTGACAAATAGATTTATCTTGTAATACACGTAACAACTGATAATAATATTTATACATCCAACACTGACAAATAAATATCTCTTGTAATACACGTAATAATTGAGGATAATACTTGATACGACCAACACTGATAAATAGATTCCTTTTGTAATACACGTAACAACTGATGATAATACTTTATACAACCAACATCGACAAAGATTTCTCGTGTAATGCACGTAACAACTGATGATAATACTTAATACAACCAACACTGACAAATAGATTTCTCTTGTAATACACGTTATTTTCACAACTTTTATAACTGGAGATTTTAAAATATTTTTTGCCATTTCATGTTTCACTTATTGTGTCACAGAGTACTTGAAATATTTTGCGAGAATCACATTTTTGTTTTTTTAAGTGACTGTTATATCAGTTTTCACACTGCACATTTTTCTATAGTTTACACACATGTTCCTCCTTTTCGATCCTCACTTCCTTCATGTGTATTATAATTATTTGTACGTTCTTTTTAGTCTTTTATATTTGATAAACCATCATTCTGATCATATGTGACATTTGAAATCTTATACCGCAATTTATTTTAGTGTTTTACGTGAATTACTTTTACCCTTAGTTTATTCGCTAATTTCCATTAAATTTGAGTCACCAATTCCTTTTATTATTATGATTATCATATTAGCATCGACTCTGAATTATTTATTGTTTAGGGTTAATCATCTCTTAACCTTACCAGTTGCACACGTCGATATCACAACAAACTATATTTGACAATTACAAACTTTATCATTTTTCATTATTCGTGCATGTATAAAAATCATAATCTTCATTAGGTAATTTTTCTTCAATATACCTTCAAAAGAATGTTAACCTAGAAAACACTTAATGTGCAAAATATATAGTGATAGTTATTTTGATATGACCAGACTTATTCAACCAATCACAATAAAGACAGGTAATATCTTCTGACTTATTCAACCAATCACAATAAAGACAGGTAATATCTTCTGACTTATTCAACCAATCACAATAAAGATAGGTAATATCTTCTGACTTATTCAACCAATCACAATAAAGACAGGTAATATCTTCTGAGAGTTATTCGTGTTCCACAAGTTTTTGTGGAACTGGAATAGTCTGTTAATAACATTTTCATTTCACATCGTGAAATTAGTATTTATCGTCTCGAAGACACTTTTGTTTTGTTCAGAGATATCGGTTTGTATTTTATTGAGCACAAAGCTACACAGTGGTCTATTTAAGGTCTGCCCACTGAACGTATCGAAGCCGAATTATTAGCGTAAAGTAATCTCAGTAACAATGTAAATTATCAGTTTGATAAAGGTTTAGTTAACCGGATTCTAAATCAACCTTCATAGCAAGATAAATTATCGATTTAATAATGATCTAGTTACCTGTCTTATAAATGAGCTTTATACAAAGATAAAGTAACAGTTGGATAATGGTTTAGCTGCCTAGCTTCTTAATAAACCTTCATATCAAAATAAACTGTCAGTATGATAATGGCCTAGTTACCTGGTTTCTAAATAAACCGTCACGGTAAGATAAAATGTCAGTTTAATAATGGTTTAGTTGCCTAGCTTTTAAATAAGTCATTATAACAAGATAAAGTATCAGTTTTATAATGTTTTAATTACCTGGTTTCTAAAGTTATTGAGGCTAAATTGAGTACCGTTCTTACACACTGAAAGAGTGTTAGCTAAATTGTTATTATGCTGGTTGGTATTTAGAGATATGGAGAAAACGAAAATCTCAAGCACGATCGTTCAGCTTAGTTCCTTTTAGGAATAAGAACATAAAAAAATGTTTTTATTTGTGTTAAATAATTAGTAAGATAACGAAAACAATAAGGTAATTCAATTTTTAATACTAAAATAATATGGGTGGGTTCTTGCAATTAAGCGAAATCTCATCCGACATAATCAGGGATTTTTAACCATATAATTATTCTGTTTCTAACATCACATTGATCATGAATATATTTTATGATTTTTTGCGAAAACCTACACAACGACAATTTGTATATAGTAGTACATTGCTTGTAATTGACAGAGAGAAACACATTTGACATTCACTCTCATATCACATTATTACCGTATTGCATGCTAACCAATGGATCACGTCCCGCTCAGCACTACAAATGGGTTTTAATTTTTAACTGACTTCAAATAAGACAAGTGAACGGTAGGTTTATATGATAATTTTTTGCCGTACTTTAAGTAGGCTTAGCAGCTGAAAGCTCTCCACTTATGAATAGGAAACTATAGAGCGAAAAATTATAAATGTTTATAATAAGGGGAAAATATACAACCATTACAATATGTTTAAAAATCGCTGTTATTAATATATCAGCCCCCAGTGACAGAACGGTGTGTCTGTGGACTTAGAACGCTAGAAACTGGGTTTCGATACCCGTGGTAGGCAGAGCAGAGACAGCTCGTTGTGTAGCTTTGTGCTTAACTACAAACAGGCAAAATGTTATCTGAACATTACTTTAGTACATCGTGTTTTCATCGCTATGTCTGGGTATTTTAATTACTTTAAACCTTAAAAACACCGATTTTATATAACATTCACCACCTATGGATTCACATATTAAGTGGTCTTATCTTATTTACTGTTATAAATAAATTACCGGAAAAAATAGAGGAGGATTTTACTAATTTTCTTCGTCAAATGAATAAGACAAACTGGGAACGAGGTTAACAAATCAGTAAGACATATGACTTACTCATTCTTAATGAGCTTGCACTGGGAACGAAGTTAACAATCGGTATGATATATAACTTACTTATTCTTAATGAGGCTTGCACTGGGAACGAGGTTAACAATCGGTATGAGATATAACTTACTCATTCTTAATGAGGCTTGCACTGGGAACAAAGTTAACAATCAGTAAGAGATATAACTTACTCATTCTTAATGAGGCTTGCACTGGGAACAAAGTTAACAATCAGTAAGAGATATGACTTATTCATTCTTAATAAGGCTTGCACTGGAAACGAGGTTAACAATCAGTATGTCATGCTAGTCATCTTCTACCTAGTTTCAGAAATAAGAATATTTCTGCATGCTTTCCAGTTTATACTTTTTATTTGACCACTTTAATCATAAATTTCATGTAAAATAATTCGTTCCATTCAGTTCTTTGTGGCCTGTCTCACGTGAATAACCTCCATTTAACGATCACATTCATGTTATATTATTTACATTTTCACATTTGAAGATGTAACGTTCTGGTCAAAAACTTGTTTAATGGCAAGAAATTCTAACATTTTGAGGTGTAATTTTTCTCGTGAATCAGAAATGAAGCAGAAAAACACACGATGTGAGCACATCATATTTATTTAGACAGTAGTTGTTAAAACTAATGACGGGCACGTGCCCGTTGCAGTGTTCTTTCATTCTATTGTATGGCCTTCTAATGGTTGATTCAATCTATCCCTGGTTGCACCTCAGGTACGTGAACTCACATACCACTAAGAGGTAGTCAATGGGTGTTGTCCATCTTTAAAGTTGTAAAGCCCTTTTAACGCAGGCCCTGTTTTAAAGTTTTAGCAGAACTAGTGAATATAGCTGTTTCATTATTTTCAAATATGAAATAATGCCTAAGGAGGATACTAAAGTAACAGTTTTCTTTGGAACACCTATATGTATAATAACCAAATATATGTTTGGAACACCTATATGTATAATAACCAAATATATGTTTGTCTGTCTTTATGCCATGCTCTGTAGCTCCTGAAGAGTTAATTGCACGCAAATGTATCGAAATACTAATTTTCAAGAACATGTTACGGGAAGATTTATTTTTTCTAATTCCAAATATTGAATTTTGATGTCAACATCAGTACGCTGGTCTTCGTATGTAGTGAAAGGTAAATCTGAGAAAACTCATTAAGAACAAAAATATTTCTTTTTTTGTGTGTGTGGGGAAAAATGTCATGAAATAAACGCATTGAAAGAAATATTTCTAAGATAATACATGAACCGGAAAAACTCAAAATGAGAGGAACATGTTTGGGCACGTGCTTAATGTTGTTCGATTTACATACATATTAATATCGGTATTATATAGATGTGTGATTTTGTTGTACCATGTCAAATTAACTTATTTGAATCGAATATCTCCTCTTTGAGTCTTCTCATAAAAATAACAAGTGTCAAAAAACGTTTATTTCCTCAGAGGTCTTTTCTTGCGATCAGTAAAATGTAAAGGAACGGTGGCATCCAGTGAAAGAAAAATACCAGTATCTACTTAACAAAAGTAAGTACTCTAATGTGCCAGATGAGACCATTGCATTGATAATCAAATATTGTTGCAAACAGTATATTGCATTCAGTCTCATTTACTTAAAAGCAAACGCAATGCAATTTTTCCTTTTGAAATAACACATGGAATGGTAAAATATGGTTTTAAACGGCCCACTAGGCTATCGTAATGCGTATACTTTCTAATATAAAGAATTGAGTTGACTGCATGTTTCACATTTGTTTATCACTATTTTAGATAATTTAACGTTGAATTGTATGAACGGGTATGCATTGGGCTAATATAAAAACACGTGGGATATTTAATTTTTAAGATTTGGTGTGAATTGTATTCTCAAGATCTCTTAACCTGAAGATGGCCTAAGAAGGTCAAAATGTTGTTTTGTATTTTATTTTAATTAAAGTTTTAATACCCATATCAGTCGTCTTGAGAAGACTTTTTTTTCAAGTGGGTTTCTCGTCATTACGATTTTGGTGTGAATTATTCTGTTCAGGAAAGAAACGGGATCACCTTAAATTGTTTATGTTCTCAACTTCTACTTCTAAAATGTTTTGATTTCCGATATTTCAAATGCTCTATATAGTAAGGTTTTAACACGATTTTCTTTAAATATTGAAAGAGCAAAACTTTCATATTGTTTTAAAGTTCAGTGAAAGTGAAACTTTAGTGAAAATATCCTCGTTATTCAAAACAAGAACATTTAAAAATAAAAGCTTTTCATTCTGTTAATTTTCAACAGTAAACTATGCATTGGTATGTTTACTATTAAACAGTATGTATCTGAGTCAAAGAGATCGAATTAGAGGTATGGATGGACTACAGAGGAGTCAGGTTTTTGTTATTGAAACTGGAACCGAAAACAATGTAATCCAAAAACAGACTAGATCTGTTAACCTAAAAACAAAAATACTGTAAAAAGATCTCAATAGTGTTCAGTCCTGAAGATATAGAGTTTAGGGGGGGAAGGTTGTTTCTTGTGCAGAAAATTATAAAATGGGTCACTTTAGACAGATATTGCGCTTGTTTACCTGAGAGCGGCAAGTAAGCTTCCTATTCCATTTCTATTGATAGAATTCGCGAAAACCGCAGAGAAAATGGCTTGAGAATAGAAAATGCTACCAAAAATTGTGAAAGGTGTCAGTTAAAAACTTAAAAAACAAAAGTTATACAGATATTGACTGCCGTAGTAATTTTTATTGAAAAAAAATGAACCGAACAAATTTATCAAACTTTCCGAAGACAGTCATATACACTTTATTTGTAGCTTATTATTATGAGCATTAGTTTCGTAATAATTGTAGTCTTAACGTGTCTCTTTGCACAAAATTTTATTACCGTAATGTGTAGATGTTTTGCTCAGAGCTGCACAAGAGCTCTCTATGCTTGACCATCCTTAATTTTTAACTGACTGATTAAAGGCAAGGTAACTAGCTAGTCAACAACGCCTACTGCTGTCTCTTGGGCTATTCTAATCGAATAGTGAAACTGGCGTAGTTTAGAATTTAGAGTGTCAAATTATGAAATCCAAGAGAACATGGATCGCATCACGTTGCCACTGAATCGAGCTGTACATTTTAGGGACGTGGTTGCCCTCACTAAAATGTCGTGAGTAGAATAATGCGTGATGCCAACTTCGATTATTAAAAAAATTGTAATGAAGGTTTCGTTATTAAAGTAATCAGTGAAGACAAATTATATTGTTAACACTATCTGTACCATGTTTCATTATTAAAACAATATTTAATGTTTTCTTTTTATAAATAAAGTTTTTAATGACTATTAACACAGTTAGCTGTCTCGAACGATGTCTTTTATTTTCATTCCGATTTCAAGTAAATCATTACCCCCCCCCCCAGAGGGAGCCAGTGGAAAATTAAAAATCCGCAATCCGTAAACAGAGCACAAACACGCTCGAGAAAGAATAAATATCTGTATAGCATGGTTGTTTACATCAATGTTAACTCTACAGAGCAACCAGTAAGGTCTAGTCTACACTAATCATCAACGAATGCCTAAACACATGGTTATAAATTAACGGAATTGCCGGTGAGGTCAACACAGGTTATTAAAGGATATCTTATAAATACATCGTTATAAACTAACAGTTACTAGTGAGATACACATGGATTATATTATCAACGTATGTCTGAAAACAGTTATAAACTATCTATACAACAAATTTCTTATGATTAATTAATTAAAGAATCCATTATAACACGTGTAAACATGAATATCACCCATCCTACAGCTATTCCCACCAATTACTACTGAGGGCTTCTTACGTACTTACACGAAAGTTAATTATTTCACCCAATTATTTGTTTAGTTTTTGCTCTGAATATTGTAAAAGTAAAAAATGATAATACAATATGTGTGCTCCACCCAGGATCGTCGCAGTGTCTCAAAAATCATACTAAAAATCGTGATTGATAGCCAAATAACACATTTAAAAATCATGCGCTTGTGAACACGATCGCCGAATCTTTTAAGCACCTAGTGACGCCTCTGACTCCACCGACAATTAACATGATAGAAAACAAGTCAGCCATTTTACAGTTAATAGTAAAGTATTATCAGAAGTAATTACAAGTTACTAGTGTCGTTACAAATAATGGCCCTCGTTTGTAATAATTTCCTTCCCGTGGCCGTGAGCCCGTCATGGCCAGGTAGGTTAAGGCGTTCAACTCGTAATCCGAGGGTCGCGGGTTTGAATCCCCGTCGCATCAAACATGCTCACCCTTTCAGCCGTGGAGGGTGTTATAATGTTACAGTTAACTCCACTATTCATTGGTAAAAGAGTAGTCCAAGAGTTGGTGGCGGGTGGTGATGACTAGCTGCCTTCCCTCTAGTCTTACACTGTCAAATTAGGGACGGCTAGAGCAGATAGCCCTCGTGTAGCTTTGCACGAAATTAAAAAAACAACAACAAAACTCTATTACATAACAATAGATTAAATTATGAAAATAAAACAAGCGAAACAATACCAGTTTAAACAACCAAAATGTAAAATGAATACGACAAACCACTCTCAATCTCAATATACACTTAATAAACTCGAATCTGGATTAAAACAACTGTGAATTGTATGGTGTTTGTACGTTTGTAGCACTGATATTTACATTGTTAGAACTTTAGGTCTTGTGTGAAACGTCTACAACATTTAACGTTAATAGGCTTAACTTATTCATAAACTATCCGCAAAGTTTAATCTCAGAATTTGCATAAAATATCTACACTGATGAGGTATCCTTAAATGACTGAATATTGCCCGGCATGGCCAGGTGATTAAGGCACTCGACTTGTAATCTGAGGGTACGGGATTCTAATCCCTGTCATACCAAACATGCTCGCCCTTTCAATTGTGGGGGTGTTATAATGTAACATTCAACTCCGCTAATCTTTGATAAAAGGGTAGCCCAAAAAATGGCGGTGAATGGTGATGACTAGTTGCCTTTCGTCTAGTCTTACACTACAAAATTAGGGACGGCTAGCGCAGGTAGTCCTCGAGTAGCTTTGTGCGAAATTCAAAAACAAACAAACAAAATGAATTTTAAGTCAGTACGTTCTCTATTGGCCCCGCATGGCCAGGTGGTTAGGGTCTTCGACTCGTAATCTCAGGGTCGTGGATTTGAATCCCCGTCACACCAAACGTGCTCACCCGTTCAGCCGTGGGGAGCGTTATAATGTGACATTCAACCCAATTGGTAAAAGAGTTGGCGGTGGGTGGTGATGACTAGCTGCCTTTCCTCTAGTCTTACACTGCACAATTAGTGACGGCTAGCGCAGATAGCTCTCGCGTAACTTTGCTCGAAATTCAAAACAAATCAACGTTTGAGATACTCTTTTACCAACGAATGGTGGAATTGACCGTTACTTTATAGCGATCTCAAGGTATAAAGAGCGATCATCTTTGATGGGATGAGGATTTGAACCCGAGCGCCTTCACCACTTGGGCATACCGGACGGACGGTAATTGAAAATGTATTTGCTGTGTGTTATCGCAGTTTTTTTTTTAGTTACATGTTTATTTAGGATATTATGAGCTAATGACAATAGATTTGCTTCTTTGTAGTTAAGCGAAAAGCCACACAATACGCTGGCTATCTGGACTGTTCCTATCATGTGTGTCGAAAAAGCATTCATCGTATACTATTGCAGTTCTTAATGTGTACGTGTTTATTTAGGATATTATGAGGTACTGATAACAGGAACATAATACACTTGTGACATACTATCTCACAAAACTTGTTATTTATCTGAACATTTCGTGCGTACAAAGAGCTAAATATCAAGGTCATAGACCTCTATGATTGTTAAATAGTCGTCTCTAATTGTTACTGCCAACCAGTCGGCAGCACTGACCTCCTGAAGACGCAACTAATGTTGATCGAACAGCTGAATTATCTGACATTCCTGTAAAATCTCCACAATTAACCACGTGTCATGGCACCACGTTCAAAATATGAGATCCGCTCAGGCATAACGTGGTCGAAAAGAAAACATAATCAGATCAAGATTTGTATTCGTCTGTTTAAAAACACTTTTAATTAATTCAGTTTGTGTGTCATATCTTCTTCTGATCCTTTCAGCGTTATCCGAAGATACAATTTTCACTTTCTGATCTTTTGAGAGTTGTTTGAAGTTACAACTTTCACTCTCTGATCCTTTTAGTTTTCTCTGAAGCTATGGTTTTCACCATCTTATCCTTTGAGTGTTGTTTGAAGTTACAACTTTCACACTCTGATCCCTAGAGTTGTCACTGAAGGTACATCTTTCACTCTCTGATCCTTTCAGTTTTCTCTGAAGGTATGGTTTTCACTATCTGATTCCTTGCGTTTTGTCTGAAGGTATAACTTTCACTCTCTAATTCCTTAAGTTATGTCTAAAGTTACAACTTTCACTGTCTGATCCCTTAAGTTATATCTGATATTACAACTTTCACTCTCTGATCCATTGAGTTTTGTTTGAGGTTACATCTTTCACTTTCTCATTTCTCGAGTTTTGTTTGAAGTTACAACTTCTTCATTTCGATGAAGTGTTCAAGTGTTCGGTGAAGTTACAATTTTTTTCACCCTGAACCCCTCAGTGTTGCCCGAGGTTTCAAAGATTCCCTTTTTGATCCATTCGCTGCTGCCTGTACTTAAAACTCCCCCACTTTTCAGGGCTACCTGAAGTTATAATCACTCCTTTCCTTGTTGTCCGTTCAGTATAGTCTGTAATTAAAACTTCTGTTTTTGGAGCTTTGGACTATATGACGCAGAGTACTGTCTTAAGCTCAGCAGTTTCATTCGTTACAAATTAAACGTCTTAAAAACATTTCCAAACTTCAGTCAATCAAACACAAAAATCCGAATCATAACTTGTATTCATAACGACTCTTTAAGGCTCATAGAGTATGTTTAAATGTTATCCACAGTTATTCTTTAATATTTCTATTAAACTCTCTTTTTTCTTCACTTTACTAAGATGTTCTAAAGACACGCATCACTGAGTGATAATATAAAAACGTGACAATTTCCAATGCTTGTGGTCCGTCTAAGCGTCGCTAAGAATGGAAATTAAGATTGTAATCTGAAAGCGACTTTCTGTATCACAATTGGTATCCTGCCATATATTCTTTGTTTGTTTTTCAATTTCACGCAAAGCTACAGGAGGACTATCTGTGCTAGCCGTCCATAAGTTAGCAGTATAAGACTATAGAGAAGGCAGCCAAGTTAGCAGTGCAAGACTATAGAGAAGGCAGCTAGTCATCACCACCAACTGTCAAGACTTGGGCTACTTTTTACCAAGGAATAGTGGGATTGACCGTAACATTATAACGCCACAACGGCTGAAAAGGTGAGCATGTTTGGTATGAAGGGGACTCGAACCCACGACCCTAAGATTACTTCAGTAAAATATCTGTTGAAATCGTCACATCTTAAGTTCTAATAGTGGCTTGAGTAACTCAACAAGTTATACTGGAATTGTTGATATTCTGTGGTAGTTTTTGGTGATCACATAAAACTTTTATTTCACAATCCTCTCTATTCGAAACCCCTTTTGAAGTCTTGACTAAACGATTTTAAAACTTGAAAAACCACAGTTAAACCTCTTTTGAAAGCTTTGGTACTAGCGTGTGAAAGAAACTGTTAAAGTTCAAAAAATGTATAGTTACATACGTCACTCAAACACTGTATTGTAACACATCTTGTTTTATGCAGTGGCGTAGCTAGGAAGGGGGCAAGATGGTACATCTGTCCCCGGGCGCAGCATCGGGGTGAGGACACCAAATTGATGTTACATAATCAGGAATTATGGTTTACAATTTGTCTCGAGGGGGCGCGAAAACTGACTTTGTCCTCGGGCGCTGAAAATCCTAGCTACACCACAAGTTTTTTGTTTCTTGTTTGTTTGTGGGTTTTTTTTTGGAAGGGAGAGAGATTTCAGTTAGCAAGTTATGTAATCTTAGTAAATGAAGTTAAACTATGACTGTTAGATTGAAAGATGATAAAATGCATTGAATAGTAGTAATCTGTTTGTGGACCGGTATGGCCAGGTGGTTAGGGCGCTTGGCTCGTAATCTGAGGGTCGTTGGTTCAAATCCCCATCATACCAAACATGCTCGCCCTTTCAGCCTTGGCAGCATTATAATGTGTCGGCCGATCTCACTATTCGTTGGTAAAAGAGTCGCCCAAGAGTCGTGGTGAATAGCTGCCTTTCCTCTATTCTTACGCTGCAAATTGGGATTGTTAACTGATAGTCCTCCTGTATCTTTGCGCGAAATCCAAAAACAAATAATCTGTTTAAGTACATAAAAGTATTCGTGGTTGCAATTTCATTAAAAAATATACAATTCCCAGAGATGATGATGGATTCCTTTTAGATTTGTAAAGTTACCTAACAACAACAAGGCTTAGCTTACATAATTTATTTGAATTAGTCGACGATATATAAAAATCATTGACCAATGAGCGCGGGAGATCACTAGTATTTTCAAGAAAGTTAAATTGAAACAATATGTCTTTTGAAACACTAGGATTTTGTTGTTCCCGAATTTTGTTATCGATAAAAGTAGCACATGTATTACTTTGTTATAACGAAAAATAAGCCAAAACAAACAACAAACAAACAAAAAGTGTTGCACTCATTGAAATAATTCCAGGATACAAGCTTTCAATTAGTGCAGCGGTTTTTGTTTTTCATTTATTTATTTTTATTTCAGCTTGTTTTTTTAAGTGATAACAAACTATTATAATTAGTCATAGGTTTTAATTTGATGTTTTTAACGCAGTCCTTACATTTATTTTGCTTACTTAACTCAATTAATTGCAATCTTTTTCTAAAAATTACGTATATATTAAAAGATATATACGTAAAGTGTTTTGTTGTTTTTTTTCTTTTTTAATTTTACGCAAGACTACATACACTAGTCTATTTAGGCTAACCCTTCCCTAATTTAGCAGTGTAAGACTGGGGGAAAGCCAGCTAGTCATCACCACCCGGTAACCACTCTTGAGCTATTCTTTTAGCAACGAAATTTTGGTCCGAAGTTTTTAACGCCCCCATGGTTGAAAGAGCCAGCGTCCTAACCACCCGGCAACGACAAGCCATATTGTTGTTATTTAGGGTTAATACTACCAATACGTTAAGTAGCTTGAGTGCTTTTGATGAATTTACGAATAAGAATTTTCCACATTTGTGAGTGATAAGATCATGAACTTATTCTATGTGAACATTGTACAGTTAAATTCTTGAAGTATTTAGGCCAAATGGACTCACTTGTTTCTCAGTACGTGTTTGTGAAGAAAATCAGCTAAAGAAGAGAGAATTTTCAGTAGCCAGGGCACTTGAAACTCTTTTGGAAAGGATAAGTTAAATTAACTTTATAAGATCTTTTTTTCCCCATCATTATTAATTATATTTTGTGCGCCAGCAGCACTTGTCGTGGAGCGCTCGTGCACCTGATTCAGTTTTATCACTCATCAGGATCTATATCAGCCTACCTTCAAATTGAAATGCTTTTAGGCTGGATAAGGCTTAGAGTAAACTATTCTAAAAGACTTTGAATGTGATCAAATGATCAATCGAAAGTATTTGGCTTTACGAGTCCAAAACTGTAATCAAATCTCAAATCGGTGAAGAAATAACGGAGTTACGAGCTAACAGTTGTAATGGATAAAAACCAACCTCGCAGCTGTTATGTGAGCCACTATGCCAAGGCTAAAAAAATATTTGATATTAAATTATTATCAACAAATTTCTCTGGCAAGGTTTTGAAAAGAAACAAACCATCAGTTTCTGAATGTTTGTTATCAGTTAAAGCAATGTATGTTTGGAATTATCTGTTTAGTTATACGCTCGGAAACTTGTGAAAGATTACCAGAATGATCTTTTCTGGTGTTTGAGTACGTAAACAAACAATACAGTTTCCCCTACATGTAGTTCGATAGAGGGCCAAAAACTAAGGGGGGTGTAAAGTGGTAAAAAAGTCTTAATTTAAACAAACACCACTTTGTTTGTTACCAAAACTATACGTTACGTATCTAAAAACTAAAAATATACGCTCAGTATGGATTAGTACCTAAACACTGCAGTGAAACTAAGCCTAGATGTTTGTTACGGATTCGCGCATAAACACAGTAATGACATTAAACCTAAATGATAGTATAGATTTGCACCTAAATATTGTAACGACACTAAACCTGTTTGTTTAGTTTCTATTTGCATCTAAACACTCTAGTGGCCTTAAACCTTTATGTTCAATACTGATTTGCAACTAAACATTCTGGCTTAATGTGGATTTGCACACAGAAGTGCCAAACGTATGAGTCAGTATTTGAAAAGCCCCGCATGAACAGATGATTAGGATGGCCGACTCGTAATCTGAGGGTCGCGAGTTCAAATCCCCGTCACACCAAACATACTCACCCTTTCAGCCGTGTGGAAGTTACTATGTTACAGTCAATCCCACTATTCGTTGGTAAAAGAATTGGCGATGGGTGGTTATGACTAGCTGCCTTTCCCTCTAGTCTCACACTGCTCAATTAGGTACGGCTAGTGTAAATAGCCCTCGTGTAGCTTTGCGCAGAATTCAAAAACAAACAAACAGTATCTGAAATACGTATGAACGTCAACAGAATGTGTACAATTAAGGTAGTTGCAATAATTATCAGTGTGTACATCAATGTAAGTAAAAAAGAGTTTAATGTATACAGTTAAACTTTATATAAATACATCATTCCGTCCTTACTGAAAGTTGGACATTCACAACTTATCATCTTTATATTGAGTTGTCAACTATAAGCTATAAGCGAATATCCTTTGACTTTCAACGACAGCAGCTGGACTAGTTTACTCGATATGTATTAACAATCGGCTCAGTAGTTTGTGAATTAAGATTATTTTATTTTATTTTATATATTTCTAATTATTATTTTATTTTGTTTTTATTTTACACTTTCCTAATTGTCATTCATGTAATCAAGAGTAAAATATAACCGTTTTTTAATTTTTGGAATGCCCCCCGTATTTGATACTTTTTAAATAATGTTGTTGTTGTTTAGAATTAAGCACAAAGCTGCACAATGGGCTATCTGTGCTTTGCCCACCACGGGTATCGAAACCCGGATTTTAGCGTGTAAGTCCGCAGACATACCGCTGAGCCACTGGGGGGCTTTTTAAATAAAACACACTGCGAATTAAAGATTACAAGTAGTAAGTCCACCAACGATAGTGGCCCAGCGTGGCGAAGCGCGAAGGCGTGCGACTCGTAATCCGAGGGTGGCGGGTTCGCGCCCGCGTTGCACCAAACATGCTCACCCTCCCAGCCGTGGGGGCGTTATAATGTTGCGGTCAATCCCACTATTCGTTGGTAAAAGAGTATCCCAAGAGTTGGTGGTGGGTGTTGATGACTAGCTGCCTTCCCTCTAGTCTTACACTGCTAAATTAGGGACGGCTAGCGCATATAGCCCTCATGTAGTTTTGCGTGAAATTGAAAAACAAATCACCCCGATCTAAAAATATATAACATGACTAGACGGAAAATAAAGTGAAGCGTGAGAAAGAACGTATACCAAAAAGATTAAAATTATTCATGAAATTATGTGCTTATTTTGCTTTACGGAATAACGAGTAAACAACAAGATAGCCCTCGAGTAGCTTTGTGCGAAATTACAAATAAACAAACTATCGATGATACAGTGGTAAGTCTAGGGAGTTACGACCTTAAAATCAGGGGTTCGATTCACAGTGGTGGACTCAGGAGCTAATCAGATGTGGTTCAACTATAAGGAAAATCACAAGCAATAAAATTACAAAATGAATGTATTTTCTGTTAGTTGTTGTGGAAATATTTGGAAGTGTTATTAAGCCTTTTAATAACTTTTTGAGAATGAGGCTTGCTGGCTTTTTACTTTACTTGTAATATTCATTTGTTTTTGTGTTTTAGAAAGTTGTTATTTTTTTCAAATATTAACATTTCACGAATAAAAAAGTATATTTGTTCCATTAAAAACCTGTTCTCGTGAATAGGTGTATACTAACTTTAAATAAAGACTAGGCCTAAACAAAGCTAGCTTAAGAAAGTGCGGTACAAAATATCAGCACAAACATTTTGATTGTCTCACGGATGTCAGCTTCATAAGTAAAGATACAGAAAAAAAAGAGCTATTTTGACAGAATTGGCCATGGACATCTTTACTCAGTTGATCGATTCCAACAATCACCTGCTTGCCTCGTGCGAAAGTGCAGCAGGTGGGCTTTAAGTTAATGTGCTTGTTAAAAATGAAAATTTTATCTTTAAGAAACTATTTTTTCTGAGATTTTTTTGGCATTTTCAAGGCTGTTTGTAGTTGAGGCTGTTTCTTTCTTGAATAGATTTGAACACGTGCTCATCAAACTTCACAGGTACCTCATTTTTTTATTTTTACCTTTTATACGAAATAAAAGTATATTCGGCGTAAGTATCACATTTAAAACGATTAAACATTTTTAGATAGATATCAAAACTAAAAAGTATAATTACGTAAATTAGTTTAAAATTTTGTTTTGAAGTTAATATCAAGACAGCAGCTTAATACGTCTTTTGTCTTTTTTTATTTGTTAGCGTGAGTTAGGACTTTTATAAGCTATATTTTTAATGTTGTAATTTTATAGCTAGAGGGAGTTGCGAATCGTAATAATGACGTTACGATTAAACAGACTTGGAAGATTCTAGGAAGATTTGACTTCATGTTTTTTAGTATTTTTGAAGGTATATTTTAGATACAAAATAATAGAGGGATAGCTAAAAAAGTTAGTTGTGATAATGAGTTATTTGAAGTTAGTAAATGTTTCTGGCCGGTAGAGTCTTTTGTTTTGATCATGAATTGATATAAGACTACAGGTTAGTTTATTCCTTTCTTTGGTATATTGCAGTCAGCGACATTTCCGAATGTGAACAACAACTGTGTACAGTGGAAGAAACGCTGGTATCGTGTCGGAAAAAGTTGAGTGAAAGTAAAATAGAAGTTCATCCGTTGAAGATGACGACCAAGTGGTCAAGAAGTGAGATTCAAGAATAATTAGAGATGATGAAATTATTAACACAAGACAAAGAAGAAAGAGACGGAGAGATTAAAGAGATATAAAATTAAAAGAAGGCTTATAGCAATGAAACAGAAGATTAGAAGAAAAGGTTAAATTATAAGAAAATCGGGAAGAAATTCACAGAAAATTAAAAGAGGGCCGTGAAGAAAGAGATTGAAAAATAAAAGAAGTGCAAGATGTGAGAGACAGGACTATAAGAGATGGGATAATGAAAGAATGTGAGAGGCAGGACTATAAGAGATGGGATAATGGAAGAATGTGAGAGGCAGGACTATAAGATATGGGATAATGGAAGAATGTGAGAGGCAGGACTATAAGAGATGGGATAATGGAAGAATGTGAGAGGCAGGACTATAAGATATGGGATAATGGAAGAATGTGAGAGGCAGGACTATAAGATATGGGATAATGGAAGGATGTGAGAGGCAGGACTATAAGAGATGGGATAATGGAAGAATGTGAGAGGCAGGACCATAAGAGATGAGATAACGGAAGAATTTGAGAGGCAGGACTATAAGAGATGGGATAACGGAAGAATGTGAGAGGCAGGACTATAAGATATGGGATAACGGAAGAGATGTGCTATTTAGGAAAGAATTAGAATAAGAATAAATCTAATTGAAAACAGGATCGATGAAACTATTGAAAATATACGATGTGATTCCAACAACTACTTATTTAGACTTGTAATAGTATAAAACGTCTGGAAAGTTTATTATTAAATGTGAAGGTCAAACAAGTCACATTTATTTCTACATTGGGTCAAAAGCTCCAGCCGAGAATGTTGCTAGCGACAAAATATGTAATAGACGAACTTAGTTGATTCACACCTTTTACTATCACTGCTTTACCACCTGTTACTTAAGGACTTTCCTAAACCACTTCAACCATGGCATTACCAAATCTAGTTCCAAAAGCAAACTGACCAATTCAACGTCAGCTAATTAAGACACCAATGAACTAGTATGTAAAGGTACTCTGTGAGGCATAACAAACTGAATTTGGAATCATTTCCATGGTGAATGGGTGTAATAATTAACAACAAATCACTCATTTTGCTGCCAATTTGAAAGGAGCAGCTTTGACAACATTATACAACAATTATCAAGTACTGGTTGCTGCCAACAGGTTCAAAGTTTGGCACCAGAAAACGTTTCTAAGACATGTAACCAGTTTAAAGGTTCCATTGCAAACGAAAGATATGAGAATCAAGCTGAAACAAAATAGATGTATGCTTTAAAGAAAGTTTTGAAGTTAATGATTAAACTTGAATCCATAAAAGTTGCAGACGAACTACTTATAGCGCCCTCTAAAATTTACAAGAAAATTAAATCCTGTGGTACTGAACTATAAATTTCCCTTATCAAAGTATAGAAACATTGGGATAGTTAGTTAACTACTTAAACAAAATACATAATATAAACAACAGAACAATAAATGTTTCACGTTTAACTTGAAGATACATATTGCCAGGAACTGCAGGCAAAGATCTACATAGAATAAGAGCTCCTCTTAAGGGGGCCTGGCATGACCTAGCGCGTTAAGGCGTGCGCTTCGAAATCTAATGGGGCACGGGTTTGCGCACGAGTCGCGCCAAACATGCTCGCCCTGCCAGCCGTGGGGGCGTTATAATGTGACGGTCAATCCCACTATTCGTTTGTAAAAGAGTAGCCCAAGAGTTGGCGGTGGGTGGTGATGACTAGCTGCCTTCCCTCTACTCTTACACTGCTAAATTAGGGACGGATAGCACAGATAGCCCTCGAGTAGCTTTGTGCGAAATTCCAAAACAAACAAACAAACAATCCTCTTAAGGGATACTGAAAAACAAAGAGATAATTGTTATAGATATAGGGCTTGGTCATTAAGACCTAGACTGTAAGAAATTAACAGCTGTCAATTAACCAAAGAAACCTATTCCAACCAGATAAAATGGACAGAGTAGAGCTAACGATGCATTACGAAACCAGGAATTAATAGGCATTATAAAGCAAAGCTCAACTGGGAATATTTCATCCATGCCAAATAAGAATAGAAACTCAATATTTGAGGAAAATCGTTCCCGAGTCTCTGGACTTGCCGATGATAAACCTTGCAGTAACTTAACTGCAGTACAACTTCAACTGTTCATTTTGATTTGATAATGAAAATTGGACATTTGCCTGGAGAGATGGAGAAAAAGAAAATAAAAAATATTGAGAACAGGAGACGGACATGAAGTTAAAGCAAAGAGAAGTTTTAAATGATCCTTAATACAGGAAGCTTTTTCTCTATACCCCATGAGGTATTGGTGGTTGAAACTGAAGAAAACTGCGTCTTTGGAACTGACTTCACGTGGGCATACGTATGCGAGATCAAGATAACTTCAAATAGCTTCACAATTTCTGAGCGGGAACTTCCTATATATTACGTGGCAATTACTACACCGGGCATTAAACATCCAGTAGAAATAGGAATAATAGTCAATATACTACCAATAATTGAAATACTTATTCTTAGAGTTACTAGAAATTATTCCTCACTTTGTAATTGGATCACATTGGAATCATATACTCCATCATAATCTGAGAAATTAGTGGTTGGAAGAACTCTTGTAAATGTGAAGATTTTATACATTGTTTTGTCCAGGTATAAAACTAGATTTCATCAAAATGACATGATATTGCTGAACTATTTTCTGGGTAACAGAGGATAAACTCTAAAAGTAATTAGGGGGTTTGAAAGATAAGTAATATAAGTCAAAAGTTGTATAACACGATCGTCTTTGGAAGTGCGCTGGTGAAAGAACATCCAACTCGGTTACTTCAAAGAAGAATCTGGAAATAGAAACTCAAGCTGCTGAGAAGCCCATAGTTCTTGTCCAGAGGATTATGAAAGATAGATCCATCATTGGATTCACTCATCCACTTACTAAATTAAAGGTCTACAAGTCACGAGACAGCGAGGGACAAGATGCTACTGTGTACTATGGACCTTGTAAGAGAAAAGTAGCAAAACCTACTTGTTGAATGGATAATTATACGTGTTTGTGTGGTTTCGACCGTTAAGGTACTTCGTAATTCATAAATGAAGCAGTGTTGTAAGCTGCACATTTTAAAAGCGAAATTTATTTGTTAGCTAAAAGGATCTGTTGGTCGTAATGATGGCTTTAAAGTCACACAGGCTTGGAAAATTCTTGAGTTGTGACGTCAGGTTCTCCAGTACATTTGAGGGTCGATTATAAATAAAAGATGGTTAAGGAACATTTCGAAAGTTAGTTACAATCGTCAGCTGTTTTAAGGTAGCAGAGTTTTTCCAAAGGTTGAGCGAATCATTTAGTGGTTTGGTTTGTTTTTAATATCGCGTAAAGCCACTCTGAGGGTCTCTGCGTTAGCCGTCCCTAATTCGGGAGGGTAGACTAGAGGGAATGCAACTAGTCCTCAACACCCACCGCTAACTCTTAAGCTACTCTTTTACCAACGAATAGTGGGATTAAACATCACATTATAACGCTTCCACGGCTAAAAGGGCGAGCATGTTTGGTGTGACGGGTATTCGAACCTGCAGCCCTCGGATTGCCTAAACCACCTGGCCATACCGGGCCTGTCATTTAGTGTATCGTGTCGCTTCAGCCGTGAAGCAGTATAAGTTTATTATTTACGTTAATTCAATGCAGTTAATGTCATTTGTAAACGTGATACGCGTGATCTATGTACTGTGAAGGCAATCTGTAGAAAAAACAAAAACACGTCCAGGAAGAAATAAAATAATTTGTTATCATTTACGTGGGTTGGACTTTGAATTATTATCGACATATAACTTACAAAAACCTGTAGATCAACATTACAACAGTGTCTGAATTGTATGCCTTTTGATATATACTTCTCTTTATCTCATTAGCTCTGAAGATGCTCGATCAGTGGAACAAATTACTTTTAATCTATGCATGTTATTTAATGTACATTAACATCGTCTCGTTAAACTATTGGAAAATATTTTTGTTAATGTTTTGTGTGTTTAAAAAACACAGTTTTCTAGACGAGAATTTGTTGGATCTATTTCGAGTGACAAGAGTACAAACTAGATGCGGTTCACATATTGAATTTCATGACAGTTTTTTTTTTCTTATTTCGTAAAGAAGAGTTTTACCAGAATTAGCTATCAGAACTTGTTCACTTACAACTTTGTACTTTATTTATAGGAGTGTAGTTCGCGAGATCTCCTATGACAGGCCCCCAGTGGCTCAGCGGTATCTCTGCGGACTTACACGCTAAAATCCGGGTTTCGATACCCGTCGTGGGCAGAGCACAGATAGCCTATTGTGTAGCTTTGTGCTTAATTCCAAAACAACAACATTCTACGACAGTTAGAAACATAATCAATTACAAACAGATAAAATTTTAACAATTTATTTTGCCAAACAAAAAAAAACAATAACCAAAAACAATGAAATAACGAAGCTAAAACACTTAAAAATATTTTTACAGATAAAACTAGCAATTCGTTAGATTCAGCAGAACTTTAAAAACTATTTTAAATTATCCAACAAAACATATCCTTCAGACAAAGTTTTAGTTAATTTATTAAATGAATTCATGTTGTGAAAGTAGAGAAACGCTGGTGTTTCTTGCATTACGTGTAATTAGCACACGTATGTACATAGGCAGAAGGAGAGAAGATGAAGAAAAAAGCCATTTTAAAAGATTTCATTTCTTAGGTTTATTGAGAGTGAGTTTTGTTTCTATTTGTACTTTTTTAAAGTTTTGTTAAGAATGTGGGTCAAAACATCCGTCACAGCCATGTGCTCATAACTTCAACTTCCCTTCTGTCTATAGTTTATTTCCTTTCAATATAAGTGTAGTAGGTTCAAGTCTTATCGAAGACCCTTCTAAGGTCGGATGTTTGTGGCTGCTTCAGAACTGACTTCAAGTCGTCCCCAGCTGTCTATGTGCACCTTTCTTTATTCACTTTCTAGATAAATAAGATTAGTGAAAGGTCCCGCATCTGGACCGTGTTATTTACGCACAGGCATGCACCGTAAACTTCCGTTTATTGAAGGCGACAGTGACGCTTCATTCTGGACCAGGCTACTGTGGACAATGGCGACCAGACCTTGTTTACAACTTTCTCTTTCCGAGCTGGCACGGAAGTGTGTCACTAGGGGAACCAAAGAGGGTCAGGTGACCTCCAAGAGTTGTTTGCTTCTAGGTAAACGTCTCACCAAAGCCTCATAACACAATAAAAGCCTGACCTTGGTGGACTGTACGTTAGGCTTGCTCCTAACAGCCGAACAGTCTCTATTTTTTGTGAGTGTAAACAACCTAACCCTTTCACTAGTTCATTCTATTTTTAGTATCCATTATTTCAGGTTACTCGGTATCCCGGAAGGTTAGAGTCTACGGAAGTAAGAAAAGTAAAGACTAACAAATACAGCGTGTTCCACTATACTTTACAACGATACAAAGTTGGAACAGTATCTTCCACTATGCTTCATAATAACACATAATTAATATAGTATGTTCTATCACACTTAACGACGATAGAACATTATGTTCTACCGTACTTTATAATGATAGATATATATTGGCAACTGTAAAACAAACTGAATTAATCACTCGCCTTGATTGTTAACTGATATGTTAAAACATTATGTAATCCTACACTGCATGAGTTTAGGTGTTTGGAACCAAGCACAGAGCTACGCATTATATCTGTGTTCTGCCCGCAAAGGGTATCGAAACTCGGCTTACAGCGATCAGAGTCCACACAGTGCGAGATAGGAAAACATCGTCTTTATATCAGTTTTGCATAACCGCCTAAACTAAATTGTTAAACTTAGATTTATATATATTTTTAATTTAAAGAAACTCAAGCATGTGATTAAAATAATTAATTTATTTCAACCTACACAAATACATTAGAAAATAATCGTAATATTTTTTACGTGGTGGGCAGAGCACAGATAGCCCATTGTGTAGCTTTGTGCTTAATTCAAAACAACAACAACATGTTTTTTAATAAGACTGATTTTGAGATCGAGTTTTTCTCACACGCGAAGAAATACAAGGAACATTGTCATACGAAGTAGGCAGTGTTTGTACCGATGTAATGAAACATCGATAACATTAATGTTTTCAGGACTAGTACTCGGTGAATGATGTGTCAATAAATGTGTGGAAAGAGTGAATACAAAAGACACAATGCAGTGTACAGTGAGTCTGTGTAAGGTCTGTCGAATAAATAGTGTTGTGAACGTAACTTACAGTGTACAGTGATTCCGGCGTAAGGTTTCCCGAATCAGTAGTGTTGTGAACGTAACATACAGTGTACAGTGATTCCGGCGTAAGGTTTGCTAAATCAGTAGTGTTGTGAACGTAACGTACAGTGTATAATGAGTTCTGCGTAAGGTTTGCTGAATCAGTAGTGTTGTGAACGTAACGTACAGTGTATAATGAGTCTTCCGTAAGGTTTGCTGAACCAGTGGTGTTGTGAACGTAACGTACAGTGTACAGTGAGTGCTGCGTAAGGTTTGCTGAATCAGTGGTGTTGTGAACGTAACGTACAGTGTACAGTGAGTGCTGCGTAAGGTTTGCTGAATCAGTGGTGTTGTGAACGTAACATACAGTGTACAGTGATTCCGGCGTAAGGTTTGCTAAATCAGTAGTGTTGTGAACGTAACGTACAGTGTATAATGAGTTCTGCGTAAGGTTTGCTGAATCAGTAGTGTTGTGAACGTAACGTACAGTGTATAATGAGTCATCCGTAAGGTTTGCTGAATCAGTGGTGTTGTGAACGTAACGTACAGTGTATAATGAGTCATCCGTAAGGTTTGATGAATCAGTGGTGTTGTGAACGTAACGTACAGTGTACAGTGAGTGCTGCGTAAGGTTTGATGAATCAGTAGTGTTGTGAACGTAACATACAGTGTATAATGAGTCATCCGTAAGGTTTGATGAATCAGTGGTGTTGTGAACGTAACGTACAGTGTATAATGAGTCATCCGTAAGGTTTGATGAATCAGTGGTGTTGTGAACGTAACGTACAGTGTACAGTGAGTGCTGCGTAAGGTTTGATGAATCAGTAGTGTTGTGAACGTAACATCCTATATCGTTCAGTGAGTCTGAGAATGTTTGTTTAATAAAAAGAAATATCTGAGGATCGTCTTTGTTTCTCTACGTTCCATAACAATGGAGTTCCATCAAATGTTCAGGTTTATAGAATTAGTACTTACAACCAGAATTATATCTAAAACTTGTTATTTTGGATACGAAAGAAAATATATCAAACTGGAGTCGAAACAGATGTGTGATTGTTTTCTGCATGAGTGAACGCTCTGTTCTTGAGGAACGTTGTAATCTTTGCGGCGTCTGGATTGAAATTTGGTCACTTTATCGAGACCTGGGGGGAAGGGTTAGGTTAATCCACACCTCTTTCTTCAACAACGTATTGTGCTTTTACTGGCTACAAACTGAAGTTTGACGCCCCTCCATATCTCACTTTATTGGTTCATTCGATTTGAAAAGTGGTTGAGCCGTCTTCAGAAAAGCACAGAATAATATAATAATCCATATCCTATTAATATAAGCTAATATTTACATTACATACATTTCCCTTTTTGTTGTTACCTTGGTTTATACGTAAATGACGACAAACACTGGACAATAAAAGTTAGGGATAGATATTTTTCTATGTTATAACAATGTAAGGCTAATTAAACATCAATTCATTTATTGACTTATGTACATTCCTGTTCGTGTTTTCATTGGTTCGAGCAGTGAGTCTGCATGCTTAAAAAACAAAATTTTCACTGTTTCTAAATAGATTTATAAAGGTAGTAACAGTTTCACAGCTTGTAACAAGGTCAAATAAAATACATAAGTAATTAATAACATATCGCTCAAGTTACAAAACTTGCTTCGTTAAACTTTTACAATGCACACAATTATAATTATTATGTTACAATAAAATAACCTTAACGATAACATTACAGTTTAGATAAAGTAAGTAATATGTTGCATGGTCTTATGTGCTTCAAAACTTCCATAGAAGTTTTCCATAGAAAACTGTTATTTCTTCTATAACTAAGGAGTTTACTGCTTTTCTGTAATCCCAGGTTGTCTCACTACCTTGACTTTGTTCATTAGTTACTGGTAAATACGTGGCTTTAGGGCCTTTTTAGGATACCATTTCTTACATAGCTATGATTTTACTGTTCTTTTTTACGACATTTCCTTTTCTACTGTGGATTTTAAGGTACGAGCCGTCATATCTTATTTATCTATGATTTTACTGTGGTTTTTGGCATTTCGTTTTCTATTGGAGGTTTTAAGATACAAGCTGTCGTTTCTTACTTGAATGTCACTCTTAACAGTTTTTTAAGCATTTAATTGGTGGCTTACATTATTCCGTTTTTGGTAAATAAATATAACAATACACGTAAACATTATTAATTAAACCACTCAACGTTTTTTTCTTCTTCTACGTGCATAACGTAAACAATTTATTCAGAGACCGACAACGGTATCGAAACAGACACTGTATGTTTCGACATTCTAAAACGTCATTCTCACGAAGGGTGAACTGTTAATGATGTCATTGAACGTCAAAATGTATACAGTGTTCGCTCGTGTATCGGGGTAGATGCGTTCCAAAACCCCCCGCGAAAGGAGATTTTCCGCGAAGTGGGATCGCCGATTTTTACGTATACATTTATGTGCATTTAGACTTTTAAAACCCTCCCTGTACAACTATTTAACTCTCCCATTACAATACTGTTCATTATTGCTGAAATAATAAGAATAATTATTTAGATATTAAGCCTTAAAATTAAAAATTACATATCTTCAGCGGGTGGTGTCTTTTCGGGGGACACCACTTCCTCTTCTGTGGAAGGTGAATCGGCAATTTCTTCGTCGGTCGTTACAACTTCAGGAACAGTACTTGCCACGGGTACCCTTTCTTTCTTGCTCGGCTGGATCTCGCGTAGCCTTCGCAGACGCACAATGCGTACATCTATAGCCTTTCCAGTTGGTTCTGTTTCCATTTTACGCTGTTATAAACTCAAATATATGTTTATATCTCAAAATATACGTGTTTTTTTCTTTACACTATTAATTATATTTATTTTTAATATTTTAATGGTATTTAATGCTATATTTTAGATTTAATGTTTATTATTTCACATATATGTGGGGGTCGGCCGGCCCACGAAGTGGTGAAGCCGCGAAAGAGGATCCACGAAGTGGCGGGGGAACACTGTAGTGTCTGTTTTGAGAATGCTGACGGTCTCAGAATACGTTCTAATTAATATATGTATAAAACGTCGGTCGCTTGAGTGTTTTAATTATCCGTATTCACAAGAGGTGCTTACCTCATTATAGTACTCGATAAGATAATATCTAGATACACAGATTTTACTAACGGTTTGTTACACAGTTTGACAGTCTTGTCTGAAATTCATTATCTGTATTACTAACATTGTTTATTTCAGTAATTCACATTTTACAGTTCAAATCATCAGGTTTGATCAACTAAATGGTACCTGGTAAGAGGTGTAAACATACAGGTTAATATCACTGTTTACTTTGCTATTGTTAATTTGTTACTTTGCATGTAATGTTTGCAAAAAAAGAAATATATTTCTTTATACAATCATTAATTTCAGTTAACATACTTTACTGGGAAATTAAAAGACTTATATTTACTGAAAGTTTGTCAGATTTCGTGATGATACATAAATTGTGTCAGACGATGTATCGATACGATCGCAACATGACTTCAAGATACAATACGCTTACAGTATCGCCACACCATTACTACTTACACAAGTACCTGGAATTTTAAACGTTTAATGACATGTATGAATAAAAAGTAATCTATGATATTTGTGATGAGTTTAATTGCATGTAATCGTGACGGATCAAAATGAATAACTACTGTCACTATAATCAAAATAGGTAATACTATATTGATACTTTTATTATAATGAAAATAGGTAATACTATACAGATACCTTTATCACAATGCAAATAAATAATACTATACAGATACCTTTATTATAATGCAAATAGATAATACACTACAAATACCTTTATTATGATGAAAATAGGCAATACTATACAGATACTTTTATTGTAATGAAAATAGGTAATACTACACAGATACCTTTACCATAATGCAAATAGGTAATACTAAACAGATACCTTTATCACAATGCAAATAGGTAATACTATTCAGATACCTTTATTATAATGCAAATATGTAATACTATACAGATACCTTTACCATATTGCAAATAGGTAATACTATACAGATACCTTTATCACAATGCAAGTAGGTAATACTATACAGATACCTTTATTATAATGCAAATAGGTAATACTATACAGATACCTTTACCACAATGCAAATATGTAATACTATAGAGATACCTTTATTATAATGAAAATAGGCAATACTATACAGATACCTTTATCACAATGCAAATAAATAATACTATACAGATACCTTTACTATAATGCAAATAGGCAATACTATTCAGACACCTTTATTATAATGCAAATATGTAATACTATACAGATACCTTTATTATAATGCAAATAGGATACTCTACAAATATCTTTATTATGATGAAAATAGGTAATACTATACAGATACCTTTATTATAATGCAAATAGGTAATACTATACAGATACCTTTACCACATTGCAAATAGGTAATACTATACAGATACCTTTATCACAATGCAAGTAGGTAATACTATACAGATACCTTTATTATAATGCAAATAGGTAATACTATATAGATATTTTTATTATAATGCAAATAGGTTATACTATACAGATACCTTTATTATAATGCAAATAGGTAATACTATACAGATATTTTTATTATAATGAAAATAGGTAATACTATACAGATACCTTTATCACAATGCAAATAGGTAATACTATACAGATATCTTTATTATAATGCAAATAGGTAATACTATACAGATACCTTTATTATAATGAAAATAGGTAATACTATACAGATACCTTTTCTTCATTTCTCCGCCTTTTATGATGAGCAAAAGAAAAAACAAACATAATTATCTGCATTAAAATAATATAAACACATTTTCAAGTTTTCCACAGTCTTATTTCTTATTTTTCCAAAGCGAACGTATGAGGCGTTTCCAACTGAATAATGCTTGAAGAACTGAATCTGTGATTGAGACGATATGTGTGTAAAACCAAGTGTGATGCTCAGACATAGAACATACAGGCAATAATTTCGATGACAGATCACAAGAACGTGCTCTATTTATTACAGTATTATATTTAGAAAGAAAAATTAATTACCTTAAGAACATTTTAAATGTTCTACAAAGTTCAGTTGGAAAACTCATGATTTAGATTATATAATCATTATATTGTTATTTTTAGACAGCAGCAACCTTGCGTCTTGTATTCCACTCTTTTATAAAAGCAATAATTGCGTGTTGTGTTGCACTTTTTAGTTACCAGAAATACTTGCGTATTATGTTGTAGTTTCTATAAGTTGTACAAAAAAGTTTGTAATTGCATAATACTGAGCCTCAACTGACAATGTAAGATTAAGAAAACATTATGACTTTCATAAGAAACGTTCCGATAACACAAGTATGTAGTTCAGCGATAAGCCTACAGGCTTATAACGTTAGCCAATGGGTTAGGCCCGGCATGGCCAATCGTGTTAAGGCGTGCGACTCGTAATCTGATGTTCGCGGATTCGCTTATCCGTCGCACCAAACATGCTCGCCTTTTCAGTCGTGAGGGCGTTATAACGTGACGGTCAATCCCATTATTCGTTAGTAAAAGAGTAGCCCAAGAGTTGGCGATGGGTGGTGATGACTAGCTGCCTTCCCTCTAGCCTATTGTGTAAGTATTGTTTCATCTCACCTTGTTTAATCGTATTGTTTAGTGTTATGTTAGTTGTGTAACTTTTAATCTTATCTGTCAATGTTGATAGAACCTTTTAAGTTAACAAAGAGCAATTGTTCAAAACCTTCCTTAGGTTGATTTTAGTTAATTCGAACTTCTAACATACATTCTTCCTTTAGAATTTCTTAGCATTTCCACATTGAATGGATTCTACCGTCAAGTGAAACTATTACATCCAATTCAACAACAAAAAACGAACAAGCAAGAATCTTTTATTGCTGCGCATTTTGAAATCCTTTTCGGAAAATTTGGGGTAAATTAATCTACTAAAATACCTTTGGCTTGGTTAATACATTAATCAAAAAGATTTAACGTTCTGATTCCAAAACTGTGATTAGACCTCAAGTCGTCCAAGAGATGACAAAGCTATGAACTAAAAGTTTGTACTTTTAAAAAGACAAAGGCAAACTCACAGCCATTCCATGAGCCGATATGCTGCGGCTATAAACTAATTAATTATTAGGCCCTAGCGAATCAGAAATAGAAAGTTATTTTCACTTGAATCAAGATAAGTTATTAGTGAATTCGGCTGGTGTTTGGATATTTAGATATAATAAAATTCAGGTTTGTTTTTTAAATATTGCGTATTTAGAAATTGTGTACACATCAACTTTCGTAACTAACTTTAAGAAAATGAAAAAGGAAAAAACTTTATTTGGTAATTATATTATTTGTAGATAAACAGCTAGATTTCAATTATTTGTTTTATCGAAGTATAAAAATTACAATGAATGAGTTGTTTTGATTTAAAGATTGCGTCCGATTATCCATTTACAAACTATTTAATTATATTAGTAAAAATACGGGTAGATAAATGTCGTTGTTGCGATGTAATATCAATTGCTGATTTGTTTTTGTAGTTAAGCATAAATTTACACAATGGACTATCTGTGATGTACTCACCATGGGTATCAAAACACGGATTTTGGCGTCATAAGTCTGCAGACTCACCGCTGTGCCACTAGATGGCTTTTGCTATTGGATGTACACTAATATACGCGTATAAGAATATTCATGTTATTCGTTTTGATAAACTGCGTGGATTTCAGGATCAAACACATAGTGATGTTTGTAAGTGATGACATTATTTTTAGACGCTTTCATTAAATTTTATTGATTATAGTATTTGAAATTAATCTGAATATTTTTAAATTAGTTTTTTTTTACTCTTGCGAAGTTTATTTGCGAGGTCAACTAAGGATGTAGGTTAAGTTTTAACCTAAGTTTTCTAAGTTAGATGGTGTTGGAATTGAGGTCGAAAACATCGTTATGAGTAGAAACCGACGATTTGCTTAGTGTTTACAATGTATTTTACTAATATGTAAATTTATGATATTAACTGCTTCTAGTAAGTTTGTTATATAGTGATTATTTATGACCGAACGTCAGATTATTTTACTAGAAGTTCGTATTATATTATAATAAAACTTAAAGTCCAATAAAAGTGATAATCAGAAGTCGTTCTAACCTTTCTATCAATCGTAATAATAAATGCAGGCTATTTAGCATAAGGCCTTGAAACAGAAATAAAAAATAAATGTGATTGAAGTAATGTTTTATTGAATGAGATTTGACTGTCAAATTACGATCCTAGAAAAGTATATAAACGAGGTAGGTATCATCAGCATTGTTACAACTCATGCAGTAGTTTCAAAAAGCAAAATAGACATTTTAAGGTGGCGTCATCTATGAACAGGAATTGATGTCGCACGTATTTGTTTATTGCTAAACGCTAAGCTACACTATATATAGGCAGGGTGTTGCGCCCACCACTGTTATCGCTTTTTAGTGTTATGATCAATCAGGCTTAATGTGTCATAAACGAGAGACTGTAACATACGCATATTACCATAAATATTGCTGCAGGATACACTGTGCAGCTACTGGTAGGTTTCACAGTACCATGGATATGTTGCGCAGTAAAGTGCAATTGTTGATAATTAGGATCAGCGTTTAACAGCAGTATAAGGAATATTTCAAAAAATGAATATTAAATGTATAATAATTTTATTCAGATTCTTTTTTTCTTTTATAAAGATTAAATAAACATTGTTTTCGTACAATCAAAAACTTTCACTCATAATTTAGTCACACTAAACCTGTGAATTTAAATTCTAGTGCATCTATTTGAACACTGCTTTGCATTCGCATTAACACACCAATATTAACAAAAATACAAAAGCTTTTGATTTCAAGAGGTGGAATATATAACAAAGCGTACAATGCATTCATAAACTCCTTTTTGGTTTTATTATTTTTAAAAGTAGATAATTTATATTCAAAATTTTTTATAAACAAAATGAAAAGTTTGGTGCTATTGCCATCTGTTGATAAAAACTAATATCACTACGAAATGTGTTGTAACATTGTTAGTTTTTAATCATCGTTACAATGTATCCCTATAAATGGTGCTTCACAGACTTCAAAATTTCATGTAAATTGCTCATTATGTAAATATGGGACTTCATTAGGTCATAAATTATTCAGACTCAGATTACGAGTGAAGTGCCTTAGCCACCTGCCCGTGTTGGAACAAGTTAGAGTGAGTTTAAAAATAATCAAAAATATACAATTATTTGAAGATGGAGTTTATCGAATTAGTTGAGTGAATCAGTCAGTTTTTAGGTATTTCGATTACTTCGTACAAGTAAGTTTATTTTTCTCGAGTTAGTTAACGTCATTTGTAATGTAAACCTACAACAATTTGCGGCAATATACAAGTGTCCAAACTTAAAGTAAAGTTAAAAGAGGAAATTGGGTAATTTATAATCGTTTGGTGTATTGGACGTTAACTTATTTTCAATAGGTAATTTAAAAGAACATGTATTGAAAAATACCGAAATAATAGAACAAACAAAAATTACAACACATTTTAATTAAAATGTATTATTACTTTGACACGCCCCCAACTGGTACAGCGTTATGTCTGCAGACCCACACCGCTAGAAATGGGTTTCGATACTCGTATTGGGCAGATTACAGATAGCCCATTGTATAACTTTGCGCTTAATTTCAAAGAGGCAGTACTCTGACATTTCACCCAGGTGGGTTAAGGCATTCGACTCGTTATCTGAGAGTCACGGGTTAGAATCCCCATTGCATCAAACATGCTTGCTTTTTCAGCTGTGGGGGCATTATAAAGTGACGGTCGATCCCACTATTCGTTAGTAAAAGAGTAGCCAACGAGTTGGCAGTGGGTGGTGATGACTAGCTGCCTTCCCTTTAATCTTACACTGCTAAATTGGGGATGGCTAGCGCAGATAACCCTTGTATAGCTATGCGCGAAATTCAAAAACAAACAAACACTGTAGTTGACATCGCGATGCTTCAAGAAATGTGGTATTTACATTATATACTTGCTTGTTCATAATGCCAAGCGTTCTCTAGATAGAGTTTAAATTAAACAAGTTACAGAATTATAAATATAGTATATAAGTGTTTCTTGGCTTTCGCATGATGCAACTCAAGGGATATCTGCGACAGTTATTTCTATATTTGAAGTGGTAGATTAGAGGGAAAGCAGACATCTCTTTGTATCAATTAAGTTTATCGTTTAATATATATTTCGCATATAAGTTCTGCGTAAATGCAAGATTTTTTCCCAACTTTGTATATATTATGATTTGTATTATATAAGCGCTCATAATTCAAAATCAGGTTTAGAAATTACAAAAAAGGTAAGTGACAATTGTTCTCACAAGAAGAAAAAGTTTGCTTCAAAGTATTTTAGTGGATGATTCAATTTCACTAACAAATAATTAAAAATCTTACACCATTCCAGATCTACTTAATACTGCGCTAGAAGTTTTGTCGCAAATTAGATTTTTGATATTTTAATTCGGATATGAGAGAAACGAGAATCGACCAAAGTACAAGAATCAGTGATACGTTGAGTCATAAAATTTCGCTTTCACTTGACATTATTTGCAACTGTTTTGGTCCAGTGAAGAATTTAGTTTTCTTGCTGTATTTGCATCAATCTGAATTATAACATATATCTAGTTAATTGATCAACTATCATGAAATTTTACTTTTTTTCTTTTATACATTACTCATTGTATTTCTATTTGTACATGATTTGTAAGATCTTTTAGGCCTGTAAATTGCAGCTAAGTAAGTTAGTGTTTTTATGTGGACTGGATATGGTTTCATCGTTACCGAGCGATTTAAAAGAACTCGTACAATAGTTGAACACTTTTACAACAGTGTTATCAATATTTTCTGAACCCAAACGAGCCGTTTTTGCATATAAAATTCTCAACAAGTGGGTTTCTCGACATCACTGAGAGTTATCAATGGTTCTGCGGTATTCATAAGAAAATAATATTACTGTGAGGTGTGGCAGTGTGAGTAGAAGATTGTTCATGAATTAGTTGTAGAAATGTTGAGTAAAATAAATATCACTGGTTCTGAAGTTTATGATCGATGTTTCACCGTATTATATTTTTAAATTACTTCAATCAACGCTTCGTCGTATAACTTAAAAAAATAATAATAACATGTCAATTATTGCTGCCCTCTATTGGAGACAAAAACAACACATTTTTTACTGGTTTTATAACACTAGAAATAGTTAATCTCGATACCCTTACACCTTTAGTGAGACACTCTTATAAATGAACAATGCTTTTCAATAAAAGTCACTGGTTCGTAGCTATATTGAGTAGATTCTGGGTATTAACCGAAAATGCTCTAAATCTTTGGCGTCTCAGATAAACTGATTTGCCTAGTGGTATAACTTCTGAGAACTGTATTTGTATAGTTTCTTTGGATTGAACATATTTGTTTAATATCTGGATTTAGTGGTATGTATTTGATTTTTTTTACTATTATTAAACAAGTGATATTTCTTTTATAAGAAAACTTTGCTGGATTTTGAGTTGAAGTGATTAAACTTAAATGCTTCTGTCGTTTGTTATCAAGAAAGTTTTAAAAATTAATATTATTTTTAACTCAGTTAAGGGAAAAACAACAACAACAACAACATGATATTAAAATTCAAAAAATGCTTCGAAATTTTGATGGATATTTATAAGACTTAATAGTAATCTTAGTAATTAGAATCGCGTTTTGTTTTTACATTTTTTAATTTGTCTGTTGCTCATTACATATAACCTTATTTTTCTATTTGCAAATTAATTTTAACTTTAGTATCCTGTGCATGGATCTTGGACTTGTAATAACGTATTAACAACCAAGAAATTGAGTCAAGAAGAGTTTCAGAATTAAGGGCAGTAAGTGTTAACTGGTAGTTGTGAATTATGTGTTATTACTATACGTATTACGGTATTACTATTACTAGGTCAAGAGTGGTGATAATGTGACAGACAATCTGCATGTTGAGGTCGTGGTTTTTATTGTTACTAAAACGATTAGTCATTCAATAATTATGGGATATTTAAGATACGTTAGCTTGGGAGTTGGATTTTTATGGAGTCAAGTATTGGAGCGGGATTTGATATGATTCATAATTATTTTCTGTACTAATGGTCAGAGAGACAGAAATGCCATTTTAGGTTTATCGTTACTCTCTATAAATGATTTGGATGAAAGAATGGTGGTCATATGGTTAGGTTTGAGTTTACTGCTTGATATTGAGATAAAAAAAATAGAAATCTTTACTTCTTAATTTCTAGAAAGCCAATTTTGTGGTTCTGAGAACATTTATTATTAGTGAAACATAATAATGAGCTAAAAGGTGATATTTAAACATCTTTGGGAAATGATAAAGAAAACACTGATGTTTAAGGATGACAAGACATATTGGTTCATTTAAACTATTCCATCCTGTAAATTAAAATAGAACCATCAAATAAAAATTTTAAAGTCAGCTCATTAGTCATATTACATATTCTTGGTTTGTAGGTAAAAGAGTGGTCCAATAACACTGGTTTACAAAGAAATTGAGGCTAGCACAAAAATAGCTGTTTTTACCTAATTTGGGGGTGCTGAATTCAGATTTGAAATCCGTTTTTACTCATCACCTCTAGTTTTTCAGATATGCATACTGTACGTTTTGTACACATACTGTACATAAAGGCGTATATGCATTCAGGGTTAATTTCTAATATTGTGTGGCTTATGTCTTCTTTTTTAGTTATTATGCAATAAATGTAAGTGATAGCATTACATTATACTTATATATAGCTATATATCAAGACGGATTTTGGCAGTTAAGCGTAGCCAACACGTCTCAATCAACAGCCAGTAGTGCACTGGCAGTCAGCGCAGGAGGTTGGTGTCCCTCAACAATTGTGTTACACAATCTTTTGGGTATATATTTGTATTACAATTTCCAATGATGCACATAATTATTATTGCCTTACATATGATTTAATTTTACTTTGTTTTTTTACTAAAGGAGTCCTATGACTATATGGAGCTTCTTTTAGAAGCTGTTAAGTACAACCAGTACCAGTGGAGTCTGTGTGGGGACCTCAAGGTCATTGGTCTTCTTATGGGTATGCAAGCGGGCTTCACAAAGTACTGTTGCTTTCTCTGTCTCTGGGATAGTCGAGCTGTATCCCAGCATTACAAGCAGAAAGACTGGGGGTCTAGAAGCACTTTCGTTCCTGGCGAACACAGCGTCAAGGAGAATCCTCTGGTTGACATGAAGAAGGTGCTTCTTCCTCCTCTTCACATCAAGCTTGGTTTGATGAGGAATTTCATGAAGGCCATGGACAAAAATGGTGCTGCCTTCCAACACTTGTCTACTGTGTTCCCAGGTCTCAGTGCTGCTAAGCTCAAAGAGGGCATCTTTGTCAGACCTCAAATCCTAGAAGTGCTGAAAGATACTTATTTTGAGGAGCTTCTTACCTTAAAGGAACTGAGAGCATGGGAAGCATTTAAGTCAAGTCTGTAGTGGCTTCCTTGGTAACACACGCGTACCAAATTACCAAGCCTGTATTGAGAAGTTGCTAAAGACTTATGAGGATATGGGATGCCGAATGTCACTCAAAATTCATTTTCTCCATTCCCACCTCAATGTCTTCCCTCTAAACCTTGGAGCAGTAAGTGATGAGCATGGAGAAAGATTCCACCAAGACATTACGAAGATGGAGAGCAACTACCAAGGCAAGTGGAACCCCACCATGATGGGAGACTTCTGCTGGATGCTCTTGCATGACATCCAGGAGGCAAAATACACCAGATCATCTAAGAAACACACTTCTAACTGTCTGCCGTACTATGAATTGTGTACATTGTGTCATCCAAATATATTTATTCCGTCAATGTTCTTTATATATCCTGTTTTATCTGTAATAAGCTGCTGCAACTGTTGAAATAAGCACGTATATACTCTGTATATACTAAAATTGAGACTATTTAAAAGCCAGAAAACTAGAGGTGATAGAGCAAAACTGTTTATAAATTTGAATTCAGCACATCCAAATTAGTAAAAAACACATTCACATTCTTGCCTCAGCCAAAAAATATTTTTTTGTAAACCAGTGTAATTGGTGGTGAGTGGTGATTACTAACTGCCTTCCTTCCAGTTTTACACTGTTCAATTAAGGATTACTATCACAGATTGCCCTTGTTTAGCTTTGTGTGAAATTTAAAGCAAACTCAAACTAAAAAGAAAATAATTTCAGAGATCTTTATCTACATATGATAACCCCTCCATCCCAGACATAATTCAATGTCATTCCTAAGGTAAGGAGCCCAAGATTTATTACAAGACTCCAAATGTGGCCTAACTATTAAATTATAACTTCTTTAACACTTGTATTCAATATTCCTGTAGATACAGTTGGATGAATTGGGTCTGTCCTTGGATGACATTGCTATATCCACTGGTTAGCCCATTCCACCATGGCTTATTACAGTCCCCCATTGTGACCTATCTTTAAGTCATCTGAGAAAAGTAGACAGTCATGATTGGAAGTAGTGTCTGTTATTTGCTGAGCATCTTTCGAACCATCTTTCCATTCCTATATATACAGATGGTTCAAAATCGTGTGACTGTGTGGGCTCTGTCATGGTTTGTTGTGGTTTGATGGTTGCACGTAGAATCCCCTCTACAGCTTCTGTGTTCACTGCTGAACGAACTGTATGCGATTTCTTTTGCCCTGGATCACATAGAAGCAAAGCAGTACTGAAATTGCACTATTTATACTGACTTAGTTCTCTACTGGCCTTGGAATCACTTCATGTTAGTTCACATCCTGTTCTCACCAATATTCAAAACTGACTGGCCCATTTCACTTTAACATCTACTTCTATCCAGTTTTTCTGGATACCAGGTCACACTGGTATTCACGGGAATGGGCTCCCTGATACCGCAGCTTAATCTATCTGCACTGGCACTATCACTGCTATGCCTGTTCCGTGCATGGACTGTGGTCCTATATTCAAGGCTCAGCTCTGTGCCAGTTGGCAGTCAATTTGGGAGTGAGTAACGTGAAAATAAGCTTTTCTAACTAAAATTCTCTGGAATTTGGCTGTCTTGCTTCCATAAGGATCAAAAAGAGGAATTTGTTCTAACTAGACTACACATTGGTCACAATTTTTAACTCATTGTTTTCTTTTATCTGGGACTTATGCACCGGTGTGTTGTCTGTGTAACACTCAGATCACAGTAAGCCATGTTTTATTGTCTTGCTGTCATTATGACTCTCAACGACGGCACTAGTTTAAACATGTTCTGTCCCAAGGTTTATCCATAACGTTAGACAGTGTTCTTGGTGATGGTGACATTGTTCACCTTTGACATATTTTTAGTTTTTTTAAAGGCCATTAATCTTTTTAATGCTATTTAAGTGATGTTTTTTTAAATTTATTCATTAGACCTTGTTTAATGTGATTTCTTTTTAAAAATCAAAGTGTATCTTGTTCAATTTGAAATTAGAAAATGGCCATAACATCAGATAACTCAAAACCAGAACTGGAAAGGCAAACTTCAGATGACTAACGCTGCTGTTTGAACTACCCGTTAGTCATCCTGGTGAGTTATAATAAAAATTTTGCTGCAAGTCTTTTAAAACTTTTCTTACTTTACTTTTTGAAAATGGCCATAGCATCATATAACTTGAAACCAGGACTGGAAAGGTCAATTTCAGGTGACTAACAGTGATTTTTGAACTTATCTGTTAGTCTTCCTTGCGAGTTATGATGATTACAGTTATGCTACAGAAAGTTCTTTACAACTTGTATTACTGTAGTTTTTCTCTCATTCAAGATAATCACGTCCCTAAAAAGGAAAATGAAACATAATTGAATTATTGAGATAAAACACCACAAGTCTAAGAAGTGTAAACTGGAAGATATTGCGAGTCTATAAAAGCAGAGAAAAGCTAAACTTGTATCTTTACAAAGTTTGATTAGTTTTTTGTGAATATTACAAATATGTAGTACACAGAAGTTAAATTCTTTACAAATATTACTGTCTGTTGTATGTCCATGTAACTATTTTGCAGAGCATGGATGGATCTTTAAAACTGTTATGGTGCTTCATTAGGAAGCATCAGTTGATGTTCTTAGATAATATTTGTTTGATATTGAATTTACATAACTTTTGTTTGTGGGATTGATACTCCAGCTAGTTTTTAATAAAGCACTACTTAAAAAATCTCCATAAACCTTAAGTAATCAGTCTAACCCAGCTCTGACTAGTCCAATGGCAACATGATTTTGATATTCAGGATAAACATTTTTTCATCTTACTGTTTTTATACTTTACTAACGTAATCCTTAAAAATTCCAATGTAAATATCAAAAGCTTCTTTAGTAAATTTATTGTTTTGTTTCTTCTATTATTTGATTTATAACTATCAAGAAAAATACGAAAGAGATCTAAATCATCCTTATTTCTAAAATGACTAAATTGTAACATAATAAGTATGATTTATCTTAAACATCCTTAAGTTCATAACAATTTGTATCTGTTTCAATTGAATTTTATTGACCTTTGAACTGCCCAATCACAACAGATAGTAATCCATCATCCAGTAGTAGTGAGGAGAGCTTAGGGTAACAAAATTTCATTTTATATTGTAATGTCTAACTGTGCATGTTCCTTGTGGATTTCTTTAAGTGAAACAAAAAAATTAATTAATTTTTTTGTCTAATCAAAAATATTTTAATTTTTTATATTTGAGTTATTTTTATATAAAAGTGTCTATAAGTAAAACATGTACATGCTAAAAAACAATTTATAACTTGAAGATTGAGGCCATTTTGTTCTCGGAATCTGGTCTTTATCACCTCTAAATTTTTCTCATTAAGTTGGTTATCCAAAAATAATTAATGTAGCTTTCAGATATACATTTTAAAACAAAACAGTAATTGAAAGTAAAACAAAATGGTGCAAAAGTACTCTTAATTTATCTGGCTTTCCAATTGACATATAAATGTTCAGAAATTTTCATTACAACCGAAACACCAACCTTGATCTTCAAGTAATTGAAGTTATTTTGAAAATGGTGCAGTTTACTGAAATAGATTATCATAGAACTAAAATAGTTCACTAAATAGCTCTTCTTCTAGTTATAGACATCTACCATTGATAAGTAAGCATTTTCAAAAGCACAAAGTTGGAAAGAGCTTCTGTGGTAGGTGTAACAAATTTATTGGTTTGTCAGAAAATGAAGAAAGTGGGAGGTCTTGTTTTAAGTTCCAGTGTGTAAGTATCTATGATTGGTGTATCTGATAGACATTCAGAAAATCTAAATCAGAATCCAGAGCAGAGAGGTATGATGAGACAAATAGAAATTAGGATTGGGCATTTATTTGAATTTTTGTTTTTGTAAATTGAGAAATCAGAACTTGAAGACGTGTTTATTGATGTATGTTGACGATGAAGTTATGCAATTAAACTTTTAATATAACTCTGTCATATCATGCACTTTGACTCCCAACTCATACATTTAGGGTTAAACAGTGGTGGACATGTTCTTCCATATACTAAAAGTCAAAATGTAGTAGTAGCAGTTGTTAGTTTGTAGTGTTGTTTATGCTCTAATAATATTTTTGTTACAAATTAACATGAAAAATGTTATGAATATGCAGTGTCGTAAAGAACTAAATAACTCGCATTTGTTTTGTATGTTTTAATAAATTATCTATAATTTAAGAACATCATGACCAGTCATATTGAAACTGTAAAATAACAGTTAAGCACACTGATTTCTAACCCAGAGCCTATCTTTTATTTATTAATGAAAATGTGTTATGTTTGATATTTTGTATTTCATAAGTAATAATTCAATGTTACATTCCAAACTTGGATCAGATGGTCAGGAAACAATGTATTTTGATAGGGGGAAAAGAAAAGTCTGGAAATTTTGCATTATTTGATGTATGTGTGTGAATTGTGAAATAAGGACTTTAGAGGGAAAACTGAATGAATATTTGAGAGAAAATAGTTGTATATAATAGAAGTAGTTTATATATGTTATTTTAGTAAGTTGATTTTACCTCTAGGAAGTTAAGTTACTGGGTTATGTTTAGTTGAGGATTATGAAGGTATTACCTTTATAAAGTTTATAAGAGGACATGAGATAGGCTGTTTTGTTTTAAAAAAAGTGAGGTGTTAAAACAAACATGCTATATTGTGGTTTAAATGCCAAAAGTCATTGTAAAACCAATAGGCATGAAAATTGCTATAAAATTAATTCTAGAATTGGAAAAAAATGTATCATTTGCAGTTAACTGTTTGTTGTAACAAATGGGAAATGTGTTTGGGGCCACTCACCTGAAAAAAAAACAAAAAACATACCTTTGTTTGGCATTTCATAAGATGTATAGTGAAATCTCTGACAATGACAAATAAACAAAAGTTAAATAGGCAATAATATTCTAGTTTAGCTTGACATGTTTGGTAGCCTTTGCAGCTGACCTAACAATAAAAGATGATATATTATTGAAACTTGGTCATTTCCACTTGGCCACTTTTATAGATTAATTGTTCTTCAAGACATTCTCCACATATTTCGTGCTAAACTAGGGAGTTGTTACCTATTTCACCTTTGTTTTTTCATCAGAAGTTGTTATTATGCAAGTCTTAATTTCATGGAAATTGAGTTGATGAAATGAGTCTCTTTCTCACTTAACTTGTGGGAGGTGATAATCTGTAAGTTGTTTTAAAACCTGTTCTAAGAGTTAAGGAAGAGAAATGTGGTTGAATACAGGTGTTTATAATATTACCTTTACATATTGTAATGTTAATAAATTACATTTCAACTGTTAGGGAAGCTAGTTTATAGAAACTGATAAATATAGAAAAATGCCTAAAGTACTAACAAACATTTTTTTTTACGAGTGGTGTTATTGATTCGAGAAGAGTTCCTTAAACTAACTGTTTTTCACAGCAATTATTTGTCTTGTTCTCCTGACTAATATAGAGCTTGTTTGTCTGATAGTCACAACACTTGTGTAGGCTTATCTTAAAGACAGCAGCAGAATATGGCAACATGACTAGGGATGAAGAAAACCTGGCTGAAAATGCATGTTGCAAGAGAGATACATTTCAGTAATATGATCAATGAAGTAGGATTCAGCAGTATGAGTTTAAAGAAATATTAATTTCATAAAATAAATTCATGAACATCAAACTGACCAAAAGAAAAAGTAGATTCAAGAACAAATCAGAAGTGCACTGAAATTTTGTTTTAAAACAAAAGGAATATTCTTGTATGAGATTTAGGGTAAGTGAGAATGGAAAGCTAGGAATTTTGCAATGGCATACTATTGAGATGATAAAGGTCTGTGTTATTAAAACCCTTATAGAGCAGGAATATTGTAGGTAGCATCATCAATTTGACGCTCACCATTTAAGGGTTAAGTAAACAAGTGCATAGTTATTCAACAGTCAAGAGACTGTGCAAAATGCCTTTTAACTTCACCTTTGAAATTTTTACTTTACTCTTTATTTTCCTTTGCAGTAAAATTGCAATTGCTTTCATTTTTAGTACTTCATCAGTTGCCCACTGGGCCAAAGGTACTAGAATCATAAACTTAGATTACAAACTCTCGACAAAAGCCAGTCAGATTGCCAGGATATTACACACCTTTCCATATACTTCCAATTTGTCCAGTACGATACAGGCATAAGCCAACTGGCTTGCATGATCTGATTATACAAATAAGACATCAAGTTGGTTGTTATTCAAAGTTTGTTCAAAAACAAAGAAAAAATCAACTGTATATTGTATTGATAGATATAATCAGTTTACTTATTATTAATGGATTATAGAAGGATGCTATTGATGGTGGAAAGGTGCCAGTTTTTGGCACATGGATTGCTATATTTTTGAATGAAGTGTTTGTCATAAACAGTAATCCTTAATTATGCAAGTTTTGTACCTTAAAGCAATATCATTTTATATTACCTTATCTAATTGATTAAATAATTTACAGATATAATTGCATATTAAGTATATAGTGAAATAAAATTTATATATTGTTGCCTATTACAATGTTCTTTATTTGTTAAAAATGTCTCTTGGAAATAAGTTAGGTGTAAAGTCTTTACAAATGCCTTGAGTGATGTTCTGACCAGATATGAAAGGTGATGAAAAAATTAGACAATGAGAAGTAAAAATAAATTTAGAGTTTTGAGTTGGAATGAGTTCAGTTGGTATATGCATGATATTGAGATATTTTGACTATGCTGAATATCTAAATATGCAAGAGACAGAAATACATGTGTGGATGAGCGTGTGAATTCTGGTAAGACTACAAGTTATACACGTAATTTAAAATTAAAGATAAGAAACAGTGAATTTAGAATATTGTTTTTATTGAAGACAAAATATTTTATTGATTCAAATTGCAAGAAGTGGAAAAACAGTGGTTCTTTTTTTCTGAAAGGAAAAATAAGTTTAAAAAGTATAATTACTTTAATGCTTCAGATTGGATGTATCATATAAATCAAAACCAAGAAGTTTTATGTAAAACTTAACCGTTACTTGTAACATGACTCAAATTAATAAATTTGATTATTTATATAAAATAATTAAGAGTCATACCATTTGTTAACAAAGAAGAGAAGGGATTATTTTTAAATGAAAAGGTGTGATGATGATATCAAAATTCATTAGGGATATTCTACCTATCAGACATAACACAAAAGCAATTAAGTGTTGGATGTTGGGTGTTATACCCCTCAGCATCTTAACACCTATTTTCTTTCATGATCTGCTGTTAAGTATGAACATGGTGCTTTCACCTGAAAAGTTTTAAGATTTTAAAAGTAACATTGAAGTAGTAATTTTGTTGTTAGGAATGACTTTGAATTTCTGTGTTTGTTAAAAAGCCAACCTCCACAGTTATCAGAAAGTAGAAAGAATACTAAACCATTACCTCAATATTTCGGTTTTAAACTAGGCAAGCCCTAAGTGAAAAGAAATCCCTTTATTAAACAATTTTTCATACTGTGAATATGTTTGATATAGCAATGTGGTTTTCTTATTTTCAAGAACTTTTAGCACTTGGAATGAGAGAGGAACTGTCTCTGTTTTGGGAACTTCACTGTGGCTCCCAGTTATTAAAGAAATGAAATTATTAGAAATTGAGCTTGATAAAAAAAAATATAGTGTAGGATTAAGATACGAGTGAAAGTTATTTAACCTATAAATGTGTTTACTGTGCTGTATGCTATTTTTGTGAATATATGTAAAACTGTTTCAGCAGGTAAAGATAATTAATAATTACCCAATGAAAGTGAAACAAGTTGGAACTCACTGGATACCAGTAAAGAAAACGTATCAAAAACAGGAAGTAAATGTAGGGGTTGCTAACAACAGTCCTTTTAAAGCAGTGCAGACATGGTTGTAGGGATGACATTTACATCATCCCTAAATAACGCAGACCAAAATATATATAAAATCACAATTGAGTTTTTGTCCTAGTGTTGTTTATTAACATTTTACTATCCTGTGCACCTGTTATATTATTTAGGGATAATATAGATGTAATCCCTACTGTCTTGTTTGCATTATTTTAGAAGGATTAATATTAGCAATATTTATGTAAACTTTTTTTTTTCACAAGTTTTTTCTTCAAATCTTTACTTATTTTCTTTTTAATGCAGTGTTTTTAAATATAAGAAGGCTGTATTTTTAACAAGTTCCAAATACAATGTTCTTCCAACTGTGATATTAATTTATCTGTTACTGACTGGTAATTCCTGTTTCATCCAGTCCTTATTCCCTCAGTGTGGATTCCTGTACATGGTGAGAGGACCTCCCAGGAAAGGTTTTGTTTTTCTAGTTTACTTCTTCTGGGATCTAAACACCCACATGCGTGTTTTCTGTCCATGGTGACCCATGAAAGGGAAGAGAGGATCAGGGTGGTTGCGGGGTCAGACCCTAACACATCACTTTGGCCTTGAATTCCTCTAGATGGGTGTCTTTGGGGTGGCCCCCTTTGGGTCAACCAGCTGGTCTACTTGGGCTAGGGTCAACCAAATACTAGTGTCGGAAGTTCTCAACATGTGTTGTGGACATTGTATCTGATGCTGGTGTTTGGGTATAGTGCTTACAAAACCCTGGCATTGCTGCAGTATCCTTGTTTGACATTGTAGTGTGTTCCCTCATAAGGCTCCATGGTGGGTGGGGTCAGCGGGCACTGATATTTTACTTTTTTATTATGGATTCTACAAATAAAAATTTAAAAAAAGGAAAAAAAAACAGTCCATAGGTAAATGACAACGTCTTGAAGTTCCTGAGCAGCAATTTTCAACATCTGTTCCACTTGGACCTCATTTTCTTATCCTATATTCTCTTTCAGACAAACCTTTAGGGCAAATGTCCCCTTTTTTATTTAGAAGTGACTAGAAGGACTTGCTGGCTCTCCAATGTTAGTAAAGAAGGTTTGATCTGGTGACATATTGGTGGAAACATCCATATTTCAACACAATGAACTCCTCTTGAATTCAAAGGCAATTGGGGATATACCTATTGAGGTTACACCTCACACTACTTTTAGTATTCATCATGAGGAGTTATTGTTGAGAGGGATTTGAAGAACATTCCTGAGTCAGAGATTTTTGCTGGTCTCTCCACTCAAGGGAGTTTCTGCAATGAGGCGTATCTCCACTTACAAAGATTGAATTACGATGCCGACCAGTATCCTCGTTCTGACATTGGTCCACCTACCACCACCAAAGCAGATCATCTTAATTGCAGGCTATGGCCATATATTCCAAACCCTCTCCTATGTTTCCAGTGTCTGTGTTTGGTCACTCAAAGATGTTGTGTTGTGGTTCCCTGACGTGTGCTCATTGTGGTGGCAAGGACCCTGATTCCTATGATTATGAAATGGACCTTCATTCCATCAATTGCAATGGCTCTCACCCTTCCTACTTTCATTCATGCCCTGAATGGTTGGAAGAAAAAGAGGTGCAGCATTCGAAAACGATTCATAACACTACTTATCCTGAAGCTTGAAGATTGCTGTCCACTGCTTCATCTTGGATGTATGCTGCTGCACTTCATTCCACAACTACAGTGGGAGTGCAGACAGATCTCTCTGTGCCTCCAAAAGTCATTCTCCAAACAAATGAAAAGTCTTTTAACCTCCGTGGTTAAAAAAGTTGATAAATCAATTTCAACAACCATTGCTTCCATAAGGATTGCAAAGAGAAAGTTGTTCTAACTAGACAACACATTGGTCATGGTTTTTTAACTCATCATTTTCTTTTATCTGGAACTGATGCACCAGCATGTAGTCTGTGTAACACTCAGATCACAATACACCACATTTTACTTTCTTGCCATCATTATGACTCTCAACGATGGCACCATTTTAAACATGTTCTGTCACAAGGTTTGTCCATTACGTTAGATAGTGTTATTGGTGATGGTGACACTGTCCACCTTGGTAAAGTTTTTAGTTTTTAAAGGCCATTAATATTTTTAATGCCATTTAAGTTCTTTAATTTATACATTAAACTTTTTTTAATGAGATTCCCTTTCAAGAATCAAAGTCCATCTAGTTTGACTTGAAATTAGGAAATGGCCATAACGTTAAATAACTTGAAACCAGGACTGGAAAGGCCAACTTCAGATGACTAATGTTGCTGTTTGAACTACCCTTTAGTCATCCTGGTGAGCTATAATTGAAATTTTTCTACAAGTCTTTTAAAACTTTTCTTACTTTACTTTCTGAAACTAGCCATAATGTCAAATAACTCAGAACCAGGACTGGGAAGGCCAACTTCAGGTGACTGACAGTGGGTTTTGTACTTTCCTGGCAGGTTATGATAATTACAGTTATGCTACAGAAAGTCCCTTACAACTTATATTAGTGTAGTTTTTCTCTTAATGTTATAGACTAGATGTAAACATTGGTTTTATGTTGTGTTTTAAACTTTGTTTTGTTTTACCTTAATTCCCTTTTATGAATTTTATTAAATTTACTTTTACCTTTTTACCAGATGTTTGGTGCTGATAGTCTAGCTGCTTTTTGCCACAAAACACTAAACGAACTAACTAACCTTGTCCTTAAGTTTTTAAAGCACAACCAAATTTTTGTAAGAAAGCTGACTTCAAAGATTAATAATAATATTATTTACATAAGTTGATATTAGTTATAAAAGTGGATACTTCATTTGAAACTGTCACCATAATGAACTTGTTTGACACCATTGTTTAGGTTTTTAAGTTACCGTGTAATAAAATTTAAGCAAAAGAAAAAGTAATTCAAACATTTTAATACAATATTTAGAGAACTTGTGACTTAGTTATGTAGATGTTACAAAATGAAACACTATATAATATAAAGTTTTGATGGCCTAGTGAGATATTTAAAATATCTCATTGAATAGATGCAGTGATCCATACATAGGCAGTGTTGTTACTTGCCTGATTTATAATGCAACTTTCTGATAAATAATATTGCAAAATACTTTTATTTCTTTTACATTTCTATAGATAGCCTTCGATTATTTGTTTGGCTAACCAACAATTTGTCATGGAGTTTCTGGTTTTTGTTTTTAAGAGTGAAAGAGGAAATTCTCTATACTGTATTTTTGCAAAAGAAGTTGCTTCATAGAAGATGTAAAAACTTGTTAAAAATAAAGCAGATATTTCTGATGAAATTTATCATGAAATGTTGAAGAAACTTAACCAGTAAATAGAAGTTTTAACTCATATATTTTGAAGTTAATAATTTGTGATGATTGAATGATTGCAAAATATTGAAGTTTATTTTCAGAAGTTATTTGAAGAATCCTTTGTAAAGCAATAATTAATTTTGATTTTAAGTATGATTAAAAAAAGTTTTCTAAGTGTTGTCAAAACATCAGGATTTTTGAAGAAATCCAATTTTATGTCATGTTCCTTGATTTTCAGAAAGCCTTTGTTAAGACACATCTAAAACTTCACCTTCACAAAAAGCCTTTGTAAAGACACACCTAAAACTTTGCCTTCAGAAAGCCTTTGTAAATACACATCTAAAACTTTACCTTCAGAAAACCTTTGTAAAAGACATACCTCTTTACCTTCAGAAAGCCTTTGTAAAGACACACCTAAAACTTTACATTCAGAAAGCCATTTTTAAGATGCACCTAAAAATTTGATAACAAAAGTTGAAGAACTAAGGACTTGTTAGAAAATTGGCTATTTGTACATACAAGAGAGCAAAGGGCAGTAATAAGTCAACAGTTGAGAGAATGTGAATAGAAGAGTACATGGGTATTGCTGAGTGCTGGCCGACAAGATCAGTGCCCTTAACAAAACAATTTTAGTAAAGTAAAAAACATGTTTCTTATGCAACTGTATTACTTGTTTTGACAAGAAAAAATAAACAGATGTATGAAGGTTTTGTGCTTATTTTTCACAAATCAAGCCTGAAACATTCCGTAATTTTACTGACCATCTCACACACAAGGTAAATTGCTTGCTAGGCCTGAATCTCTAAGATTTTTCTTTTTGCCAAGAATGTCTCTGGTAGAGTCTATCATGTACCACCTTGTTTCTGTGAAATTAATTACTTAAGTGAATGATTTGAATAATTTCACATTTCCATTTTTTACCCTCACAGAATGAGGGTATTCACTTTGGTCTGTGTTTCCACATGAGTTTCTCAAAAATGAATATGATGATGTACACAAGATGGAAATTCAGTAAGGGGCATTACTTTCCAAATTTGATTGAAGTCCTTATTCTGGATAACTTTGAAACATGTTCTATAATGTGGAAATAGGGAATTTTCTTAGTTCTCACTGTAAAGTGTGGTCAAGCTGTTACTAAATTTCATGTGCACATTAAGGTCGAAACTCCTCACCATGCTACAGAAAATTTTCTGGATCATTGATCGTTCTGGATCTGAGAAGGATTTTCTGAGTTTTCAACGTGAAAGTTAACATTATCCAACATAAACACGTGCAATCTCAAAAAGGGGTAGCATGGTGAGAGTATGCATTTTTTGTGATTCTAAAAACATAGGAAGTGGTGACTCTTGGTTTATTTCTAACTGAAGAAGAGACTTTTCAGGCATTGTTCTTGGACCTAAACATGGAAGGTGATTTTTCAATACTGAGAAAAGTTGTACACTTTTTTTTAGATGAAATTTCTTGTGGTCAAGATCAATTATAACTTAGTTGTAACTGCCCTGTTTTTATTCTAATTTCGTATTTAGTAAATAGTTCTGTTTGCAATGCATATTTTTTTTCAAGAACAAACTTTTTACCCCTTCCAGTTTTCATCTGTGTCGTGGACAATGTTGTACGTGTGAGCACAGACCAGCAGTTGGAGTCAGTTCTTCCAACTATTACTAAAAGGTACATTGAATTCATAAATTTCATTACCTACATTTTAGTGTATTATAAATGTGATAAACTTGGTTATTTCTTGCCCTATAAAAGATGTAAAATGATGTATGTTACACTGTCTCTCACATCAGTCAAACAAAAAAGTGAGATTAATAGTGTGAAATGAGCCCACTGATGTACCAAATTTTTCAAATGCAGATTGTCACAAGGTTTTGTTTATTATGATCAACACATGTATTTTAATCTACACAGTGAATTAGATTCTAAAGTATTACACATTTATTGTGATTGAGCTTTGCTGATCATGGTTTAGTTAGAGAATATACCATTCTTGCTCTATAAGAAATGATAATATATAACATTAAAGTATGAGTTATAGCAAAACTATTCACAATTATTCAATATAATGAAAATTGCTAAAACTTTATTATTTGCCTTCAATAAATTTCAAGCTTTAATATCTAGAAATAATTAATATTTTCATATTGATGCAAAAAGTTGCTTTGATAGTGTTCAGTTTTCCCAAGCATGTAAAACAGTGGTGGATATTTTGTTTTAAGTTGTCTAGTAAAATAACTGTGAACACACTATGTAGTGGTTTGCACAGATAGGAATAACTATTTAACACAGAGTATAATTTCTTCAGTTGTACAGTACGTGTGTTAAGTCGTCGTGTTTAAACTTCACATACACTGTAAGTGACTAGATCACAAAGATTTTAGTCATGTGGCTGATGATACTTTAGTTTTAGTTAGTCACTGTATTTAACATGCTGTCTTATGGTTCATTTTAATTTAGGTATTAACTAGATGGTATGTAATTTTGAATCAAGTGTATTTATAAAAGTAGTATTAAAATATCTAGAATGGTTACAACTGTTGGTTATTGAGAGACTTTATGAAGTGCGTAGAAAAAGGCTACATTATAAATATGAGAACCAATGTGTGCAAATCTGTGTTGGAGATGGAATGCTGACTATTGTTATGAATTCATTATGCATCTACTTGAAATGTGACAAGCTTCTAGTAAATAGTATTGTTATGAATTCATTATGCATCTACTTGAAATGTGACAAGCTTCTAGTAAATAGTAAAACTGTTGTACTAAAAAATCAGATGTTACAAAAGTAGTTGTAATGAAGGTATTTTTGTGAATTTGACAACATTAACCTAATTCAGACTTAGGCAAATTAAGAGTGAAAAATTTATGTTCTTGTAAAAAATTAAAATACCTTTGGCCCTCATTTATCTTGCTTATTGTATTCATATAACCTGTAAAACCTCCTGCATATCTACAGCATTTTTTTTTCAGTATTCTTTTATGCTGTATCTGTTATTTATTCTGGTGTGGACTGTTGCTAAATCAACAAAGGTAAAATTAATAGTTGATAACTCTAACATCAGATATGTAATACCATGTTAACTGACATTTTGTAAATGATAGTAATGTATACTTTTGACTCTACCTGGGCATGTAAGGTTGATTTGAATCCCAAGAATTGTGAATTGTTCTGTCACCAGGTGTTTACACAATATGCACATTCAGTGGAGATGAGGTTATCTACAGGTCTAATGAAAATTGTTTGGTAAAATCAATCTGACATGGCTTGTTTTCTATACAGATTACTTGGAAAGCCAAACAAGGTTTGTTTGATGACCAAGTGTGAAAAAGCATTAATAAACTGGAGACAGAATTGATCAGTACATTTGTATAAAGACAATCGACTTTTGAAAATACGCTCATGTTAGATATTGATTCTGGTGATTTTAGTTTTACAAAATTGGTGTGAAACATGTAAACTGTGGTTGTGAGAGAAACAGCATGGGCAGTTATAGTAGTGTTGTGTTGGAACATTAATTGAAAAAGTTGCTACCACTGGACTTGATAGTAGCTGTCAGAATAAATACATCAAAATTTTGATGGATTATTTTATAAAGTTGCTAGAAGTATGTGCTATTCCTGAGTATTAAACAGTAACTTGCAAGGAAATTTTTCAATTAATCTCTTCAAGTTTAGGGTATGTCTGTTAAGCTTCCCTTTGTACTTTGTACAGATCTTTGAATCAGCCTTATTTTAGGAATTGTGTTGAATTCTTTGGATTAAAAAGAAAAAGACGAACAATAGCTCTTCATCCATCATCTGATGGCAGGAAGAGATAAATGGCTGATTTCATAATGTATATTTTTATGTGGATGAACATCAGAAAAGCTGAGATCTGGATCTAACTCTGCAGTACATGACACTATGGGTAAAATGCTATCATCACTGATAATTGGGAGAGAGTTTGTTATTTTAACCTTTGTTCTCAAATCAAGTGGTTATTCACTCAGAAAAGTCTGGAAAATAATATGTGGAGGGATTAAGGAACACCATTAATATAATGCATGACTTTATGCAGAAAAAAAAACTAATGGTAAAATGAAAAGTAATTATGATGTTAATGTTCATAAGACTAGATTCCATAAAGTTGATACGGTATGGCTGTACAGTTCCTGCCACAAGACAGGACAAACTCTACAGTTAAGCAAGTGTTGGGAGGAACCATGTACTGTATCAAAAAGAATTGGCATTGTGGTTTGTCATTCAGATAGACAAGCCAGCGATCCTCCACTGCCATCCTCTTTGGAAGTACATCTGTGAGAAAAGAATTTGCAAGTGGAAAGTTAACCAGATTTTTTTCCTGAGGATGATCAAGGATGGAGCTGTCATTGGATTCATTTAATTATCAACCTAAGAAGAATTCCCTGAATGATAAGAAGCCTATGATGATAAGAGACAAGAGGTAGTGATATCTGCATATTTTGGTTCTTTGAAGTGAAAAACACCAAAATGACTTGATTTTGTACAGTTCAATGGTACTGTTTCATTTCCAAGTTATAATTGTTCAAAAAACTTCCCAGTCCAAGAAGGGGAATTGTTGTATCTAAGTGTTCAATGTTTTGTTTTAGATGTTAGCCTTAAGGTGCATTATTTTAAAATTGTGTTTATAAAAGTATACTTAGAATACCTAGAATTGTTAGGAATATTAGTGATTGAGAGACTGAAGTGTCATGAAACAAGGCTACTTTATAAATGAGAATCAGCATGCCCTAGTTTTTAATTGTGTAAATTATTCAGTAAAACACTTGAATCAGTGTTCATTATCATTTGTTTTATTACTTGATTGATTAGGTGTGCAGTTCTACAAGTAAGTTTATTTGTTGATTAGTCTTAGTACTGTTAGTGAGTAAATATATTGAATTTAAAGTCTAAACATTTGTGAACTTAGCCTTATAAATAAAAATATGTGCATGCAAGTGATAGTATGCTGTAGGTTAAATAAAAATAAATTAATTTATTTACACCAACTTATTTAAAGTAGTCATTTGACAAAGAAGTGATTGAACAAATTACGACAATACATTCCTAAGGAAGGTTACATTCCCTCGTCTAAAGTTGCATTTCCCAATGAATTGTTTATTTTTTTTAATCCATGCAGTGGGTTCACTTTCGTTGGTCATGACTACAAGAATCCAGATAGACCATTCATTCCCAATTGGGAAAGCCAAATAAAAAGTGAAATTCCTGAAGCAAAATTTAATTCCTTGGGATTGCAGAAATGTAATATTTCAGTATCTATGGTAATTATACTTACACCATCTGTACCACAGTTTTAATATCTGTTTCTGCCGGAAATGCTAAACATATACAGATTATGAAAATGCTAGTAGAAGGATAGTATCAATCATTATTGAAATTTCAGCATTCACTTGTTCTTATTTGCCCAGTGTTGTATTTTAAACATGAAATTTATAATGTGGGATTATCTCGGTACCTGTATCTCTAACAGTCAATGGGCCTCGTCCATGACTTCAAATGTTATAACTCAGCCATCAGTATTTATTTAGCAATGGCACAATTTAAGCAATGGTAGATCTTGTTATGGCAATGTCTGGTTGCAATCTAAACTCAGTAATGCTCAGAAAAGTAACATAGCTATGCATTTATATTTGTGATGACATTATTACGTAGTTTATGAAATTGTTACAAATAATGTAAATATAGTCACTACCCATTTATTGGTCTCATGGTAGTAATGATTTGTTTTATGTTTAGGTCAGAAAACATTGATCATTTTTTACTGTTTTATCAGTTTGTATTTCAGCATGTATATGATGACCATGGCCTGCATAATATTGAGTGTTTCTTACAGTTTTGTGTACAATGTTTCATATCGACAAGACGTAACACAGGATGTTCAAATAAGCTATTCATAATTTGCAAAACATATTAGCCTTTGGAGCTGCTGTAAAAAAAACAAAAAACAACAACAACAAAAAAACTGCTCAGTTCTACAAGTTAACAATGTAATTTACAGATCAATCAAGTCAGAATAGTTATGATATTTAATATTCTGCTGAAGAGTACGTCCAGAGGAACAGTTAGTAAATTCGTCATATTGCACTCAGTACGATTTCTGCACAAGTTACAACAATGTGCAAATAGATCTTATAGAGCATCTAGCATTGTTGAAACATAAGTTGAATAATAATAAAAAAAAAGCTTTGAAGCAGTTCATTGTACTTTTATGGATTATTGTCACCAACATGGCAAATATCACAGGAAACTTTGTTTTCTAATTTAAGCCACTAATCAAATAATGTTAGTGTGAAAATTTGTAGAATTTTATGATAAAACAAAAATCAGTTATATTAATTAATTATATTCCAGTCTGGATAAAACATTTATGCTTTTTTTTCTCACTGATGTTTTTCTGCTATGTTTAAAACTGTGATTGGAGAAGTGACTTACACTAACCAACCACATATTTAATATTACATCCCAATACTTCACACCATTATTGTTTAATATTTTCAAAATGAGACCCAAAATCCAAGCATTTTCGAGATTTCTTCCTAAAGAAGAATAGTCAACTATTCAAAAGCGCTCAAGTTTTGGGCCTCGTTTGAAGATATTAAAACTTTTGTAGGTGATCTTGTGTGCTAACTAACTCTGAAAGCATTATTGTGCATTTAGCTTCTACACTCTTAGTTATTCAGTCTTAAGTAACTGCCAATAATATAAGCTTTGATTGACACAAGAAAATTATGTAGAATTCTAAACATTTAACACAGATTATTGACACAAAATAATAGACTAACTTGCACAGGGTTAGTTTTGTAAAAAGTATCATGATGCATAGAAGTGACTGCCTGTGGTAGTAATACTATATTAAATCCCTTGTTTTGTTTGTCTTTTGTGTGCTGTTTTAATTTCACCACATGATCCAGTCAGAAGTAACAAATATTAGCTTGAAGAGCAACTTGGACGATTCAAACAGTAACACAGAAATTAACAGTTTTATCTTCACTAAGGTAAAAAGTAAAAAAACTTAGAATAATAATTTTCTAATACATTATCCAAACTCCTGTAGTTTTATGGTAAGTTTTGTAAAATAAGGCTAAAGTATATAAACTCTTTGCCTGTAACAGCTTTCACTATTTGATACCATCAGCTTTCAGTTCTCTCTTTATCTTTACACTAAATTAGTTACCAGATTTTATCAAATATTAACTTTGTGTGTTGAATTTATACAGCAATATTTTACAGCTTTAGAACTTAGTTTTAATGTAAGATGGAAGATTTGTCAGTATTTTCCAAGTTTCAGATAATAGTATTCAGTTGTTTAAATTTTTAAGTATTTTCATTTTTTTCACTTTAAGAAATTTATTTATTTTCACATATACTTAAAATATGACATGTAAAAAAATAACAAAAAACTGAAAATACTTTGTGGAAATTAATTGTATGTGGTGAGGACATGGCATACACCATCACCAAAAATGTTTGTTCTGAGTCTTGACTCTGACTCATCATGGTAAAAATGAGCTCTGTATTTGGGTCTATGGCTGCACTGCGAAAGTGGCCAAATCCCACTATTCAGGTGAGACAAGAGTAACCTAACAACTACTTATAGGTGTTGCTGGCAAACTGCTTTTCGTCTGGTTTAGTAGTTCAGAATTACTGATAGCACTGTAGATTCACATAAATTTCTGAAACAAACTTCATTAGTGTGGCTTTCGTGTTAAATTTTGCTTTATGTACAAAACTTAATATTGTTTTTATGATGTTCATTGTTGACAACTGTTAAGAAAAACAGTATCAAAAACTGACTGAGAAGTTGTTATGGAAATTATTACAGATGTTTAATGTAAACAGTTTAATACACTTATTCTTGATTTAATTATGAAGTGTGTTCACTATCAAAACTTGGCTATGGAATAGACATCAGATTTATTTTACTGCAAGTATTTTGTTTCTTGTATAACCAAACTTGATGTCAGTTTATGGTTAAATTCAATTTAAAAATAAATAAATGTTGTATTTCTTCTGTTGATTTATGTTACTGATAATATGGCTTTCTATACAGGTGCAGGTGTTAACAGTTTTTTATTATCAGGTCTTTAATAATCTAAATATTACTTATTTTTTAAGTATGTTGAAATTATTTAGCAAAGTTTATAAAGAGTACTTGTTTGTTTGCAGAGTGAAAAAAGAATGAATGGTTTTAGTACTGAAGAAGATACACCAGTTGGTCATAATCAAATATGCTGCCTACTGGAAGAAGGAAACCGCTGTTCACGAGTTGCTGGAAATGCCAGTTACAGTAAACGTATTCAGAAAACGGTGGCACAGCGAAAGCTAAAACTCAACATTGATCACAATGTAAGTGGCATGAGAGATTTTTAGAACATTAGAATTTACTTTTAAAAACTGTTTCTGTTTTAAAAATTTTTTGTAAGCTACTTAAGTATTTTATGTATTTGTGTGAAATGACTGGTTTTATTTTTCGATATAACGTGAATGATATGTTACTTGTTTCCTGTCGGTATTGTATATATGTTTGTGTGTAAAACATAGACAATTAAAAGGTTTCATAATGATAATTTTTTGCAATTGGGTTTAAGGGTTATTGTTATGTACATTGTACTTTTAAAAGTTACTAGCCCTGTATGTTCTAACAGTGTTTTAATTATTTTTCTAGTAAGATATTTGAATACTAATGAAGGTACTCTTGGTAATGTTATAGAACTTGAATCATCTACCTGGCATCTAAAGAATGTAAAAATTTGTAAATTATGCAAACATGAAAATCAGTACTTATTGGAAGTTCATGTGAATTAACTTTTTTACTTGAGTATTTTATATGTAATATGTAATAATATAATAATTGAATTGTGACTGTATATTACAACATACTAGTCCAGTAAAACACAGTCAAGACAAGGAAGACTGAAAGTCAGTTTTATATTATTGGATACATAAGTGCAGATACACCACATCAGTACCAGTTATGTAATGTTAGCCAGGCCTAACTGAAAGGTCTATATAATAATAATAATAAATGTAGGTATAAATATAGTGTTATGAGATTTAAACTGCTTAGACTAAACATTTGCATTTTTGTGTCACAATATCCTGAAAGCATAATTTATATTTCCTAATTTTTTTTTATTATGGTTGTGAGATTGGTCAAGTGACGAATCTCGCATATTTAAGAGTATAGCAAATAACTTTGTCTTACTGAAAACATACATTTGAAATGTATTTAGAAGGTTTTAAAGATTATGCAAATGATATTTGAGGTTTTTGGGATGAAGAATAGTTTTTAATCATAACATGAAATCACTTTGTGCTTAGACTAGAAATTAAACAGACCAGATATTATCAAAACAAATCTTTGGTGAAAATATTTCATTAAAAATCTGATTTTTTGTATACAAAATGCATGTAATCTTCACTGAATATCTACCAACTTTTATGAAGATATACATAATGTATTAAAAGATATAATGTAAATACTTAACGTGTGCAAATGTGTAGACAAACTAGTATATTATACCAAGCCGTCACAAAAGGGTTACTTTTATGAATGAAAAATATATTTTATGAAATTTGTGTATGCAGTTGCATTACTAGTAATTAATAGTATTATTACAAGTTTTAAAAGATATTTTAGTATTTATATTTGCATTTTAATCTGTAAATTGTGAAATGTTAATTTTAATTAATTGTACAATTATTGGGCTAGTAATTTGGAAACTTAGAATTAAGACTAATAAAACTCAACTGGCTCATATATTTTCTTTGGCTTTGGCTTTGGAAATGTGGTTTATCTGTTGTTGGTATTTTTTTGGTCATGATGTTTACTTATGTAGAACCTGTTTATGTGCTCTTTATTTCCAAGATTTGAATATGGATTTCTTTTTAAGATGTTTCATCTTTGATATGGTCCTTTGAGTCCTGGGTGGCATCTTTCCAGCAACAATTAACCCTTTCATGTTCTGAAGTCTATCTCAGTTGGAGCTGAATGTTACATCAAATGCAGTTTCTTGTGCTCCCCTTTCCAGCCCTTTCCTCACCACAGTACTATAATTTGTTATTTTTCTCAACTCTCAATATATCATCAACAGTTCTGGTGAGTACCTGATTGGTTCAGGCCTAGTAGAAACTTGATTTTGAGACCTTTGTTTGTGAATGGAGTCCTTTCACCAGTGATGTTTAGGCTGTTTATGTTTTTGTCTGAATGACACAAAAATTCCATTTCTCACCCCACTTCCCTTGTCCCAGGCACCTGTTTCTTTCCCTTCTCAGGATCCCATAACCTGCCATCTATTTAACCTGTTGCATATTATTCACTAGGGTTTTACTTTCATCTGTTTGTGGTTTCCAAAAAGATTGAAGACTGTAGGCCCTTCATCAGTCTGACCAACTTCATTTTGTTTACCACAGATTACTATCTCAGTCTTCACTAGGCATTTTATCCAGGTCTGTGGATGACCAAGATGAACATCTCCTATGCTTACCTCCTGCATGTTTCCATTTCTGTACTATCTTGTCTTTATCTTCAATTAGTCCATTGAAGGACAGTATACCAATTTTGCACCTTCCCTTTTGAGTGGTTTGAGCTACTTTATATTTTTTGTTGAGTAGTCTTCTATGATGCCACTAATTCCCCTTGGTCATGTATACATTCACTCCCTTCAATAAATTGTGCACAATGTTGAAAGTTAAAATATTCCTATATTGAAAATGTGTTTTTGATAGGTATTTTCCTCTTCTCACAGTTCTTAACTTTCCTTTTTGCTCATTTCCAGTGTTTCCATCATCTGCAAAACTTCAAAGTGCATAGAGAGAGTCATATGTATCAAGTGAGTGTACTATGTTTCAACTGGTGGAGAAATGATGCATAATGATTTGCATGAGAGACATGTTAGAATCACTTGATTCTAAAAAGGGTGTGTGTGATGTGAAAGACTTGGCATATGTAATAAAAATACAAGTTCCCTTGTAGAGGACAACAAGAAATGGGAATAGCTGTCTTGTGAATGGATGAAAACACCTATCAGAAAATTTTCAAATTTACAGTGTAGTAAAATTACAACTTTCAACAAAATAACAGGTGAAGAGAACCAAATGATAGGTTTTACAGAAGTTTTGATGTGTATTTGTTACATATTATAGCAAAATTTATGTAACTTTTCAAGGATCTTATTTAGCATCTCTGACTAGACTGTTGTAAGTAAGAAATCACTCTCTGAAATCTGCCCATATCTGTTAGGTAAGGTTGTAATCTTGCATCTCAGGCTAAAAGGCTTATGGTGTTTTCGGACAAAAACACTAGGTAAGATGGGAGATTAAGACACCTGCTATTGTGTTGTGTGGATGAAACAGCATGTTGCAGGATACAGTGTGTTATTAACAAGAGTGATGTACAAAAGGTGGTAAATCCTTTAACTCTTATACTATGATAATTCAAACTGTGATATATTTTCATTGGATGTGCTCCACTGAACTCTTACTTCTTCACATACCAAATTTTAAGGCATTCCATAAAAAAACACACAAAAACTTTAGATATGATGCCTCCAATTTTGATTAAGTTTCTTCTCAACAGGTAGAGAAACTATTTGATAGAAAAACATACTTCTATGAATTTCTTCAAAGGTGATTCACAGATAACCATTTCAACCTACAATTACAAGTTTTATCTGGTGTAAATATAAGCTATATGTGCATAGTTGTTCAAGAAAACCACTAAAATTTGTCAATCTTCTGTGTTCCTACGCAAAAAGTTGTGACCTGCCAATCTAAATGTTTTACTACAGCTACACCTAAAAGTAAATGTGTACAATTTTTAAGAGTGTTATCATTTGGATTAAAGACAGATGATTTTGAAGGTTAAAAGGATGTGCAGATACATAAATATTAGTTAGATCAAGTAAACTAAATCAGCAGTTTCTAGCTCAAGTTTTCAAAAGAATTGTATGGGTGGATGGTTATTAATGAATATACATTGCCAACTTTTCAGCTCAAACTTACTAAATTTTATCAAGTTGTCCTACTTGAAGAGTATTTAATGTTACATGATGTTAGCTTAAGCAGTTATAATAAAAAGCAATGCTTGATATGGCTGTAACAATTGTATGGAGGGTGATGACAGTTTACTGTTAATCTGGTTTACCTGGTGTTAGGATAAAGGAAGTTATTAGCACTGTTTTAGAGAGATAAAACTATCACCATATATTTTAATATATATTCACCATATATATTAGTTTTGTAAAGCTATATTTTGAATAACTTTGTTGCAATCTTAAAAACTAATATGGGTTACTATGAAGTGTCACTTTCTTACTTGCAGTGGTTTGTTGGTGTGTACTGACTAAATGTCATGGTATCTAATTAAAAACACCTTAGGTATGAAAAAAAGAAAAAGGTGTGGCTGGCTGATAAGGGATTGATTATGTGACTTAATTTTGATTTTTACCCCTTTAACAACCAAACTGGTTGCTATACTTGTATAATTGATAAGTTTAACAGCATATAGTGAATAATCACATCTATATAATCATATAGACGTGATTGTTCATTAGTTAGCCAAGTCGTGTTTTTTGTTCAGTTTGGAGCATGACGATAGGTAAAATGAAATTAGCAGACTAGCTAACCAACAAATGGATATTTATTTTTAAATTATTGTCAATGGTGTAAGTATATCTATGAGTTTGGCTGCCAGTTTTTAAATTATTCCTTTAAATGGCACACTCAAATCATTTTTAGCCATACCTTTTTTTTATGCCTAAAATGTTTTTGATCAGACTGATAGAATAATAGGAAAGCTGGTAATTTTTAATTTATCTCAGACTTGTAGAATAATGGGAAAGCTGGTAATTTTTAAAAGTAATTTTTAATTTATCCTTCTTTCACTTTTATAAAAATATTCTGTTTGCAATTTGCACATTTTACAAAAAAATAATAATTATAGGATAAATCTTTTAACACAAGTTGTATTTGTAAAGTAATCTGGGCATTTCCTATGTGGCGAATCATCAATGACAGCTAAAGACGATTGCAGTATGACCAGTTTACTTCTTCGTAAAGTGTGCTATGATATCCCGTTTATCTTGTGTGAAATACATAAATGATCACAATTAGAAATAACTAGATAGCTAGTCAGTGAATTTAATTATATATGTTTGCTAAGATAGACATGAAAGTGATATTCAGTTAATAAGAATTTGTATTTTCAGAATGTTTTGCTGCCACCTACTTTACTTGTTAAACTTAGTTTATATATCTAATTTCAAGGTGAATTAAGGTAATAAAAATACCATGCTCTAAACTTTTGTAAGTTAAAAAATACTATATTTATAAAAGCATTGTAGTTTTAGACAGAACTAAACAATCAATTTATAAACAAAGAAGCCAATCAAAAACTTAATTGAATAACGTATTACTTCTAAATTAGCATCCAGCTCATGTTACATTTACTATGACATTATATATTATAATTCTTGTTCTGTCCAATCATATTGAAACTTTTCTCATTAGACCTAAAACAAATATTCTAAAATTCTAGTAAACTGATTCGTATTCAGCCACAGTAAATTTTTTGTAACCACTACTGAAGAATCAACAGACTTCCAGCAAGTGTTTATGAAATGTCTTCTGAGTTATTTGATTTTTGTTTGGAACCATAGTTAAAAGTTTATCAGTTCTGGCTAGCAAATGCCAAGTTAATATTAAAGTAATTGGCAAGTTTTTAATCCAGGACAAGAACTAATTGTTCATAACACCTGGCAACCTAAGTTATATGTATATTATATAGTTACCTTATATGTGCATCACAAAATGAAGGCACACTTGTACAATTCTTCTGGTATTTAGTGATATCTGAATAAAAAATTGTATTCATGCATTGCTATAATACTCCTTTTTTTTGTTAAATCAACTTGAATTAATGTTATTATGATTAACATTTTTCAGTTTAATGAAAAAATTTAAAAAGGATTTTGATAGCTATAATTATAAAGGCTACTTAACTTTGATGCAAATTTATTTCTGTCTATTATTATACCCCCTTCCCCATTTCACATGCTGAAACTCCTTTTACTCTATAATTTTGTTTACTTTCAAGCATGCTTTGCTGTAATTTTGAGTTTTATTTTATTATCATTGGTCATCATCAACTTTACCCCCAAAATATTATCCTTTTCAAAGGAGAAATCAGTTTATTGAATTGGTAAACACTATTACAATTTGTTATTACAAGTGCAACTCCATAATGGTTTACTTAAATTTGAATTTTGAAAATATACTCAACAACTTTTCATCATATAAAGTGGATGTAAGTAGTTGTTTCCTTGATTATTTCAGCAGATGTCAGTGTTATTCGTTTTGAATCGTATCATAAGTATTTAATCAAACTTTTAAGTGGGTTTTGTTTGTAAGTGTTAGATTTTTTTATTTAAAGTTTAAAAAGTATTTTTGAATGCATTGTGATATGTTTATATTAAATGGTTACGCTGAAAACATTTATTGTAACAAAATGTATTTGTTTTCTAGGCCCGGCATATTTACATATGTGATCACCATAAAAGTGTCATTCAGAGTGTTAGAGCTAAAAGAAAACGAAAAGACAGTGATGATGACAATGCATCAAATGAGCAAGACATTGATGCTCCAGAGGTAAACAGTATGTGCATGTTACTAGTTAAAACAGTGTTTAAACGTATAGGTAAACAGTATGTGCATGTTACTAGTTAAAACAGTGTTTAAACGTATAGGTAAACAGTATGTGCATGTTACTAGTAAAAAGTGTTTAAGAGTGTAAAGGCCTGACACAACTTGACGATTAGGGCACTTGACTCGTTATCTAAGGGTTGCAAGTTCGAATTCTCGTCACACCAAACATGTTTGCCTTTTCATCTGTGAGGTTGTTATAATGTGATGGTCAATCCCTCTATTTGTTGGTAAAAGAGTAGCCCAAGAGTTGGTGGTGAATAGTGGTGACTAGTTGTTTTCCCTCTATTCTTACACTGCTAAATTAGGGATAACTAGTGCAGATAGCTCTTGTGTAGTTTTGCACAAAATTCAAAACAAACCAAACCAAAAATCTCAAAAGTATATTGTTTGTGCCTTTTTTTTGTTTAATATGTTGCTTAGAAGCACTTCATTTTTTTTTATTTACCATATTTTACCCAATTGAGGTTGTCAATAAAATAATTTATTGAAATAAATACCTTTATATATTAAACATAAAAATCAGTTTGTGAAGCACATAAATGGGCTGCTAAAGCAAGGCCTAATCTGTAACTTAAAGGTACTAAAAAAAATCTAACAGCAGATATTTTTAAATAATGTAACTTGGACTTTTTGTAAAATGTAACACTTGAGGAATGAGTTTAAGGTTTAATGAATTTATTTTTTGATGCAACTTAAGGATACTAAAAATAATAAATAAAAAAGCTTACAAATTTCTGCATAATAAATTAAGATCAGTAATCTGTGGCAATATAGGCTACAAAAAACTAGAATAAAAAAAATGAATATAAATGAACTATTTCTGGCATAGAGAAACAGTTTCCAAATGTGTAACATGGAAATAATTAACTTACTGAAACTGGTTTCTAATTATTTCAACCATCCAAGTCATCAGAATACTGACATTATGATTTGACATTATTTTTAATTTAAGGCTTTTCAGCTTGATTGAAGTGAATGTTTTCAGTTATTACTATTGTTGGTTATTTAAACTATTCAAGTCTTGTGCAAATAATTGTATAGTTGAAGTCCAGTTATTAACTGATTAGAAAATTCCACTGATTGATCCTCTAAATGTATACACAATAAACAACTTTATATAGCAGCAAGACATTCAGATAGTAAGGCAGATATATAAAATCTTATCATAGGTGATTTGATATATTTGTGGGGATGGAAACACTTTTAATGGACACTTTCACATTCAGGTGAGAAATTGGCAAATGTTTTTAAAAAACTAACATATATATACCATTAAGAAGTTGCATTTGTAACAATTTCTTGTTTGTTTGATAAAATAGAGAGAGTTAAGTTATTAATTATGAATAGTTAAAAAAGAAATGAAAGATAATTAATAACAAAAGGAAGAAAGAAAACTTAAAGTGAAGAAATGGGAATTTTAGTATTTTCAAAGTTATAGCAACTACATTAACATGCTGATAGTTCTTAAATAATTTTCATTTATTTCTTTTATCGGTAGGTTGATTTGTACCAGCTTCAGGTTAATACGCTGCGAAGGTATAAACGTCATTATAAGATCCAAACTCGACCAGGGTTAAACAAAGCCCAGCTTGCTGATGTAAGGAATATTTTAAATTTTGTACTAGTTATAACTTGTACCTTAGAAATTCTGTGATGTTCATCATTTAAGCCCTTGATAGACGTAGGACAAGAATTTCTGTAAACAAAATCATATCAGACTCAATATTTTTCTTTGCTTATTTTTAAATAATCTGTCAGCTTATGCATTTGAATGTTAGCCATAATTTTTAGTAAAATAATTATTTGATTAATCTTACCAATATTATTTCAAATAATTTTATATATTGTACAAATTAGGTTTAATAACTATAAAGTCAGATTGAGGACTGTTAGTGTCTAAGGATAAGAGGACTGTTAGTGTCTAAGGATAAGAGGACTGTTAGTGTCTAATGATCACCACTGAGAAGAGTAAATTCATTAAAGTTTTTAATTGAAGTTTAGTAAGAAAGCCAACAATCAGAAACCAAGATTTGCTCCTTGAACTATTTTGTATCTAATACAGCTGAAATATGTAAGTTTTAACCTCCCCAACTAGTTGGTAGGGTGGAGTCAGAATGAACCATGTTGATTTTTCAACTCAGTATTTCAGTTCAGGAACTCTAACATTTTCTGGACCCTACCCTTAATTAGTTCTTCACGGTTAAGCAGAGTGGATGTTCTGTTGCTGTTCTCTTTCATACTATTGTAATTGTTTATTATTTGGAAGTCATTCATACCCCACTGTGTTATAAAAAAAAAATATTTTGAAGTTTATTACACAAGTCATTTTCACCCACCCTATCTCTTATGATACAAAACTTTTACTCTCTCAGGTGTAAATATAAAATAGTTTGTAGTTTAATTTATGAAAGAGGCCTTTAGAGACAATATATAAATTTTTTATTCTCCTAAGTAGGCATGGATTATATAAATTCTTAGTTTATATTAAAGATGTTGGTGTATGTGTGTGCAAACTTGATAGTAACTGTGAGAAAACCATATACACTAGATAAGCAAGTGAATAATAGGCAATTACAATTTTCCTTCATCTATCCAATTTATTAGTGTTTTTTTTTCATACTGACAACAAAGCTGGCTTATGCTAACAGTATGTTTGATACTTTACAAAATGATGTAGGTTCAGTTTATCTCTCTTTGGTTAACTTCTGTTCAGGGTTACCGATGAGGGGCAGACTTCTTTGAAACTGTTATAATCCAGTAACACTGTTTGATCAAAGTGTAGATTAAATTGGAGCTGTCTCACACATAAGACTTTGAGATTAAAAAATTTTGTAATTCTAAGTTTATTTATTAAAATTTGATTAAGTATTATCATACTTAAGATTGACTAAACAATGTTTCTGTTTTGCAAGGAAATTAGTAGTTTTTAATTTTATCAGTTATTACTACGATGTTCTTATTTTATGGATTGTGGTAAGAAATTTACTTAATGTTGTTGATATAAATTATATTAAAATAAACATGAAAATTTATTTTAAAAAACAACCACTTTGTTCTCCCAAAATAACATGAACTTTTAAGTCGCTTCAACCAGTATCTTAATACAAGAGTAAAACATTGGTATTATATTTTTAAGATAATTTATCATAAAAATCTTTTGAAATTGGGTTTTATGCTGCAAAATAAGTCACTGATGTTATAATAAGTATAATTGTTTACTTCAGACATGATTTGTTTCAAAACATTATTAAAATTATAGATTCAAAATTCTTTAAAATAGGTTTAGCTTCAAAGACAAAAGCATTTGTTTTTTTTCTAATTTAAAATTAATCACTGAGTTAAATAAAGGTTAATTAAAATTTGTATTGTTGTAAAATACTCCTTTTTTTAAATATGCAATTGCCTCCATAGTTCTTACTTAAGTAAATTAAATATGATGACCAGTCATTTGCTTGAAGTAAAAATGATTAAGCCTATTTCTTGCATAGTATTGTCCAAGTTGTCACTTTCATGTTGGTCACAGTTTAAAGTGCTTCACATCATTCATGAACCACTGCTTGAGACCCAGGAGGACAACTGGATGTTTCACTCAAATGGAGAACTACCAAATGATAGAAACCAGCCAATCACAATAGGGATTTTCAAAACAGATACAGCTCTTAACAGCAGAGCAGGTAATTTCTTTCAACAGAGTAATTCCTAGTGTACGTACAGCCACAATCCGCAAGGCAAATATGCTTCTGTTAATTTTGACATTCAGAACATCCAGTTCAAGTGTTATCTGCTCTTCTGTGAATAGATTGTGCTTAAATGAGCATCTGTGATGGTGGCAATGGCATGTCCAAGATACTAATGACATGGTGCAATATTTGTTCTACAGAAGAGCCTTTCTTTATTCTACTGACAAATAACAAACATGTACTAAATTGAAGAGAACTTGGGAACCAAAGTGAACTGCATATTTTTATATAGCAGTCTGAGAATGAATAAACACTGGATCTACTGCTCTCCACATTCTCTGTAGAATCGTACTATTAATACCATTTATTATACAGACTACATCCTGTGACACTTTTTGCTGCTGTTTGTTAATTTGAATTCAGACTAATATATGATATCATTTTGTTTGATGATATATCTTGGATTTGTAATTGATGATTTTAAGCATGAAAATCAGTGCCAGGTTGTTATTAGCATTCATGAGAACCATACTCAGTACTGAAATAAAGTATTTTCAATTATAAAGATAAAGCAACCTTTGCCAAGTTTCATTTATGGACATAGGCTGAAACACCAATCATGTACCTTTTACATCACTTTGTGAACCTTGAAATATTTGAATAGCAAAAAAATTAACTGAGAACAGGTTCGAATCCCTGTCACATCAAACATGGAAATATTACAATGTAATGATCAATCCCATGATTCGTTGGTAAAAGAATAGTTCAAGAGTTGATGGCAGGTGGTGATGACAGGCTGCCTTGCCTCTTGTCTTACACTGCTAAATTAGGGACAGCTAGCAAAGACAGAGTTTGTGTAGCTTTGTGCAAAATTACAAAACAAACATAATTGAAATATCTAATATTCAAAATATTCTCTAAATGTTTTGAGTTTAGAACGTTGTGTGTAAAAATAATAAATGCTAATTGAACTAGGAAGCACAGTATGCTTATGAACTAATTGAAAAGCTTTAAGTCAAGCTTGACAGTCGTGTGAGGTGATGTAAATTAATAAAGGCCTTCATTATTTCATTTTCATTTCAGGCATTAAGTCGACATTTCAAGACCATACAGGTTGTGGAGAAAGAAGCAATAACTTTTTTTATTTATATGGTGAAAAACAACAAGAACAAACTAGATCAAAAAAATGGAGCAGATTCTGGTGGTAGCTAAAAACTGAGTGACTTGCATTTTGTTAACATTCGCCTGTGCACGTACTAACTGTACATAATGAAGAATTTACTGAATTATTTTATCCTGAATGTATGATACACTGCTCAGCACAGTATTACCCCTTCAAGTTGAATATACATACATATATATTATCAAGTATAATTAGTCTCTTATTTATAATTTTCCATATAAATTTACTTCCCATGGATGTACAGTGTAGTTGTTGATCATTGTTACGTTGATATAAGATATACACTTCTAAAGAATCAGTGCTTTGTAATTTACAGTAATCTACTTTGGAAGGACATTTTTTATCACATAAATTTGCTATTTTATCATAGGACAAGTTGCACTACCTGAGATTTATGTATCATAATAAAGTGAATTTTGAAAATCTTTTTAACTGAAAATATGTAAGTTCATATTAGATAACAGAACCTCATACTATCACCACCTGAAAATGTTTGTATTGTAATTTTCTAGTGAAGGTCTGATATGTAACAGACTTGTATGTTTGAAACAGTAATATGTTCAATTGATAAGCAAAGAAGGAATGGATACTGTATTTGGCTGGATTCCTAAATCTCAAAGGTTCTTTTGAAAAGAAAAGTACAGAACTCTTTAATACTTAGAACTAGAACAAAATATCTGATAAAAATTATTTTTATTTTGTATTTTTGCTACATGTGAATTTTTTATAAAGTGAAATGTAGCTGAATTGGTGGTTTTTCAAGGTATTTTTATACATTTCTATGAAACCAATGAAGTTAAGCCTAAAGTACACTAACATATACATTTATTTCATTTTTTAAGCTTCAATAACTAAACTGTAGTTAATGTGAGGTATACGATGGTTTATTCAAAACTATAATAAAGTGAGATGAAATGGTGGGAAGATACTTCATTGTTTCTTGTAGATTTCAGACATTATTGTCAAAATAAACAAAAATCTAGTGCTGTTTATGTTCAACAGTCAGAACCTACATGTTATTTTTATTAAGAATTCAGAAGTTTTGCGGAGAAATTTCAATGAACAAGTTATTTTTAAGCATTTCTTAGTATTGCTAATAAAACAGCTGATCTATTAACACACTTTTTTAATTATATTTCTAAAATAAAATTCTCTCGGTTTTTCATTAAAAAAAAACTTTTTTTGTTTATAGGAAAAGTTCAAGTAAATTATTCACTCATAAATTTCTACTACCAATAAAATAGTCCCTCTTAAGTCACTGACACAGGTATATATTTACTTCTAGGTCACCAAAGTAAGTAAAAACGTTCTCTTGATTCACTGATAAAAATCAAATGCAAAGAACAAGATTACAAGTTAAAGCATGATTGTTTAGGTACTAATATAATAGAAATTAATTTTCTTTCACCTGCGATTCATACAGTTTAGGTTTCTTGTTTTTTTTATATGTTAAAAGCTTTAGTAATGATAAAAGTAAAGACATAATGTATGTCTGTATTTGTAGACAAGAAATAGAAATTTGTACAAAATATTTTCATTTCATGTTGGAGATGTTTAAGTAGTATTGGGAAATGTGCTACGTCTTCGTTGTATCAAAACAAATTCTGCTTTCTACTAACTACTGGGAAAGTAAAATATCGCATACAGTTTCTCTTTGATTTCATTTTACACTATACGTTATCGCCATCTTTTTGAATAATGACTTATTCCTCACTAAGAACTAGCAAGCCAACCATAATAAATGCAGATTTTTTATCACATTAATCGGACACAAAATAATCCAAACATATAGAAGCCTTCCTTAACTGACATATTCAAGTTAGTGGATTTTGTTATCTTAATATAGTTAATACCAAAACTAGTTTTTGTTTTGTTTTAATATTTTTATATTTTAAACATGTACCAATTTGAGACCAAGAGCGTTAAGGCGTTCAACTCGTAATTCCAAGGTCGCGAGTTTGAATCCCGGTCATACCAAAACGTGCTCGCCCTTTCAGTCGTGGGGGCGTTATAATGTGACTATTCGTTGGTAAAAAGAGTAGCCCAAGAGTTGGCGGTGGGTGGATGGTGATGAGTATCTGCCTTCCTTCTAGTTTTACACTGCTGAATTAGGGACGGATAGCGCAGATAGCCCTTGAGTAACTTTGCATGAAATTAAAAAAAATAAAATTGTTTCGTTATTAAAAGTTTCTACATAGGTATAAAAGATACGTAACTTATATAATTAAAGAACTTGATTAATAAAGTTTATAATAACAACCTTAGGCCTAATTGACTTTTTCTGTGCTACAAATCCTCATTCAGTAAATAAGTTGATTTTTTTTACTTAGCAATTGGAAAATTGTCATAATTACTGGTTGTTAAGTGTAAGGAACATAAATTTTGTGATATTGTAACTATTGACAACTAGTAAAATAGTGCCTTAACTATTAGCATGACTATTGATGAGTTTATCAGTCAAAGCTAATTACTGAATTGTTTATCAGATAGATGAGTTTTTGCAAAGAAGCATCTTCACAAATGAAAATAACGTTGCAAAAGTAAAGGATGATCTTAAAATTTATCATTAATCTTAATTCTTAGCCTATCGAACAAAAGCGAAACTACCGGAGTACAAAAGCAGTTATAGATCTTTCACCAGAATTTTACCTTCAAGATCTAACCAAACGATTCAGTAATGATAAGAAGGCTGGTCATTATTTTCTGTATATTGATTTGTTTGTATTTGTGTGAAGTATTCAAAGTTATACAATGGGCTCTGTGTGTACTGCTCTGATTTTTAGCGTTATGAGCTCACAGATTTACCTCAGCCATTAAAGAGCTTGAATGTTGAAGATCAAATATTAGAAACTTTTCGCATGGAATGGAAATGTAGCTGATCAAAAAGAATTAATTTATTGCGTGATCACATAATACTTGTTTGTTTTATCATTTCGTGCAAAGCTATATAATAGCTATCTCCCCCAATTTAATAGTGTAAGACAAGAAGAAAGGCAGGCAGTCATCACTGCCAACTCTTTGGCTACTTTTTTACCAAAGAATAGTGGAATTGGTTGTTATTTTATAGCGCCCTCACTACTGAAAGGGTGAACATGTGTGGTGCGGCGGGGATTTGAACCCGCGACCCTCAGATTACGAGTGGAGTCTTCTAACCAGCTGGGCCTGATCATATAATATTTTCAAAGGAAATGTTAACATTCCATTAATTTCTTAAATTAGAAAACGTTTTTTCTAATGAAGTTTTCATAATCAGCTCAATTTTTTCGAAGCGAAGTGTAAATAGCTTCATGGTTATGTACATAAATAGAGTTAAGTTTCACCGCACGGGTGCTTGAGACAACTTCTGCAAATGCTGTATTTCAATTGTAATGAGATTTACCCAGCAAGTTTCTTTTACTGATGTACATACCTACCGCTTATCAGTATCATACCATAAGTAACTAGTTGTCTCCATAAAACTGAAATTGATGTATCTACTTGAATATTCATAAAAAGTCGGAGGAACCTGTATTATACGTGAATGAAATCAACATTGTGCTAGTGTAAAAAGGATGTTGTAATCCTTGTTGGCTTGTAAAATATACTGAGAGAATGACCAAAGGCCAAAATAAAATGGCTCTGATGAAAAGTAGCCTTTGAGAAACATGACAATTCTGATATTTCATTATGTTTTTCGAAACGTGAGATTCAGTCTTAGGTACTTACAAAGTTGTGTAAGAAAACAAGAAAACTTAGTTTAACGGATTTCTTTTGTCTAAAGGTGCTTCACAAACATAAATTCTGCACGATACTCTTGAGTTTAGAGTCAAACTTTTTTAAAAATTAAGTTTAATATCAAATGGTCATTTTATTTTTTTAATTGCTTTACTTGAGATTATCTATAATAGATAAACACGAGAAAATAAAATTTAGTTTAATTTTGTTTAACATCTTAGATGTTATTTTGAATATCTTGATATTCGTGGTCAAGTCGACCACATTTCATTCCCAATCCACAGAATGCTGTTAAAACAGTATTCCATTGTTGTATAACATCAGAATCATCATAGAATTATTTGCCTGTATACATCCAAATTAATATTAAGCTGTCATTTTGTTAATTTGGTAAAACAGAGCTTGTTACATATGAGCCTAAAAGTACATTGCCAATTTGCTGAAAGGTTTGTTAAAGTTAATGGTATGTATACCGTTAAAAAACGATTGATAAATGGAAACGAGATTAAACAACATGACTACGTTAATTCTGAACTATTTAAGAAATAAACTGAGAAGCTTTAAAAACAACAAGGCTCTCGAGCCAAATAATATTTCCCAAATGGCTTAGACTTTAGAAGGAGATTAAAGATTGGATACGTGAGCTGCTGGATACTAATTGTTGCCAATCCTTGAATAATGGTCAGGTACCAGAAGTCTTTCAATAGTACCAGAGAAATAGAAGCTTGCTAATGTAACTCCTCTTTTCGAGAAAGGTAATAAAAATTGTTTCAGTAATTATAGACTTAATTAGTCTTAGATCACCTGTGGGAAAAGATTTGGAAGGTTTGATAAAAGATACTTTGCAAAGTCATTTAACAAAGTTTAGAATGTTATTGGATAGTCCAAATGGTTTTACTGAGAGAAATTTCGCCTTACAAATCTTTTGAAATTATTTGAAAAGATTACTGCTTATGTAGATGAGGGTAAATGTCTAGATTTGGTGTATCTGGATTTCCAGAAGGTATTTGACAAAATGCCACATAAAAGCCTTTCAAAAAAAATGTATAGGTGTGGGTGATAAGTTAGCGAATTAAATAGAAAAATAGCCAGATGGAAGGAAGCAAAGGGTTGTACATTAAAGTAGTTCAGTTAAACTAGATTAACATTACAAGTTGGTTATTTCAAGACTCAGCCTAATTAGGACCTTTGCTCTTTTTTTATCTATATTAATGACATAGATGAAGGAATGGCGAATAAAATACTTAAATTTTACAGATGGTTTTATGATATTGAATGTTGACAGCTGTGAAGAGGATACTACTAATTTACAAAAGGATTTAAATCATTCAGTGAGTTGTGCAAATAAATGGCGAATGAATTTTAATTATGATTAATGCGAGACATACATTGTGGGTCCTTATAATTTAAATAAGTATAAATATGGATGGAATTAACCGTAACAGCGCCATGAAAGAAAGGAAGCTTGGAGAAATAACTGATCAGTTTCACGTTTGAACTAACATTAGAAGCAGTTAACCACAAAAGGAAAAACAACACATATTCTGACGTTGAGTGCCACACACATATTTTATTACTTGCGAAGAGTTTATCGTATCGAAAGAAATTCCCAAATAAATGTGTATCAATAAAAGCTATGTAACTTTGTAGTTTAAAGACGATATAAGTAAAGTTAACTACAGGTATTGAATATGCGGTCGAATTGTATGGTGCAAATTCATTAAACAACAAATACCATGCTTGATAACTCAGAAAATTCTTAGCAGTGTAATACTTAATGTGATAAAGTTTATTGATTGTCATTGTAATGTGCCGGATTATTAGTAAAATGTAATACAACTACATTATTATGTTTTGAGAAAAAGTTTCACGCTAAGCCTCTTATGCCTAGCATGGCCAAGCGAGTTAAGGCGTGCGAATCGTAATCTGAGGGTCGTGGGTTCACATCCTCGTTGCGCTAAACATTCTCGCCCTTTCAGCCGTGGGGGCGTTATAATGTGACGGTCAATCCCACTATTCGTTGGTAAAAGAGTAGCCCAAGAGTTGGCGGTGGGTAATGATGACTAGCTGCCTTCCCTCTGGTCTTACATTGCTAAATTAAGGACGGCTAGCACAGATAGCCCTCGAGTAGCTTTGTGCGAAATTCAAAACAAACAAACAAAAGCTTCTCATAGTCAGGTACCAGAGAATTTTACATAAAAATTTATGATCTACAGAGAACGCCTGATTTATGCAGGGTTAGTGTAAGTCGGTATAAAGTTTTCAAAAACCAGATTGGAATATTTTACTTGTTTCTTCAGGCTACAGTTTTCCAAAATGTAGTAGTATTGTTTAGTGTAGAAATAAAATGATTTATAATAAAAAATATATAATGTGTAAGGTTTTCACTATTTCATCCTCGGGGTATGTTTTATGTCGTTCCCGAAACCTAGCACTTGTACATTAGGAAAACAGCGAAGGGTCAGAGTGATAATGTCAGCTAATTTCTCGTAGAGACTATTCTGTAAGAAAAACGTAAATTTAAAATTAATGAAATGTTCACAAAAATAATGTAATAAAAAAACTACACTTCAAGAATTTGATACCAGAACAATTAAACTGACTTTATAGATTGGTCATCATAATGTTTTGAGAGTCAGTATATCTATGAAAGTTTAACTTACGTATATGGTCACAATACAGAATAAATTTACATGGTTATTTACGAATGAATTAATTTATATTATGGCTTAATAAAATTCAGTGTAAATGTTTCTCTGTGTAACTTATAGAATTGAATGTCATGCTTGCCCATTTAGCCGTGAGGACGTTATAATGTGACAGTAAATCCCACTATTCGTTCATAAAAGAGTAGTCCAAGAGTTGGTGGTGGGAGGTGCCATCCCTCTAGTCTAACACTGCTAAATTAGTGGCGGCTAGCGCAGATATCCCTCGTGTAGTTTTGCGCAAAATTCAAAACAAACCACTCCTAACACTTATATTTTTTGTATTAAAGTGTAAGAGTAAAAATAAATGTATATTTGCTATTTGCATCAACTTATAATAAAAACATTGTTATTAATAACCTATGATAAAAAGAAAGCTATTCTTAATGGAGGTCTGGCATTGTCTAGCGCGTTATGGCGTGCGCTTCGTAATCTGAGGGTCGCGGGTTTGCACCCGCGTCACGCCAAACATGCTCGCCCTCCCAGCCGTGGGGGCGTTATAATGTTTCGGTCAATCCCACTATTCGTTGATAAAAGAGTAGCATAAGGGTTGGCGGTGGGTGGTGATGACTAGCTGCCTTCCCTCTAGTCTTACACTGCTTTATTAGGGACGGCTAGCACAGATAGCCCTCGAGTAGCTTTGCGCGAAATTCAAAAAACAAATTCAAAAACATATTCTTAATGGTCAGAACTAAAAATTAATAGATCAGTATACAGCAAACTGACAAGAAGTGCCTAACTTAATGTGTGTGTTTTTTTATAGCAAAGCCACATCAGGCTATCTGCTGAGTCCACCGAGGAGAATCAAATCCCTGACTTTAGCGTTGTAAATCACAAGATTTACCGCTGTACCAGCGAGGGGGCCCTAGTTTCATCATCGGTACACAATAACACTGAAACATAACTATTAAGATGTAAAACTAGTTCCATGTTCTGGACATTAACAACATGTTTGTCCCCCGCTGGTACAGCTGTAAGTTTACAAGTTTACAACGCTAAAATCAGGGGTTCGATTCTCCTTGGTAAACTCAGTAAATAGCCTTATGTGGCTTTGCTATAAGAAAATACATACACGCAAACAATATTTTTGGCCATTATCCCAAAATTTCACAAGATACTGCATTTAGCCAACTTCGGACACTTAAGATTGTGCCTATATCCACATACTGAGCTAAAGATGTAGAATAATCTTTATAAATGTGAAAAGTAATAATAATTAACATAACAATGTTTAAGATTTATATGATTACTGTAATTAAACTGAGATTAAATAAAAATGTCGATTAATGTACATTATACTGATAGGGTTGGTAAAAAGGAATATATTATTGAATCGTTTATTTCAAACATTTTCTTATCAGTGTCAAGAATGGGTACTAACAAGAGTATATGTAATCAGAGAATTCCTCACACAGATATATTGAGCATAAAAAATTATAAAAAAGTTAAGCTTCCTCCGGTCTTCTATGCACTGAAAACTGAGAAATCGTCATTTACCTTATTGTAACTTTACGTGTTCATAAATACGCTAATATTTTAACTGAAAGATAAACAACATTTCTTTATAAGAGAAAGAAAGAGATGGAGGGGGCCCCGGCATGGCCAGGTGGTTGGAATCCCCATCAAACTAAACATACTCGCCCCTTTAGCCGTGAGGGTGTTATATGTGACAGTCTATCCCATTATTCGTTGGTAAACGAGTAGCCCAAGAGTTGGTGGTGATGACTAGCTGCCTTCCATCTAGTCTTACACTGTTAAATTATGGTCGGATAGCGCAGATAGCTCTTGTATAACTCTGCGAGAAATTAAAATAACAAACAAACAAGAGAGATGGAGAAAAGTTTCACTAGTTGTGGGTAGTTGTATTAAGTAAAAATTACTTTTATTCTGTTTTGTTTGAAGTTAAGCATACAACTACACAATGGGGTATTTGTGTTCTGCCTAACTCTGGTATCAAAACCCTATTTTTAGCGTTTTTAGGTCCGTAGATGTGCCGCTGTGCCACCGGAGGGGCTATATTTTATTGACAACTACAGCGTAATTCATATTACACCATACACTGCTTATTGTTCAAAATGTTCTTATTATGAACTTGCGAAATAAATATATAAAATTAGACACATTAGCATTTAAATTTTCTCAACGTCAATCTACTGTTTTTTGTTTTTGCTTAGTAATTAGTCTGAATGTTTTTGAATTCAATTTGATTTAGGTGTAGATTTTAGAATAAGCTTTCATTTTGAAAATTGAGCTGCTTAAGCAAATTGCCTTGAATTTAAACTTGAGTTATGTTGTAATAAGAGTTATAAAATTTCGATTCGTGTTTTTTAAATTGTTTTTTCATTTTACTTTGAAATTATATGATCAATAGTATTTTCTCATATAATGTACTGATACTAGCCGTTATATACAGGCTGTGAATGACTTGTGTTCCCGCGCTTTTTTCGCTGTGAAAGACGTTCTTATTCATTGGTTATCTCCTAAATTCACGTAGCATGTGACTATTTTTGTACTAATCTATTTGTCTATGATGTGCGCCATTTCCGAATTGACCAATTGGAGTATTCTCCTTTACTGTGGTTTGAACGCTAGGTCCAACGCTTGCTTGTTCACTGGTACTTGGTAGATAGCGGTAGTACTGTGACATTGCTTAACTAGGTAAGAAAATCTCTTATTTTAAAACATATTCTCGTGATATAGGTTTATTAAACGGAGTTTTAATGCTAAAAATTCATTCTATCATGTTGAGAAGTTAATTGTGATGTCACACGAAAAATTTAATCGTTGAGATGCATATTTACTTCATCATGTAGTTATATTGAGCACTCGACTAACTTGCTTTCCTAGTGATATGGCTACGTAGCATTAGCACAAAGACTAGCTAGCTATAGACGCCATAGTGTTGCAATGGGGAAGAAGCTCGACGACATGACGAGAAAAATAATTTATTTATGTGGTTTAGACGATGAAGTTTTTGAAATTATGAGTATTAATGACTAAAATATGAATTGAAATAAGAGTTAAATATCTTTTAGAAGTATGTATCGTGTAACTTTATTGAAATTGCTCTTTCAAAATACAGGCAAATCCGATGTCCTTTGTTAAGGGCGACTGCATCAAATGGGTGCCATTCGTGATTCACTATGTTCTGTGTATAACGTTAGTATAGTTGAATAGGTTATACTCGACGATGGAGAGCCGGTTAGATAGTATATAGGCTAACGTTAGTTGGGTAAGTGAATAGGACTAGGCCTAACTCCTTATTCATCTGTTGTAAATAGGGTAATATTTGGTAGTTATGATTTTTGAAAATTAACTAAAATGTAAAATAAACTGTCTTGAGTTTCATGAAAACAAAATGGCGTTCAAGGTCAGATATTTCGACGGGGTTTTCAGTGATGAAGTTGGAGGTTGTACTTTTGAAAGAGAATTTAAGTCTATAAAACTAAAAGTAAGAAAACAGTTGTACTTGAGACTTGAATATTTGTCAACCAAGCTTAATAGCTAGTAGCCATTGAAACGCATTTTTATGAAACTGCTACAGATTTAAAATTTATTATTTTTTTTATTCTTATTAATTAATATTGACAAAATACTTCGAAAGTATTTCAATTTAATAGTATTTATTTATACTGTTATTTTGTTAATTTGAATCCTGTTAATGAAATGGGAGTTTCAACAAACTGTATTCCTATTAATTTGTAATTTATTTTTGAATTATTAAAACTAGTATTTAATGTAGTTTAACATTAAGCATGGGAACCTTTGGAATGCCAAGACTAAAAGCTTGTGCATATATACAATATATGTGTGTGTGTGTGTGTGTAATTCACTCAATAATTTATGTGGCTTTTTAATTTAGAGGTAAAAATTGCTTACTTACATTTATATTACACTTATAATATTTTAAGATTGTTCTGTTAAACCAAAACTTGTAGTTTTAATTATTTTTGATAAGGTTAATTATCTGGCTAGCCTCAGTAGTATGGTTATAATTTGAAATAACCTACTTGTGATGTTGAAGATTGGAAAAAATCATGATGGCACATTTGGATTTCTAAAACTAGCCCAAACATGGAAAGCTTTAATGAAAGCTTAAATTCATTAAACTTTGTTCTTCTGAATACTAAAAATATCCCAAAGTAGAATGTGGTTCAATTTGAGAAATAAAAAAAATGCTTTCTGTTATGTGAAACATTGTTTTTGTGTAGTATATTAAGTGCTTAGACTAAATTAACTTGTTTTAATAATGTAATGATTCTTTTAACTATTTGTAGCAGAATAAAGTTATTTAATTTTATGTAATAATGTAGTATTGGTTGGTAATTGCTTCACAATTATAACTAGTGTTTTACAAATGGAGTTGTCAGTATTACTTATGTCTGGAAATGTTTGACTAATTTATATTTTGAGGTAAATGGCTATTTAAATTTTGTAAATAAGTATTTGGATTCACAAAAAATTAAGGTCATAATGGTCTATACAAATGAGAATTATTGCTTTGATTTTAATCCATTCTCTTTAGCTGGGATGTATGTTTGTCAGGTTCCAACCTCTGTTTGGTCCAAGTTTGACTATTATCACTAGATGAAGAGTTATCATCCTCTTGCTTACTGCTTCATCATCATCACATATTTGAACATCACTTGTGCTGTTTTCTAAGCTGTCAGTCAATACATCAAGCATGTTTGTGTAGTAGTTAGGGTTGCTACTTACTGCTGTAATGATGTAAACACTATTGGCACCCAGTTGTACATTAGACATCTTGTTGGTAACTGAATGGCAGACTGACATCAAGGGAAACCATATATTGCATACTGTTCAACTAATTTAACTCCAATATGCCATGCATGGCAGTTTTGAGTTGCACTGAGAAACATTTGTCCTAGTTGCAGTATGAGAGGACAGGAGAACTGTGAAGTGTCTCAGCTGCAGTGAAAGGGTTCATTTTTCATGTAATACAAATAAATCCACTTCATATATTCTCAAACTTGTTTTATTTGGGTAACAAGCACAGTATGTAAATCATTTTAAGTCAGTTCAGTTTTGGATAATTTTTAAACAGCGATTTAATGAAAAATTATACTGACATAAATTTCATTTATGCCCAGGTAATATTTTTAATGTCTGAATACAAATTTGGTCTGAGAATTTATTTAACATTATAATGTTGATGTGAAACAGAAACTAAGTTTTGGGCATTTGAATGTGAGTGACATCATTTGTCTGCTATTGGTTTTGATGTAAGTGGATTATGAATAGCAGAAATGGAGCATTTAGTAAATATTTGAGTGTGTTGTTTTCTGGATATCAGTTTGTTGAGTACGCTCATTGTTTGATATGGATAACAAGTGAAATTTTGACCAGTGTAGGAAGAAAAAAAAGAATTGCTGAATATCCAGTTATATTAAGTGGTTACTGTTAAGTTAGTGTGTTACTGTTGTGTGCACAGTGTTTGAACATGTTTCTAGTTCACTAACCATTTGCAAATTCCTTGGTATGGTTGTAGTTCTACTAATAAGGCTAAGTTTATTAGCCAAGTACGTACCCTATTTGTATTTGTGTAGTGGCTATTTTGATGTATCAAGAAATGTCAAATTAGTATAAAACATCAACACAAATATAAACTTGTGTGCTCGCGTTGGCTAAATTTGTGATGAAATGCAGTGTGAAACATGAACATGAGTATTATATATCACTATGTGACATGCAACTCTCACACAAGACATTTTGAAACAGCATTTGACAAAATTTGTTCTAGCAATATTTTACAAGTTGGGTACAATTTGTAAGGCAGTAGAGAAGCAGTTTTATCTCTTTCAGTGACTTAATTCATATAAGTAGCTAAACAGGGTGAGTAAGCTTATATTTGTTAGATTGTTTTATTACATTTATAGTTTTTCTCGGGAGGAAATTGGTTGTTGCAGAAATCTGAAAATAGTACATGTAAGGCTGGTTTGTTTATCAGCTCAACCAGTAAAGGTAATTTTCTCCGTAATGGTGTTTTGGTTTACAAAAAGAATTTCAGCATCTTTGGAACATTTGGAACAGATTATAACAGTGATTTCTTGTATCACATTTCATGTTTATAATTTCGTGATGTCTTTCCCTGTAGTCCTTATGTAAGTTAATCTTGGGCACAAGTTAGTTTTGACTATGGTTGATGATGCTCTGGAGTGGTTTCAGTTCTAACTGGCTCCAGATTTGACAGATTTTCTGGACCAATACAACAATCCATAGGCTGAATATGTTTTCAGTAAACAGATTTATGTACAATAATAAAAGCAAGACTTGAAGCTAAGTCTGTTGTGATATATAACTTGTTGTTTTGCAATCTGCAGTCACACAAAAAGTACTATCAACTTCATTTTAAAACTGCATCTCGCTACACTGATTTGTCTATGGTTAGTGTAGAGAAAATAGTGTTTTAAAAAAGAAACTGATATTCCTTTAGTAAGTGGTTGAAGTAAATTATGAAAATTTTGCTATGGAAAAAACTTGTTTCACTATGATTGATTAAAGACTGTAGGAGTTCAGAGAAATGTTATTGAAATACGTTCTTTTGTGTACAACAGGCTGGTTATGTATATTAACCACTTCATAAGTTTTGTGGAGAAAAATAATTTTAATTATCAACCATTACATGTATAACTTTACAGAAATGGATGGACTCCCAAGTAATAAAATTAAGACTTTATTACTTGTGGATTAAAGTTTAAAGACTGAGCACAAATAATGATTTTGTTAGAAATAATGTAGGTTTAGGTTTTCATGTGTTTTGTTTTTCCCCTTTCTAGATAAATATACCAGTGTCACAAAAAAATGGGCAAAGGAGAAAAACCTCGTGGACGTATGTCAGCATATGCTTTCTTTGTGCAAACTTGCCGAGAAGAGCATAGAAAAAAACATCCAGATGAAAATGTTGTATTTGCAGAATTTTCAAGGAAGTGTGCAGAGAGGTGGAAGGTAAAAATAACAACTGATTTCTAAGGCTTTTTTTAGATTTTTTAGTTGAAATTATTCGATTCAGTACGAAATCCTTTGTGAAACATCTTGAAGATGGGACAACTGATTAGCTATCTTGATAGTTGTTTCACATTTCTATAGATTAGGAGAGTTTGTCATTATCTCTTGACGTGTAACATGAACAAAGGTGCTAGTAACTTTAAAAACTTGAATGAGTTAATTTTCAATTAAAAATTAAGTACAATTTTGAGAAAATTAAGATGTTTTAGTTTCATGACTAGGATCTTATAAGTCAGTTGTGTAGTCAATTATGAAAATATTACATCATAATTAAAACTACCTTCTGTATTTGATACAAAGTTGTCATTTAATGTTGTATCTAGCTGAAGTTTTATAATCAGATGTTACTTTCATATTAGCACATTCAGATTATTAGTTTTGAATATTTCAATAACAGTTCATATTTTGTTGTACCTGTGTTTTTAATCACAAGTTTTAAAGAACTTAACTGATTTATCTTCTCTGTAGACAATGTCAGAAAAGGAGAAGCAGAGATTTCAACAGATGGCAGAGAAAGATAAGAAACGATACGAATCTGAAATGGCAAATTATAAGCCACCAAAAGGAGAGAAAAAGGGAAGGAAACGAAAAAGGACAAAGGACCCAAATGCTCCAAAAAGGGCACTGTGAGTTTTTGTGAGAAATATAATTGAAATAAAAGTGAAATTCAACAGCTGTTGAAGTTATCACTACTGTCTTTAGAGATTGTTTTTGATAAAATTTAGTTTGTGATTATATACGAAAAGATTAACTGTACACTTAATGTTATGCAAATGTGTATACATTTGTTTTGTAATTATCATTCATAAATATTGAAACTATACATGCATGACACAGAGGAAAGCATATTTTCTATTTTTATTGATTTCAGGTCGGCATTTTTCTGGTTTTGCAATGATGAGCGACCCAAGGTAAAGGAAATGATGCCCAGTTCTTCAGTTGGTGACATTGCAAAAGAACTTGGTAAGAGATGGAATGAAGTGTCTGAAGATTTAAAATCCAAATACGAAGGGTTAGCTGCAAAAGACAAAGCACGATATGAAAAGGTATACATAATTTATTCTCCATGATGTACCTATTGTATTACAGTAAGGACATCCATTCTTGTAATTTCAGAGGTAATGTTTTTTTCAAGCTGTTACAGGATATAAGTAACTTCTGTTTTTGAGTTTTGATATATTTTTAAGGTAAATTACTTCCAATAGGACAGCAGTGTTTATGTACAATATAAACATTTTTAAATTGATACTTTTATGGACAAAAATAAATATTGGATAACTAATTTTAGATTAATCCAACATCTTTTAGTTAAAATAATCTATTTTTAACATTTATAAATGTTCTTTATACAGAAAATTGTGACGTAAAAAAAACGTAACAAAATGTAAATGGGTATAACACATGGTTTGCACAGGTATAAAAACAAACTACGGAAGTTATTTATTTTTGTTGGCATAATTTGTTTTTGACAGTAGTAGGGAGAGCTATGTGTAACCCCAAATATCACAGATGTTACGGCAGTATCAGTGATATAAAGCATGCATCAACTCTGCAGTTAAGTGTTAATGTGATTTTTTTAAATCATATCTTTTATGTGTAGTAAGAATGTTGTAACTTTTACCTAAATTTGAAAAATTCCCTGTTGTCTGCATGAAATGTGTATTTAGTATAATTTGTGGTCACTTAAATGATATTTTGCAAATAGAATGGGTCACTTTAATTTAACGTCTTAACTTTTAGGAAGTTAAAGCTTATAAAGGTAAGAAATCAAAAGGTGGGACACCAGCTGCTAAAGGAGGTGGAGCATCGAAGAAAAAGGATGAGTCAGATGAGGAGGAGGAGGAAGAAGAGGAAGAGGAGGAGGAAGATGAAGAAGATGGTGAGGAAGAAGATGATGATGATGATTGAGGAGACTGGTGGTAAACTTTGTAGATTTGGGGGATTTCTTAGATATGTTTATAGGTCATCTAGGGGCAACCGGCTTGGTTTTGGTATGTCTGCCCAGCGTTTTCATTTGCATAACTGTATTTCATGAAAATATATTTCCCTTCATTGTACTTAGAAAAACAAAAAAACAAATTTATAGTCTTGCTCAATCCCATTTAATTAATTTTTACCTTGTGTATTTAAAGGGTTGAAAAAAAACTCCATAGCAGGCAGAGTTTATGCCAATTAAACATTTTTTGTTTATTTCTTTGAAGCCTGATAACTTGATTTTAATTCAGATTAGTCAGCATTTTTTTTTATTTTTTTCTGTGGAGATGCAGGTCCACATAACTTAAAAGATCATTGATTTTATTGGTCTAAATTTATTATGCGACACATTGTGAGTTAATTTTGTTTTTTGGGAAAAAAAAAAAAAGGTTTGAATTTAGACATTAAAATTCTGCTGTGAAATTGATTCCCTTGCTGTTAATACACAAATACCAACTTGTTGCCCTGATATGTTTCAGTGTCATGTTACTTTATATTTTGATTTATTCATCTTCTGGAAATCATCTTCCTAGTTTTTGTATTTTTGTTTTTCCTAATTATTAATTAACAAAATCTGGTTGTATGTATTTTGTGTCATTATAAATATCCAAGCTACAGTACTATAAATGTAAAATATCTTGAATTAACCATCTTGCAGTATAAAATTCTACAAGTACTTTTTCTTGACGAAAAAATAACCTGTGGCTGATAGAATAATTAAGTTTTACATTTATGTATTCAAATATGAATTATATAAAATACATCCCCATTCACTTTCATAATGGTTAAAAAAAATCCATTGCAAGTACCTACTTGTCCATTAAATTCTAAACTAGTTTTTTTGTGGTGGTATGTAAAAGCACATGGTGAGTTTTATTTCATTATTTTCGTTCTTGTAAAGTTTTAATGCTGTTGGCCAGACTGTATTTTAATGTTTTGTCGTATTTTTGTATTATGTCAACTCGAATAAAATGTTTAACCCACCAATTTTTTGTAACTTTTATTTTTTACTGGATTTAATTATGTTTAGTTTCTAAAGATGATCAGGACAACATTAAGTATACACATGGAATGTTTAGTGTTAGTGAACTGTGGTGTTGCATTATGAGATATGAAAATGGGTGGAGATTACAGGTTACCCTGAGTATGTGGTTTGAATGTTTCAGTTATAATTTCTTAACTATTATACTTGTGAAAAAAAAACCTTTTTTAGCAACTTTGTATGAAAAGCTGAATATTTAAGAATAAATTTAGTATAGTTAATGCCTAATATATTAACACATTAGATATATCTTAATTTCTAAAACAGTATGTAATATTTACCTTGTACTGGGTTAAACTTGCTATAAAGAGTTGGAGATGTTTTTGGTTCTCTGGATGGAGTTAATAAAATATCTTACTCAACTGTTCATACAGGCCTTTAATTTGATATACTTTTGTTATTCTATTAGAAAATTTAAACTGAAAGACCTAAAAGTAATTGTTTTATTTGATGTTTGTAATACAAGTATATTAGATCTAATGTGTTTTATTTAATTGTTTTTAAATTAATAAATCTACAAGTTGACTTCTGCTTGACTGTTGCATCTAAAACTTTCACTCCCAACATCTGCATGTATAATTTTTAGCATGTGTTGCATTGGTTTACTTTTTAGGATTTTTTGAATACATATAGCAATGTTTCATTGATAGATTGGTATATTTGGATAAAATAACTTTGTATGCAAGTGTCATGCAATTAGAAGATTCAAGTTGAATGACTTAATTTGTGTTGAAGAGTGCAAGATATGGATCTACAAAATAAAATCTGTAATTTTGTGCAGAAGTATTAAGTTATAACAGGAAAGTGTATTTTTTTTTGAAGACACTACACACTTTTAAGAACATCTTGAGATAAATTATAGGTATTAGAACCAAATCGGTGTAAACATTTTTAATCGCTATGGTCTTTGATGAGAGAGTCATATAAAATAAAGTTACTTTATTTGTTATTTTCTAAATAGGATTAAATTACAAGTTACTTAAACTGGGTGTGTATTCTTTGGTTAGTGAATTGGGTATTTCCTAGATTTTAGCATTAACTTGTGAAGTCTAAAGTTTGAGACTATTATTAAACATGTGCAGTACTTTTAAAATTTAGTATGTTAGAAAAGTGACAGCCAGTCTTGTTAATTGACTTAAAGACTGACGAGGCTATTATAGCATAGGTGCTACTAGGAACAATCTGGCTTATAATTGAAAGTTTGGAATGGCTATATCTAGATTAGGTCTAAGTGCAGTTAATGTTCTACGTGGTTAACTTCTGTTTATATACTGCACATGAATTACATATGCTTAATAAAAAAAAAAAAATGCAAATTCTTACTCATTTAAGATCTAGAAAGTTATTTTTTTAAGACTTAAGCTCAAGCCAGTAGGAACGGAGTACTGAAGAGAACTTAAGTTTATTTAAATGTCAAAGTTAATGGTGAGTCATTTATTTTCAGTTATTTTCTAATAAAATGATTAGCACTTATTTAATATTGTTTTAGATGTTTAAAAACGAAAATTTATGTTCAACAGGCCTGTTTTATAATTTATAAAATAGTTGTGGTATACTAAAACAAGCTTTTTTCCACTAGAATGATAGAAAAAATGATATGGAGTTTAAGAAGGAAGATAAAGCTTCCATTTTAAGTGGAAGAGATACAATTAAAGGGGGTACCTGTAGTCCATCAAAGAAATGATATTGAACGTATAAGAATACCTTGTTGGGTTTACAGTTAAGAGACTGCATTTAGTGACACTTTTCAATATACATTACTAAATATTAAGTTTGGAGGGGTGCTGTTAATTTAATTTTAGTTGTTGCAAAACATTCATTCGTGTAAGTTATTTGTACAAAATACTACTGAAATTGGTACAGAAATTTACAAAATCCTTGTCATATACTTGTGATAACCAATACATAATTTTTGTTTAAAACATAGCTTGAAAAACTAGAGGGAAAGTGTAGAGGAGAAACTATGTGGGCTGAATTGAAACAATAGAATGAAGTTCATCTGCACGTGAACAACCTTAGACTTGCTTATAATGGTTCGTTATTTGTATAAACGTTAGGGGAATGAAATGCTAAATGTAAAGAAGATAATGTGACTTAAAAATAAAATTAAACTGGCAGATAGAAAAATTGACTAGTGTGATACATGGTTATTAGCAACGCTTACAAATGATAGACGCGAATGGATTATATTAGACAGAATGTTCTGTTGGGCTGTGTTGATTTAAGTTTAGTGTAGTTGTATGATTACATTGCCCCTAAAATCGTTTTTACAATAACGAAATAGCTGTAAACACAAGTTTTGCTTTACCAAATTTTCATTAAAACCATCTCTTGAGGGATAAAGTTAAAAATTTAAATGTTTGGATTTATGTTCTGTATTTATATTAAGGAACAAAAAACATCGGGTTTTACGTGGTAGAATTTGAACTGTTTGGCTGGATAGGTGTGAAGTGTTGATTCAAACACGAACAGGAATGTTTCCATGTTTTCTTTCATACTTATTTGAGCTAATTGCTACAAAAATGTAATTGAATAGCATTATTTTAGTATTAATTTTATTTTAACAATGATTCATTTATAAATAACGAATATGTGGGAATGTTTTCTTAAATTTCATATACACGCCTATTTATCACAAATTATTGTGAAATTGTCAGAGATGACATTAGCCTAAACACTGTTCTAAACATAATTGAAAACGTATGCAAAACAACTGCATGTCCACCCACGAATTTGTGTTGAGTACTTTACATAAATTGACCAGTTTTTCGAACTTTTCTTGTACCACAGAAGAAAATCGAACTAACAAACTTGATGACAAGGATGTTGTTACTTTTACAAGAATATTTACAAATAGTTAAAACATCTTCATAGATTATATCAGGTCATTCCACAAGTAATGTCCGAAAATTTAGTACAGAAAGTACATCATCATTTCTGTCTTTGTATAAGTCTTTAATGACTAAAATATGTAGTAGAACATGTACAAAAATATGCAGAGACGAACTAACCCAACACCACTTTTCCGTATCATTAATAAAATAATTAGGCTTATAACGCTTTATTAGTTTAAAAAAAAAGCAATACTTCAGCAGAAACTACACGAAACATCCAACGTGTTTCTCACGGACAGATTAGTGACTGGAGATGAAAAATGGATATATAAAAATGTTAAGTTCTGCAGACAATGGCTCAGTGTAGGTAAACTGGCTAAAGCACAGCTCGAAATGGACCTCCACCCTAGGAAAGTCTTGATAAGCGTTTGGTACGATATTGTTGGTGTGATCCACTTTGAGTTGTTGCCGCTCAATTTAACGATTACATCAGGCTTCTGTTGTCAACAGTTAGATCGGTCGAATGTTACACTGAAAAAAAAAAGACTTGCTTTGGTTAGTTGTAAATGATAATGCACGGCCCCATACAGCAAGGATCACATCTTTATTTTTCGGATCTTGCTCCATCTGATTAACACCGATTCCCAAGTTTGCAGAACGATCGTGATGGAAAAGAGCTTGGAGCATGTGATATCAAAACTACCATCTCTACATTTTTTTTTCCCTCCAAACCGTAAGAATTTTATAGAAGTGACATTAAGAAGCTTATAAGTTGTTGGTACGAAGTAATTATTAATAATAAGGGAACATACATTATTGATTAATTGGACATTACTTAAAGGATGACCTGATGCATCATGAAGAGCAGTGATGCTAACCATTACGATTTTGGTGTATATATTACGACTATACGCTCATACAGGCAAATAATGACTTGTTGCAACTGCCAAGTTATATATTATTTATATAGTCCTATACAATAACATTATAAATTGTTCTCCCAGGGCTTAGAGGTGAAAAGAAAATTACTAGTGAGATACAAATAAATTTTGATAATAAATAAAAGTCTAAATGGCTACTTGCGATAATCATGTTTGTGCTTGAAATAAAAAATATTTGTATCTTTGACGTCCACCAATAGTTTGATTGCGGTGCTTCTCCGTATTGGGTACGTAGGGGAATCCATAGTTACGTCATCAGTGCTTGTCAGCCAATCAGCGCTCGCGTAGGTGGCTATTTCTTGTTTTCTGAGCGGCATGGAAAACACCAATGGGATCGTTCACAAGAAGGAAAAAAAGAGGCCTTGTTCACCAGATTGTCTTGTTTCTGACAAATCTAAAAGGACAAACTGTGAAAAGGCTCTGTCTACAATCATTTCCCTCAATAATTTGAATTAGTTGGCATCTGTGGAAGAGTGTTAATGAAGTAGATTGTTTCGCACAAAGTTACTTGAGGGCTATCAGTCATCACCGCCAACTCGTGGGCTACTTTTTTTTTTTATAAACGAACAGTGGAATAGACCATAACATTATAATGCCCCCACAGCTGAAAGGAGAGAGCATCTTTGGTGCGATGGGGATTCGAACCCGCGACCCTCAGACCAGTCGAACGCCTTAACACACTTCGCCAGGCCGGGCCTAACGAAGTAGATGAAGGTTTTGACTGGTATATTGGAGCTAGCAACTAGTTTATTGGGAGTAGTTACGAAAGTCAGCGTATCTTGACTTTTTGTTAGATGAAAGGTTAGTCCAGGTTTCGGTTAGATGATGAGATACACTTATTGCAGTTTTTGTCTAAATGCGTGGTAAGTCAAAGTGTTGAAATTTATGACAAAAAATTTAGTATATTACAGATGGTAAGAACAAGAGTTAAACATCTTACAACTTCTATATGGCTGAAGAGTTAACCCAATATATCGAATATCTGCAAAGAGCTAATATTACAGCGTCTGATGCAGGTGTTATATAGCATATAACGTCATTGTATATTGTATTTTCGTAAGTATTTTTAATTCGAGATGCATGGTAACTAAAGGATACCATGAAATAATCTGGACTTTTTATTTTATAATATAGTTCATCGAATCGCTTTATTAGTTTTAAATTTTACGCAGAGCTAAAAGAGGGAAGTCCTCATCAGCCGTCACAAACATTTTCTCATGAAGGTTAATTTCTCGTGGTTGTTTGTAGAAAATTCTAACCAATAGTTTTCTTTCTTTATAACCACTAACAGATATTCAATCTTATTGCTATCAGCTTTGATAGCCTCAGTTTGATGAGATAATGTTCTAAGAAAGTGTGATGCTTGTCTGTGTCTATATAGCACCAAGCCACTGTTGTATGACGAAGTTGGTCATCTGGTTCTTCAAGTGCATTGGAATTTTAACTCAACAAATCGTCGAGTTATTTGTGCTGAGACGGATCTACGTTGTCAACACAATTATGTACAATGCCATCGAGTGTAGCTCCATATTTACTTGTGTTTAGAATACTATTGACGAAACCCTAGCAAGAATGGTAAATTCAGTAACTTCTACTTTACTTACCATCCCGCTGGACAGCTGGTTGTCCATAGTTAAAAACCAACACCTAAATTTCATCCCATGTGAAGTTGGGCACTATCTTAGCTAGTGCATTTTTCTTTTTAAATAGAAAACAGTTTATTTCATAGGTAGCTTTTATAACTACATTATGTGGCACTTTTACATTAGATCTTGTTCTTATCAAAACCATGGTGCACTGTTTGTGTACACTGAGGTACCATTCTCATCTGTTGCTCAGGCACAACTCGGTAATGTTTATTCCAGGTCCAAGTTTTAAAACTTTGGTATTGTGAGCAACAACTCCTAGAGTTAGCTGAACCTCCTGCTCTTTCAACTTTATTGGTATATGCCAAGTCTCAATCAGCATTGACAAAGTTAAGCTGATCACTAAACTCCTTAGAACTGGGGACCAAGTCTGACTTGGGCACCGCTAGTTTACTAGCGCATTTACTACAGCAGTTTTCTCTCATTTCTGTTACTCCAGAACTGTTTATCCAATGAGTGGCATAATTACCATTGGTAATATGTTCAGCATAATGGTAATATTTTGTGTTGGCAGGTATCTTCTGAGCTGTTAATTGTAGCCAATTCCTCTGCTTTCCTTGCAGTGACATAGAGTATGAGGAGTCTCTTTTCTAGTATCTCACAGATCTACAAGTGTGTGTGTTTTCCTTATTGCAAAGTCACATCAGGCTATCTGCTGAGTCTACGTTTGCTTTACTGTTTCCATCTTGGATGATGTCCAATGTCAGGGGCCTAATAAGCACAAGCAAATCTTATGTTCAAGTGAAGATTCCTCTTATACTCGACATCTCTCTCATTCAACTCTGCAAATAATTCCTCTTTCAGCTCTGAGTAATTTCACATCCAGAAATAGCTATTATTTTTTCCCCGAAAATGTTCCTGTTAACTCAATAGATATGAGATTAACTCATAGCTAGGGTGGAGTTCCACGCTAGTTACCGAGCAAGACGTGTTAATATCTCTGTTATCATGCTGTTCAAGACGCGACGACCGACTACGCTAGTTATACTATCGGTCTTGCCGGTAATCATCGACGGTCTACTGCCTACCTTACGCCGTTACAGGCCGCCACTTTCACCGCCCTTGCCAAGCCAGAGGCAACCATTGACCGACCCCACCAGGACCCGAATCCTTCGCCGGAGCCCTCTACACCCGCTGATCAAGTATATCTATGTCAACCATAGAACACTGAAATGAACGTCAGTTGTTCCCCACTAAAAGTCCTGTCACTTTTCTCTGTGTTCTTCAGGGGTGTTGACCAAAACCATTCAACCAGAAGAAATCAAACAGGCCATCGAATGTCAAATCCAAACCAAGATACACATCGTACATCGCATATTCTCCAAAAACACCAACCTGCCCACTTATTTCATGAAGACAGTGATAACCTCGAAGTATAGTGCTGACTGCATTTCACTTAACGAGTGTTTACTATCACATAATTCGCTTAAGTGCCGAACGACCGCATCGCCGTTCTACCAACTCGTGGTATAATAAACTTTCCAGACAATAAATGGACAACTTCAAACGGTCAACCACTGTAATACCGCTAAATTCAGAACCAGCCAGGAAAAACACGAAAACAGATTCATGCAACTTAACTTTGATGCCGAAAACTTCCACTGCCAAACCCCAGTTCCAGTTTCACGGAATACAACCACCAGCCAGACTCAGACCATTGAAACTACGACTTTCGACGCGTCAGTTTAAACAGACAACCAGACCACAAGCACTCAGAAGACAAATTAAAATTGCAAGAAGAAAATAATCATCTCAGACCGCTGAAGAACAAACAGAAGAACAATCGGTGATGTCGAGAAACCCACTTGTTGAGAATTTTATATGCAAAAACGGCTCGTTTGGGTTGAGAAAATATTTCAAATAGAAGAGCGAACAACGTTTCGACCTTCTTCGGTCATCGTCAGGTTCACAAAGAAAGAGGTAACTGACCGTAAGCTGACCGCATGTTTGGAAGGGGTTGTGTAACTGAGTGTCGTAATGTAGAGGGCGGGGTTAGATGTTTGAATATATACTTTTATCTATAATATTAATATAGGTATAATGGCGTTCCTTTATATTGGTTTATTTTGGGTTTAAGTTGTTGTATAAGTAAGGCTTCTTTAATTTTGCGTTTGTTTCTTTATTTAGTATTTCAGTGTTTTCTATGGTTATGTTGTGTTCATTTGACTTGCAGTGTTCGAAAACGTGTGAAGGTGACTTTTTATGTTCTTTGAATCTGGTTTCCATTTTTCTAATTGTTTCTCCAATATAGAAGTCGTGGCAGTTATCACATTGTATTTTATAAATAATGTTGGTGTGGTGTTTGTCAGTGTAATTCTTACATAGTATAGACCTCAGTTTTGTGCCTGGTTTTTAAATAAATTTAGTATTAACTGGAATGTTATATTTTGTTACTAGTTTTTGCCAGATGTTGGTTATTTGTTTGCTGATGTCAGGAATATATGGTATACAGCAGTATAAGGTTTCGTGATTTTTTGATTCGTGAGATATATTTACTTTTGTTGTTTGATTTTGCTTTCTGTCTTGGTTTCTGCGTATAATGTTTTCTACGGTTTGTGGAGAAAAGTTATTGATGTTGATGAAATATTGTTTTATTTGTCCGGTCAGTTACTTCTTTCTTTGTGAACCTAACGATGACCGAATAAGGTCAAAACGTTGTTCGCTCTTCTATTTGAAATATTTTCTCAACCCAAACGAGCCGTTTTTGCATATAAAATTCTCAACAAGTGGGTTTCTCGACATCACTGATTGTTATTTCATCACGGCGATTGTTCGAGAAGTGTAAGTTTTTGTGTTTTTCTCAGTGTATTTGTACTTACCTGTTACCATTATGTCTGAACAAGCATACAGTACACCACTATTAACAGTGCACGCTCACACGATCGTTAAGAAACTGAGAAATTTAAACTAACGAATCATTAATAGAAGAAAAGACATCAATTTTATTCAACAATGTAGAAAGGAACAACTAACCCCTAATTTTGTAAAGGTAAAACTTTAAAAATTTTTAAATAAATACACAAACATTATCCAAAATTTACAGAAAAAACTATTTAAAGCCATGTTGAACACAAAATACAAAGAACTGCATGACTTACAAAAACAAAAAATGAACCTAGACCATCAACTGGCATGCTGCATTAAACTAGAGATTTACGGACTTATACAACGAAACATGAACCAAATCAATACTAAGAACGATAGAGACAAAAAGATCTGCCACAACAAAAAACTAGAAAAACTAAGATGTAAACAACAGAAAAGACATCAAAACGACAAACCGTTGACTAACCTCATAATTAACAGATCCGACCGACAATTAAACACAGACGAGATACATCTACTTAACAAAGGACTCAACTTCGCAATAGCACCTAGGTACATTCCAACCATAGAAATCAAAACATGTTTAGAAGACCGAGCCAGGAGACTTGTGATATTTTCTACAGAAAACAAAAACAAAGAAAATACTAAAAACAACCAACAGAAAGAAGAAAACTTAGATAATTTTATTGACATCCAACAGCCAAACTTCCCAGGTAAAATTACAAATTTATATTTTCCAGAAACACCTAAAAACAACAAGATAAACGATTTTTTTCAAAGAATTTTCTTACAAAACCATCAACATAATTTCACAAAACAGAAAACTAAAAAAACAACCTTACAAAAAGAGACATTAATTCCATTAAAAACCTAAAACAAGACAGAAACATAAACACCTAAAAGCAGATAAAGGTAACGCTATAGTGATAATGAACACGAATGAATACATACAAAACATGAATAACATCCTATCAGACACGAACAAATTTAAACCAATACACACAAATCCAACAAAGACACATGAGACGCAACTGAACAAATTACTACTACAAATGAAAAAGCCAACACAATTTCACAAACACTTTATTCCTACCTACGTAAAATCGACTCATGCACACCGCAAATATACTGCATCCCCAAATCTCATAAACCAGATTGTCCATTACGACCAATAATGTCAACATATAAATCGTTTAATTACAATCTTGGTAAATACATAGCATGGGCATTCTCCAAATATGTAACATCAGCCAGCTCATTCATCAAAGAATCTTTTAATTTCAAGTCTAATCTAAATCTACTTAATCATAAAGCCTTAATGGCCAGTTTCGATGTTATATCCCTCTTTACAGAAGTTCCAACAACAGAAGCCTGCAAGATAGCCTTAGAACTCTATATCCGAGACCCTAACCCAATTATAGACATTCCCAGTAACCAGTTAGCAACCCTCATAGAATTCACCACAATAAAGACAAACTTCATGTTCAACAACCAAAACTATATACAAACAAATGGCCTAAGCATGGGCAACCCAGTATCACCAGTTCTAGCCAATATTTTTATGACACAAATTGAAACACAAGCAATTAATACAGCATTACATCCACCACTATACTGGTACAGATATGTAGACGACACGGTTGCGGGATTCAAATCTACAGAACACACACTTAATTTTTTCAATCACATTAACTCTATACATCCCAACATTAACTTCACATGTGAACAGGAAGAAAGCAATCAAATATCATTTCTTAACCTCAAAATTATAAGAACCGACACACAATTCAAAACCGAAATCCACCGAAAAATCACCCATACTGGACTATACATTCCTTGGGACTACTCAGCACATGAAACAAAACAAAAACTCAACATACTAAGAAACCAGATAAACACAGCCATAAAACTATGCTCACCAGATAAAATTAACGATGAATTAGACAAAATAAAATAATACTTCATCAACATCAATAAGTTTCCTCCACAAACCGTAGAAAACATTATACGCACACACCCAGACAGAAAGCAAAATCAACCAACAAAAGTAAATATATCTCACGAATCAAAAAATCACGAAACCATATACTGCTGCATACCATATATTCCTGACATCAGCAAACAAATAACCAACATTTGGCAAAAACTAGTAACAAAATATAACATTCCAGTTAATACTAAATTTATTAAAAAAACCAGGCACAAAACTGAGGTCTTTTCTATATAAGAACTACACTGACAAACACCACACCAACATTATTTATAAAATGCAATGTGATAACTGCCACGACTTCTATATTGGAGAAACAATTAGAAAAATGGAAACCAGATTCAAAGAACATAAAAAGTCACCTTCACACGTTTTCGAACACTGCAAGTCAAATGAACACAACATAACCATAGAAAACACTAAAATACTAAATAAAGAAACAAACATAAACAAACGCAAAATTAAAGAAGCCTTACTTATACAACAACTTAAACCCAAAATAAACCAATATAAAGGAACGCCATTATACCTATATTAATATTATAGATAAAAGTATATATTCAAACATCTAACCCCGCCCTCTACATTACGACACTCAGTTACACAACCCCTTCCAAACATGCGGTCAGCTCATAGTCAGTTACCTCTTTCTTTGTGAACCTGACGATGACCGAAGAAGTCGAAACGTTGTTCGCTCTTCTATTTGAAATATTTTCTCAACCCAAACGAGCCGTTTTTGCATATAAAAGAACAACCAGTCGACTTATCTCCATTCCACGTCTTTTCTCATCACCTATGGACATCACATGTTAACGCAAGTTTAACCTGAAGTTGCTTTTTTTCATTTCGTGCAAAGCTACTCGAGGGCTATCTGTGCTAGCCGTCCCTAATTTAGCAATGTAAGACGAGAGGGAAGGCAGCTAGTCATCACCACCCACCGCCAACTCTTGGGCTACTCTTTTACCAACGAATAGTGGGATTGACTGACACATTATAATGCCCCTACCGCTGAAAGTGCAAGCATGTTTGGCGCGACGGGGATGCGAACCCACGACCCTCAGATTAGAAGTCGCACGCCTTAACACGCTTGGCCATGCCGGGCCCCCTAGCCGTGAAAGTGGTTTTTTTCGAGGTACACCTGTTTCTCCCCACAACTGAATATCAGACATCTGATCTTTAAATCCCAGCCAAGGCAACATCCTTGCCCAGCCCCGCATCGTGTCGTTTGAGTTAATGTTTCATTTCGTCCGGCTTTTTGGGCTACTGGCCCTGGTATGGTCCCTTGTGCCGCTTTTGTCTCACTCTCCTTTTTCATCCGTCATTTTCATGATGCCTCAACTCACTTCATCACCCTGAAACAAGTCAAATCAAAATACAAGAAAACTTCCACGTAAAGGTAAACGATCTTCCCTGAGCGGGGATGAAGAGGAACCACAACGTTCCTTATCATCCCCGTTGGGTGGCCTGGCATAGCTGTTGTTTTGAATTAAGCACTAAGCTACACAATGGGCTATCTGTGCTCTGCCCACCACAGTATCGAAACCCGGATTTTAGCGTGTAAGTCCGCAGACATACCGCTGAGCCACTGGGGGGCGGCCTGGCACAGCTAAGCGTGTTAAGGCGTGCGACTCGTAATCTGATGGTCGCGGGTTCGCGCTCGAGTGGCGCCGAGCATGCTTGCCCTCCCAGCCGTGGGGGCGTTATAATGTAACGGTCAATCTCACTATTCGTTGGTAAAAGAGTAGCCCAAGAGTTGGCGGTGGGTGGGGATTACTAGCTGCCTTACCTCTCGTCTTACACTGCTAAATTAGGGACGGCTAGCACAGATAGTCCCCGAGTAGCTTTGTGCGAAATTCAAAAAACAAATTCAAAAACATATTCTTAATGGTCAGAAATAAAAACTAACCGTTTTTGCATATATACATCCTTTCTCTGTTAGCTGAATTGGTTGGTATATATAAACTATCTATCTTAAATAGTGCTTTGTTAATCTCGATTATGTTTTATGAAATAAAATAAATCACATATTTGATGCTAATTATTATTATTTAAATAAACTATAGATCTTAATTTAATTATGTCAATGTAAAATTAACATTAGACGATATGCACGATCATTATGTAATCTAACTCTGCAGGTGCTACCAGATAGTAGTATATTAAAAATAGCTATGATATTCTTATTATATAAAAATATATACACATACAATATTGGGAATAATTATTGAAACAGTTAATGAAAGGGGTGTAAATTGCAAATACTCGTATTATAGGATTGCTATGTAACAAGTCTATTCTTTCCAGCAGTGGTGTAGTGAATTCACTCTTTGGTTACCAACGTAGAAATACCACATGACAAACGACAAAATAAAATTCCTGTCTGGTGAAGACTAATGCATGTAACATGAGCGAAATTTCATGTTTCAGTGGAATTTGTTTGAAAACTGCGTGTGTGTTTGTGTTTTTCTTATAGTAAAGCCACGCCGGGGTATCTGCTGAGCCCACCGAATCGAACCCCTGATTTTAGCGTTATAAATCCGTAGACTTATCGCTGTACTAGCGAGGGCCATTTGGAAACTGAAAATTGTACTGTTGATAATAGAAGGGAACGCGATAAAAGCTCAAACTCTTCAAAACTGAAGTTAAGCCTAGCTCGAGTATCTTTTTGTGTAATTCACAATACTAATAAAGAGCTTACCAGTGACCTAGCTGCGTGAGTACAGATGTGAACGCAATCTGCAGGACAGTAATACACGTAATGAGAAGTAGTTGTCTCAGTAGATGTATAGCTTTTCATAAACTACTGCTTGGGAGAGACAACCGAGCCAGTGGTGTTAAATGGATATCAGTCTCCGTACGATGGAAATATTAAAGCTGAAACAGAATTGTTTGTCAACAAACAATGATGATGGCATCTGTGACATATGTTATTCCATTTGAAAAATCGGCCAACAAACGCAGTTCTGTTGGATCCTTTACTCAAACTACCTGTAAGTGTCGACTCGTTTAGAGGATTACTGACCTCCGAATTACTCAGTTTAAGATATCTGGATACCAAAGAAATTAAAAGGCTAGGTCGGTATAGTTTCTAAGAGCTTGGACAAACCACGAACAAACGTAAATATACACATTAAAACAAAAGTTACAAAGAGGTGGTTAAAATCGTATAACGATGAAAATCGTTCAGTGAAAACTTTAAGCAGTAACTCTTTCTTTGTTATCGTTAGCCATTTTCTTTTGTATTACGGGAGTAAGTACGTTGACACTTCACAAGTGGAAGTGACGACACAAGAAGACGGAAGTTGAGAAGAGGAGGGCTGGGTGATGTCATCAAATACAACAAAACAAAGTTCGAATATTTGCCAGTAGATGGTATATCGTTAGGGACGCGTTGCTAGGTTGCCGTGACTGGCGGTCTTGACGTCATAGTTCGATTGTAAGGAAGGCTGAAATTATGGTTTGAAACCAAACAAGTGGTCGCGATGGATGATTACGTAATAGTACCACAATGTAGAGAGCGTGTTTTTATGTCAACATGGTTCACATTATACATCCTAAAAAGAACAATTAAAACTATTAAATTAAATAGTTTTACTTAACTAATTATAATCTTTTATAATCAAAATATCCTAAAGAGGATGCTCAAAGCTAATTCATCAATTAATGAAATTTCCTGTCCTTAAGGTGATAAAAGATTGTCAATGATATAATAAAATACCAAAAACAATATTTAATGTAACATTATCACAATTGTATACATTTTACCACTCACACAATACATGTCTGTAGATTTAACTCATCATTGAAAGGGCAACATCATACCCTGTTTAAAACTTTGACTTTAAACAACAATTTACATCGTCAATAAAACGTTTATTATGCAATAAAATAACTTACTAATTCGACTTTATACATTAAAATAATTTACATATGTTTTACAAAGGCAGAGTCCTATAAAAGTACATTACATTTTCTTATAATTAATTAGTCCTACAAAGATAATACGATAATGAACACAGTGACGAGTAACTTACTCCAATATTACAAATGGTTTATATTTACCCAATGTGGTATTATCACGTGAATAAATCTCCATTAAGAGTCATAAATATGAAATTCTGATAATAGCAAATCACCTGAGTAGATCAGATCTAACAACATAGCAAATATAAAAATTAACTTAATAGATATACCAGTCTGAACATTTTACTTAAATAACTCTTTGTTTCATCAGCCATTGTTTTATTAACGGTATATTCGGTCATAAACCCAATAATACCTTACAATGTCCGATTAGCCCAAGAGACTTAGGTGAGTTTTAAATCCATGAACTAAACTAACAATACATAATACTCATTAATAATAACATTAGCTGTATCTTCTGCCAAACTGGAAAAATAATTTTTATTTTCTACTATAATTAAAAATGAACTCACATAAAACTGTTAGTTGGTCATATGAACATTTAATATTTAATATGAAGCCCAAGTAACTAATACTTTGCCTCTAACAATTCTAGTCAGAGAAACCAATTACCTTTTCAAAGCAACCGTGAACATCAGTACTAGGTGCTGCAGCTATCTAAACTGTAAAGTATGTTTAGATTTCGTTACTCAGTTGTAATGTTTCTACACCACATGTGGTTCCTCTCTTCATGGTATTTGTTTACTTGATGCTCCTGCTGGAGAGATTTAGATATTTTAACAATAAAGTTATAGGAAAAGGACCTTTAATCTTCAGGTAGTAATAAATATAACGTGTTATTTCAGTCAACGTTTTACCAATGCTACTTCATCAGAGCTAGTATAATGTAATAAATAAAGTTATTTCGTGAAAATATAAAAGGAAGTTATTGTTATTAATTTCATAGTCGTGTCCCCTTTAAGTATCAAAGTATTGAACCGAAAATAGTTCAAGGTTCAGAGTGTTATAACAAAAAATGAAATATAATAAACTTCAGTTTATACATATTACCACTGGATATATTAAAATCTTGGCTTGTAAGTCATAAATTGTTCAATAAAGTGTCCAACGAACCCACCAATTTCCTAACTATGTAACACATCCAGTAAATCTCGGCTAATAAACTAACAAATTGATTCATTTAAAACTGTGTTTGCAAAAGTTATTTTTTCTGATGTTATATTATGTGTTGTCATTATATATGTTGCAGCAATGTTTTGGTGTCATAGATGAAATGCTGAGTTACACTTCATTCAATAAATTGTTTTCTGTTCTAATAAGGCGTGTACTCGTAACCTGAGTGTCGCGGGTTCGCATCCCTGTCGCGTCAAACATGCTCGCCCTCTTAGCCGTGGGAGCTTAATAATGTGACGTTCAATCCCACTATTTGTTGGTAAAAGAGTAGCCCAAGAGTTGGCGGTGGGTGGTGATGACTAGCTGCCTTCCCTCTAGTTTTACACTGCAAAATTAGGGACGGCTAGCACAGATAGCCCTCGAGTAGCTTTGTGCGAAATTCAAAAACAAACAAACAAACTGTTCTGATAAATAGTTCATAATGTCCATAGAGCCTGTCTCATAACACAAATTACATGTGTAGATGTTTATTATAACATGCATTTCTCAGTTTGCTAAATGTATTTGAATCCCATCTTAATAATAATTATCTTATTTGTTACAACATTTGGAAACACTTTGGCCAAGACAATATTATTAGAACCTTGTATATACACATGCTGCGTAAACCTAAATACGGTATTCAGTAGATGTACCATAACAGTACGAATACTTAAAGCAGCGGTGCTGTGGTAATAGGCAAAACTAAATAAACAGAGATTATCGCAATTAGAAATAATGAAATGAGACGAAGTTATTTGGATAACAAAGAAGTTAATATGGCCTGAAAAATAATATCGCAGGACAAAATGGCAACAAAAAGACAAATTGTTGAAATTGATAAAATTAGTATACAGAACAGCTGTATTAAAGACTTTGAGTATCCTGGAACAATCAATGACATATTTGTTCTCAAAGGCAGGAATTGATTAACATATGGTTATCCAAACATACAATGCATCGAATTACTTTCAGTCAATTCAAATACAGCAGTAAAACCAAGTACACTGTCTCTATACGCAAAAACTGGTTGTTGTTTTTTATGAGTGTATTTTCTAACCAGTTAAAAACATGAAAACAGTTTAACAAGGGTCATAAACATAATCGTAAAACGGCGAGCATTTTTAAGTTTTGCATTTTAGCATGTTGCACAGCTTTCTTCCTAGTTTTTTTGGATAGCACACTTCTCTGTTTGATAGTTGTCATGTCACATCAGTTTTGATACTCATCAATGTCTTTGTGCAAAATTCCAAAACAAAACTTTCTCCCGTAAAAAAAAAAGGATAATTTTCAACTCTAAAAGTTCTTTCATACAATTCAAACATAATCGTAACCCGCTTAGACAAAGGAAGTGGAGTTGTGTGAATACACCAAACGTATTACCTTAAAGAAATAAACACCATTCTCATAGACACTAGAAAGTTCAAACTACTTATATCAGTTATGCTCTAGCGAACCATTAATAGGAAGTTAAAAAAAACATTGTTACTGACAATGGGTTCAACCAATCACTTTCTAACGGATCACCATCTGGTATACTATATGGTTTCTCTAAAGTTCATAAACAGAATCATCCATCACGTCCTATACCTTCTACAATCATAACAGAGTTCTGAAACAGCCAAATTCCTTATACTTATTGCTAAACCGCTAACATTCAATGAATTTATTGTCCTTGCCTCTTTTTCCATTTGTCAAAGAGTTAAAGTATTCACACCCACCTAGTAAATGTTTTGATATAATTTTTTTATTTGAAAACATTCCATTGGATGAAATCACTGACATTTGTTTGGAAAAAACTCTTTCAAGAGGAATCTCTTGTCCATGGGTTAACCAAGGAACAACTCAGATCTTTAATTATTCATTATTCAAATAACAAGCATTTTGTATATAATGGAAAAATTATACGACCAAACTGATGGAGTGGCCATCGTATCTCTGATAGAATCAGCTACAGCTGACATTTGTCTGAGCCACCATAAGCACTCTTGGTTTTACAACTGCTCACAGAACTTCAGACCAATATCTTACAAACGATATGTTAATGACACTTTCCTGATTTTTCGGTCAAAGAATGAAGTTCAATAGTTAAAGAAATTAAACTCACAACACTCGTCTATACTGTTTACCTATAAAGTTGAAGAAAATCACACATTTCCTTTTCTAGATGTGCTAATTACTCGAGATGCTAAAAGCTTGTTAATGCCAATATATTGAAAGAAAATGTTCACAGGACAACTTATCCAGTTAGATAATTTCATTCCGTATGATATAAGGTAAACCTAGTAATATGTCTACTGATTCGAGCATGTAAAACGTATTCAACTTACTTTATTTTACAATATAATATTATTTTAATTCATGAAATATTATTCTGTAATGCGTATCCTAAGAAATGACTGAAAGCCTAATCAGGATATTTCTCAACAAAAAATATGAAACTCTAATAAAATGTTCACAGATGATAAATGCCCAATTTCATTCATCATCCCTTATCTATGACAACAAAGTGATATCTGTTCTAAACAAATAAGAGGTTTAATGAATGTTACGTTTTATAATTTATCTCGTATGAGTTTTCGACTTATTGTGTTACGTACGTTACGTATTACGATTTCAAATAACCAGAAACTTTAATGTGAATTTAGAAGTTAATTTAGGAGTTTACCTGTTCGATATGCATTAAACTTGTGATATTTGCCAACAAGCTTGATACACACAGTTTTCTTTCTTAATGTAAATATATCGTAATTTACAAACAACAATTCGATTTATAATAACGGTTGTTACAAATAATGGTTTATATACACGAGTTTTACAAACTTAGAAACAATACCAAGTCTTCCATCTGGTCTGGAACTAAAAATTTTATTGACGGTTTACAGAGATCGAATGAAATCTATGTTGATACACAAATACACTTTTCTTAACGGCTAGCTAACTTGAAGTACACTTAAGTTTTTCACTGACCACAATATATAATGTACTCATAGAAACACTAACGTCCGAAGTTAATTTATTGAATTTAAACGGTCTGTAATGTTCGAAATCTATAAATGTTCCTAATCAAATATCTATAGTTTTTCGATATTAAACAAGCGTTTATTACAAATCTAAGCTTTATGGTATACAGATTGTAGCAGACTAACAATATTATACGGTTTTCACGCGCGTTGCGATCACTACCTTTTACACAGGTGGGAATGTCGTAATACACATTTATCTATATACGTTACATACATTTCTAAATAGGCAGAGGGATTGCTACTAGAACCGTTGTTGTGGGTTATAGTTCCACTAAATGGCATCAGAAGGCGATGCTGTATAAGAGGTCATCACAGTTAAACAGAGAAAGCCTGTTGTTATAGGTAGAGACTGTTACTAAGGTTCTATAGATGCATTGTGTTGCTAAGGGAAGTGTTTGTATAGGCGGACGGTCTTACAAAGGATAGAGTTTCTACAGGCAGATAATTTCATTGGGTTTATTGTGTGTGTGGATGTTGCAAAGCCAGTTGGTGTTGTTATAGAGAGACGACGTCACTATACTTTGGTAGGATTGCATACAGATTTTCACCTCATGTTTATGTATTTATTTATATATTTAATAATATTATATGTGTTTTACAAAGGCAAAAGGTTCTATAGTTGGATGGTATTACTTTGCAAATTGTGTTACTAACATTAGTGCTACCAGAGTAGATGCCGTATCTATAAACAGATATTTAAATAGGATGATAATCTCTTTGTAGTATCCCATTGTTTCTCAACATGAGAGTTTTTAACTTTTAGATTCAATTATATGTCCTAAAATGTTTCTCCCCAATGGCAAGGCAATCTGTCCGCAGACTGACAATGTTAGGGACTGGATTTTGATATCCGTGGTCGGCAGAGCACAGATAACCTATTTCGTAGCTTTGTACTTAATTTCAAATAAACCTAAAAATCACAACTAAAACCGTTATTTAAACGTAATAATTATTTTATTATACTAAATGCTTTCCATCCATTAATTAACATACAATTTTTGTGTATATAGTGCATGTAGATTCAATGCAAAACATTGTTTGAGAAACTAGCTGAGTTCTTTTCACTCTGGTTATTTATTGAATCGAGCCATTCAAACATGATATCATGTGAGTTTTCTTAAGGCAAAAATTGCAATAAAATAAGTTACATTGGAAGAAAGTAGACAACAATCTTAATAGTTTTTAATCAAATGATAACTTCAGAGTAAAATGTCCTTATTTTTTTATGGGAATGACAAACACATGCACTGAGAAAATGTAATCATTCTTTTATGTGTATAACTTTTTATGTTTATTATTTTATTACAATGACTAAAATGCATTGTCAGTTTCGTATATGGATTTAAAATTAACCTAATTTTCTTGAAAAGACCGATCCTCGTGAGAAATTATTGGGTTATGGCAGAAAATACCATTAACAGTAAGGCTGCCCAGATAAGGACACAATGTAGAATAATTATTACTAATCTTGCTTTACCTGTAAATAAATGACCAGTTGAAAAACATATATTTTTCTAATTCCGACATATAACCTAAAAACTACAGTTTAAGCGTCGAAGAAAAGACGAAGCACCTCAAAGTTTAATCCTGAAAATTAATTTCAAATTCCACCATTAATTTGGGCTAACGGCAATACCTCGGGAGAAAAAATGTAAAAAAAATATCTTTTATTCGGAAAAGTAAAAATAAAAAGTGAAAAGTGTCATGAAAGATTAACAAAAACACATAACACATTATAATAACTAACCTTCAACGATGTTTTTAAAAATTCCCGAAGAACTTCAGAACTAACATGTCAACCTAAGTATATGAGAAAACTGAAAAGTAAAACACTTTAAAAAAAAATTGGAATTTAAGTAAGACCTCGTGAATGTTTAAGTGTTATATACCTAATATAACATTAACAAATGAAACGTTAACACAAAATTACTAGCTTCTATATTAGATATGTAAGATAGTTTGAGGTGTATATATAACAGAACAGTCCATATACCGATATGTTGTTAGGTGTGATTTGCTTTGATCAAAATTTCATATTTATAACTCCCAGCAGAAATTAGTTCATATTATAATAACACATTGTGTAAACATAAACTATGTCATCTTAGTGTAATTTCTTAGCTGTGAGGTATGATTTGATAAGTAAAGAGAGATACAGTTTATATTATAACGGTTTTACAGTTTGACCAGCACGAACTTGGTTCTGGATGAAGTAAGACGCCTGGAGAACAGAATCCACATAACGTTTTTTTTATTAATTTTTAAATGAAACATTTGGCAATCTATAAGACCATGGATGAACACGAAACCTTAAAAAAGTGCCTTTCATGTTCTAACATATTTTAAAATAAGAAATTAGAAAACAGTAAATGATAATAACTCTACATTAAGGTTCTAGCGAAAAATATTCAGACATAACCATGTTTTGCTTTTGTAGTGTGTAATAAGAAATATGCATATTACGTGTTTGAAGTAGAACATTTTGAAATGTTTCAAGGGGAAGCACAATATTTTCAAAAAATAGAAAATAAACAATCAAACATAATATACCACAGGAATATTTTTTCTTTAAAATTCACTGCATCACTTGTCGAATCTTGTTCATGATTCTTTTAAGGTTAACGGTATATTTATATAATATATCTATGTTAAAGAGACATATTCTTGCAGCTAATTATTTGATATAAATCATTAGATCTGTATATATATAGAGAGATTAGGATCAGTATGGAATTTCGATGTTTTGAGGCCTAATACACAGACGTGGCAGCTTGTTTGTTTCGAATTTCGCGCAAAGCTACTCGAGGACTATCCGTCCATAATTTAGCAGTGTAAGAGTAGAGGGTTAAGGCAGCTAATCATCACCACCCAACATTTGGGCTACTCTTTTACCAACGAATAGTGGGATTGACCGCACATTATAACGCCCCCACGGCTGAATGGTGTCACGGCGATTCGAACCTGCGTCCCTCATATTACGAGTCGAGTGTCTTAACCACCTAGCTATGCTGGACCTTATCAAGAGAGACGGAAGATACTACAACACTGCAGAAGAAACTGATTGAAAATGGAAAAAAAAACAGAAAACAATATTTAGACTAAAGCATAAAAGGGGGCAATATAAAATGAAGTGAATAAAAGATATATGTTTAAAGCTCGTAAGATACAAGATGGTCCTCAGAACACTATTATATTACATAATGTAAGATAAACAAAGCAAGAACTACAGTTCACTCACCTGGAAAACAGATACATGAAACTGTAAGGAAAATAAATTAAACGATGAGGAAAGAATAATTAGGAGGATATATGATCGTCTTTGTCCTACTTATTGATTGCCAAATGACGTCATGAAACGTAAGCGGCAGCACATATTACATAACAGTTTTGAAAAGGGCATGCAGATACTTGATTCCACATGGATAACGACGGGAGCAAATAATGTCACCATAGAGAATTAACGTATAACCATGATGATGAAAAGGTTACACCTACATATTTATCGCCAATGATGAATTAATTTTTAGAAACTGATGAAAAGCCCAACAGACAAATATAAATAAGATACATGATGAAAGTAACGCAAACTTAGAAAATATGCTATACTAAGTGTGGTACAAAATATATGGCATAGTAAACAAAAGGATGACCTAGGCGAATTTCATGATGTTAGAGGGAGTTATATATAACATGCTAAACATAAACAGGACAGGCATAATCAATTTCACGAACCCATAAATAGTTATGAAGATGTAAATGAGATACTGGCAACACAGAGAAACGAACATGGTGTTGAAAAGAAGTGGCTTACAAGTGAGTATGGGGAAAATATGGCTTTAACAGCCGATATCTAATTATAAATGGACCAATTCTCAATAAATTGGTCAAATAACATCTTATGCATTACAGTGGTAAGGGAAGGAAAATGATACATGACACTACTAAAGGTATAGGTAGTGATGTGATTACAAGTTTGTATTTGTTTCTTCTCAATTTCGCGCAAAGCTGCACAAGGGCTATCTGCGCTAGCCATCCCTAATTTAGCAGTGTAAGACTAGAGGGAAGACAGCTAGTTATCACCACCCACCTCCAACTCTCAACTGTTAGGCTACTATTTTACCAACGAATAATGGGATTGACCATCACATTATAACGCCCTCAAGGCTGAAAGGGCGAGAATGTATGGTGTGATGATGATTCGAACCCGCGACCCTCGTATTATGAGTCGAGTGCCTTATCCACCTGGCTATGTCGGACCTCTTACAAGTTAGTGACAACTGGCTTTACGTTAGGTCTTTAAGCTCCAAAAACAACAGAGCTAATTAATAGACATTACAATGACTGGAACCAAAGAAAACATAGAACACCATTTAGTAAATGTACTAAACGCACATTTTTCGTTTGTTCTTCTATTCTTTAAAGTTATTATTACGTAATTTTTTTTTTACTGTTGTTGCACTCCACGAATTATAATAAAAAATCCCGAACGTTTCTTAAAGATTGTATTTAACGCACGAGGACGCCACAAGTCAATCAACAAAGTGAGTGGTTTTTCTCTTTCATACACACACATGTCAATGCAACAATTGCTGCGACTTCTATATTTGAGAAACAAGCAGAAAAATGGAAACCAGATTCATAGAACAAACAAAAACACCTTCTCACGTTTTTAAATATTGCGACTCAAATAAGCTCGACACAACCATAGAAAATAGCGACATACTAAGTGGGGGAAAAAATACAAACAAACGAATAATCAAAGAAGTTCTACATATACTAAACTCTAACCAAAATTAAACCTAATGTCCATGTTAATTAATAGTCTCAGTTCCAACTGTAACGCCCCTTACAATCTCGTACATGTCTGCACTTTCGTCCTCATGACATGAGCCCGTTAACGGTCAGTTGTAAACTCTTTTTAAATAGAAGAGCAAACCCCAAACGAGCCGTTTTTGCATATAAAATTCTCAACAAGTGGGTTTCTCGACATCACTAGTTGTAAACTCTCTTTGTTAATCTGAAAATGCCGTAAGAAGGTCGAAACGTTGTTCTGTACTTTATTCTAATTAAAGTTTCAATATCCATACAAGCCGTTTTTAAAATACAATTTTAGTTTTTGATGGGTGAGAGGTCAGAGTCAATATAATATGTTTACTATTTTAAAGTTTTATGTAAGAGCCATCTTGACGTACAGGTTGAAAACTTTAGACGATGTAATCTGTTCTCTAAGTAGTTCATTTCAGTTAGTGAGTTTTCTTTGTTAGGACGAAGTATGATATTTTTTCTGATAGGTGAGGATTACATCTCACGTGTGTAAATAAATGTGGTTTTCTATATATATACTCGTGGTAACTTTATTAGTTTCCTTTTTTTTACCTTAAGGTCTAAGAAAGGGAGACAACTGTTAGATTCTATTTGATGTGTGAAAGTCCCTCGCTAGTACAGCAGTATGTCTCCGGATTTACAACACTAAAATCATGGGTTCGATTCTCCTCGGTGGGCTGAGCAGATAGCCTGATGTGGCTTTGCTATAAGAAAAACAAACAAATCATGTGTGAAAATTATGAGGTTGGTTCCTAATGTGTTTAATAATTCAATGAAATTAAATAGTGTATTTCTTCCATGTGCTAAAGATATTCTCTACGTATCTTAACCAAATTTCAAGTTTTTTAATATGTGTGTGAATTTTCTTCCAAACAGTTCTTTGAAAACAGACCATGTAGAGGTTACTAAGAACAGCAGAAAGAGGAATTCCATCACTAATCTAGAATATGCTAAAAAAGGAAAGAATCAACCAAGAGTCTTAGAAATCTGGTTAAGATAGGCAGATGATATCTTTAGTAGTGGTCACAAAGGAAAGAATCAACCAAGATTCTTGCAAAGCTGGTTAAGATGGGAAGACGGTATCTTTAGAACATGGCAGCAAAGGAAAGAAAGGGTCAAGAGTTTTAGAAATCTGGTTAAGATACGTAGACGGTATCTTTAGTATATTGCGAAAAGAAAATAATCAACCAAGACTCTTGCAAATCTGGTTAAGATAGGAAGACGGTATCTTTATAACATGGCAACAAAGAAAAGAAACAGTCAAGGGTTTTAGAAATCTGGTTAAGATACGTAGACGGTATCTTTAGTATACTGCGAAAAAGAAAGAATCAACCAAGACTCTTACAAATCTGGTTAAGACAGGAAGACGGTATCTTTAGAACATGGCAACAAAGGAAAGAATCAACCAAGACTCTTACAAATCTGGTTAAGAAAGGAAGACGGTATCTTTAGAACATGGCAACAAAGGAAAGAAACAGTCAAGAGTCTTAGAAATGTGGTTAGGATACTTAGATAGTATCTTTAGTATATGGCGAAAAGGAAGGAATCAGCGAGATTCCTTACAAATCTGGTTAAGATAGGCAGACGATATCTTTAGTATACGAGGTCTGTTCAAAAAATACGCGGACTATTTGAATTGTACAGCTCCAGTTGGTTCCAGGGAAATCCGCTTGGTGTCGCTAGGTTCGCACAGATCAGCTGATTACGACGCCATTTCCCGATTGCAGATATCTTCATTTGTGTATTAGCTACGCGGTTTTAAGTGAAATGCGTTTTTTTCGTTTGGCAGATTTCCGAATGAATGACCTGAAGGAGCAACGACTTGCTGTGAAATTTTGTGTTAAACTTGGAAAATCTGCGACTAAAACTTTTGCTATGCTTAACACGGCTTACGGTGATGCTGCTATGAAGCGTACGGCATGTTCCAAGTGCCATGAACGTTTTAAGGATGGTCGACAGTACACTGAAGATGATAAGCATCCTGGACGCCCTTCCACGTCGACAAAATCAACACCCTGGTGCGGGCAAATCGACGTCTGACTGTCAGGGAGCTTGCTGAAGAGTGTGGGATATCAGTTGGATTTTGTTACGAGATTTTGACCGAAAAATTGAAGATGCACCGCGTTGCTGCGAAATTTGTGCCTCGGAACTCGTGAGTTTTTGGCCAAACACTCGATCACTGTTCTTCCCCACCCCCCTACTCACCTGACCTTGCTCCTTGCGATTTTTTCTTGTTCCCCAAACTCAAAAGACCCTTGAAAGGAAGAAGATTTGAGACAATTCCCGATATTAAGGAAAATGCGACGAAGGAGCTGGAGGACATTACAAAAGAAGCGTACCAGGACTGTTTCAACAAGTGAAAACACCGTTGGGATAAGTGTGTGCGTTGGGGAGGAGAGTACTTTGATGGAAGCCCAGACCTGTAACTTCTAAATAAAGAACATTTTGTTTTATGACGTCAGTCCGCGTATTTTTTGAACAGCCCTCGAATGGCGATAAAGGAAAGGAACAGCCAAGACCCTTAATAACCTGATTAAGATACTTAGACGATATCCTTATCTCTAGTATTTGATAATAAAGTAAATAACAAGAACTTGATTTTATTAAATTCGTAAACACATTAAGAACCATTCGTGTTGATGATAAATCCACTTGAATTTAAAGTGTATATCAGGACGACTGGTATGCGTATTAACATTTTTACTAACTTGTAGATGACCTAAAAAGATTGAAACGATGTTCTCTGGTTTATTGGTAAATGTGTTAATACTTATATCAGCCGTCCTGAGATACATTAAGAACCCATCTCATATTTTCACATATGAAATAAAATACGATAGTTTCCTTCCTTTTTTAGATATAAATTTTAAAAATAGAAAATAATAAATTCATTATCAGTGTATACAGAAAACCACATTCCGCAATCCTGCCGAATAAAATCTAATCACCACTTATAACAAAAAATATCCTCCTATTTTGCCTATATAAATCATGCTTTACACAAAAAACTAAACAGACCAATGTAGTATGTTCATGAAGACAGACCAATGTAGTATGTTCCTGAAGAAGACAGACCGATGTAGTATGCTCCAGAAGAAGACAGACCGATGTAGTATGTTCATGAAGAAGACAGACCGATGTAGTATGCTCCAGAAGAAGACAGACTGATGTAATATGTTCATGAAGAAGACAGACCGATGTAGTATGCTCCAGAAGAAGACAGACCGATGTAGTATGTTCCTGAAGAAGACAGGCCAATGAAGTATGTTCATGAAGAAGACAGACCGATGTAGTATGTTCCTGAAGAAGACAGACTGATGTAATATGTTCATGAAGAAGACAGACCGATGTAGTATGTTCCTGAAGAAGACAGACCGATGTAGTATGTTCATGAAGAAGATAGACCGATGTAGTATGTTCCTGAAGAAGACAGACCGATGTAGTATGTTCATGAAGAAGACAGATCGATGTTGTATGTTCCTGAAGAAGACAGGCCAATGTAGTATGTTCATGGAGAAGACAGACCGATGTAGTATGTTCCTGAAGAAGACAGGCCAATGTAGTATGTTCCTGAAGAAGACAGACCGATGTAGTATGTTCCTGAAGAAGACAGGCCAATGTAGTATGTTCCTGAAGAAGACAGACTGATGTAGTATGTTCCTCCATCAAAAATATTCTTCCTTATAAATAATTGTTTGCCTACCCATCATTACATTAGGACAATGCACTTTCTTACTCAGTATTTTATAAACATGTACAAAAATAAGAAGTTAATAAAACAATGAGATAACTTACTACAATTATTGAAACTAGTAATTTATATTATAATCATCTTTGAGGATATTATACAATAATATTAATTAAATTATAAACCCGTATAACTTCAGTAAACTATTTATTATAAGTCATTTCTTAATGTTGGCAGATTGATAAAGTGCCTTATTTTTTCCGTCTTAAAATATGTACAGAATATTCGTTTTGGGCAACATTTGTAATCTCTTCTGTATTTTAGCTTCTCACACGACTTTATTAACTTTACTGAGCTGCATGAGAACTCAATAATTTATTTAATATCGACAGTCATATTTCCGGCTTCTGTTCTTTCACCTATAAAGTTAGTTAGCTAAAATATTAGCATGTTTATAAGAAATTGATCTTTGTATAAAACTTTAAAACAAATACTATAACAATTAAAGTTTTTGCTGAAATACATAAAAAAAGTTTTGTTGTTCTTGTGTTGTTTTTAGCAACACAATATGGGCTATCTGCTCTCTGTTCATCGCAGTGAATTGAAATCAGTTGTAATTTCGTAAACTTACTTCTGACCGACTGAGGGACAATCTGAACAAAGATCGTCAGCTCTTTAATTTTCGCATTTCGAAGCAAATAATGTATGTAGTAACATGCCATCCTTCCCGTGGCACAGCGGCATGTCTCTGGACTTACAACGCTACAAACCGAGTTTCCATATCCGTGGTGAACAGAACACAGATATCCCATTGGGTGGCTTTGCGCTTAACTACAAATAAACAAACGTTGCGCGTGTAACAGAAGGCGCCGTTAACAGTAAGAGTAATTGTATATTTTGTTAATTTATTGAATTTTGCGAAATGCTATTCGAGGTCTATCTGCACTAGCTCCCCCTAATTTATAAGGGATACACTTATTGGAGGGCCACTATCCAACATCACCAACTGTCAAACTTTGGGCCATTCTAATGAAATAGATGGACTGGTCCATCACGATAAACGTCTCTGCGTGTAAAGGCCCGGCATGACCAGGTGGTTAAGGCATTCGACTCGTAATCCGAGTGTCGTGGGTTCGAATTCCCGTCAGACCAAACAGGCTCGCTCCTTCACCCGTGGGGTCGTTATTATGTGATGGTCAATCCTGCTATTCGTTGGTAGAAGAGTAGCCCAAGAGATGGAAGTGGGTGGTGATGACCAGCTGCCTTACCTCTAGTCTTACACTGCAAAATTAGGGACGGCTAGCGCAGATAGCTCTCGTGTCGCTAAGCGCGAAATTCAAAACAAACAAACCGTTAAAACAACACGAACTTAAGATTTCTAAGTCTATACATACTCTGTTATTGGTATCATGAAAGTCTAATATTACATTACAGTTATATAACCAGGTGAATAACTGAGTACAGTATAAGCTGGTAGAGCGATGTTTCAGCAATCCGTTGGGTACACTAAAACCAATATATGTAAATCTGATGATAACCGTAAACCAGTTTTCATTACAATTAGCTTGTTACACTTTTGAGGAAGTAGAAATAATCCGATGTATTTCTTGGAGTTTTTGTAGATCTCAATAGTAAACCATTTATTCGAGAACTTCTCCGACACATAAGTATTCTCACGATAAATAGTTTTACTAATATATAATTTCAACTACCTTTTGCATCTGTAAATTTTCTCTAAACCATATACATAAGAAATTCAAATTTTGCCCTGGTTAGAATACGGCCTGGCATGGCCGAGCGCGTAAGGCGTGCGACTCGTAATCTGAGGGTCGCGGGTTCGCATTCTCGTCGCGCCAAATATGCTCACCCTTTCAGCCGTGGGGTTGTATAATGTGACGGTCAATCCCACTATTCGTTGGTAAAAGAGTAGCCCAAGAGCTGGCGATAGGTGGTGATAACTAGCTGCCTTTCCTCTAGTATTGCCCTGTTAAATTAGGGATGGCTAGCACAGATAACCCTCGAGTAGCTTTTTGCGAAATTCAAAAACAAACAAACAAACTATACCTTGTCGTATTATTTCTACAGGGTGTTTGGAAAGTCACTGTGCACTTATATATTTATTAACAGACATGTTTCAATACAGAAGGTAAATATGAATAACAGTCATAAACAATGTTGAAAGTGACTCCCGTTGGCATAAATACAGGCCTGGATCCTTCTTATTTTGTTTCTAAACACCGCTATCAGTTGCTGGCTTGAAATAGACTGAATGAATGATGATTACAAAACTGCACAGTGACTTTCCAAACACCCTGTATAATATGGCAAATAATAAGAATGTTGTGTATGAATTTATTTATGTTCATTAGTTTGATTTTTATAACTTTTGTATCAAAAACATATCCTTTAATGCTACCCTAAAAAAATCACAAAATACCAGCCTTCTTGAATTATCAGTACACTCTTGAGCTTATATCACTAAAATACTGGATTCCACTCTTAAGGTGGGCATAACATAAATAGCTCATAGAATAGCTAAGCAACAAGCTTTACAGAATGTCGTAAAAAAGAATATTATTGAACATTTACCATTTTATATCCGTTCTTTTTTTTCTTTTACATTATCTACGAACTGGAAGATATGTCAGAATGAATCCAATGTCGCTCACTAGTTTTGATTGTATTGAATAGAAGAGAACATCATGTCGAAAAAATAAAAACGAGATTATGTTTTTTATCTTAAATTAATAAGGATTTTAAATTATCTTTATAACTGTATGCACAGAATATTCGTTTGTTTACAGTTTTGTGATAATGCTTCATATTACTATTAATAATTGTAAGAGACAAACGAAACGTGACTGAAAGTAATAAAAAGTGTTTTGATAAAAATAAGCTTATTAATAGTTTTGGGAACATCGTATGTCATCGTTTGTATTGTAAGAAAATTATAATAAAAATTGTATAAGAAAAACATGTAACTATAACATATCATTACTACTAAATTGCAAAGATTAACAATGTATAGTATGTAATAAACATGCTAACAGCTGTGTTATACAGAGATTAGATCTATTTTTAAAAAGTAATTTATTTTTTTCTCAATTACTATTACCTTTGAATCGAAGACAACATGATACCTTAACTTTATGCATTCGCTAAGACATAAAACAGAAAAGCTAGTTGATTAAAAATGTTGAATAGAAAAAAAGACGCAATTTTGTTACAAGAATACTTGAATTAGCAGGTTGTTCCAAATCAAAGAACGCATTAGAAACCAGCAGTAAACAAAAAACAGAACTGAAGAACTTTTGTATATGAATATATATATATATACTCTAGAATTAACTTTGTCTAAGCCTTTTTTATGTTAGAGTAACGCGAACAGCAATATCGACAGTTTTAGGCTTACATAACCCTCGATATTTTAGCATGTAATTAGGGAAAACAAAATTCGATAAGGCATAAGACAAGGTTATTTAGCAGAATTTATAACCTTGAGGTGCATAATTTAATTACACGATTAGCTCAGTATTTCTCTATGATATGGAGAAAAGGAACTTAGAGAACTAGCTTGATTTGTTTGTTTGTTTTGAATTAAGCACAAAGCTACACAATGGGCTATCTGTGCTCTGCCCACCACGGGTATCGAAACCCGGATTTTAGCGTGCAAGTCCGCAGACATACCGCTGAGCCACTGGGGGGCAACTAGCTTGATACATAAAATTACTGAAAACCTTCCAACTCTGTTTTAATTGAGCTAGTTTTCTTCTCGGTATCACTCAGCGATCTTGTCATGCTAAATAAAGAAGCGAGGAAATGTGTTTTGAAAGTGTTGCAATTGTTAGCATTTATTACATCGCTTATACATAAAATCACAAATTTTAGAGATATTAACTGTAAATTATAACCGCAATTACATTTCAAAATGTTACAATGAACAAATAAATTTCATCGTAACTCTAACTTTTGAATTACTAGAAAACGTATCAACAGACCTTTCAAACTTCGTCCGTAGTATACCTTCGACCAGACTTCTCTTGTTCGTGTCTCAGTTACCGGACGGTTGAACCTAAACCATAAGTATCCATGGTCGTCTGATTTCCAGTTTTGAATAAGAGGGCCGTGAAGTTTAATGAACGTGAGATATGTCACATAGTTAATTAATAGTCTTGGCCTTCTTTTCTGTAACGATAATGGTCATGGTGCTTAAGCCTCATTCGCATTTAGTAGAACTGCACTAGAAACTTCAGACTCTCTATGTAATGTGATTATTTTTGAAGATGGTAATCTGAAACGTTTGCAAGGTAACACTATTTCCAAAACCTGGATTTAATTTTACTGACCAATTATTGACTTCTAAGGTACGGAGCTGAGTAATTATATTTGGGATGGAATTTAAAGTTCCTGGCAGTGATCCATTTGGTTCATGAGAACAAGTTATGATAACCATTGTTTTATATTGTTTATGATTCTGGTTAAAAAAATCCATCACGAGTGAATGAAATAGTGTCAGTGTTATTGATGCGAACTCCATTTCCTTTATGACATTTTTTTGCTTTATAGGCCTTTTTACCGTTTCTTTCCGTCATTGCTTTTAAAAATAATATATTGCAACGAATTATCTTGTCTGTATAAACTATAATAATACCCCTTCTCTGCAAGGCTTCAGCAAGAGAAGAATATTCTATTAATACATCATGTATAAATGACAGATAAAGAAGTAATTATTTCGATGAAATGTACTTATAAGTCCTCTGAAAGTTCATTGAACAAATTTAATTCATTTTTATGAATGAAGCCACTAGTAGACTTAAAATGATAGCAGAGACATATAACCTTTCCAAACAGCTGAAACAGATTTAAATGAATTTGCAACCCTTTTAGTTCCCAATAAACTTCGAATGTTCTTAATCTCTTCATTTTTGGTCTTCAGGGCTTTGACTGTGTGAGGAGTCCCGTTTGTTCACAAATTAACGAAAATTATTAATTTCACGTACTTCAGAAATCACGTGTCCCACTGACAATACCAAGCGATGATTTAAGAAATGTCATACTATAATATTACGATACTTCCGCAAAGTTCGTTCAGTTATATCAGTTATTTTTCTTAGCTTTACATTGGCAACATCAATTTTACAAATGATTTGAAAATAAATGATATCAATTTTCTTTTCACAAAGAAATAGCTCAGTCACACTTCAGATATGCCGATAATTTTGAAATATATGGACAATGAAGTCACATATTCTTTTGAGATAAAAAATAACTGATATTTTCGAATTAACACAGTTACAAGTAATGGTGAAACAAATGAAGCATTACTGTTAATACTCTTTATACATAAATACACTTCTGTTAACACAGTTATCTATCCTTTTTTTTCCGTAGCTAAAGGCTATAGTGAGAGAATTAATAACAAAAGTCTCCAGAGTTTTTACATTGCACGAATAATTTTATGTAAATCGGTAGCGGAGGGATACGTTATTCAGAAATTTAGTACTATATTACTGATGGTGAAATTGTGAACATTTTGTAATGTCTAATAAATTTTTCCTGTGATAATGTTTATGTTTTGCTTTATAATTAAGTTACGTTTTCCGAACAATCAGTCAATTACTAATTATGGGTTAATATTAATCTGATTATAGTGTCATCTATTGTTTAAATTCTTAAACACATAAAGCGGTAACTTAAAGTGGTCATATTAATTGAAGTTCACAAATGAAAACACAAACAAAAGAAATATCCTCCACTTGAACATATTAACACCACTGCACACACAAATAAAGAAATAGCCGAAGCTTTCAAAGATCAACTCCAAAATACATTTAAAACTCACACAGATCCAGATATGAATACAAACTTCTACAATAAAGTCACTAATCACATAGCAAACAATAAACATCAATATGAACCAATATTTCCAGTAAACATAACTGATACAAATACAAGTTCTAACACTGATTTTGAAAGCACATTACTAACAAAGGAAATATCCCTACATGAAATACTAGAAGCAATAAAAAACACCAAAAACAAAGCACCAGGAAAATATGAAATACAAGCTATTCTCCTAAAAAAGGGCACTCCGAAATTGTTTGACCACCTAAATTCTCTATTTAACTTATCGCTATCCTCAGGATATATCCCAGTTTCTTGGAAGCTAGCAAATATTTTAATGTTCCATAAGGAAGGAAAACCAGCGAATAAACCAAATAGCTACCGACCAATCAGCCTGATCAGCTGTGTTGGCAAAATTCTCGAAAGAATAATAAGTAATAGACTCTCCACATTCTTGGAGGTAACATCAAAATTACCAGAAGAACAGAATGGATTCAGAAAATTTAGACAAACGACAGACCATTTAATAAGATTAACCGAAACCATAATAGATAGTTTCAACAAAAAATAATGTACAGTCGCTTGCTTCCTCGATATCGAGAAAGCATTCGACACCGTTTGGCACGACGGTCTAAGGTTCTGAATGAATGAAATGGAACTACCGCGAGGAATTATTCGCTGGTTATCTAACTTTCTGGAAAACAGAAAATGTAGAGTAAACGTAGAAGGAACTTTTTCCGAATACTTTACTCCACTAGCTGGTGTCCCACAGGGAGGGGTGGTTAGCCCTATACTCTTCATCATGTATGTAAACAATATACCATTGAAGGATCCAAATCATGAATTCTCATCACAGTTCGCAGATGATGTGGCAATCTGGAAAAGTGCTGCAACACCCACGATAGCAGCTACAAACAAACAACCACAATTAAATAGAATTAGTGAATACTGTGAAAAATATAGAATTAAAATAAACACAGCAAAAACTCAGCTCGTACTCTTTACGAAATCGACAAAACACAAAAAAACAACAGCCAAAAATATATATGAATGGCACTCTACTCCAGATTGCCCAATCAGCAAAATTTTTAGGTCTGACTTATGATTCAAAATTAACTTGGATCAATCATGTCAACGAAATTAAAAATAAAATTTGGCGAAGAACCAACTATGTAAGGAGTCTAACTGGTAAACACAGTGGAGCATCTACAGATAACATTTTGAAAATATACAAAACATATATTAGACCAGTAATAGACTATGCAGCTCCAGCATGGGTAACTGTAAGTAATAAAACAATCAAAACTAAACTACAAACAATCCAAAACACACTTCTCACAACTGCATACAGAGTCCCGAGATCAATATCATCTAAATTCATTCATAATTACTCGAACATACCAGCCATATCAGATAGACTCCTAAATATTACAATTAGGTATTTTAACAAAAATTGATGAAAAATGATTTATTATGCGAACTAGACAGGTACCTCATACGTGATGAAGAAAATCCTAAATACCTCTCCCCAATTAACATATATTTTAAATATAAAGAAAAATAAATTAAAGTAAAATATGTATGTATATAAACTTTAAATCTTATATTTATAGTTTACATATTTATGTATTTTAAAAAAAATAATAATAAAATAAAATAAATAAATTGCCACCAGCTAACTTGACCTACTGTGAATAATAGACTATAAATGGACATTGCCCTGAGAAGGACCTAACATACAAACAGTTAGGGAAAATAAGTTCAGGAAGGAGGAAGAGGTCAAAGAGAACCTGACCCTCCAGGGCAAAATACCCAGATACCATTGATCCATCTGCGCTAGTGCAGCGGTAATTCTATGTATTTACAGCGCTAAAATCAGGGGTTCGAATACCTTCGGTGGGCTCAGCAGATAGCCGGATGTGGCTTCGCTATAAGAAAATACACACAGGCACATTAATTGAAAAATAATAAATTAAAATATAGAAATAAAGTCCTTATAAAGAGAATTTTGTCCGCTATTCAGATTACTTTTTCTAGAAATATATTGTATACAATAATTAAACTATGTAATAAACTTTGAATTCTCAAAAGTAATAATAATAATAGTAACATAGAATAATACGTGTGAGGAAAAGAAGAAATACAGAATTGAGTTTTATTTTATAAAAAGAAATTATAAATTATACTTTGAATGCCAAAGTGTTGCTCACAAGAACAAATTAACATTTTTTTGTAATATTGTAGAATAGTAAACATTTCCTCTTCCCGAAATAAAAAATGTATAGCCCGTAATATCACACTTTATGTCTTTACATATAATTTTTTAAAATTGCATAGCCTTAGCCATGGTGAACTTGTTCTATAATGACTAGATAATCATATTTTCTGACTTTATCTCGCTTGTGTGTGTGTCTTGGATCTTTGTTTCCACTATTGATTTGCTTTAATACAAAGTCCTCCAGTTTCTCAATTTTGTGGCTTCAATTCTTACTCATCCAACTTGTACAATTTACTTTTTCTTAAATTGAAGTTTTGGAATTTTATTTGTTTCTTATATCAGACATAAAGTTACACAAGGGCACTCTATGTTAATTGTCCCTAATGTTTAACTGATACCTGGAAAGAAAACAGTAAGTCAGTGGAAGCCACCAGAACCTATTGTCTAAGTTGAAAAGTCGATGGGAGATCACGTAGCTCTCACTAATAATATAATTTGTTTGTTTGAGTTTCCCGTAAAGCATTTGTTGTTGTTGTTTTGAATTAAGCACAAAGCTACACAATGGGCTATCTGTGCTCTGCCCACCACGGGTATCGAAACCCGGATTTTAGCGTCTAAGTCCGCAGACATACCGCTGAGCCACTGGGGGCTTCTCGTAAAGCAACACGAGGGCTACCAATAGTGGGATAGACTGCATATTATAACGCCTTCACGGCTGACAGGACGAGCATGTTTGGTGTGACAGATCAGTACATGTAATATTCAAATGAATTTGCATCTATGAAATACAAGTAGGGCCGTTACGATGTGACGGTCAATTCTATCATTCATTGGTAAAAGGGTAGCCCAAGAATTGGCGGTGAATGGTGATGACAAGCTGTCTTCCTTTTAGTCTTACACTGCTAAATTAAGGACCTCTAGCCCAGATAGCCCTCGTGTAGATTTGCACGAAATTAAAAAAACACAAACACATAGACTGGGTATTACAGCAAATTCTGTCCATGTTTCTCAACCTTGGCACAACCTTAGATCACGCTACACAGTTTTTTTTTAGTTTTTTTTGGAATTTCGCACATAGCTACTCGAGGGCTATCTGTGCTAGCCGTCCCTAATTTTGCAGTGTAAGACTAGAGGGAAGGCAGCTAGTCATCACCACCCACCGCCAACTCTTGGGCTACTCTTTTACCAACGAATAGTGGGATTGACCGTTGCATTATAACGCCCCACGGCTGGGAGGGTGAGCATGTTTGGCGCGACTCGGGCGCGAAACAGCGACCCTCAGATTACGAAGCGAACCACGCTACTCAGGAAATACGCAAGATGTATGTGAAGTAATCAATATAAGCATGTGTTTGAAAGTATCAAAGCCATTCAAATGATTTTGCCAGTTCCTTGAGCATCAGGTTTTCGAAGCAGTTCAAACTTTCTTTAGATGCATTGGTGGTGTTTTGTCATAAGATGATAATGATCAAATTGACCATCCAGTTTGCTTGTTATCAAACAAATTTCACAAACACCAGAATAATTATTATACTTATGAAAAACAAATTCTTGCTCTGTTAATAATGATATACCATTTTTACATATATGTCATTACCGTCAGTTGTCCTCTTCTTGTTTTCACCAACCAACTCCTTTGACATCCATTCACAAAATGAAAAACAAGAATAAATGGCTGTTTGGAAATTCAACACATAAAGGACAATGTTATTATTGACACATCGTCAAGAGTTGGTTGACACTTAACTACCAAAAAGAGTATTGGTGGATGAGGTTTATAAACGTACTTTTTTAAAATTCTTAAAATTATCATAAAGTTTTAATTATATTCAAACTGGCAGCATATAAACGTCGCTAAAAATGGTTAGTATTTTATGCATAGAACTAAGCGATTGCCAAAAGGCACCACGCTCGAGTGTTTGGAAAACTTAGAACTGTATGTCATGGTAAGCAAAAAAGCTGGAATTCGATTTGTGGATTTTTGAATTGGAATTGAATTGGTGAAATTAGACTTGTTAAGACATACAGTATTTAGAAATTCTAGATACTGACTAGGCCAATTAGTTTTTATTTTTTCCTAATTATGTAAATATTGTTAGGTTAATAATTTTGTAAATATTGCTAGTGTAAAAATATTCTTATTGTGATTTTAATGGATTTGTAAATAATTGTAACTTAATTCTGGCTTGTTTGTTGTTTTCGCTATCATAATTTCTACGTAATACATACATCGACTTTCACAGAATAAGACAAATGTTACTTGAGCGATAAACAAGAGAAACTATTACAACACTAAAAACAGCTTTTGCTGATAAACAAATTTACAAATAGGAGTCACAGTCTTTTGTATCCTGACCCACAACACTGTCAGCTCTTTGTATAAAAACATAGACAATTTGTAATTGGTTCGGCCCAGCAGGGCCAGGCGGATAAGACAATCGACTCCTAATCTGAGGGTCGCGGGTTCGAATCCCCGTCGCTCCAAACATGCTCACTCTTTCAGCCGTGGGAGCGCTATAATGTGACGTTAAATCCCACTATTCGTTGGTAAAAGAGTAGCCCAAGAGTTGGCGGTAGGTGATGATAACTAGCTGCCTTCCCTCTAGTCTTACACTACCAAATTAGGGACGGCTAGCACAGATAGCTCTCGAGTAGCTTTGTGCGAAATTCCAAAAAACAAACAAACAAACCTTTCAGTTAAAACGAAACAACATTTAACCAATGAATGAGTGTGCGTGTGTGTTTCTTATAGCAAAGCCACAACAGGCTATCTGCCAATGAATGAACTGACCAGTAAAACGTATCAACAAGCTGGGTAAGACAGAACAAACAACTTTTTGGTAATTGTCAAAGAGAAAACACTAGTTCCTTTATTTAGTTTCTTTTGAAAAATATTAAAAACTGCTTCGTTTAGAAAATAAAAAATTGAAGAGCCACAGATTTTAATATATATGTAAAGATCCATTCCTTATTATCCTTAATATATATGTAGAGATCCATTCCTTATTATCCTTAATATATATGTAGAGATCCATTCCTTATTATCCTTAATATATATGTAAAGATCCTTTCCTTATTATCCTTAATATATATGTAGAGATCCATTCCTTATTATCCTTAATATATATGTAAAGATCCATTCCTTATTATCCTTAACTAACAACATTACTATTTCAAAAGCGGGGAAGGATTGTTTGTTTGTTTGCTTTTTGAATTTCGCGCAAAGCTACACGAGGTCGATCTGCGCTAGCCGTCCCTAATTTAGTAGTTAAGAGGGAAGGCAGATAGTCATCTCCATCATCGGCCAACTATTGAACTACTCTTTTACCAACGAATAGTGAGATTGACCGTCGCATTATAACGCTCTCACGGCTGAAAGAACGAGAATGTTTTTTGCCATCCCGATCCGTCAAGGGAAGTAAAACATTTGTGAATAAAGTTATTATACTGTTTATGCTATATTTATCAGAATAAAAATAAAAATAGAACATTCAAAATGTACATAAGTACATAAAATTTTAATCAAATCTATTTGTAGAAAGTGTACAATTTTAACCGTTTCGTTTATTTAACGGGCTTTTCCATACGGTTAAAAGAGAACACCAATTCTACGGCCTTTTCATGAAGTTTATTTTCCCCCTTCATTTTTGCATGCAATTTGATAGAATTAATATAACTTAACACGTGCGATGAAATGCAAATTTGTATTTCCTTACTATCTTTTCCATTTTGTTCATCTTCTGAGTCTCTCACACTGTTACCATCTTGCGATTCTATTATATTATGTTAAATAAATTTCATTAGTTTCTGTTAAAACATTTACCAAACATTCCACGTTTACAGAATCATCAGCATCAGTCTTCTTAATCAGAGTTTGGATTTTACTAGAATCATCATAACAAACAACTTCCTCACAATCTCCGCCATTATCAAAAATAAATTCACAGTTTCGAAAGCACTTTATTACGCATTTGACTGAATGACTTAAAAATGCAATTGCATCAAAAATGTCAATTTTCGTGGTCATTTCAGATGTTCTCTTGCAGTTGTCCGTGAAGCATCAATTTTCTGTATTTCAATTTTATACACTATATAATTCCATTATCTTGTGGCTGTACAATAGATGTTGTACACGGAGGTTGAAAGATTACACGAACATTTGAAAATTGAACTTTTGGGGGACAAGTTCCATTATTCAGGAAAAGTAGGATATTCCTGTTTTCTTGTTCCAGTTTTTTATTTAATTTAACTGCAAAAATAATGACGGCAGATTCCGCGACCCTCAGATTACGAGTCAAGAGCCCTAAGCACCTTGCCCCGCCGAGTCTTCAGAGGTTTGGATTCCTCCTGAATACTAACCTATATTAATTGGGCGTCCGCACTGACCTCGGTATCAATATTCTAACTTCTGAAGGACCTGACGTCACCACGGTGACCTGCTCCGGGTGGATTTTTTTTTTTAAATATTGCACAAAGCTACTGAAGGGCTATCTGTGCTAGCCGTCCCCAATTTAGCAGTGTAAGACTAGAGGGAAGGCACCTAGTCATCACCACCCACTACCAACGATTGAGCTACTCTTTTACCAACGAATATTGGAATTGATCGTCACATTTTGAAGTAATTATTCTACTAATGTGTGTCATGAAATTTATTATTATGTGTATTGTTTGTTTGTTTCTCACTTCATGAGTAATATAGGGGGCTGGTTCCCTAAATGCATCTATTGTATAGCGTACAAAGCATTGAGTATCGACTTGTTACAGTCATCAAATATTCATCTGTTATTAGTTTGTAATTACTGTTTCACCCTGTACTTAAACGTTTAAAAGGAATACCATATGTTTGTAAGAAAACTAGCTTCAAGGAAGTTATGATAACTTCGCTTATACAAGAAGTATTATGTTTTTAGCTCATGTGAAATATATAAAAAAACAAAGTTTCTTTTCAATACCCCCACAACTTTCACAGTATCGTATTCAATAGTCTACAAATTGTTTGGGTGCAATATACCAACTTCTTTTTACAAAGGAGCCGTTTTCAGTGGATTTTATTTTCCTTGAAATTTTAACATGCGTGCAGTTTTGTTCATTATGTGTGAACAGCCTTAGCAGTCACAATAAAGTTTTGTTTGAACTGAATTTTACTGTTTCCTTTTTCCGAAATTTCTTTTAATATTTTTATTTTTCTAATTCCTTGCAATCCCTGGTATAAATCACTATCATGATTGATGATGCAGTTTATTATAAATTTACAAAAGCTAAGTTAGCAGGATCAACAAATTTAAGTACCATTGCCCACACTGCCATCTACATTCAGAGAAAATATGCGGTTTCCAAATTCATTTTATTCGACAATTAATTTTATCATTAAAACCGAATGTTTTTGTTAACCTCACACCTGAATTAATTGTCAAGTACTCCTCAACCAATACGTAACGTAGAAAATACTATACATACTCAGTTCTGAAGAAGTAATAATGAATAATATCACGAAAAATGTAGTTCTTATCTAATAATATATTATGAATAATATCACCAAAATACAGTTCTTATCTAATAATATATAATGAATAATATCACCAAAAATACAGTTCTTATCTAAAAATATATTATGAATAATATCACCAACAATACAGTTCTTATCTAATAATATATTATGAATAATATCACACCAAAAATACAGTTCTTATCTAATAATATATTTTGAATAATATCACCAAAAATGTAGTTCTTATCTTATAATACAGAATGAATAATATCACAAAAATTGTAGTTCTTATTTAATAATACAGAATGAATAATATCACAAAAATTGTAGTTCTTTCCCAATAATATATTATGAATAATATCACCAAAAATGTAGTTCTTTCCCAATAATATATTATGAATAATATCACCAAAAATGTAGTTCTTATCTAATAATATATAATGAATAATATCACCAAAAATGTAGTTCTTCCCCCATAATACATTATGAATAATTATAAATATTATGAATAAATAATCTACATTCAGAGAAGATTCAAAACAAACCAAACCAAACAAGCGACTGACAATTATAAACTTGAAATATATTGGGAGAATGAATGGTCTGAGTTCCTTTGTTGGCCACGAAGTTTCTCAAGGTAACTATTCTAAATAAAAAAGAATTTGACTTAAAACTAACTGTTACCAATATAACTGAATTTTTAGGAATAAGAATCGGTAACTCAGGGGCCGCGGAACGTTTTCGTGAGTGGGGGAGCTGACAGGCGGGGTCCAGGGGCAAAGCCACATTGATAACCCATTCTGAGGCCATGTTAGCAATTCTTCTAATGGAAACTATAAAAAAAAATCGGTTTTCTTTCTATGCCTTTCGGTATAACTTAAATTACTATGTTTAACTTTGCCACTTTGAATTCTGCAACATTAACTGTCATTAGTAGGTCTTTACAAGGAAATTTTCCAAATGGAGACTTAACAAATCTCATTGAGATATTCTGATGCCAGATGCTAATCTAAATTTAATGAAGTAAAATGTGTTTCGATGCGATGATGCAAGGTTTGTTGTCAAGGAACTAGGGACGTTTCAGATTGTGTTTGCGGGGAGGAGGGAGGGGACTGAGTATGAATATGCATTTAGGTTGCTTATAAACTTAGGACTGGAGAAAAAATCGAAATAGAGCTAGCTTTAGTATCTCAGTAAAATCATATACATAGATAACACGTTACTTCATCAATGCATAGCTATATTAATGATCTTTTAAAATGGAAATATAAATGAATAATGCCACAGTTGCTCTACTGGACTATTCACCTTTATATATCAAAGTTCATATGAAAACTGACATCACAATTTTACCGACCTCATTACCATATCGTAAAAGTATAAACTGATGTACGTCGATGGACAGAAATACAAATCACTTTTACCAAGGAAGAGTAAAATTACCGTATGTGATCTAATAATGGGAACAACTTCCCCCAGTAAAGTCGTGTTCCGGAAATACACGGAGCTTCACCTTCCTTCTGTCATTCTTTTGTACAAAGTCATTGGCAATGAAAACAAGGTCTAACGATGCTGTGCGTTGCTTGTGTATGTGGAGAACTGCCAAAAAATTAAAGCGAAATTGGTTCATTGTTGATCGTAACCATGTCTCGAGTCTTCTGGCCGTCGAGAAGCTCCTTTCTTCTACAGCATTAGTTGATGGGTTAACAAGCAGGAGTTTGATTAGAATTATCATTTCCGAGATTAGGCATCTTTGAGGATCTTTCAGCTGCTTCACGGCCAGATAAATGTCGTTAAAATATTCATAGTGACGATCTTCAGAGTCACCGCGTAACAGTCCTTTGAGGAGAAGTAGTTGTGCCTTGAGAGAAAGGATGTCCAGATCATCACCGTATTTGTCCGCCAAGTACTTCAGCTCATCAGGAGTATCCTCTTCTCGAAGAGATTTCAAGAGGAGATCTTCCATATTTCGATACGCCTGGAAGCCTGGCTGATCAAAACGACGGTTGATTGCGTTAATGGCAAGGTCAAGAACCTCAAAGTACTGCCTTCTGTAGAATTCCTTGGGAGACGACGGGAATGATGGCTCACCGGTTCCTACCTCAAAACGCTTGGGCTCTCTTCTGTCTTGGCATTTGAGGTTCGGAAATGTTGAGCTCCATTGCCTTTCGGTACACTTCTTCATATATCTTGTCAAAATTACTATCATTCCTATTTTATCAAGAACATTTTTGCATTTTGTTGCCCCTGTGCTGTAGACATGTAGGTCTTATGCAATGTTTTTGACAAATTGTCCGTCAAAGAGTACACGACGACACCAAGATAAAGAGCGAAGAAGTACTCAAATTTCTCCATTTGGAATCTGACACCTATTATTCGTGCCCTCATATCAGAGTCTAGACGATCTTCCAGACAAACATCCCACTCCAAGAGAAGCGCTTTGTAGTTGGCAATGATGTGGCATACATGGCATTTTGCGAACTGTCCAGCGAGTTGGGAAAATCACCTGCAGGCCTGCTGTTTCTAGGTTGATGTTAGCTTTTATTTTTTCGAGCAGACCTTGACGCTTTGGTGAAAATTTTATAAGCTTGCAGATTTCGTATGTGATACTTAGGGTATCAGCTAACAACTTAGACCCTTTTGTTGCGTCACATACTGCCAAATTTAAGGCATCTCCATTGCAATGTGTACAGTGTGCCTCAGGAGCATCTTTAAGGATTTGTTCAGCAACATCTCTTCGTGATACAGCCAGAGGACCTCCGGCATCGGAGCACTGGCCCCGACAGTTGGCCAGGGTCAAGTTCATCCGAATTATCGCGTCCTTGATGGCCAGTACGATAGTATCTGCCTTTATGGTGGGGATTTCATAAAATCCGATGAAGTACTCGTGGGGTTCCAGGTTGTCGTCAATCCATCGAATATATATTGTAAGCTGTTCCTCGTTTGCAACGTCAGTGCATTCATCGGCAAGGATGGAGAAATAACGACTGTTTCTTATACAAGACGCCACTTCTCCCAACACCTGCAATGCCATTACCTCTAATATTTCGTTCTGAACATCACGTGTAACATACTTGTTGGTTTTTTCTTAAGCCACTCTGTTACGTTTTTTTTTTATGTTTTAAGAACGCAACAGAAAGACACAGATAACAGCTTGTATAATTTATTACACTAAACTAAATATATATATAACAGATATAACGTTAATTATATATTAACAGTGACAGATATTCAGTTTTAACATTCAAAATCAATTACAACACAAAATAGTACTGGCCTGTATCTAATATAATGATCTAGAATGAAAGTCCAGAAACAATTTACAGTTCAATAATTTTGATTACGTTCCTTTTACGATGAATGTCCCTTGTTTTCCAATTTGCCTCGGTTTCTCTTAAACAGTCCCGTACGTGTCGACACTCAGCACAACCAGTAATTCAAATGAATCGCAAAGATTGATGAAACAAAATCACAGCTTCCGTAGATCTAGCTCCAGTCAAAAAGTTAAGTTGAATAACCACACAGCGAACGTTGGAAACTTCTCGAACAAAGATGCTATTTCTTGAATTAAATATAAACTAACGGCTGACTCTTCTTCTTTTGAATAAAACTAATGTCTGACTCCTTTCTTCTCCTGTCTTCCTCGCATCTTCGTCTGTTTATATATCTTTAAGCCTCTTTTTTCTCGAACATTCACCGGAACTTCGACAGAGTAATCTGCGCATGTATGTTTTTGCACGAGACTCTACGTCTAGACGCTAGGCCGCCAAACATTTCCATTTATAGTCATATATTTGATCTACCTGATTCTAGAAAATTCTAAATGTTATTCTAAACGAAGAACAACGTATTTCACTGTCTAAACCTTGAAACAGTAATACAAATATGAAAAATATAAATAACAGAAATGAAAATTTAAACACGACATGTTATCGTTTACAAAATATTTACACGACATTTACATAACACACTCTATCATTTTAGAATTGTCCTTTTCTCTGAGGTGGAAAAGTTGTATGAACTTCGATTTTTCATCGCTGTGTCCTTGCAAAGATAGTCCCTGTCTAGCCAAGAACTGTAAGTTGTCGATGATTTTTGCCATGTTGCTCCAAGTTTCTTTCTTCTCTTCTCCCAATGTCAGGACATGTTTGGGGAAGAACTATTACATTCTCTACTGCCATTTTATGGCACTGCGACATTTGGTGATCTTGAAACTTTTCCCTTGGCTTCTTCCAGTTTGAAAAACCATCTCGGAGGAAAGCCGATTCCTTGTACTTTGCATTGAGTTTCTGCTCTTTTTCTGCCAGTAAGCAGGTGTGACAAATAAACGTATCTGAAAACTCTATGCAGTGTAACCAAGGATATTCTTCGTACCATGACGGCTGAAATGATCCTTTACATTGCTTACATTCCCATTTGGGGTACTAGAAATTTCGTGGTTGATTTGGTTTTGACGGGATTATCAATTCCGTCTATAAACTGTCATAAATATTTGCTTTGCTACCTGCAGAAGAATGGATGCCTTCTGAAGCTGTCGATAGACCAACAGTTTCTACTGACGACCCGCTTTGGTGAGCCTCTGCCTGCTGTATTGTTTGTTCACATTTCCCTTGTTTAACAGGCAGCTTGGGACCACAGAACTTTTCCATCGATGACTGTATTTTTCTTTTTCTGGGAAGGGGCTTTGGTCTGACCTATTGAAATACAAAAGGAAATGACTGTAGGAAGTTTCCCAATTCATTTTCATTTGGGTCATTTTTGGCAGAAATGGTACCCATTATTAGGGATTTTTTTAAGAAGAACAATTGATTCATTTTAAGGGTTTTTTATGGGGTACGTTCTACATTCACATTCATTGTGGAATCCTCCACGCGTGTGCGCAACATGTACACATCGAGCATGAGCGAGAATCAGTGCGAGAACTGTAAGAATATCATTTTGAGCGATAAACTTACCTATATTTAGGTCAAAATGGATTGGGGGCATATTCCAGGATTTTCCGGTACAAATCATACCCCATGTTTATAGTTTTCTTGGGAAAAAAGTAACCTATTAGAACGGCACACACTCATTAGGCGAGTACCTCCCCCCCCTTGCCCGCTCAGTTAGAACGCACACATGAATGTGACCACGTGGCGGATACGGCAGCTGCACACTGCTAAATGCAAAATATCTTCCGACCATGTGATGGGTGGATACAACCACTGAATCTATTACCAGTGGCAAAATTAACCATGTTTAACTGAGCAGACACAAAATGCTCAAGTTTTCCATATATAAGGTCTAGGTTTTAGGTTATCAAAATTTTTACAGGACTGTGGACATAGGCTGATTATTAAACATAGAACTTGATTAAGGTCAGACGAAACACATGGAATTTCAGGAATATGTTTCAAATCAAATGACTTTGTGTTGTGTTTTCACTTCATCAAACTAAGCTGTGCGTAAAGCTGTATGCCTGTATATTGATTTGTGAATGCAGTTCATATTCTTGGAATTCACAATGTTCTCGTTTCTTTAATTATCAAAGACTCGACATTTTCTGGAAATCTTAACTGTAAAACTGTAATTACATTGGGGGTGGAGGGGTGGGTGGAACGGGATATTGACAATTTAGACCAGTCTCACGTACAGGTCATGTTTCAATTTATGTTTTGAATATCAAATTCAGGGCTGCCACTCCAAACTTTTATTAATAATTTTAATTAATAATTATAAATAATTACCCATATCCACATGGTTACTGATCTTTATTAAGTGGGATTACCTCAAACATCATTCTTATTGGATTTGCTCAAATTTGACAAAAGTTAACAATTTAGAAAACCCCACACCCCTGCGAGTGTCCAAACTTAACTAAAACCATCCCGCGTGTCGGAGTTGTGCACAATAGGCCTATTAAATGCTTAATTGTAAATAGACAGCGTACAACTTACAAGGCTACAATACATAACATAACTGCCCAAGAACAAACTGACAATTCTTAATCCAAGTTCATTTTGTACCTCACTCTCCTGATCCTCACTGGTAGAAGCATGATCCACCTTGAGCTTAAATTCTGTATCAAGGCATCTGAGGGAAATTTTGGAGTCGTAACGAGTTGCCTGGTTGGTTTCAGAATTAGTCTGAGCCAACTTCGTGTGTAGTTTATTATGCACACATGTACGTTATGTATATGATAAAGGAACGTCCATTCTGAGCTTTTCAGATTTCTTTTTGTTAGTTTTAGTCCTGCTTGATCTGGTTCGTATATCCATATGGTGATCTTGCTGTTCAACTGCTTTGCTTTCTGCCATCCATTTGATGGCAATCAATCTAAATGTTAATGTAGTGTATCCTGTGAGTCAGTTGCAAGTATTGTTAGTGACATTGCCTATTTATGTTTCATTGATTTTAGTTATTTAAAAGAGAGTTTCCTTCATGCTTTCCATTTCCACTTACGCTAAATTAAAATATCTAATATTAGATTGTGGTGGATGATGATTCAATGATGAAATGCATTTCTTTTTTTTTTACACTGCAAGGCTCTGGGTATAATTTTGCTTGCATATGCTCTAGGTGCTACCGCACTGAAAGAAAAACTTGAATTATTTTCCTGTGACCAGTCTTAAGCTGCACCTTTCACAGCATTGCCTTTGGTAGCTCTAGCTGTCAGAGTATTTACGTGGCTGGTGAAGTTAAGATGTTTGTCAAAGATTACCCCTTTCTTTAGGTACTTCTTTGTTTCTTCCTTGCCTGTTGATAATGGTGATGTCCCGCCCTCATCAGCTCATCTATTTTTGAGTATTTACAACATGGCCGTGGATTTGGAAAGATTATTTACAATCCTCTATGGCTCCACCATTTCTTCACACTGTTAAAGAATGGTTCTACCAAAATGTCGATGATAAAGGTTAGTACTAAGCAGTTGGTTGAACTGTCAAGGCGAGCTACATCCTTGATGTAGTTGTTTAAGAGAGCTAGTGATCCAGTCTAATTGTCAGATTCCATATTCAACTAACCATATGTCAATGTAGCAAGCTAGCTTACTTAACCTCAACGTAGTCATGGTCACTAGCATGGTTCCTAATCAAAGTAATGTTCCTCTTCATTCTAGAAATCTATGAACAGATCAAGTTTTCTCCATTTCGTATGATATGGTTAACAATACTACCTTGCGAACAGTTTGGCTCAAACTAGAAGTGATCATTTACTGTTTTTACATCTTTCCATGACACAGTTTGATTGAAAGGTGTGGTGGATGCTCAGAGCTTTGACAAAGACACCTTTTCATGAGGTATTTGCATATTCAAGTGTTTTGACACCTAACATGCAGAGTCATCACTGATACATCAGTCCAGTTTAGACTGATGACTGTCAAGAATGATTCAGGTAGGGAGTCAGAGTATTTAATCAAGTGACCAAATAATCACCATTGTAATGTTGTCTGCATGCAAAAAAGCGTACAACATCAAGAAAGGAACGATTGTGGCGAGACCTTGTCACATTTCCACATTAGCCTTAACTCTGATTCGCATGTGCTCACCATTATACCACTGGTACTTGTGTGTGAAAAAGATGGAATTTCCAGCAGTTGTAAACAAATTGCAAGTAAACAGAAATAAAATAAACAAATTTTTAAAATACAATACAAAGTACTTGTTTAACTTGAAACACATGTGATTTTACATGTCTAAACATATCTTCTCAAATTCTACTGAATGAAGCATCTACCAGATTATTTAATTTTAAACAATATTAAACTATGTTACAACATCACATCATAGCAGCACTGACATAGTCCTCCAGAACGATTTCTGCCATTAACTTGACTGGTAATTCCCAACAGAAAATAAAGAGAGGTTGTAGCCTTGAAAGCATCTGAACTGCTGTTGAAGAAAACTGCTCTTTACTTTCATACCAAACCACGAACTGAGCAACAGACAACAGGAGCAGAAGTAACTTAACTACCGTTTTGACTACTTGTTGGCCTGGCATGGCCAGGTGGTTAAGATACTCGACTCGTAATCTAAATGTCGTGGGTTCGAATCCCCATCACACCAAACATGCTCGCCTTTTCAGCTTGGGAGCGTTATAAAGCGCGGTAAATCCCACTATTCGTTGGTAAAAGAGCAGTCCAAGAGTTGGCGGTAGGTGATGATGACTGGCTGCCTTTCCTCTGGTCTTACTCTGCTAAATTAGGGACGGTTAGCGCAGATAGCCCTCATGTAACTGTGCGAAAATTTAAATCAAACAAACGTGTTATATAAACTCTGCACACTACTCTGAACAACTAGAAAGTTCTCAATAGTTCTACATTACAAAAGAGTTTTAAATATACATGTGCCTCATTGACTTTAGTAATTTAAGAAAAGCGCCAAATAGGCAACACATTTCACAGTGGCAAAAACTACATTTATTATGGATTTTACACAGACGTGTTTACGAAATGCAACAGAAAATACATAACAAGCCGAAATATCTGATAATTTAAAAATGGTATTGATGAGAATAGCAGCTAAGAAGAGTAATTCAAATTATAAAAACGATTAAAATATTTAAAAGACTTAATTCAATTTCAAATATCACACTGGAACCTGGCATGAAAAATACTGTTCTGAATGATATCTTGGGTTCGTAATTAAGAACTATAAATCAATATAGTTTCTAACGGTAACGTCTTTCACGCTTTTATCTTAATAAGTATTGTCACGTGATCACAAAACCAACAAAGAGAACGTCATAAGACAAAAAGCGGAGTGATTAGTAACCGCATCTATGAAAAACGAATGACCGAGTAGCTGATTAATGTTACAAGCTCCGTACACTTCAAAACACGATAAAAAGTAAATCCTAATTTGTAAGTTTCTTCACACAATAGGAAAAAACAAACAAACTATACCTTATGTTTTGTTACATGAGTTTTCGGTTACAAGAAATCGCGGTTAAAGTTAACATAAGCTTTAGCAGTGTAAACTTTTATAAGCTGATGCTAACGTTTGAAATATTAAAGGTTCCACATAAGTGGTTACTTTGGTATTAATTTATTTATGAATAGATTTCCTTCAAATTGTGATGTTTACAGTGGTACCTCGGTTTTCTAATTTAATCCATTCCAGAAGGCTGTTCGAAATCCGAATCAATTTTTCTCATAAAAATACTGTAAATTAAATTAATCTGTTTGCAACCTCCAAATATTACGGATTACGTCATCAGTCGGGTTATTTCGGGCCACGACAGCTTGCTTCGGGAAACGAGTTTTTGTTCGACAACCGAAACATTTTTTTTTTATCAAACAATATATTCGAAAACTGAATCGTTTGAGAAGGTAGTGTTTTAAAATTTGAAATTTTTGTTTGAAGCTAGTTCTAAGTTATCAAATAAACTATAACATTAGAGTTCATCACAAGTAAGGTATTGTCCTAGGGTTTAACCTGACGTCTAACTCAAGTTCTAAAATTAAACAAAAGAAGCTAAAAAGTAATTTAAAAATACAGAACTTAGTGTCGTTCTTATTGGAACGTTAATTTGATTAACCGAGGTAAAACGGTTAGGCCTACCTTAAGCTTAAGGAACCTTATTTAAATAATTATGTGTTATAACTTTACAGTTTTATTCTTGCTATATTAAAATACCTTGACAGAAGATTTATAGTTTCGATCTGTTAAACAAACATAAACCTACCACTGAAATATTTCTTAGATACTACTTTAACCTGATAGTAACGAATGCAACTGAATTTTTGTAAGCCAAAAGACGTCTTTCCTGACCAACAGAAATAAGATTATTACGCTTATTATCTTCACAGGTGTTGTGTGTTTTTTTAAAAACAAAATCACAAAAATATTTTAATATGCTAATGAAGACAATGATGATAAACTCCAGATTATTTAAATTTAAAATTAAAGTTATTTACTTATCTCTACTTCAATGATAAAGAAGATTGTTTTGGTAACAATGAAATTAATCTCGATTCCATGAAAATTTAAAGTCAGGCCTATACCTCTTGTGGCCATATTGCTCATTGGCGCATTGGAGTTTTATTTTAATGTATATATTTGGAAATAAAGAATTGTAAAAAAAAATAAAAAAAATCAAATATTGTTACTATTAAGAAATATAGTAAAACCAGTTAACATAGGAAATAACACAAATGTGTTTACGAAATGCAACAGAAAATACATAACAAGCCGAAATATCTGATAATTTAAAAATGGTACTGATGAGAATAGCAGCTAAGAAGAGTAAATTCAAATTATGAAAACGACTAAACTATTTAAAAGACTTAATGCAATTTCAAATATCACACTGGAACCTGGCATGACAAAATACTGTTCTGAATGATATCTTAGGTTCGTAATTAAGAACTGTAAATCAATATAGTTTCTAACGGTAACGTCTTTCACGCTTTTATATTGTCACGTGATCACAAAACCAACAAAGAGAACGTCATAAGAAAGAAGCGGCGTGATTTATAACCGCATCTATGAAAAACGAATGACCGAGTAGCTGATTAATGTTACAAGCTCCGTGCACTTCAAAACACGATAAAAAGTAAATCCTAATTTGTAAGTTTCTTCTCACAATAGGAAAAAAACAAAACTATACCTTATGTTTTGTTACATGAGTTTTCGGTTACAAGAAATCGCGGTTAAAGTTAACATAAGCTTTAGCAGTGTAAACTTTTATAAGCTAATGCTAACGTTTGAAATATTAAAGGTTCCACATAAGTGGTTACTTTGGTATTAATTTATTTATGAATAGATTTCCTTAAAATTGTGATCTTTTATTACACAATGGTACCTCGGTTCTCTAATTTAATCCATTCCAGAAGGCTGTACGAAAACCGAATCAATTTTTCCCATAAAAAATACTGTAAATTAAATTAATCCGTTTGCAACCTCCAAAAATTAGGCATTACGTCATCAGTCGGGTTATTTCGGGCCACGAAAGCTTGCTTCGGGAACCGAGTTATGTTCGAAAACCGAGACATTTTTTTTTCAAACAATATATTCGAAAACTGAATCGTTTGAGAAGGTAGTGTTTTGAAATTTGAAATTTTTCTGTGAATCTAGTTCTAAGTTATCAAAAAAATTATAACATTAAAGTTGATCACAAGAAAGGTATTGTCCTAGGGTTTAACTTGACTTCTAACTCAAGTTCTAAAATTAAACAAAAGAAGCTAAAAAAGTAATTTAAAAATACAAACTTAGTATCGTTCTTCTTGGAACGTTAATTTGATGAACTTAGGTAAAACGGTTAGGCCTATCTTAGGCTTAAGGAACCTTATTTAAATAATTATGTGCAATAACTTTACTGTTTTTTTCTTGCTGTTTTAAAATTCCTTGACAGAAGATTTATAGTTTCGATCTGTTAAACAAATATAAACCTACCACGAAAATATTTCTTAGATACTACTTTAACCTAACAGTAACGAATGCAACTGAATTTTTGAAAGCCAAAAGACGTCTTTCCTGACGAACAGAAATAAGATTATTACGCTTATTTTCTTCACAGGTGTTGTGTTTTTTAAAAACAAAATCACAAAAATATTTTAATATATAAAAAAGGACAATGATGATAAACTCCAGATTATTTAAATTTAAAATTAAAGTTATTTACTTATCTCTACTTTAATGATAAAGAAGATTATTTTGGTAACCATGAATTTAATCTCGATTCCATGAAAATTTAAAGTTAAGCCTATACCTCTTGTGGCCATATTGCTCATTGGCGCATTGGAGTTTTATTTGAATGTACATATTTAGAAATAAAGAATTGTAAAAAAAGTCATAGAAATATTATTACCATTAATTAATATTGTAACACCAATTAACATAAGAAAATGGCTGGGGAACACGACAAAATGCATGTTTAGAAATGGACATCACGAAACAGTTTTCTCACGGTTGAATTATTCAGTTTTTCAACTATCTTAAAAAGTCTTTTGCACCAAAAACTAAAAGAGTTCTTCAATATCTTTCAGTTATATAATTGTCTTTCGGTGTGACAGCGATAAATTTTCGGATTTACAACCATAAACTCAGGGGTTCGATTCCTCTCGATAAACAGAACAGATAATTCCATGCGGCTTTGCTCTAAAAATCACACGCAAACACATTTATAAAGTTAAGAACAATTAAATACTTATTTTGCGGAAATTTAATGTTTTGTTTTTGTAACAACATGCTCTTAAAAGATTTTTTTGTTAACAACATTTAACCTCAAAGTCATGAAGTAGTGAAACTGTCGATATTTTACTGCACTTCCGCTCTACTCGAAAGTCAAGAAACTTCATGGGCCTTCATATCGTGGGCGAAGGTCTTATATCATATCTAGGCTTCTCAGTGTAGATTCCTGTACGTGGTGAAGGGACCTCCCAGAAAAGGTCTGTCTGTCTATTTTCTTATAGTAAGACCATATTTCGCTGTTTTTTGGTCCACTGATGGGAGAAGGTTGTGTTCTCTCATTTTATTTTCTCTGGGATCTAAACATCCGCCTACGTGTTTGCCGTGCGTGGCAACCTGTGAAGAGGAGGAGAGGATCCTAGTGGTTGAGTGGTCTAACTCTAAAACACCACTTTAGCCTTGAATCCCTGTAGACTAGTAGACATGATATGGTCTTCCAGGGTCGGTCAGCTGGTCCACTTGGGCTAGGGTCACCCAAGTATCTGTATTGGACATTCTCAACAAGTGTTGTGAACATTGTGTGTATTGCTAGTGTTTAGGTATAGTGCTCAAGAAACCATGGCATTGCTTCAATGTCCTTGATTGGCACTGGAGCGCGTTTCCCCCCTTCAACATCTCGCCCACCCCAATGGCACAGTGGTATGTCTGCGGACTTACGCACTAAAAACCGGGTTTCGATACCCGTGTTGGGCAGAGCACAGATAGCACATTATGTATCTTTGTGCTTTATTCTAAACAAACAAACAAAGAAACATACATTACTTCTCTTTGTGCAGTGGGGGTGCTGTGTTCTTTATAAGAACAGAAAGTATGTTGGGTATCTAAAAATCTTAATCAAATACGTTTTATTCATTTGGATTTACCTCTATTTACTTTTCTGTATTACCAACTGAACCGACTGAATTGACTAATGTAAGGTTTTAGTTTTTTCATTATCTGTGGTTGACTGTTATCTTACAAGTATCGTATTGTGAGCCGTGATGGAACTTCATGGATACAATGTCCGCTGCGATACGATTTGTATATCTTCACAAAATTTGGCAAGCTTTTAGTAAACGTTAAAAGTATTCTAAAGATAAGAAAAAGAAAATTTCTAATTAATTATTTACATTAAAAATTAACGATTTAATAAAGAAAGATGATTTGTGAGTACTAAATGTTGTCTTCATTTCTTTCATCAAAACATTTCATGCAAAATGACATAATAAATAAGCAATAAGAAAACAGATATTGATTTTTTTAAAACTTTTCTTTCCAGCTGCCATTTATTTAATAAGTGAAGTTTGAGAATTTAAAAAAAGAACTCCGAAGTGTGAAGAACTTAAACAGGACAACGTAAGTAATATGTATAATAAACTACAGATAAGACCGTAAATCTTTGTAACAAACAGTTGGTAAAAGTTTTGAATTTCGATGTGTATCGTATTATTAATAAATATGTATTTTTTTTTAATTAAGCCATAAGCAACAAAGTAGGTTATTTGTACTTTGCCTACTAAGAGTATCGAAACCCAAATTCTAACGTAATTAGTCCGCAGACGCACCACCATGTCAAGGGAACATCAGTCTATGTAGCTTGTTTGTTTGTTTTGTTTTGTTGGAATTTCGCACAAAGCTACTCGAGGGCTATCTGTGCTAGCCGTCCCTAATTTAGCAGTGTAAGACTAGAGGGAAGGCAGCTAGTCATCATCACCCACCGCCAACTCTTAGGCTACTCTTTTACCAACGAATAGTGGGATTGACCGTAACACTATACACCCCAACGGCTGGGAGGGCGAGCATGTTTAGCGCGACGCGGGCGCGAACAGGCGACCCTCGGATTACGAATCGCACGCCTTACGCGCTTGGCCATGCGAGCCCCAATAAATTGAAATAATTATGAATTGTTCGGATTATTCTACTCAGAACCTTAAACTGCGCATTAAACAAGATAATCTAAGAACATTCACTATTGGAAATTAAGTTTGGTTACGTTCTTGGACTGGCCTGGCATGGCCGAGTGCGTTTTGGCATGCGTTCGTAATTTGAGGGGCGCGGGTTCGCATCTCTGTCGCGCCAAACATGCTCGCCCTCCCAGCCGTGGGGGCATTATAATGTGACGGCCAATCCCACTATTCGTTGGTAAAACAGTAGCCCAAGAGTTGGTGGTGGGCTGTGATGACTAGCTGCCTTCCCTCTAGTCTTACACTGCTAAATTAGGGACGGCTGTCACAGATAGCCCTCGAGTAGCATTGTACGAAATTCCAAAACAAACAAACAAAACATTTTTGCGCTTAACTTACATTCGTTAATACAACTTTTCTGGTAAAATATGGACGTGAACATTTTTCTTAGATGAGAGCAAAGATGATGTTACTCTTTCTTTTCTGGCTAATAATAGCAATATACAACTACTGAAGTTGGTCAGTGAATGTAGGGAAAACCGAGGGAGACTATAACAGCATGCTCTAAAATTCATGTGACTTACATAAGTTAAGAGTTTGATCTGAAATGCATTATGAGCATAGCCACGGCAAATATATCTGTACACGGATACATGCGAAAGGAGTCGAATTTGTGCAATATAAATTACGAATCAATGCACAAATATGAAAGTTATCTTGCTGTAGATGCTACGTAGTGAGAGAGTTTAAAAAGTACTTCACAAAGAAATGCTTGGAGCAATAATTTTTTAGCTGAGATGGAAGGGCATTAACCACGGTCTGTTTTGTAAGACTTATACTTTTTGCTTCATTGTTCTCCGCTAGGGATTGTTTCGTTTTGTTTTGTTTTTGAAATAAGGACAAAGCTACACAATGGGCTATCTGTGCTCTGCCCACCACGGGTATCGAAACCCGGATTTTAGCGTGTAAGTCCGCAGACATACCGCTGAGCTACTGGTGGGCAGGGATTGTTTCAAGATCACGTTTCTGTTTTAAATGCTACTGTTGTGGTAACGTGTTTTTGCAGATATGTAAAATTTATAAATTGCATGGCTTTTTTTTAGTGTAACAGGTGTCACGTAGGCTTAGATATTTTAAAGAAAATTTGAAATTTTATTATTGAATTTATGAGACTGTAATTAATAACATATGTTTTGAGATTTCGTAGAAGAGTGTGTGTTTTCTTATAGCAAAGCCACATCGGGCTATCTGCTGAGCCCATCGAGTGGAACCCGCGACATTCAGATTACGAAGCGCACGCCTTAACGCGTTAGGCCATGCCAGGCCCAACATCGGGTTATCTGCTCAGCCCACCGATGAGAATCGAACCCCTGATTTTATCGTTGTAAATCCGTAGACATACCGCTATACTAGCGGAGGGCTGTCTATGTAGCGAATTGACTACAATTATAAGATACGCACCCCTTGTAAAAGTTCAACAATCATGAATAATTATATTTAGCGTGTGAGCGTATGTTGATATACAAAGTAACAACCGAACAAATATTAATTTTAGCGAAAAGAATATTAGCATAAAAGTTGAGTTAAATTCTACAAGACTGTTAACTTAAGATGGCAGCGTTAACAAACCACGGCTGTAGAGATATCGCTTTTTATATGCAAAAACGGCTCGTTTGGGTTAAGAAAATATTTTAAATAGAAGAGCGTTTTTGCATATAAAATTCTCAACAAGTGAGTTTCTCGACATCACTGAGAGATATCGCTTGTGGATGTTGTCCGAGTCGGCTACCATGGGAATTTTGCATGAACCTGAAAATACACTAGCGTATTTGACGACATGTTGAAGTTGATTTTTTTGCAAAGAAAAACAAATTATTTTCTTTTTCTTATTTTACTTCAATTAAAGTTTTCTTCTTTACTTGAGAGAGCAGTCACCTTCTCACAACTGTCTGCAGGCAGTGAAGGGTGATATAGTTGTGGGCTTCAGCACCCACATCTTGCTCTCCTAATTTCTATTTCTACATCTATTGTTACTTCTTATGTGAGACTGGCGAGGTTAAGACTGATAGATGGTGTATTCACACCGCAATGTTGGTGCTATTGCGCAGCCACCTCCAAACCTAGTGTACATTTTATAATCCCACGTTATAACTTGTATCATGGAATCTTTTATTTTTCAATTAGTACAACGTATTTGAGTAATTTATTTTTGTTCCGCCTCTTTCTAAAGTTATAACAAACTAACGTAATTTGCCATAGGTTTGAATTTGCTGTTTTTAACGATGTTTTTCTTTCTGATTTTGCTTGTTTAACCTCACAAAAATATATTCATTTCAAGTAACATATATCATAATTTATGCCAAGCAAATAACAAAGCAATAAGTGTATATAATGTTGTTTGAAAGTTGTTAAGGTTAGAGATAAGTTTTAGCTGTGTATATATGACTTTTTCTATTGTATATTTTTTGTAAAATTGTATGGCCAAGTGAACGCTCAGAGACCTGAAGCCTTCTCTTTCATTGCGCGTTTCTCTAAGTACATGGTAGTATTATTAATTCCTTTCGTGGTACTTTTCTGTTTTTGTTATAATGTTTCTATTTTTCCTATTTAATTTCATAGTTACAAAAAAAATTTTCTTATGAGATCGCAGTAAGAATCCTTTATGTTATGACATCACATTTAGAAGCATTCAAAATTCGTTTGTTCGAGACATTTTGTTTTTAGTTACATAACTAATTATTAGCCTTAGAGTTGTTGAATGAATATGGTGTGGCATGTTAAATAGTGTAAAATTCAAGAAATTACAAGACTTATGAATTGTTTGGATTATTCCACTCAGAACCTTAAACTGCGCATTAAACAAGATAATGTAAGAACATTCAATATTGGAAATTAAGTTTGGTTAAATTTGTGGACTGGCCTGGCATGGCAGAGCACGTTTAGGCATGCGCTCGTAATTTGAGGGGCGCGGGTTCGCATCCCCGTCGCGCCAAACATACTCGCCCTCCCAACCGTGGGGGCGTTATAATTTGACGGTCATTCCCACTATTCGTTGGTAAAAGAATAACCCAAGAGTTGGCGATGGGTGGTGATGACTAGCTGCCTTCCCTCTCGTCTTACACTGCTAAATTAGAGACGGCTGGCACAGATAGGGATTGTTTCAAGACCACGTTTCTTTTTTAAATGCTACTGTTGTGGTAACGTGTTTTTGCAGATATATAAAATTTATAAATTGCATGGCTTTTTTTTAATGTAACAGGTATCACGTAGGCTAAGATTTTTCAAGAAAATTGGAAATTTTATTATTGAATATATGAGACTGTAATTAATAACATATGTTTTGAGATTTCGAAGAAAAGTGTGTGTTTTCTTATAGCAAAGCCACATCAGGTGGAATCAAATCCCTTATTGTAGGGTTGTAAATTTGTAGACTTGTCGCCATACTCGTGGGGTGCTGAGATCAAGTTGTATATTTGATGATTGACTAACTTTGGACAATGGACTTGAGACTTATTTTTGCGCCCGTCATGGTCAAGCGTTTTAAGGCGTGCGACTCGTAATCTAAGGGTCGCGGGTTCGCCTCCCCGTCGTGCCAAACATGTTCGCCCTTTCAGCCATGGGAGCGTTATAATGTGACGGTCAATCCCATTATTCGTTGGTAAAAGAGTAGCCCCAGAGTTGGCGGTGGGTGGTGATGGCTAGCTGCCTTCCCTCTAGTCTTACACTGGTAAATTAGGGACGGCTAGCACAGATAGCTTTATGCGAATTTTAAAAACAAACAAACAAGACTTATTTTTGTCGTTTTCTTTTATCGACCTTTGGTTGGAAAACGCGTAAATATGCCAGCTCGTGCACGTGCACCTGCGGTGATGACTTTGAAAAGTAAAGATTAAAAGTTGTATCTTATAATTTTAAGTAAGATACGAGGCACGTTGTGTGACTTTGTAGTAGTTTAAGTTTAATTGTTTGTGCAATTTACATATTGTATTTTTATATATATACTTTTTATTAATATCTCCCATTTCTAAATTGATTTCTAAACAATGCCCAACCCTCTGGTGACTCAGCGGTATGTCTGCAGACTTAGAACGCTGAATCACTAGGGGCTGGGCGTTGTTTTTGTCACACTAAACAATAAATGGTATAATTTTAGGAGCACTAGTATTCAGTGAAAGCAGTATAATTCACTTAAACAAACATGCTGAAGTTTTGAGATCTGAGACTTTTATAGAAGGTAGCAGAATCTAAAAACATCGATCCTGTTGAAGTGAATCTTTTGACCCAAAATGCAAATTTTCACCTTTAAGTAGTTTAGAAATTTTTAACAGTACCCTATTTCATTATTTTACAAGTGTACAACACCAATGAAGAAATAATTCTGTTGAAAAAATCATAAGGTGCACTTAGAACAATTAAACGTTGCATCTAACACGAAATAAAAGTTCATATCCAACATATTTCTTTTCACCATTCAGCCAACCACCCAGTGTAAGAATGCCTAAATCATAACAATTCTAAAAATTATAATAAATCAGTAGTCATACGTAGCACAAATATTGAGCATAAATCTATTAATCTTTAATTTTTTAGATTAAGTTTCAGTCTTGTTGGCTTGCTTCACCGTTTACAACATATTGCTGTGGCTGTAAGATCAAATTGTTTGCAATATGTTGCTATAGCAGTGAGACCAAATTGAGCATAGTACTTTAAATTAGCCCCCAGTGGCTCAGCGGTATGTCTGCGGACTTACACGCTAAAATCCGGGTTTCGATACCCGTGGTGGGCAGAGCACAGATAGCCCATTGTGTAGCTTTGTGCTTAATTCAAAACAACAACAACAACTTTAAATTAGGTCTTACATCTCTAATAAATAAAACACAGAATTTATATATTTTACCACAGCATGTGAAATTTTACCCAAGCCTTGTGTTTTTTTCCACATAAGACCACTGTCCCAATCTTTTCCAAATTTTTATACCTGAGAATATAATCTTGCACTTTAAACATTAAAACTCTTATTCCATTATATATGTCATTACGGATTAATATAACCAATACCAACCGTTTTTACATATATATTTTTTCTACAAGTGGATTTATCGAAATCACATATTATTATTCCATCAGTAACAATTTATCAAACTGTATTAAGATAACACTTTTGATACCAGCAAATTTGAAAACATTTCTATTTTAGTTTGAAAAACAAATACCCGAGGTCACTGTTAAATTACCACAATGTTTTGGGACAATAAGGGATCTATTGGTTCATCTCAGCTGTTCTGTTTTCTAAACAAAACTAAAACTATTAATATATAAATAAAAAACAACCTTAAAACCAGCTCTTCTCATTTATGTACTTATCAAGCGTAATTTTCAAACTTACTTGAATTTATTGCCTCCATTACAACCAAAGGCCAATTTGGAAATCAGTGATGTCGAGAAACCCACTTGTTGAGAATTTTATATGCAAAAATATTTAAAATATTTTCTGAACCCAAAAGAGCCGTTTTTGCATATCTAATTTGGAAAATAAAACTTGGCTGAAATTACTCTTACTTTGCTAAAATTTATATCTCTGTCCTCTAGTCATACCATTCTCACTTTTAAGTATGAAAAAAGATGATGAATCGATACTCCATTAACTCGACAATCTGAAACATCTCAACCTGATTCCAGATCTATTTTCTGGTATGATACTTCCCTCCACTCACAGGATTAGCTATTCTCATTCGTTGCTGTTCTCCATGTGCAAATTTTATTTTTATACATGATGCATGTCGCTCTGTCTGTAAACCTCGACTGAACTATCACTTCTTGTTTGGAAACGTTAGAGTTTGGACTTTCTTCGTTTGTTTATTGCTTGTTTGCTTTCTTCAAGAAGTAGTTATTTTTCACCTTCATTTGATTTTATCAACCAAATTCTTTTATTTGTATTTATTATTTAATTCAAGTCGCTTTTTCTGCTCTCGAGTTTGGTGAAACCTCTATTTGCAATGAATTCTGAATTTAATCTTTACACTTTGGGGGATAAACTAGTGACTAGAATTGTCCCAGGCCTCAGATGTTGATGACTTGGTGATGAATCTGCTTTTATATGATGATAGATTAGCTGTTACTGTGTCCATCCTTCATCTCTGGAATTTGCAAAGGTTTCTACTGAAATTGCTGAGTCTTTTATGGCTGACTAAGACTTTGATCATTTTTTTGTACCTCCTGAGTTTGCTGAGGTTCCAAACCTAGGGAGTCTCCTCGGCTTCATTTGGTCTTAATGAATTTTATAGCTCAGGTTTCGAGTGTTTTATTCTTATCACATAAATAAGCTTCTCAACATTTGCTTTTTTTTTTCTTCTATGATATTTGGGTTTTTGCTGATCCATTGACCTCAAGGGATTTAGCATGTCATGCCTCCAAAGGACTTTTAATTATTTTGCCTTTTCCTGAAATTCTACTGTCCATTTCATTTCAGGTCAACAGTTGTAAGATTAATCTGTGATGACGAGAAAACCCACTTGCAGAAAAAAATGTATGTGTAAAAACGACTGGTATGGGTAAAGAAGACTCTATGCAGAGAAGTGATGTTTCTGTGGGCAACATACTTACGTAACCCTACCTAAAATTTTCCTATTATCTCCTACTTTTTACACGTTATCTTCCCACATATGTTTGCTCTAAACACAATAAAGGCTTGGGTGATGAAGATAGCTCTTTGTCGCCCAGAACCCTGTGCTAGGGGAACTATTACATATTATTTTATGTACTACATTTGCCAGTGACATATCTTTTTGAACTCTACGTGTTGACTTTGCCGCTGGAACTTGGCTGTAGTCTACATTCGATTTCTGCTCGGAATTTAAACTCGTACCTAAACTGAGCGACTTCGAA